>CM070618.1:51799178-52399178 GCA_036346255.1 Ampelocalamus luodianensis
GATTCTCAAAGCAAGTTCTCAACTTTAAAGTGAATATAAACCGCTTCAAATGTCACGGTATTTAATAAGCGTATGCCCGACATTACACTGCTTTAACAAAGGTGTTCACACAACTTATTCATTTAAAGTTCAAATTAATGAATTGAGGATTAAAAACTCTATGTATTATCTTTAATACATAAAGACCACACGCCTTCATGGTCGTAACCCTCTGAGGTTCATGACTCACTAGTCGTGAATGATTCCAGAGGTTACATAATGGGTACCCTAGTCTGATAAGGTCCTGCGTTTCAGCCTCTCCACCAGCGAAATCGTCAGAAAAGTATGAACTGATATTTGGAATCGATTCCGTGCATATTCCTCGTGGTGATGAGGGAACACATGCGATATCACACCACAACTGCCTTCCTTTTATCCTAAGACACTAATGAATAACCACCATACGGCTAAGTGTCTCACAGACATACATCAAATGGCTGGCGTTGATACTCCATCAACCGTCACTCGCTCCAACCAGCCAGCGCGCTTTACAATGTGACGCCTTCTCCGGGCAACCGCCACTCTCTCAAGGGCTATTTAAAGATGGAGCATGCATGGCAGCAAAGGGGAAAAAGGAGGAAAAAGACATATCGGATCGGAAGCATTGACATCAAGATCGATTCATGTTTTAAGTCCGATAGCACAGTATAGCAAGCATTGTTCAAAGTGCAAACATGATTAGTTCTAATACCTTGTCATAAGGCATCATCCGTCAAAAATCCAAATCATATTAATAAAAGAGCGTCCCATTCTCTCCCCGTAAATTCGTGTTATTCTCCTCTATTCATATCGTAAGATCGATCACGATAATACTTTATTCTACGCCACTGATTCTTTAAAGGTATTTGGTCCTGTCGCCATTTTGAAAGACAAACACCATAAGGTATATTTATGCTTTCTTATTATTATGTAATAGCTTTACATTTTCATGATATGTTTTGATATCCAATAATGTAACTGTGGAGCACTAGCTATCGATCCAGTGGACGGCATCGTGAATACGAGGATTCCAAATTACATATTTGGGGTCCAACACTTAAAGGAGTGATTTGCTGACATTTGAATCTATTTAACGAAAAACAACAACTTCAAATAAATGGTCATTAAAAAAATAACCCATGTTACCACACCACTGGCTCAATGTATCCAAGCCTCGTTATGGCAATGCTTTTGTCCTATTCATGTTCAACTACTAAGCAATGTATACGCACAACTAATAATCATTTTTGTTTAACTAACGAAAGTGTTTTACTTATGTAATAATTATCCTTAAGGTGTAAACATTTAAGGAGGGTAATCATAATGATAACTTCAAGCTGTGACAGCTAGTGTCAACCTCAATATATCATTTCATAAATAATAATAAGCATGCACGTAATAATTTGAATTGAAATACTCGCATTTGGAAAAGTAGGTTCCTAAATAATAGTAAGGACTTGCCTTGCTCAAGCGTGAATTGGTCTTGGTCTTGGATTGAACCAAAGAATAAAGTCTTCTGCGCCGCTTGAATCTATCTCAGGAGGACCCTCCATTTATTTGGCTTGTAATGCTTAGTCTTCCTTGACTCTAGCATCACAAATCAAATAAACTAAGCCCCGAGACATATATACTTCTCTAAAATGCGATACATACCCTGCTACAAAATCACGATCAATTCCATACAAATATAACATTAATCCTAACAAAATACATACATAACAGAGTTATTACACAAGAAGGCTACCACCAAACAACATCAAAGTAACATTGTCAATGCAGGTAAAAGTGCCATAAGATGGCTATAAACAAAATCCAAACCGCTAGCCATAACCACAAGGTAACCGAACCGCCGCAAGCTAGTCAGTGGCCCATACCGCAGTCACTTCATAAAGTCGATCCCTTGGGGATCAACTTCTTCCTCCGCAAATAAGCAAAGCTAAATGAGTACAAAATGTACTGCAAGACTCGACGTGGTGGAATAGTAGCATCTATCAATATGCATGCAAGCTTATTTAAGTGGAGGTTGTATGTCCTATTTTGCACAAAGCCAACTTTATTTGCAATAATGTAGTACATTTCAAAAGCAAGTTTGCAATCAGTTTTTATTGAATGAAATAACACGAGATACAATAAGTACAAGAGTAATTCACCTATTGGTGACTAACCCAATAGTCACTACACACAGCACGAATCCCGGTTCGTACTCACCCATCAAGTTTTAATTAAAAGGTTGTAGCTCAACTTTGAAAAGCTTACCCAAGCGTGACCATAACCTAGGACGAGGCTATTCAATAGTTTTAACCTCAGGGTGTACCAATGTACCCACACACGCACCACCTTTTGCCAAGCTATTACGCACACTCCTTTGCACAATGACATCGCTAAGTCCTACGAGACGCTTCCATGGAATACGCATTTAAGAGTTCGCACGCATGGGGTTAACCTCAGTGACCAGCCGCGAAATGGCCACTTGGACCACACGTTGTGGTGGAGCCGTCACAAAGCCTGAGTCATTAGCCATTTAGGGCAAAGCTAGCCGAACATTTGTAAGACCCTGGCTGGGATGGAGGACCTAGAAAGGAACCACCCCGCCACGCCTTTGTGATCCTTTTTCTATAAACTGCACTGTGCCACTCATTAATTAATGCCTCCCAAAGTACTAATTCAAGAGAGGTCCCATACCTCTAGTGTGGTTAGCACACACAAAATGCTCGATAACAGATACTACAAGAAGTTCGGTCTCAATTGACTTGGGCACCATTCCGCCACCTACACACCAACATACCATTGTGCCCAAGTCTAAATCATTTGTTTCAGCTTAGTTTTCTACAAGTAAACATGGCACAAGGCTGAAATCATAAGTGATAATAAGTTTTATAGATCAAGGTTATCGATAAGTCGATAACCGCCATTTCTACCGTAAGGTTAGCATGTCTAAGCAATTAATTCGCAACTACTAAGTGACAAGAGTTCATCCAACGAAAGCTCTAATCACAGCAATAACCTAGGCTCATGGTAGTAAAGGATGATCATTTGCTTAAGGAAATGTATCTACTAGGTCAACTAACGACAATAGTTTAAATACAAACTAGCAATGCATACATAATTACTTAAAAATACAGGGATTAACATGATTAAACTGCTTGCCTTGCTGTAGATCACTCTGTTGCAGAGGATTCACTCACGACTCAACAATTCCTTCCTAACCTAACGCTAAAAGGCTTATAACTAAATAAGAACAAGAACTCCAAATAAAACTCCACAAAGAAAAGTCCTCCAAATACCATGAAATTTATACACAGCAGCAAGATTAAGATTTTAGACAAATTTAGGAACAATAATTACTTCATTTGGACTTAGCATGAAAAAGTTATGCCCTAAACAATTTCTCTCACACTAAAAAATCCTAATTAAATTAATTTGTTATCGCTCATGGCAAAAATTTCTAGAATGATCTGGAATCTGAAATTTTTATGGTAGGTAGCTAAGGTCATCCTAAGAACAACAAATTTGAGTTTACATCATTTGGAGTTATAATGAATTAGTTATGATTTTTCTAAGTTCTAAAACTAGTAGATCATTAATTCAAAGGGCAAGGATCATATTAAGGCCTATTCTACACTACAGTACATTCTTTAGTGGGTTTTAACAAAATTCAGTTTGCCTCACTTTGGAATTACAGAGAATGTTATATTTTACAAATTTCAATGAATTTTAGACCACATTTTAGGTTGAAACAAGTTAATCTAGTTCATACTATTTTTCTGATATATAAAAGAGTTCAAAAATCATACTCAATTTAAAGTTCATCTTACCACGTAGCTAACATGGTTTGAATTTCTTAAAAGGAGTTAAAACGAAATAGTTATTCACATTTGAAAACCGAACGCTTAAACACTTTGAAAATTTGGAGCTACCTCGAGGTCCAAAAGAACTGAAGAGACTGGAGGTCGTGGGTCCGTTGATCCTTCATCGCACGGCACGGACCTCGGCACAGCCGCACCACGCGCGACACACAGGGAGGTTCGGGGCCGCTGAGATCGCATCCAACTGCCTCAGACGAGGGGTAGCACAAAGACACGTGAAATCCTCGCGGGAGGTGCCTCAACGCGCATGGGGGAGGTCGAGACCGTTAGATCAAGATCCGACTTGCCCCGATCTCCAAGGAGGTCCTAAGGCTAAATCTACTCGAGGGAGGCCTCGACGGTTGAGATTTGTCGGGGAGGTCTTGAGGACGGTTAAAATTTTTCGAGGAGGTCTTAACGACCAAGATTTCAGTGAGGTCTAGGTCGTTAGATGGAAATCCAACTGCCAGCAGCTACGGGAGGTCCTAAGGCTAAGGACATACACTGAGGACGCCTGGGACGGCCAAGGTCTACCAGTGGAGGTCTTGGATGGTCCAGATGACCTGGGAGGTCCTAAGAGCAGAGGTCTTCACGCAGAGGAGGATCTCACGGCCGAGATGAACCCGGGAGGAGGTCCTAGCGGCTGGGATTTTACACACAGGTCTTGGGGGTGAGGATTTAGCGAGGAGGACCCCGATGGCTAAGATCTCCCGTGGAGGTCTTAATCACTGGTGATTGACTTGAGGAGGAGGTTCGGGTTGTCTTTATAAAAGACTGGGTCAGTGGTTTTACAAAGAGGACCCCAAAGGTAGTTTGAGTTGTTTTTTTACAAAAGACCAGGTGGTCTTTTGCAAAGGGGACCTCTGGGGTGGCTCAGTAGAGTTTTTACAAAAGACCACGCAGGAGGTCTTTGTGCAGAGTGGTCCTAGCGTATCGCATCAAGCTTAAGGAGGTCTTAAACTGGCTAGGATCTAACCTGTGGAGGTCCTAGCGCTTATGGTTTTACGGAAAGATCTAAAGGTCCAGATCTAATCCTAGGAGGTACTCAACTACTGAGATGAAACCGGGAGGTCCTGGAACCTAAAGACTTTACACACGAAGATCTAAAGGCCAAAGGTTAATGCTAGAGGTCGCTTGACGGTCTAGATTTGCCTTAGGTGGTCTAGAGACTTTAACGGACACACGTGCGCCGACAAGAGTTGCATTAAAACTAATGATTGGCCTCGACAAATTAAATGCTAAACCAAAGGCTACAATACTTGTCCGTAAGGCACGACAAAAACATGAGTTTGGTTTTAGCTCACCGCCGCATGACTGGCTCCCGCAGCGAGAACCAAAGGCGCGCTGGTTCCAAATAGCAAGGATAACTTACAAAGCAAAAGCTACACCTAAAACACCTCCTACCAAATAAGCTAGCCGTGAGATGACCGCCGAGACAAAAATACGGCCAAACGAAAAGCTAACTGGTACAAAGAGGACCTGTTTCAACACTACAAAAGACTAACTCGGGAATGAAGAAGGTCCAGGATGGTCAGAACTCCTGTGACGGTGGTGCTCGTTCTGAGATGAGGAAGACGACACTCCTGCCACTAAAGCAAACTCCCAAATTGTCAACCTCTGAAGGTTAAACAAACCAAGTTAGAGAAAGCTCGAGGTGGACAAGATGGCAGAATGATAAACCAAGAACTCGATGGAACCATCGAGCTCTGATGGCCTCGAGGAGCCCAAAGCCCGACAATGGTGAGAGGTTGCTCCTGTGTTTGAGCTCGAGCGAGCAGGTGAAGTTTGGTTGAGGAAGATGGTGTCCAAAAGAGCTAGGAGGACTCTGTGTAACCTATAAAGCCGGGAGGGCAAGGTGAACCAATGGTCGAGTCCCGAGGAGTGAAATGAGAGAAAGGTCCCGCCATGGGTACAAGTGAATTGACAATTGCGTGTAAAAAGGGGAGACTTTGGGGAACGGGCACCAAAGATTAAATGCAAGTGGTAAAGAGTCGATTGACAAAGGCATGAATTGACAAGCACCGCTCCAACCGGCCAGAGTCACACACGACGTTTTTGTTGCGAACGTGATGATGACTACATGCAGGTCCACAGTCGCTGGAAGAGCCTCAGGAGGACTAGTCCAAAGAATGCAAATGCTGGGAAGACTTAGATTTGAGCCGGGAGATCCCCCGCATTGATTTTAATAAAGGGCCCGATTTCAAGAATAGATCTGAGGTCTTAATACACGTGGAGGTCCGAGCCAAATCTAACGATGGATCGGCCACGATCACCAAGGTGCTGTGGTGGTCGAGGAGGTCCGGTGGGGATGACCAAGGGTGGTCTTTGCATAATTACAAAGGAGGTCCTATGGGTTGTTTTGCAAAAGACCACGGGTGGTCTTTGCAAAAATACCAACGTGGTTTGAGGTCTTCTGAGATCTGGAGGAGGTCCAGGAGGGTTGTCTTAGCAAAAAGGACCTGAGGAGGTCCCGCAGTGGAGGTCTTTACAAAGACCAGAGGAGGTCTTGAGGAGATCCCAAGATCTAAACCGAGGACAAGAATCCAACAACTGAGGTGGTTTGCACCCAAAACAACAGAGCCGAGGTGGTCTAGGCTGCTGGTTCAACCAAGATTCGTAGTCTCGACTCAAACCCAACCCAAGGTTGACTTAGGTTTCATTTGAGCCGAGAACTTTGAGGAATTTTTAGAGATAGCAAACTAATTCCAAAATTTACGAAATTTTTACAAGAGCTTGCTAATCTTGAGATGGACCTTGTGCTAAATTTCTAGAGGTTTTTATGCTCGAGCATTTTTCCTAAATTTCCCAAGGTGCTGAAGCTAGGTTTTGACCAACGGTCAAATGGTTCGATGACCTCTTAAAATGTTCAAACAATTTATAAAATTGCAAAATTTTTTAGAGGAGTCACACAATACCCTAGAACTAAGGAAAACTATCCCCAGAGGATGATCAAGGTTGGACAAGAATGTTTTTGAAGACAAGGTTTTCGATCGAGTGACTTGTGACTTCCAATCCCATAATTCTTTTGCAAGAATTCTTTAGACATACAAGAATCCGCAAGATATCGTAAAAGTTTTAATTTCTACTCATTTTCACATTTGAAACGTAGCAAAAACTTGGGATGTTAACACTATCTAACGAAATGACGACTTCAAATAAATGCTCATCACACCAATAAATTAAAATTAAATCAAATGAACTCCAAAAATATGATTTTGGTAATCATGGAAATATCTTCAATTTAGATGAAATTAGAAACAAAAAATCAAATCATTTGAATTTAAAAATGAGGGAGAATGAGTCCAAAGTTTGACCCGAGTGGAAATTCTAGAAAATCTAAAAATTATGATGCAATTCCATCGATTTTATTTTTCTTTTAATTTATTTTTGTTAAGGAAAATCTATCGTGACTAATAGTGTGGTCCATCGGGTTTTTATTCTTTATTTTTGCTCAGAAAGTCCTAAGAGATTGACAAAGGGGCCATGGTCCAAGAGACCGGTCCACCAATAGTGCATAGGTGGGTGTTGGGGCCCATTGGTCGCTGTCTAGGGTCCACTGACTGGTTCACGCACGATTTCCTTAATCCTACAGATTAATTAACTTACTAAAGGTGTCAACCCACATGTCATACTCTCATTACTAACTAATTAACTAACTACTAATTACCTTCTTAACCTAATTGCTACCACGTGATGATGCCACATCATTAACTTCCTCAAAGACAGAGCAAAGACAGATGCAAGCTATGGAGCTCGGTTTGGGCTCGCTGTCTGCGGCAGCAGGGCATGACAAACTCCCGAGACAGCAAATGGAGTGCGGTGGCGACGACGGTTAATAGTTGCGCAGAAGACGCCGTGAGTTGGCCCGAGGTTACTGTGAGGCTGGCGCGCGCCATCGCGCAAGGTGGAAACTATGCAACGGCCAAACACTAGTGAATGTGGTGCGTGAGCAACTACGCCTACTAGGTCCTAATCACATGGCCGCGCGCGCAGAAGTGCTCGTAATAGACGACTCAAAGTGGCGCAGCGGGAAGAAGGAGTCGTGGCGGCTGCTGCAAAGGCCACAGGCCTCATTAACTAGCCTAACTAACTCGCAAAACTAGGAACATGATATGACCCAAGAGAAGGAAGGGCTACCTGAGATGGAGCAAGGAAGAAGGCTCATGTGGCATTGTACCGACGGTGAGGACAAAGGGGGCTCGCTTCTCATTACTCTAACCGGAAGAAGGAGAGCATCACAAGAGGGGATCAAGGCTAATCCAAAAGGCATGTACTTCAAGATCGGCTCATCAAACAACGAGGAATAGCGCGCGACGGGGACCGAGGTGGATCTTGGGTGTGGTCGTCAAGTATTCTCGCGATTGAGTGAGAGAGAGAGGTGGCATCGAGAGGAAATGTAGAGGATGGTGAGGTGTTCTGGTGGCAAGCTCATGCATGCATTTAAAGGAGAAGAGGAGGAGGAGAAGCGCGATGTCGCAGCCTTCTTGGTAGTTTCTGATGAGGACATCAACCCTTTGATACGACCGCTATTCCACATCCAACTGCATCACTCTTACTTGCAACCGATTCGATCACACAAACTCTACTCCAACGGCCAACGAATTTACTTCACTTATATCTCGGCATCGCGACACCTCACATTAGGGCGAGGCCTTGTATCAATTAATAGGCTCAAAGGACAGCCACCACTTTAGGTTATTTGGGCGCCACCACCTGTCGCTTCTCACCTTGGGTCGCACTATTCATATCAGATCAGCATATGTGAATAAAGTGCTATAAATAGTACCACCCCTTAGTTTCCAGCTATGTGCTCCTCCTCCCCTATTTAAGGAGGCCGCACTTCTCTAGTTTTCTTGAATTTTGTTGAGTTAAAAGTTAACTATAATACAACTTTGTATTAGCTTAGGTCGATTAGACCAACCATAATACCGCTTTAGAATCCCACTTTATCGTGTATTTCAATCCTATTTGCAATTTCAGATTGCTATTTATCTTGTTCTTGCGTGCTTCTTCTGTATGCAGGAATTGATCTTTGTGATCGTGTCATCCTGATATTCGTACACCATTGATAACCCACTTGTCGAGCGGCCAAATATTGCGTGGTTTCAGCCTTGTGAGTTCGTGAGGCGTGATCGCGGAGAGTTGAGCGATACACCGATCTTACTTTCTCATCGAAAGATCATGCCAAATTAGGACCTCCGTGGTTCATCATTTGTCGTTAAATGCGCGCCACATTATAGTCAAGAGCCAGCACGACGACGGACAAGGTCAGCGACACAAAGCGCGCCGAGGTTTGCCGTGATGTAGCAATCTGGCGCGACTCGCATTGATTTCACGCAGAGGAAGAGAGGCGGGGCCTGGGCCATCAGAGGACCTCAATCGGATTCAGATTGCAAGCTAATTACGTACCAGAACGCAATACTTAACGTGAGACGCACACGATTCGAGTGACCGGATATGTGTCACATGTTAGCTCCAAGGATCACAATAACATGCACATATCCTAGTACACAACATTGCAATCACATCCATACACAATGTACAAGAGTAAAAGAATCAATTACAACATCATTTAAATAGCACCTTATAGCACAAGGTTGCAAAAGAGGGCCGATCGACCAAATCTAATTAACACAAATAAATTGCAATGGGAGCTAAACTTAAAATAAAGGGAATAACCGAGTTGGTATGCCCACAATCCCACAAGCAACCAACCGAGTTAAAGCTGCACCCGGCTGCTCTCACCGAATGAATAGACACCGCAGAGTACAAAGTTGTACTCGCAGACTTTCAAAAGAAATAAGGATGCATGTAAGTATCAAAGGAAGGCTACTACACTAGTCAATTTTTAGCATAAAGCAAGTTTTGCATAGAGATAAACAATAAAGATTCTAACTAGCCATTTGCAAAACATTTAGAAAACATTTTATAGCAGAAGTAATGATCATCAATGGTATAATCTCCAATTATAATCAACACACGAACATCCCATTCGTGGCAACATAAGATCTAAACAAACTAGCATAAAGATATAACATTTTCACCATAACCCAAACTCAAGTTCCCAAAAGCTAATCGTGGCTCGTTTCCCACAAGTGTTGTCCATAACCTAGGACGAGGCTATTCAATAGATTTAGTTACTCGCAGAGTTGTACGCCTTTACCCACACGATATGCATTCCTCTTAATGTCGCCAACGACCTTCCATAGGAGTGTGACCGAGGTAGCATAACGAGGCCTTTACAATGTCATGTCCTAACTAGCAAACCACCCGAGGAATGTAAAACCCGTGGGAGTCAAATGCCTCCTAACCACTGTGAACCTCGTTACATGAAGTAAGTCCCATCCAACAAGAGACCCTTAAGAGCAAGTATAGCACCCTAACATGCCCCCGCCGCATTGACAAGAGGACAATTACAATAACATAACAATTACAACCCGATTGTGTTCGATAGCTAACACACAACAAATTAGTTAGCCAGCCTTCGCCATTATCCCTTGCAGTGGTTGCACGTAAGACTTGGTTCATCACACCATAGACCGGTCCTAAACACTCAGCATTGGCTACACCTCCATAACAACAACAACAACAATATTTCATGATCACCCTACACCCGCCCAGTTAAGAACATAAACCCATGCCAACAAGTTCACAAACCACGATGTGAAGATCTGAATACATTCTCAAATCCAACATAATCCAATCCATAAAATCCTCAAGGTCGTTAAGATTCACTTGATCCATCGCCAATGGACTAGCTCCATCAACTGCAATTTCGCTACAACTACTAGCATGCATAAGCATCGTTCTACAAACTAGCAAACAACCCATATAACATATAACCTTAGTCATTCAAGGTAAAAGGGTAATCAACATTCAAAGGAGGGCTAATGCAGCAATGAGGAGATTAACTACTTCTACCCATAAACATATATTCCAAAATAGCATGCAATTGAGATAATAAAACTCACACAAAACATTTAAGAACCACTGGAGCAATATGATCAAGAGGAGGGTGCTCGCACCTTTGCTGTATCACTTGTCCATTCTCGCTGATACTCATAATACACTCACTAATATAAATGCTTCATCAAACCTAATGAAAGACGATAATGCAATAAATATCGAATAAAGCCGTAAATTCAATAAATAAAATGTATGAGATTTATACAGTAAGTAGATTATGATTTTACATGAATTATGGTGAAAGATTCATTCCAATTGGATTTAGTATGTGAAAGTTATGGTGGTTTGAATTTTATTTTAATACGCCTTCATTCAGATAATTTAATTATGAGATGAAAATTTGTAGAGTAGTGGTGAGAACATGGATTACATGGATAAATAGGTAATATTATTACAAGTTCAAAACAGTTGAGTTTGCTTCAATTGGGTTTTCATGATTTAGTTATTGATTTCTAAAGTTATTGATTAATAGTGTAAAATAATTCATTTTGGGATAACTCTCCTGCAAAATATAGCTTCTGTAATAGAGGTGAGATTGAAACCATTTTTAGAAATAAGTTTACTTAAAATAAAAATTATCAAAAGTGGTTTCACTATTTTTGAGTTAAAATGGAATAGTTATGTATTTATGAAGTTAATAAAGAAATTTTCTATTGTAAAATAATAGAGTTATAGATCATTTTCTTAAATCTATATTCTCTGCTTCTGAGATATATGTGAAACCTATTTTAAAATAAAATTCACTTAGTATGAAAAATATCGAACCGGTTTCATAAATTTTGGAGTCGATTTGAATTAGATATGGATTTTTGAAGTTACATGATTTTTCAAAGGTAACAATAATTCACTACGAATTTATATTTGCTTTTAATACTTTTAGTACTCACACCTAGCTAGCCCTAGAGGTGATCATAAGCCCTCGGGTCAAGGAATTGACTCAATAACAAAGACTTGGGCTCTCACTGAAACTAATCAAGGCGATTTCAAAGAATACGCCTTCTCATTCTCAAAACGTAATTTATTCAAATCATACTAAAATACGCTTACTTAGCAAACACGCACTAACAAAGGTACACACTCCATTTATCGGCTAAACGGCCCACATGCAATAGACTCGTGCCATTAAGTGCAAGTCATTACTCAGATAACTTGCCGACGGCTTGCTTACGCATTCGTAATAAATACTAATCATGGCAATTAAGATCCTAACTACGCCGCTGCAAGCTGGCTTCTGCCGCGTCCGACAACAGAGTGCCGTTGCTGCCGCTGTTTCTGATTTGCTTCGCTGAGGTGGCTTACACACGCATGAACCAAGAGAATCTGGATGGGACCACAATAGCATGACTGGCCCGGCGTAGCCGGAATTTGGCTACGATGAACCCTAGTGGTGGCGCGACGTGGGATAGCTGGCCAAGATCTACTAATAGTGACAAGTTCACTCGAAGTGCAAAGAGCTAACAAAAGCATTCTTAAGCTCCTAGGAGGTAACAGGAAGCCACCGAGCCAAGAAAAGACCAGAGATCCACTGAGGAGCTCCTGATGGGACCGACGGCGCACGCTAGTCTTCACGAGGCACGACGACCGAGAAAAGAGAGAGCAAAAGGACGATCGTGGTCACTTAAGTAGACCTAGGGGATGCTACTACCAAAAGGAAATCGAGGACAACTCACTCGAGCGGAGGCGAACGGTTAGAGCTGACCGACAAATGATAAACTTCAAAATTCTCGGTTCCTCGCAAGCAAGGTGGAATTGAGTTGAGGAAAAGGAAGTGATACTGGCACACGTTATGACGCCGCCAGAAAGGACAATACTCACCGCGACGGTAAAATGGCCTGGCATGGCGCTTCTTCGGCGCTGCCGAGGCCGAGAGAGCACGATGACAAAACCACTACAAACCAAATCAACATCCGTTAGCCAAAATGGAGAAGGTGCCGGAGGATGACGAATACACTATCGCGTGGCGCTTAATGAGATGGAGGAGGGTCAGCTCCTTCTCTCCCGCGCGAGGAGAGAAGTGAGGGGAGAAGAAGGGTGCCGCTGTTTTGAGCGATTCCCAAAGACGCGAGAAGGAGACGGTGTTACAAGGGAAAGCCCGAGTGGTTGCCGGGGCGTGAGAGACTGGCGATTGACGACATGCAGCCCCGAGCTCGCGCGCGGCGTTGAGCTCGCGCGCAAGCCCGCCCGAGGTGGAAGAAAGGCTCGCACGGGCCCGCAGTCGGCATGGCACAAGAGTGAGGGAGGCGCGTGGCTCTGCCGCCTGATTAAAAGCGGACTGGCCGATGTCGTGGCCGCGAAGTTGTCCGAACAACCTACTCCGCTGAGCCCTTCGATCACGATCCGACGGCACGCGCGCGAAAAGTGCAGTTAAGCGGTTGGTGAAGCCAAGATGGTGCGCTTGACTCGCCAAGGTCAAGTCGGTGCAACAAGAACGAGCCCGAGTTTGATTTCGCTGACCACGGCTAAACAAGTTTGACCAAGGCTTTAACTATAGAAATAAAATTTAAAAATTCTAAAATAATTCAAGGGTGTTCTCTGGATGACCTAGTATTTATAAAAATTATTAAAGTCACTGTTCATAATATAATTTGTGTAAAATAAATTCAAGTTTAACCTAGGTCTTTCAAAGGTGTATGAATTTTCTGGGTCTAAACTAGTCCCAATAATTTTGGAAAATTATATTTATTCATGATAATTATTATAGTATTTGAATAAAATATTTCCAGGTGATGATCAAATGTTTTTGTTCCTGTTTTCATTTGGAGTTTAAATTAAATGTATGTTTGATCTTAGATTTAAAATTTTCAATTGCAATAATTTATGCAAATGTCTTCAAAATGTCAACATGTCGATAAGATGCATACTAAATCCTATAATTAATTTTGGGATGTTACATCGCCAAGCGCAGCGCGCATGAGGGCAGGTGGCAAGGTGTTAGGCCGTGACGCGAGCGCAGCGCATGAGGCGCGTGTTGGCTAGCCATGGATGGCTAGCAATGCGTGGCCGGGAAAGAAAGAGAGGGAGAGAGGTCACGCGCGCGCAGTGCCAAAGGAGGGAAGGAGTCCGAGGGAAGAGAGAGGGAAAGAATGCTTTGATATTTATTTGAAACATTTATTCAAGGAAATTTCAAATGCTTACAAATGAGTGTTAACACCCCGCCTCTCCATAGAATCTTATGTATCGGAAGGAGGAAAGGTGATGTAATGTTTCTGTCAATAAATAGTAGATATCCTACACACTTAGATTGCTAATGCGATGGCCAAGTTCACTCATATGCACGAACACAAGTACACACACATTCTCGAGATAGGAACAAGATACTCAAAGAAAAGAAGAGACTGTGGTTCCAAATTTTGACTAAATTTTGTACATTTCATTGAGCTTGAATTTTTTCCTTTGGGTAAAAAAATTTAGTTGCAACACCTAATTCAAAGCAATTCAAATAGAATTCAAAATTTGTCAATTTTTGATGAAATTCAACAATTTGAATGCCAATTTTGGCCATTTGCCCAAATTGAATTCGAATTACCGAAATTCGCCACCCCAAAATTTTTCCTCAAACGAATCGAAAACCCCGCAAAGACTTTGCAACACCGACTATATTTTTTTCAAGGAAGTGCAAAAGCTTTGCACATCATTCTATTAAGAAGAAAAGGATACAAACCAGCCAATACAGGAGGAGAGAGGGGAGGAGATAGAGAAAGGGATAACAAACAAAAAGAAGAGCTGGCCAAACACCGCGAAGATGATGACCGACCGACACGAGACTACTCTTGCCTTCATGACGACTCGAGACTAGCTGGCGCCGCCACACGCCATTGACAATGTTCATCGAGCATCGATTGGAGAAGTTGATCACAAGTTGCCACCACCTTATTGAAGATCCTTTGATTGCGCTCCTTCCATCGCCCCAGAGACGAGGATGACACACACATCAATGTCCTTTCTACGACCTTGTGATCGAATCTCAGCGCCTATCCAGTTGGTCTTGCAATGTTGGTTGGCCGACCGAATAGCGCAAGGCGAGCAGACTGGCGAAACCTCGCCTAAACTTGAGCCGCCACCGCACATCCAACAAGAAGATGGTCAATTGTCTCCCACCGTGGCCACAAAAACACAAATGCCCCGATTCGCAACCCTCGACGTTGAGACGGTCACCTGTCCAACAACGCCTGCGAATAGCTAACCAAATGAAGATTTTGCATTTAAGAGGTGCATAGGCAGTCCAAATGGCCTCCGACAAGGAAACCCAATCGATCCTTTAAAGAAAGCCCTATAAGTCGACTCGACCGAGTAGCGACGGACGCCTCCCAACGCCAAATAATCGTCGATGGGCGTCGCCGGAGCCGGATTGTAGCAACTTGTTCCACAAACGGATGAACTCACAACCTTAAGAATGTCAAACCGACCAAAATATCCAAATCCAAAGCCATTTGTGAGGGCTTGATCTATCGCCCTTTTTGATCGAATGATTAACCATCCTAGCGATTGATGGCGCTTAGGCTTAGAGTTGTGAGACCATCGAGCCAATGGTCCTCCTGCAACAAGGCATTATTGCCATTCCCAATCGTGGACCGAGATCGGCCTTGAACATGGCTTCTCCACCCGCTAGAATCGAGTGAAGGTTTCCCACGGCTCGCTCGCCCGTGTCCTTTGCAACCATTGCCATCCGATGCGTAAAGCTCGCCCTAATAAGACCAAAGTTGCAAGCCGAGTCCTCCTGCGCGATGGGGCTACAAACTGTGGACCATGCCACTAAGCAAGCATACCCCGCCACACTTTGAGAACCTTTCCAAAGGAATGCTCGACGGCCACTAACACTGACTATATTGATCGCATGAGAAGTTGAGAACTCTTGACAACAGTCATCGAAAGGTTGTGTGTTATTTGTTCCTCGTTTGATTACCTGTCGTGCAGCCATGGGTTGCATGTCATGGCAAGCTCGGTTTCAAGTTTCAACGAAACGAATGAATGGGCTCAAAAAGGGTCGGAGTATAATTTGCTTATCTTTGTTCTATTCTTTTCATCACCTTTTCCCCATTCCTGCAAAGAAAGAAGGAAAGAAAGAAAGGCCTTTTCTTTTCATCATGTTCTAATGTGAACAAACAATGTAATCTAATTCTTTTCCTGGTTGCAGTAGCCGATTTGAGTTTCTATGCCTGCCCTGCTCAATTGGTTACAGCTCCTCAGCCATCCCAAAAGCAAAATATATGCTTCTCTGAATTATCTGCATTTCATACCACCAAACATCAACTCATTTTTTTCTTCTTGAACTCCACAAACATCAACTCATGAAGAACTATCAGCTATGCATTACAATGCAATAATTATGCAAATGCTACCTACGCACATCTAATTCTCCCACAAATGGCGAAGTTTCAAGCGCGCCGATGACGTCGCGATATTCTCTTGCGCTGCAGGAAAATCTCAGAAAGGAGGAAGGATTCCTGAGGTGATGCCGAGTGAGTGGTGTTCCTGGATAGGCTGAGTGTGACGAGATCGCTGAATTTAGGAGTTCTAGAGGAGCGTACTTGTTGCCTGTTAAAACAAAAATTTGCCCTAGGTGAACGGGGGCCGTAGAGGCAATGTTCTGCCGTGCTCCACCGCTGGTCGGAGATCAGATCAAGCGGCGATGGTGATGGCGAAGGCGATACTGACACGCACGCAGAATTTCAGTATGAAGGAGATCGGATTCTGCCTAGGTAGGTGACCTCAAGTCTGAAAATTTGAAGCGCCTGTAGTTCGTTCGTTTACAAATAGTGCTGTCTAGCTGTCTGATGTTCTTCGTGGCCTCCTTTTCAGCTGCTGCATGCAAGTATGTTAGGATCGCGATATGCCCTCCTTTTCAGCTGTTGTAGCCTGTATGAACTGAACTTTTGCGACTACCAAGATGTAGTACTTTGTATATGCATTGACATTTACACGATGCTGCTGTCCGAGTTTAAAAAGAAGGAAAAAGAAAGAACATTATTGTGCTTGAATTCCCTATTCCATAAGCTTCAAGCTAGTGTCTCAGTGATTCAGAATGGTATAGCAAATAGACGTGAAAAGAACGGCGCCACGAACATGAGAAATTCCTGCAGCATCTCAAAGTGACATAGCTTAATTGGATGATGTTGACACGCGCCTTCTCCCATTTCATTTTATGGCACTTTCAGGCATTACTTCATGGAGAGGAGAATTGAGTATGCTCCTATAGTTTCTGTCAGTGCTTCACATTTACAACAAGGTATGAAATTTACTATGTCATGTCAGAAAAGAGTCGGGAAACCTTTTTCTTTTGGGGAGAGCTGAAAGTGGAAGCACTAGAATGGGAAGTGCGGCACACGACAAACAACCAGGCGGCATTGCAAATATTGTCGGACGGGGAATAGTTACAACCGACAATTACAACAACCAAATCAATTGGTTAGGAAAGAGAAGATCACAATATCTCCTATACATGGTAATACAAGATGTGATCTGTTATACAACTTGAGAGTCAAGTAAATATACGTGGACTCTAAAAGAAGCCATACCAGAAACTTAAGTGGTAAATGAGATAAAACTCCTCTTTTCCTTTGCTTTGGATGATATTAGTTAATGAAAGTGTGCACCATGCATGGTTTCTTTCCAGTGAAGAAAAGCATAACAGTTATCTTATACACATCGCCATATTCTGTTTGGTCTTTTTGCCAATTCAGTGCACCCAGACGCAGAATTACTGCATGCAGAAATGAAACATGTGATGGCAGGTTAAAACTCATGGAATGTTGACAAAATGTGGCACCAAAGGAGCACATAGAATGGCTGCACCATGGATGGAATAAAATACGATTTTTAAAACTTTATTATGTGTGCTCATGTGAAAGCTTGATTTAAAGTTAATAATATTATATTTATAGCTTTTGATCTCATATTCTTTTTCCATCACATGCAAGGACATTTATCAAACAACTCAGAAGCAGCCACATAAACAGAACTACTTTTGTTCTGGATTATTGAACGTTGATCAGAGGATAAGTTCTGCACTAAAATTCACTTTAAATATCTTTTCCATCAAAAACACTTTTAAAAGCCTCAAAGTGTAGAAACTGAATAAAAGGACAAACTGTATACATCAAATAAAACCATAGAATTAAGAAGCGAAAGAAAGTACGGAAGCAGGTTTTACTCCAGAATTTTCAGGTGAGATCGTGCAATTGCAACCGGCAGGAGGATTTGGGGTCTTTAGATGGAATTATTCTTTCTTGAGACAATGGTGGCCTCAAGTATATCTCTTTATTTTTGCATCATTCCTTGTTGCGTTTTGATGGTTGACCTGTGTTAAGTAGGCCTTGATGTGGACTCAAATCATACAGTAAGTCATCTTTCCGTTGTTTTGTTCAGTGGGAAATGATGAGTCAGGGGCCGTACCTAACGACATACACAATCAGAAGCTTTCTTGAAGCATACCGCAATCAGAATTCAGAAGTATTCCTGTGAGAAAGGAAGAAGTTTATACATGGAACCGCGTTGAAGCATAGGTGTGGTTATTTATTTCAGACCCACATAGACAATTCAAAGGACATATGTAGTGTTGTCTAAAGATTCCTGCAAAATTCATGGGTTAAAACAGCCTTTGGGTTGAAACACTTCACATCCTCCTGGTTGCAATTACCTTCTCACCTGAAAATGGAAGAGGGGGTGCAGGAGGCCATTGTGTACTTTGGCATCAGCTAAGCTTTACTTCAAACCGACAAGGTTTTTATTCTGTGAAAATAGCAATGTTTACAAAGACATGTATCATATAACAAAATACCATATCTACATCAAATATGCTTGAAATCCAAACAGGATGTTCTGACAAAATGCCTCCTGTGGTGCTCCAAATGCAACTTCATTTCTAACCCTGTTCTTGTATGCAAATCATCAGCTGCCCTTGCTTCCTTTGCTTTTTCTTTTCTTCCTTGCAAGCCCTGTTGTTGGCAAGAGGGCTGCGTTGCACCTCTCTCACGTGTTCTCGGGAAAAAATACTTACATGGTGCTAAAGGCTTATCCTCCAGTTTTTTTATGACGTTTCAAAGGAGGAAATTAGTTTACTTGACGTCAACTAAAGAGAAATGGAGGAGTACATGACACTCTTAACAGATGGGATTTTGAACCAGTAAATTCATGAGACTCATTTACTCAACCATCCATAAAAGAAGAAAAAAATCAATTATAGAATGTTTGTGCAAATTTGTTTGCTGTTCCAAGTAGCCGACAAACTGTAAGCTTTTCAGGAACGACAATTGTTGATATTTCACTCGTGCAGCCTTTTCAGAATATAATTTTTTAAAATAACTTTGGGGTGCTTCACATTTCATAGAGCATATGCAATTAGAACAAAGCTATGCTAAATAAGGAATATGTAGGCGCAAAGCCCATGAAACAACACAATCATGGCCTATAATCTCTACCAAGGAGTAAAGAGTAGGTAGCTAATAACCTTCTCTCTAAGAGAAACTTCATCTAGCCCCTATACGCAGCCTCTGTTCTCTCAAGCCAAGATAGGGACAAAATTCACATGTAGCCCACATAATTTAGCCTGAGCTGCTCCTCACATTGTTAATCTCAATGAATAGAAAATGCAGAGTTGGAGTGCATATGATTCTTGCTGTATGTAGGGACTGACACGAAAACTTGGTGCAATCCTTTGCATTATTCTGTTATCACAAACTCTTAGGGTTAGTTTAGATTTGACCTAGGCCTTGTTTAATCCTTTAATTTTGCATCGTCGAGGGGGATCAAAACCTACCACTATTCTGAAAGCTACCCTGTAAAAGAAAAGTTGCATCACTTTCTTCGAAAGCCGAACCTAAGAATAGCAGTTTGTCAGAAAAGCTGACCTCAAACGAGGAAAAGGCGTGTTGCTGAGGAATATTTTGGCCGATCGTCGATGTAAACGTGACGATATTTATAACGGAGATGTAAGTACCACGAAAGAATAGCAGCAAAGTGCGCAGAATTCTTCGAGACAGGTCATTGTAGTTCCTCTCACTGCTCAATTTTACTTAAGTGTTACTATCTTGATTAAGTATACTTTGGTCCATCAACTCTGCCTTAGTTTAATTTTCGCCTCTATTTTGCAAACCGGTAGAACACGCCCTCCAAATGTCAAAACCACACAAATATTTTCCTTTGCATGTATCACGAGTGGTTCTGCCCAACCTCGGATCAAACCCGACAATCTTCCATCGCTGGGCATGGCCCCACTTGTCACCGCTACCCCGCTTCTTCTTCCGATAGCTAGCGAACAAGAGCCATGGAGGTGGCGCATGCCACACCGTGCCCAATCTCATGCACATCGTGACTCGTGCAACTCATCTTGGCCTTGCTCTCACATGGAGGTCGCCGACTTCGACCGACGACTATTACCTCATGGACGCCGAGAACAACCCCACCCCATCCTCACCCGCGCCCACTCCATCATCGCCACGGTGCGGACGACTCCCGCCTGCACGCAGAAGATCGACGCCGCGGTTCCGCGAAGAGGCCATGGTCACGTAGCTTTCGATCGCGCGATTCATGATCTTTGTCGGACCCGGATTTCGTAATCCGTAATCCTCTCGGATAAAGTCGCGCTATTCCCCGGATCGCAGATAGCGCCATGCGCATACATTGCGAATCATTTCACATCGCGTGAGACCAAAACATTCATTAATACAAGCATCCGAGTTCAAATAGACCGCCTGGTCGAAGTTTTACAATAGGGCCATCGTGCCAAATGAGTTCATTACAAAATCTCGAGCACGTTAGCGGAAGCAAAGGGGTAGGGCAAGTCTCTCCACAGCAGCGATCGGTACTAGGTGTACGACCGATATTAGCCAAGGGCTTGGATAATATAGATGTACACGAGTACCAACGGAGCCAACCAGATCGAGGCGCAGACCTAGACTACAAGAACTATACTACTCCTCTTCATTTCTTGCTCTTCGCGCCCGTGTCCTCGTGAGTAGGTGTAGTCTCCATGATCCATGGTTCTGGGGGTTGGGGAAAGAGCGAGGATGAGCACAACTATGCGTGCTCACGAGCCAACACACAAAGATGCAATATTATACATGCAAGGCTTAACAAGGATGGCCTGGTTCATTTATTTGCACAAAGCAATATTTTGAGTACCAATATTAGAAAGTCCTATCACTTAGCATTTTAACCAATTTGCATTTGTTAGAGAGATTACTTGTGCAATATTTGTAATGAGAGGTTACTCCACCTCATGCTTATTTTTGATAGCGGTTACATCCACCACTTAACATCACCGTACATCCACCCAGGAAAATCAAAACTGTGGTCACAAATGACCCATCACATTTTATCCCACCCACAAGGTTTTATAAATGTAACTAACTTTGTAAGTTCCCATGTTCACTTCATGACCGTGGGCACGGCTATTCAATAGCTTCATTACACTCGCAGGTTGTACACTTTACCCACAAGAGACAATCATCTTGACATGTACACATGTCTCAGAGACATGTGAGTCAAGGAGAAACCGTCACAAGGCCTTACAATGCATCCACCAAGATTTGTTACACCCGCTAAGGTTTCACCTGAGAAGAGTTACGCTCACATAGACCCGTCACTCTTTCCTGCACTCTCTCTGCGCTAATACACGACTTACGCCACATAGACCCAGTAAGTCGTACACCCCAACCCATAGCCACATAGGCTTATGGCGTAGCGGGTCATCCGCTCGGTGCAACTCATACTAACGGATACAAATTATTTAGCTGTCGACACCATTATAGACATGTGGTCGCATCAGTTTTTACATTGGGAGGTCATCACAGATTAAGTCCTTAGGGACCATCCGGTGTTCATACCACATACCACCCACAAACCAACATTCCTCGGGCCGCATTAGCACCCACCAACATACCATCCATCATACCATCCGCCAGATGTGACAAGCAATTTCTTTAGGTTTTTAAGAGGTAGGAAAAATACAACATCATAACCATCCCAACCATTTACACCCAATGATCCCCAAAATCGTGTTCATTTCAAAGATGATGAATGGGGTAGATGATACCCGATACTTAAGCAAGACTAGCATGGCGCTTTAAGTATAGCCTATACTAGTATAGTTACCAAATATTTACTAGGTGACATGGTGTATGGTAATTCAATTATCAAGGAATGGTGTATTAATAATAAAGCATCAACATGGCATTTAACTACCTTAGGTATTTAACATACATTTGCATAAGGAAATAAAGCATGCAATTTGATATTTAAAAGAACATAATTTGCATAAAATGTAGGTTCAATATGATCAAAGTGTCGACTCTACCGGTCTACTTGCTAGATGATCTTGATATTCTTGAGCTTGATCAAGTGGGGTCTCCTTCTCCGAATTTACGCGAACGATCGCACTGAAAAGAAATAAACGAGCAATTAAATTAATTAAATAACAAAACTCATCAAATGAACTCCAAAATAAACCAAACTAGCACCAACAGAAGAGCTCGATTTTAGAAATTTTTAGAAACAAACCTCACAATTTTTGGAGCTAAAATGGGGAGAAATAAATATTTGAAATCTCTCTTTGAATTAAAAGAAAAAGGAAAAGAAAACCACAAAAAGAAAGACAAAGTGGCCCACGTTGCCTTTTCTGCCGCTAAATGGGCTGGGCAGGCCACATACGCTGCACATGGCTGTGGTAGGAGGTCACCACGGAAGAGAAGAAGGGCGAGGCTTCAGCCCGAGAGAGAAGAAAGAGAGAGGCGTAGGGGAGCTAGGCGCAGAGGAGGAACGGGCGCGCGGCAAGGCGGCCAAGGCTGGTGAGGGGCTCACGCGGCCGCGACATGAGGAGGACGACGACGACGTAAGAGAGCAAGCGCATGGTGAAGAAGAGCTCTGGGAGACACGTGAATGGACGCGAAGAAGGGGAGCGGAGGCTCGGCACGCGACGGATGACGACGACGGCGCGGGTGAGTCCTCCAACTCCCGCTTCTTTTCTTGCTCGGGAAGGGAGGAGCGCGGCTTTATAGCCGAGGGGCTGGAGCCGCGGACGCCGCGCGGAGTGCCGAGGCGCGCGGCAGTGGGATGGGACGGCTCGAAGGCGCGAGCGTTGAGCGCTGACGCTGGCGCGCGCCGAGGCGCGCACGCAGAGAGGGCGGCTTTCGGCGCTGGCACCAGGCGAGGGCGCGGCGACGCAGGCATGGCGCGGCGTGGCTATGGTTAGGGTTAGGGTTAGGAGAAACGGAAAGAACTCGGTGCTTTTGGGAAGAATCAATCTTGATCAATTTGGGAAGTTTTGGGTTTATGCTTGACTTTGAAGATTTTGCAAATCCACAAATTTGATGTTACAAACCTACCCATCTTAAAAGAATCTCGACCCCAGATTCGAGCTCCTCAGAAATGTAGGTAATCCAACTCCACCGATCCTCGCATTAAGTGGCTTTTCTCCGAGTGGTTGCTCCATTGCACTTTGCATAAGCGATGATCCGACGCCTTGTTCGCTTCTCCACGACATCAAGAATCTTGATTGATGCTCGATACGCATAAGTCTTTCGAGTGCAATGGTTTCACCTGAGCTTGCTTTCCGTACTGAGGCATTTCTTGAGTCGAGAGACGGAACACATTATGGACATCCGACAATTTTTCTCGTAATTCCAGCTGATATGCTACCTCCACGCTTGGGCGTGATTGGGAACGGCCTATGTACCTTGCATGCAAGCTTGCCTCACTTTAAATCTTCGTGATTCCTCAAGGGGTGACACTTTGAGGTATACATGATCTCCAACTCAAAGTTAACTCTCTACGACGCTGCCTCCAGATAACTTTTCTCCCGATTGAGCAAATTTTGTAGACGCATCTCTCCATCAACTGATTTTCTTCGCTTGCTTGAGAGTATCCGTCCAAGATATAACCTTCTCCCGATTCTCACCAATGCAAGGGAGTTCTGCATTTTCTCCCATAGAGTGCTTCAAATGGGGACATTTTCAAACTGGATTGGTAATCGTTGTTGTAGGCGACTCATACCAGAGACATCTCTCCCGGGCCACTGTGAAACTCTAAAGCACAAGCTCAAGCATGTCTTCAAGAACTCGATTTACCCTTTCCGCTCGCTCCATCACCTCGAGGATGATATGTCTGCTAAAGTTCAAGTGAGTTCCAAGTGCATCATGGAGACTAGCCTAAATGCGAGGTAAACCGAGAACCTCGATCCGAGACTATCCTCTTGGGTACTCCATGCAGACATACAACACGAGCCATGTATAACTCTCGCTAATTTATCTCCCTTGTAGGTGGTCTTCAGGGATGAAATGGGCAACTTTGGTTAATCTGTCGATTATGACCCATACGGAATCATATCCGGCCTGGTTCTCTGCAGACTTGAATGAAATCCATTCCAATTTCTTCCCACTTCCACCGAGGATTTGCAGTGGTTCTGCGCAAGAATCCCGCGTCTCCGATGTTCTCGCTTTGATCCGTTGACACACATCGCAACAAGCTACGAACTCGCGATGTCTCTTTTCATTCGCGCCACTAATATAGAATCTTCATATCTTGATACATCTTGTGCTCTGCCTGGTGTATGGTGTATGCTTGAGCTATGGGCTTCTTTTAGAATCAATTCTTTGAGCTCCTTTTGGTGGGGAACAAAGAGACGTTTCCATACCATAGGATACCTTGTTGGTCTTCAACCATCTTTGAGGCTTTTCCTTGGCCATGAGATGTTTAAATTTATGAACTCCGGGTGTCCTTTTCGAGCGGTCTTGACCTGTTCTTCCAAGGTTGGTTGAACTTCCATAGTCGCTAAGGTGCCTTGTTCTACTTACTCGAGGTTAAGTGCCTCTAATTCCTTGCAAAGCTCGTGTTGATACTCTTGAACCATAACATTTTTGCAGTGACTTACTTACGCTTAATGCATCGCCACTACATTAGCCTTCCCTGTGATGGTAATGAACATCCAAGTCGTAATCCCAATCGTTCTAACCATCTCCTTTGTCGGAGGTTGAGGTCCATCGGGTGAAAATATACTTAAGACTCTTGTGGTCCAGATAGATATTACAATGATTTCCAATCAAGTAATGCCGCCAAATCTTTAGGGCATGCACTCACGCCGCTAACTCCAAATCATGAGTTGGATAGTTGTCTTCATGTGGGCGGAGTTGTCCGATGCATATGCTACGACGCTTCCTCCTCTGCATACACGCAACCAAGACCTTGGCAAGCATCACAATAGACTTCAAAGTCCTTGTGTATGTCCTGAGCAAGACTAAATCGTGCAAAGGTTAACTTCTTCTTCAACTCTTGGAAACTCTTTTCACAAGCAATCATTCATTCGCATTTCTTTTCCTTCTTGAGCAGTGGGTCATTGGTCCGATAGTTTGGAGAATCCTTCAATGAAGCGCTCCAGAGTATCCGACCATTCCGAGAAAACTACGACTTCTGGTCATCGAGGTTGGTTGTTTCCATCCTAACACCGCTTCTACTTTGGATGGGTCAATCGCGACTCTCCAAATGATACGATATGTCCGAGAAAAGCTCGATCTCTTGAAGCCAAAATTCACACTTTGCCGACTTGGCATACACCGATGTTCTTTAAGCTTCCTCAGACCAAATGCGATGTTCAAAGATGTTCCTCATTAGTCTTGAGTAGATTAAGATGTCGCCTATGAACACGATAACAAACTTATCAGTATTCCATGAATACCTTGTTCATAAGGTTCATGAAGTAGGTCGCGATTGGTCAAGCCAAACGACATAACCGTGAACTCACACAAGCCATATCGGGTGGTAAAGTCGCCTTAGGGATGTCCTCACCTAATCTTAACTCGTGGTATCTCGACCTTAGGTCTATCTTGAGAACACGTTGTTGCCGACAAATGATCGAATAGATCATCAATGCGGGCAAGGGTACTTGTTCTTTATGGTCACCCCATTGAGGGCTCTGTAATCCACACACAATCAAGCGGTGCCATCCTTTTCTTTACAAAAGTATCGTGAACCCTGGGGATGAGCTAGGTCTAATAAATCCTTTTCCTGTAATTTTCCATTTGTACCTTAAGCTCTTCAAGCTCATCAACTGCCATCCTATATGGCCTCTTGGCAAGTAAGGTCAATGTTCTGCTTTAGGTTGATCACAAATTCTATGTCTCGCCCGTGGCATGCCAGCAATTTTTCCGAAAACTTCCTGCAATCTTGAACTACGGTGTGTTGTTTCAGAGTCACCTTCTCGAGGTTATGGATGGTATGCATCCAAACTCGGAGAGCGATCTCATATTAACCCCGATTGTGGTACTTGTTTTTGGTGAGTACCACCTTCCCGTTGTACGCCTATCATTCCTTGGTATCGCCAACCAATCCATCCCTAGGATGATATCCAGAGTTTGGGATCAAGCACTAAGAGGTTTGCTAGGAATCCAGAATTTTCCATAGCAATCTCTACCTGGGACTTATTAAGATGGTAGTCAAGGGTCCCCGTGAACTAAGTACCACGGGTTTCTTTAGCTTAAAGGTTGGCAACTTAAGCCTTTCAACAAATTTTCTTGATATGAAAGAATGCAAGCTCCGTAATCAAACAAAACTTGTGCCGATACGATTTAATGGTAGAACGCACTCATTAGAACTCCCAGAGCTTTCGAGCCTCCTCCACCGTGACATGGTTCACATGGCCGCGGTTTGGTGTCGAGTAGATCTAGGTGCCATGGCCCGATGGTTCTCGCTGAGTCGATGTTTGACCTTGAGCCGTGGTGGCTCGAGTTGAACTTCGCGGAGTGTTCGGACGCTGAGGGCATCTGGTTGGCAAGTGTCCTCTCACCACGTTGGAAACAATGGAGATGAGCCGGTTGCTCGCTGCAGTCAGTCCGCTGGGACGAAGGATGCGAAACCATTCCCATTGGTACGCTGGGTCGGGCTTGAGTTCCTTGTGGAGAAACTACAAACTGGCTTAAAAGATGAGTCGCCAGGAATGTTGACTTCGAGGAAAGCCACCTTGCGGTTTCGAATACCATCTTTCTTACGCTAACTTCCGCAATCTTCTTCGCTTTCCAAAGACGAGGGCTTTGTTGATCAAGTGGTGGAAGCTAGGGAAATCATGGAGGATAAGTCGGCTCTCATGTCTCCACGCATTCCTTCCACAAAGCTGTCTATCTTCTCTTTCGCATCGCCCACGCCACGGGAGCGAGCGAGCAAGTCAAGTTAAACTTGGTTAGATATTCATTGATTGCCATTTGACCTTGCTTGAGAGTTCTAAACTCATTCTTCTTTAGCCTCATTGTACCAAAGTAAAAAGTTAGTCTCGGCGCGCCTTGAACTGCCCGTGAGATTGGCGTTGCGCGCGGTGCGGTCTCGCCCAATTGCATTTCAAAGAATTGCTTCAACAAAGGCAGCGATCCTCGCTGATCTCCAACCGCGATGCGATCGCTTCGCTTTCTTCTTCTCGCCATCGGCTTTCACCACCTTGAGCAATGAGGTAGTTTCACCAAGCGCCACGGCTCCTTTCAACTGGTGAGTGGCAAAGTCCACCTTGTCTTCCTCGAGCATCGGGCCAGGCGGAGCTTCTCGCATCCACAGCCAATCTTCCGCTCTGAGGTTCATCCGCCGAGGCAAAGGTAAGAGGTCTTGTCTCGAGGAAATCGCCACCTTAGAGTGGCGACGTCGCTTCCCGCTTGTTGATTAGCGAGCAAGGCTTGAAGGATTTGAGCTTGTTATTGCATAACTTGTGCCATTGTTGGATGCTCGCGGGGGGAGGTAGGTCTTGACCACGACCACGCCACGACCTCTTCCACGGCTCACGCAGCACCACGACCGGGCAGCAGCCTCCTTGGTGCCATCTCAAGAAACACTAAGGCTTAGAACTAGAGAGAGGGTATATGAGGGTTCACCGCCCTCTAAGGCACACACGTAAGAAGGAAATCAAATTGAACGAACAACACAAATGCGATACAAGCCCGAAGGGCTACAATTCATTAATATTAGGGGGGTAAGTGTTACATGACTCCTACGACACAGCATATAGGCCATGCAAAGCCATGACACGAGATACAAACACAACGCCTACAAAGGTGGATAAAGAAAGTGCTTGCAACCAAAAGACTACACTAGCAAGCATCGCTAGTTAACCTAGCTATCCCGACACTTCTCCATCGGTGCTTACCACCACAAGCGGTACGCTTACCCGGGGATCGAGAACGGCTGCGACTGATGGTCGGCGAGCGAGAACGACCGAGGTGGCGCCCGCGGCCGAACTCGTCAATCCTGTGGCGATCGGGCCGCGCCCACGGGACTTTCAAGGTCGCGCGGCCGGCGGTGGACGACTTTCTTGCGCGCCGCGTGAGCAGGTGCGGGTCCTCAGGTGGAAAGCGGCGGCCTCGCACCGGTTGCGGAACGACGACGGCAAAGCAGAGTCGCGCAGCAGAGTCGGGGCGGCGGCGGCAGGGCGATGGCTCTCATATGGCCAACTCGCATGCAGCAGCGCTTTCTCCCGCTTACTCGCGGTGAGCTTCATCATCTCGAACATGTTGCTCGAGGGTGCCGAGTGCTCGTGAGTGCCGGGTGAGGAGAAATCGGAGCGCCCGATCTCGCCAACGGCGTTGGCGAGGCGCGACAGGCTCATGTGAGCCGAGCCGGTGTGACAAAGGGTCATCGCCCGACGTGGCGGATCACCGTAAAGCTCTCCTCCGGAGAGTCGGATGGAGCGTATGGGCGAGCTCTGCAGAAGGTCTCCATGCATCGCACAGCGCGAGACGCAAGTCGTGCCACATCTCCGGAAAGATCCAAAGCACGGCTCTGGGGTGCTTTCAACCTTGAAGGTGTGAGTATTGAACTCACCCTCCCTAGCATAGAGGAAAACCTCCATGCTCCAAGTCTCTCGTCAGAACACAGGTCATCAGGCCCATGAAGATAGGCGGATGGTAGTATCCAGATATCTTGATCACCGGCGAAGAATCCCCATGAAGCCTCCGGTGTCTTCTCCGTGAGAGAAAAAAAGTCCCAAGAGCCAGAGTGACGGAGCGACCATCTAAAATTTTGAAAACAAGAGGAAGTCAAGAAGTAATAAATCAAAGTGAAGTAGGATAAGTGCGTAACTAGGAATGACAAGTAAGAGCAATAAATACACTATATTTTGCCAAAGCTTTTCTTAGGTTTTGAAAATAAGACTCAAAACCTTAGGCAACGACCAAACTAACCAAGGCTCCTACATGATCGTTCGCTCGATACGCCTCTGTCGACCCGGATTTCGTAATCCGTAATCCTCTCGTGATAAAGTGCGCTATTCCACGGATCGATAGATAGCGCACACAGTACACATTGCTGAATCATTTCATACATCGCGTGACCAAAACATTCATTAATACAAGCATCCAGAGTTCAAATAGACCGCGTCGGTCGAGTTTTACAATAGGGCCGATCAGCCAAATGAGTTCATTACAAAATCTCGAGCACGTTAGCTTAAGCAAAGGGTAGGGCAAGTCTCTCCACAGGCAGCGACGGGTACTAGGTGTACGACTGAGCATTAGCCAAGGGCTTGATAATATAGGATGTACACGAGTACCAACGAGCCAACGGATCGAGGCGAGACCTAGACTACAAGAACTATACTACTCCTCTTCATTTCCTTGCTCTTCGCGCCCGTGTCCTCGTAGAGGTGTAGTCTCCATGATCTGCGGGTTCTGGGTTGGGGAAAGAGCGAGGATGAGCACAACTATCGTGCTCATGAGCCAACACACGTGATGCAATATTATACATGCAAGGCTTAACAAGGATGGCTCGGGTTCATTTATTTGCACAAAGCAATATTTTGAGTACCAATATTAGAAAGTCCTATCACTTAGCATTTTAACCAATTTGCATTTGTTAGAGAGATTACTTGTGCAATATTTGTAACAGTAGAGGTTACCTCCACCTCATGCTTATTTTTGATAGCGGTTACATCCACCACTTAACATCACTGGGTACATCCACCAGTGAAAAACAAAACCAGTGGTCAGCTGACCCATCACATTTTATCCCACCCACAAGGTTTTATAAACAGTAACTAACTCTTGTAAGTTCCTATGTCCGCCTATGACCGTGGGCACGGCTATTCGAACAGTTCATTACACTCTGCAGAGGTTGTACACTTTACCCACAAGAGACAATCATCTTGACATGTACACATGTTTCAGAGACATGTGAGTCAAGGAGAGACCGTCACAAAGCCTTTACAATGCATCCACCGAGATTTGTTACACCCGCTAAGGTTTCACCGAGAAGAGTTACGCCACATAGACCTCGTCACTCTTTCCTGCACCCTCTGCGCCACACACGACTTACGCTCACATAGACCAGTAAGTCGCAGACACCCCAACCCATAGCCACATAGGCTTATGGCGAGCGGGTCATCCGCCGGTGCAACTCATACTAACGGATACAAATTATTTAGCCAGTCGACACCATTATAGACATGTGGTGCATCTGTTTTACATTGGGAGGTCATCACAGATTAAGTCCTTAGGGACCATCTCAGTGTTCATACCACATACCACCCACAAACCAACATTCCTTGGCTGCATTAGCACCCACCAACATACCATCCATCATACCATCCGCCCGGATGTGACAAGCAATTTCTTTAGGGTTTTTAAGAGGTAGGAAAAATACAACATCATAACCATCCCATCATTTACACCCAATGATCGCCCAAAATCGTGTTCATTTCAAAAGATGATGAATGGGGTAGATGATACCCGATACTTAAGCAAGACTAGCATGGCGCTTAAGTATAGCCTATACTAGTATAGTTACCAAATATTTACTAGGTGACATGGGTGTATGGCAATTCAATTATCAAGGAATGGTGTATTAATAATAAAGCATCAACATGGCATTTAACTACCTTAGGGTATTTAACATACATTTGCATAAGGGAAATAAAGCATGCAATTTGATATTTAAAAGAACATAATTTGCATAAAATGTAGGTTCAATATGATCAAAGTGTCGACTACCTGGCTCACGGCTAGATGATCTTGATATTCTTGAGCTTGATCAGTGGGGTCTCAGCTTCTCCAATTCTACGCGAACGATCGTATGCAAAAGAAATAAACGAGCAATTAAATTAATTAAATAACAAAACTCATCAAATGAACTCCAAAATAAACCAAACTAGCACCAACAGGAAGAGCTCGATTTTAGAAATTTTTAGAAACAAACCTCACAATTTTGGAGCTAAAATGGGGAGAAATAAATATTTGAAATCTCTTTGAATTAAAAGAAAAGGAAAAGAAACACACAAAGAAAAAGACAAAGTGGCCCATGATGCCTTTTCTTTGGCGCTAAATGGGCACGTGCGCACACGGCCAATGCGGCTTGGTGAGTGCGACTCAACGCTGCGAAGAGAAGAAGGCGAGGCTTGGCCAGAGAGAAGAAAGAGAGAGGCGAGGGGGAGCTAGGCAGAGAGGGAGGAACGGGCGGCGCCGCGCGCGCCGCATGAGGGAGGGGCTCAGCGGTGGCGGCGACGATGAGGAGGACGACGACGACTAAGAGAGCAGCGGCGCCTGGTGAAGAAGAGCTCGGGAGACACGGCAGGTGGCGAAGAAGGAGCGGGAGGCTCGGCACGGCGACGGGATGACGACGACGGCGGCGGTGAGTCCTCCAACTCCCGCTCTCTTTTCTTGCTCGGGAAGGGGGAGCGCGGCTTTATAGCCGAGGGGGCTTGGAGCCGCTGACGCCGGGCGGAGTGCGAGGGCGCGCGCGCAGCGCGGATGGGGCGGGTCGCGCGCGGCCGAGCGTTGACGCGGCGGCATGGCGCCGCGGCGCGCACGAGAGAGGCGCGGCTTTCGGCGTTGCACGAGGCCGCGCGGCAGGCGCAGCGAGGGGCATGGCGGTGGCTAGGGTTAGGTTGGGGGAGAAACGGGGAAAGAACTCGGTGCTTTTGGGAAGAATCAATCTTGATCAATTTGGGAAGTTTTTGGGTTTCGTTCTTGACTTTGAAGATTTTGCAAATCCACAAATTTGATGTTACAATCTTGGTCCGAGCTCTCGCCGCTCTTCCATCACCGAGAAGACCGCCTCGCGATCGATCTCCTCCATCGATAAAGCCTCCCTCAATTCCTTGAAACCTTAGCATTCTCATCTCCCTAGGAAGCTCATGTGCCCAACTGCGACCTCCCGCCGTTGAGCCATCGCCACGGTCCTCCATTGCCCGCCGCACCGCCATCGCCACCACTTCTGGTGAGTCTTCGCATCGCTGCCACCACCATCAAACTCATTCCATTTTTGGGTCATCACCACCTCGATGATCGCCGCTGCATCGGTGAGTTCCATAGAGAGCCCTAAGTGCCTCCCTTTCTCTTTCTCTGTTGAAACAGAGAGCTTTGCCCAAACAAAAATCTCCAAATTGTCATCCACACCATTCCTCTCCAAATTGAAGCCACCATCTTCTTCCTTGCTCCCTTGCAACCACACCAAGTCACCCCTTCTTCATCTTCTTAACCGAGCCCCACCGCCCCATGTTCTCTCCACGTCACCACACTCGTTCTCTCTGCTCTGTGCTCCCCCATCAGAGTGTCCGCGCCATCACCGCAGCCTCCTCCTCCTGAACCCTTCTATCTCGCTCGCACTCAGCCACCACCGAGCTCGCGATCGTTGCTAGCCACGCATGTGCCAACTAGATCCGATGTGGACGTCACGTGGGACAAAATTGGGTTTTATTGGGTCAAAACCATGGTTAAACAGGCGGAGGGGTAAAGTTTATCTGGTATTGAGAGATGTGGGATGGGTTCTACCCGATTTTGCAAATGAGAGACGAAAATTAAACTAGGGTAAGAGTTGAGAGACAAAATATGTACTTAATCCTACTATCTTTGTACCTGCATACTCTTCATGATGAGCACTGAATAGTTCTGCTTGCTGTACTGCAGTATTAATTCCTTCATGAACAGTGCCGTCATGTACCTGCAATTCTACCAAGTTGGCCTGATACCTGTGTTGTGCCAGTGTCGACACCTTCGGGATATTTCTGAAATTTTCTTTGCTGCAGAATTCTTCACTGTATCCGCCTGGCATATTAAACAGTACCACTAGCTTGCCATATCCAGAGCTCTTGAGTTTCAGTTCTGCATTGAATTGCGCTTTAAACTCTACTGAAAATGCTGATATTCAGACTTTCAGTCCTGTGTCGAATGGCACCTTAAACTCTGCTGGAAATACTGATAATTCCTGTGCCATTGTGCATTTTTACATCCATGGGTGCTTTTGATCAGTGTTAGCAGCAGCAGCAGCAGCAGTCTAGTAGCCTCCTGAAACATTCTACCAGAAAAGATGCCAAATGTTCTGCCTTTTCCTGCTAAATATGGGGTGTTGTTCACAAGAACCTTCACTCGGCACTGAGACAGTGAGACATTTACCGCCTTTATTTTCTTCTCTTTTTATTTCCTTTTCTTTCTCCAGAGAGAAAAAAGAAATGGAAAACCACTTATGCTTATTCCTTGTCATTTAGATTAAGGTTACATATATATTATGTTAGGAATTGTGATGCCGAACTAGTGGGCATTAGTACCTTATCAAGATCACTAACATGGGAAATTGGGTGGTCAGCAATTGGCTAAAAGGGTCCTAAGTAATATTTCTATATTTCGGTTCCCTCTCCACTGCCAAGGATGCATCTATTCTCCTGTGCCCCAGCCCAAATGCATGCCATGGCATGCTCCTCCTGCATGGAAATGGCTAAGCCCTGTGAATTGTGACCATGGAATACTATTTCGTTTTGGGGAAAAATCGGAGGGTGAAATCACCGAAATTTCGGAATTTTGATTGAAAATTTTGGCAGGTTTTCAAATTGGACGAAATTTAGACTTGAAAATTGGATGAAATTTGTCCAAATTCAAATGTTGCCAAAATTAGGATGTAATTTGTTCAAATTCAAATATTTCCGATTTTTTGAACGAATCATAAAATTTCTGAGGGCGAAATCACAGAAATTTCGTGAAATTGTTTTCTATGGTTGTGACATGTACCAGTGCCCACTCTGCTAGATGTGCTTGTGCAAAAGCCCTCGATCTTTTTCAGCCTGTTATACATACGACGATATGGCATACTATCCTTGTACGATCTCTCAGTTAGGAAATTGCAACAGTGAAACTCACTGATTTGGCTCAGATCACGTCATACTAGTCTTGTAACTAAAGCGTCAGATGTGAAGCTTTTCCCAATCTTTTATCCCATGCTATCTCCTCTCCTCTCTCGTCCTCTGCCTGCCTTAGCTATAGCTAAGCCATCTCGCCTTTCCCTTTCCACGCTCTCCCAGAATCTCTTCTGATGACAGCTTGCAGCGACGCATGGCGGGCGCGGAGCCGCAAACTGTTACCGGATGCGGATTCAGCCGTGGGGCTGATATTCCCCCCGGGTTCTTCCCGGGCTCACACTATAAATACAGGCCAGTTGGGGCTGTGCACTTCGTACTTCCACAGGTTTCCAGAGCTAGCCTACACACAACTACAGGCAGAGCAAGCCTGCCTCTACTTGTAGCAGCAGCAGCAGCAGCAGCAGTAACTGAACTGAGCTACCTGATCACCATCAGTTCTTGCTCTCACAAGGAGCACCCTATCTTTCTGCAGCAACACACCATGAGCTATGGGAGCAGCTCTTCTGGTCTGTGTCCTTGCTTGCTCTCCCCTATCATTTGCACTCATGGTGACTGCAGATGCTGATCGATCAATGCTTGGTTGTCCATGAAAAATGCAGGCCCGCGCAGTAGCAGACGCGTCGAGTACGGCAGGACCTATGTGGTGAGGCCGAAGGGGAGGCACCAGGCCACCATTGTGTGGCTCCATGGCCTAGGTGACAATGGTGCAAGGTAAACATGCTGCTGCTGCACAGTAAGATCATATTTAGTGAACAAACTGCAAAGTACTACTAGATAGATAGATATTAGCTGTTGCTAATCTGCTCGTCTGAATGCAACCTAGCTAGAGAGACATGTGAGGCACATATGGGGTGAGATGACATGGGAGAACTAGGTTAGGCTGTCCAGACGTTGATGCACTCGATCGCTTTATTCTCCCAACCTTCCGTTGGTAGAAATGATTGATACGGCCTCGCCATTTCTGTCCATGCATATATTCCTAGTATTGCTTTACTCCAAAGTTGATAATTTCCTTGTCCTGACTCCTGTTGCTACCTAACAAACAACCATGGAATGCAAGTGCCCCTTCGCTTTCCTGTAGTACAAGGCAAAGAAGCGATGGGAGTGTGGATAACTCTGTGCTTTCCGAAAAGTTTTCCTTACCGCTTAACGATCGTAGTTGATTCAGGATTTGTGCAGTTTTTCTTGAGTAAGTGTAAAATACACGCTCGAAGAATGTCAAAAGCTTTTGTTGAAGTACTGACTAAATCATATACATATATGCTCCTATAGCCTCAGTGGCTGCAGTAATAGGTCCAGTTTGACCTATGTAAGTTTTATTCTTTCCTCACTCTTCACTTCTCTTATTGCCCCAATGCTTTCTGATAACACGCGTAGTCAACATGGTAATGTTAGAAGAAGCTATAATTTCTATGAGAATATCTACACCATTTGCTGATTAGTTGTAATACTTTTCTTGGAACACTGACCTATTTTTTCTCGTTGTTTTTCCCAAAATTTTGTCTTGCAGCTGGTCCCAGCTCTTGGATTCTCTTCCACTGCCAAATGTAAGAAACCATACTATACTACACTACTACTGTGCAGTTGGGTCAATCATACAGCCATCTATAATCCTATTCCTATTCCCCTGAGTACAACAATAGTATATGTATAGCTGCTTGTTATCTTCATATTAATGAAACTTATCTGAATCACTAGGTTAGTCATAGCATTGTACCCTGCTAGTTCTAAGTTTATTGACCCTGAAGCTTACCTCATCCTTGCGCAGATCAAATGGATTTGCCTTACTGCACCAACACGGCCTGTCGCAGCTTTCGGTGGATTCCCTTGCACTGCATGTGGGTTTCTGAGCTACATATGACTTGGCTACAAAGCCTGCAACTTTGCTTTCCTAAGTTTCTAGGCTGTTTCTTTGCTGCAACTTGGCTACAGATTCTGAGACAAAATGGTGTTGTCATTCTTTTTTGGAGAAAGATTTGATTCGTTTTTTTCCTACTGAAATGCAAACAGGGTTTGATGTGGAGGACACTTCCGTGGATGGCCGTGATGATATTGAAGGGCTGGATACTTCAGCTGCGCATGTTGCAAACCTACTGTCCTCCGAGCCATCTGATGGTACTCGTTTCTGAATTACACCATAGCAACAAAATAAAACAGAAAAAAAACGACTGAATCATAAAGCACATGTAGCAACTAATTGGCCAGCGTAGATCAGCTGTCGACTTATTATTCGCTTCAAAATCTTTGCAATTTTCCACTTAGTGGAGCATATAAACACTTTGCCAACAAGAGAGCTATGTGCAAGCCATCATATAGTATTATACTAGTAATGTTGATAAAAAATGCAATTTCAGTGAGGCTTGGGATAGGCGGTTTCAGCATGGGTGCTGCCACTGCCCTCCACTCTGCTGCATGCTATGCTCATGGGAGATTCACAAGTGGCGTTGCGTACCCGATTACCCTCAGCGCTGTCATCGGTTTAAGTGGCTGGCTTCCCTGCTCAAGGTCTGATTCTTTGATCTTTTAGAAAAGTAACAGTGTTATTAATAGTTTGTCTTTGATGTCCTCATATGTGATGTTCTTGATGTCTTCTTGTTTAGGACCCTGAGGAGCAAGATGGAGAGCTCACAGACTGCTCTTAGAAAAGCTGCTGCCTTGCCAATCTTACTCAGCCATGGAAGAGGTTAACATTGCTAGTGTTTTGAAGTAGATGCGTAAATATATGTTAAATCACTTGCAAATTGTAAAATGCTAAAATCGGCTTATTTCTTTGTGTTCTTGCAGCTGATGAGGTTGTCAAGTACAGAAACGGTGAGAGGTCAGCTGAGATTCTGCGATCCTCAGGTTTCTCATTGCTGAATCTCAAAACCTACAATGGGTATCGATGAACATACTTATTTTCCACATCATCACTTTCTCTTTCATTTTCCTGAAATTTAGAAGAACTAACAACATGTCATTTATGCAGACTGGGCCATTATACCATCCCTGAAGAAATGGACGATGTCTGCAAGTGGCTCAGTTCAAGGCTGGGACTTGATCGATCTCACGGTTAAATCAAAGATATGCATGCAGTACAAGGGCTTTGCTAGTGATATATAAGGAAAGGTATTGACAATATACAGGAGAAGGTTGATAGGTTACGTGGATTGTGTCTGTCATGGCTTGATAGCTTGTAACACTATGTGCTTTCCTCACGACTGCATTTCATGTAACAGTAGTAGTTTACTAGTAATTTAACTTGTTACCACTAAAGAAGATGCCTGTAATGTAGTATTGTATTACTAATGAATAATGCTATTGAGTCTCATTAATCTTGCAGTTACAAACTTACAATACACTTGTGCTCTAGATCAGGTTAGTGTACTTTTTGTTACATGTCATATCATCAGATTTCCCAAAACATAAAAAAGACAAGATGAGAGATTCAAAAACTGACCCTATAATATATCACGGCTTCAAAGTTTGATCAAGTATTACACTGAGCAAAGCTCATAACCACAGGAGGTATATCACTATGTACAAAACCAAGTGGAGCAAAGCTCACAGGTGCAAACATACCTACCTATACTAAGTGGAGCAAAGCTCACAGCTGCAAACATACCTATGTTTAGAAGTTGATCAGCTTCACCAAGCTCTACTTCCACCGAAACCGCTTTGGCTACCATTGTTGACATTACATGTTCCATGGTTTGAAGGGCCCTGTAGCGTTGATTTTGCGCTATTACGCGGCGATTCATCAGCCTGCGCAAACCACTGATGCGTTTGGGGAGGAGCATTGCGCTGAAAGTAATCTCCGCCTCCGTAATGTTGGCGGAACATGTTGTCAAGGCCACCATCACTGCACAAAGGAACACATGCAGCATCAAAGTACTGACTTATCCTAAATACAGTAATTTGTCATTTATTTATTGACCACAGGATTTCATGCAATTCCAGTGAAATAAGATAAATTGTGGAACAGCTATAAATAGATCGCCAAGGGGATTATCACACCAAACCGGTGTTTTTTTATTTACCAAAATCAAAACTGGTTCAAAATTCTCATTTTACTGTGTTCGGAATAGCACAGGAGTACATCGCAATTGACAACAATGTTAGAGACCAGAAACTTACCCCAAGGCATGATCTAGTGGATCGACACTGCAAGGACCACCGAAAGCCACAAAATTTTCCATCATACTTGCTTCTGTTGGCCAATACATCTCGTTGTTCGTAACTGATGCTGTTCCATTAGATGCTCCATTGGGATTGCCATTCTCGTCAAGGTGTTGTGTATCAGTTTCAACCATCGAAATGCAAGAACAAATTGAAGCACCAGAAATCAAAAAAAGAAGAAGGGAAATACACAGGACGCATATCCGATGCACTCACCGCCTTTTGCCCCGTAACTATTGCCACACACATTGCATTGGCATCTCGCAGTGCACCCAACTTTGTCCTTGAAATCGCAAAGCAAGCATTAGATTGAGTAGTACAATCATGGCAAACATGTATCAAAGGACAGCGCTTTGATACCTTGAAGCACTTGTAGTACCGCTTTTTGCACTAAGACTTGCTGCAAGTGCATCCCTTGACATGCCTCCTCGGCTCTTGTCCCTGATGTTCATCCAAAGATAGCCATGAACAACTTGAGTCAAGCAAAACGATAAGCTATGTACTGGGAGCAAAAAGGTATGATTACCACAGTGGAGTTGGCAGCATCATCGGCGATCTTTGGCTTGAAGGCCACAGGCTTGTTCTTCAGTATTATTTCGGCGCTCTCTTCCACCTCGTCCTCATTGTCTTCGGTGTTTCAGCAACCCTGGCACGAGCATTCTTCAGAGCAACACCACATGGCGCTGAAGCACTCTTAGTAGTTGCAATCGAGGCGGCAAAGGGGGGATTGTAAGCCAAACGCACTCAAACAAACATGAACTAGAACTGCATTTACACAGATAGTAGGGTTCATCGGCATCAGTTCCTTACCGCGAGGCACTCGACTGTCGGACCCGAATTTCTAATCCGAATCCTCAGTGAAATCAACGTGCTATTCCTGGATCGATAGATAGCACTCACAAATACATTGCTGAACCATTTCATACATGACATGGAACCATACCATTCATTTATTAACACAAAAGAGTTCACATAGACCGCGTCGGGTCAGGTTTTACAATACGGGCCGAACAGACTAAATTGATTACATTACAAAAGTCGCGATAGCTATAAGCGGAAGCAAAGGGTGAGAGCTCATCTCTGCACGAGCACAGCGGCCGAGAAACCCGTGTGCGCCGATATTACCCAAAGACTCATATAATATAGGATGCATAAGCACCAGCAGTCGGCTAGGCGGCGAGACCTAGACTATAGAACCTAGACTATTCTTCATCGACTCCATGCCCATGGACTTACGGTTCCTCGTAGTAGGCATAGTCTCCTTCATTTGCGTTGTCTGGAGGGTTTGGGAGAGAGCGAGAATGAGCACAACTTCCGTGCCCGCGAGCCAACACACAATGCAATAATATACATGCAAGGCTTAACAAGGATGACTCGGGTTATTTTATTTGCTAAAACAATGTTTTTCAATTATCATAACTACAAATTCCTATCACTTAGCATTTTAACAAATTGCATTTGGTCAAAGAGAATAATTGTGTAATATTTACATCAATGAGAGGTTCCCTCCACCTTCATGCTTATTTTGATTGTGGTTACGTCCACCACTAAACAACACTGGTAAGGAGACCCAAAAAGCGATCTCGGGGCTAGGTGAGCGCATACAATTTTCATACCACCCAACAAGGTTTTGAAAATTAGAACTAACTCAAGTTAAGTTTCCATGTCCGCCTTTGACCGTAAACACATTGTTTAAATAGTTTATAACTCTGCAGATTGTACACTTTACCCACAAGACACAAATAACTCGTTGCCCTACGATCCGTAGTCGTGTAGTCGAGAGGTTGTCACAATAACTTTTCTAAATATCTAGCCTTCCATCATCTCACCCATATGGGGTTATGCCCATACGTTGCGCGGGATGTCCACCTCGTGGCCGGCGTGGCGTGGCTACACCTCGGTGGCGAACTTCACCCTTGACTCGGTGTCCCATCCAAGCTCGACATACCGAGCTTGTGCCCTTTATTCCCCGGTGGGATGACTTTGAGATCGATAAATTTACTAAGCCAAGTCGTAGTTTGTTGCGGACTTGTGGTTGTACTTGTTATACGGGAGGTCGTGACAAGATTAAGTCCTTAGGGTTGTGCGGGCGGCTCAACCACATTCGCCATTCTCGTGCTCGTCGCACCCACCATCTTACCATCGCGAGACGGGGTTTTAGCGATTTAGGGTTTTGAGAAATAAAATACAACAATTCAACCATCGCGATCACTTACCGCAATGATTGCCCAAATCATTTTACGTTTGAAATGATGATGATTAGGACATTTTAATGTCCGGTACTTAAGCAAGTCTAGCATGTCACTTAAGTACAACCTATAACTAGTATTACCATATAGTTGCTAGGGTGTGATGGAATTTAAAGGGATTCAAGTTGTCAAGGATGGCATAATAATTATTTAATCATCAAATGGGTATTAACTACCTTAAGCTTTAACATATGTTTGATTAAGGAATTAAAGCATGCAATTTGCTATTTTAAAATAATATAATTTGCATAAAATGTAGGCTCAATATGATCAAAGTATTGACTACTTGAGTGTAGGGAAGAGGGTCCGAGTAGTCTTGTTCTTGATCAACGTGGAGGTCTCGGTGTCTCAGAACTCTCTGCGTAGTAAATCTGGGAAAAAAACACAAAGGCAAAAGGACCAATAAATACACAAGAATACCCAAATGAACTCCAAATTGAACAAGACCTATGCCATTAGCAAGATCTTGCTTTACAAATTTTAGAAATTTACTTTATAATTTTGGAGTTGAAATGGGAGTTATAAATACTTGAAGTCTTACTTTTGAATTAAAATAGAAAAGAAAAACAAAAATCAACAGAAAAAAAAAGCGAAATCGACCGCATGTTCTTTGGCCCATTGACCCAACAGGCGCGCGCGAGAGCGGCCGACCTGGCAGCGTGTGCAGGCACGGCGTCGCCCTAAAGAAGCGCGGGCGGGAGAAGGGAGAGGCGAGCGGGGCGGCGGCGGCGGCGTCGCGAGAGGAGGGGGCTCGGGCGGCGTCGGCGGGAGCTCCTGGCGCGGCGGTGGGGAGGAAGCGGGCGGGAGGCTCTGGTGGCGATGGAGCGGCGAGGAGGGCTCGGGGCTCACGGTGGTGGCGTGAGAGAGGCGGCGGCAGCGGCGACAACGGAGGTTCACCGGCGGCGGCGGTAGTGGCCGGCCACCCTTCTTCTCCCTTGCTTCTTGATCTTCTTGCTCTCGGATTTCTTGCTTGGGAAAGAAGGGAGAATGAGGTGGGAAAGGGCCGAAGGGCTTTATAGCCGGGGGAGGGAGGAGGACAAGGGGCGGGGGTGTGGGGCACCGGCGGGGCGGGCGGGGGCGAGGGGCGAGGCGAGGCGGTGCGGCGGCGGCAGGCGATGGCGGCGGACGGCGCAGGCGGAAGGGCGTGCACTCGCGTAGTGGAGTAGGTGGGAAGCGGCGGCGGCGGGGAGCGATCGCGGCGCGGGCGGGCATTAGTGCGGTGGGGCCGGCGAGGGCGAGTTGGTGGGAAGCGGCGCGCGCGCGGGGTTGATGGCGCTCGGGTCAACGGCCGAGTCGACGGAAGGGAGAGAGGAGGGGAGTAAGAAGGGAGGATGCTACAAACCTACCCACCTTAAGCGAATCTCGACCCGAGATTCAGTGCTCTCGAGAACATGGGCGAAAAGTCCAACTTTAGTGGTCTTCGCGCTCCCGGTGGCTTCTTTTCTTTGAGTGATTGCTCCATTGAACTTTGCAAAGGCGGATAATTCGGCGTCTGGTTTGCTTCTCCACGGCGTCAAGAATCTTGATTGGATGCTCGGGTAAGTTAGATCTTTCTGCAGTGCGATGGCCCGACTAGAATGCGCTCTTGGTACTACGAGACATTTCTTGGTAGGAGGCGTGAAACACGTTGTGGATGTCGACAAATTGTCGGGCAACTCGGTTGATAGGCTACTTCTCTCGCTTGGCGATGATTGGGAGCGGGCCTATGTATCTTGGGCGAGCTTGCCTTTAACCTTGAATCTTGGGTTCCACGAAGTGGCGATACCTTGAGATACACGGCATCTCCAACTTCAAAGGTTAATTCTCTTCGACGGTTGTCGACATAACTCTTTGTCTTGATTGAGCGGCTTGAAGGCGATCTCGATCGATCGAACTTTCTCCTCGGCTTGCTTGAGTATATCGGTCGAAGACATATCCTTCACGGTTCGACCAATGTAAAGGGTTACGCATTTTCTCCCATAGTGTGCTTCAAGCGGGGACATTTTAAGACTTGGTGATAACTATTATTGTATGCAAACTCGGCATCGGTGAGACACTTTTCGATCTCTGATGAAATTCCAAAGCACAAGCTCGAAGCATGTCTTCTAGAATCGATTTGTTCTTTCCGTCGACCATCGATGCAGGGTGATCTGTTATCTTGAAATCGGGTGGGTTCAAGGGCATCATGCAAACTAGCCCATAAATCACGAGGTAAATTGAGATCCTCGATCGGAGACTATCCTCTTGGGTACTCCATGCAAACACACAATACGAGCCATGTGCGGCTTGACTAACTTGTCTCCCTTGTAGGTTGTCTTTACGGGGATAAAGTGGGCGACTTTAGTTAATCATCAATTATAACCCATCTGAGTCACATCGGACTGGTTCGAGGTAAACCGGTAATAAAATCCATTCCAATTTCTTCCCATTTCCTTGAGGATTTGTAGGGGTTGTAGCAATTAATTTGGTCTTTGATGTTCAACCTTGATTCGTTGACATACGTCACAACAAGCTACATATTCGGCGATATCTCTTTTCATTCGTGGCCACCAATACAACATCTTCATGTCTTGATACATCTTGGTGCTGCAGAGTGCAGGTGTAAGTGAGTGTGAGCTTCTTTTAGAATCAAATCCTTGAGTTCCTTACGGTGAGGAACAAAGAGTCGTTTCCCATACCATAGGATTCCTTGTGATCTTCTAACATCTTAGGGCTTTTCCTTTTGCCATGAGTTGCTTGAATCTACGGACTCAGGATGTCCTTCTTGGCGGTCTTGATTTGCACTTCTAGAGTTGGATACGCTTCTATTGTGGCTAGGGTGCCTTGCTCTATTAACTCAAGGTTGAGGCTTCAAATTCCTTGTAGAGCTCGGTGATGCTCTTGAATCATGACATTCTTTGCAATAGGATTTACGGCAATGCATCGGCCTTCATTAGCCTTTCGGGATGGTAATGGACATTCAAGTTATAATCCTTTATTAACTCTAACCATCTTCTTTGTCGAAGGTTGAGATCGATTGAGTGAAGATATACTTGAGACTCTTATGGTTTGTGTAGATATCACAATGATTTCCAATCAAGTAATGCCGTAAATTTTTAAGGCATGCACTCTGCTTGCTAATTCCAAATCATGAGTTGGATAGTTGTCTTCGTGAGGGCGGAGTTGTCTTGAAGCATAAGCAACAACTTTTCCTCCTTGCATAAGCACGCAACCAAGACCTTGGCGCGATGCATCACAATAGACTTCAAAGTCTTGATGTATGTCCAGCGGGATTAACTTGGGCTGAAGTTAACTTCTTCTTCGGTTCTTGGAAACTCCTTTCACAAGCTTCTGTTCATTCGTACTTCTTTTCCTTTTTAAGCAGGTGGGTCATTGGCTTGGATAGCTTGGAGAACCCTTCTATGAAGCGTCGGTAGTATCCGGCCAAACCGAGAAAACTACGCACCGATTCTTGAGGTGGGTGCTTCCATTCCATTCTGACTTCTACTTTGGATGGGTCAATTGCAATTCCTCCAGTGGATACAAGCGTGTCAGAAAAGCGATTTCATGAAGCCAAAATTCACATTTCTTGTACTTGGCATAAAGTTGGTTCTCTTTAAGCTTTTCTAAGACCAATTGCAAGTGTTCGGCATGTTCTTCATCGGTCTTTGAGTAGATCAAGATGTCGTCTATGAACACGACAACAAACTTGTCTAAGTATTCCATGAATACTTTGTTCATGAGTTCATGAAGTAGGTGGCGCATTGGTCAAGCCAAGCGGCATGACGATGAACTCATCTGAGCCATCAGGGTGGTGAAAGCCGTTTTAGGAATATCCTCATTCCTAATCTTAAGGTGATGGTATCGACCTCGGGTCTATCTTGAGAAAGCGATGCCCTGTCAGCGATCGAACAAGTCATCAATGCGAGTAAGGGTACTTGTTCTTGATGGTCACCTCATTGAGTGCTCGTAATCCACACATAATCTGGCGGTGCCAGTCTTTTTCTTTACAAAAAGCACTAGCGAACCCAGGGGATGAGCTAGGTCTAATGAAACCTTTTTCTTGCAAATCTTCAATCTGCGTCTTCAATTCTTCAAGCTCGTCGTGGCCATTCGGTATGGTCTCTTAGCAATTGGGGCTGTCCACGGCTTCACGTTGATGACAAACTCGACATCTACATGCAGTGGCATGCACAGTAATTCTTACGGGAAGACATCGGGGTAAGCTTGAACTACTGAGCGTTGTCTCTAGGGACAACTCTCAAGGTGGTGGATTGTTCTATCAGGAGAGAAACTATCCACACTAACTCTTATTGTGGTCTCTGGGTTCTTGGTGAGCACCACTTTTATGTTGGCGCAATCTATTAGTCCTTGATATTTGGCCAACCAATCCATCCCTAGGATGATATCCAAGGTTTGGGATTCTAGCACCAGAAGGTTTGCTAGGAATCCGGAATGTTCCATAGCAATTTCTACCACAGGGTGGTGAGGTAGCATAAAGGGGTCTCCCGGGTGAACTAAGTACCACGGGTTTCTTTAACTTAAAGGTTGGCAACTTAAGCCTTTCAACAAACTTTCTTGAAATAAAAGAGTGCGAAGCTCCAGAATCAAACAAAACTTGTGCGGGTACTGAATTAACAGGGAACGTACCCATTAGTACTCCTGAGGCATCTTGAGCTTCCTCGGCTGTGACGTGGTTCACATGGCCATGGCTTTGTGTTGGTGTAGACCTTGATGCTTGTGAAGTCTGGTGGCTCTTGCTTGGGTGAGGTCTGCCTTGAGCTGGCGTTACTCTGTGTTGAGCCTTCTTTGGAGCATTCGGCGGGAAGGACAACGATTGGCGAAGTGTTTTTCTCCACGGTGAAGCGGTGGAGGTTTCTTCTTGGGTTGGCTGCTGCTTTGGTTGCCGGCGCGGAGAGCACGAATCCACTTCCTTGGGGGCGGGGTGGAAATTTGAGTTTTACGAGAGGAGGCTGCGGGCGATCGAAAGATGAAGCTGCCTTGGAATGTTGACACGGGAAAGCTACCTGTGGCCTCACGAAATGACATCTTCCTTTTGCGGCTAATCTCCATGATCTTCTTCTCATTTTCACAAATGAGGGCTTTATTGACCAATTCTTTGGAAAATTTGGAGTAATCGTGGAGGATAAGTGTCCCTCATATCTTGGCGCATTCCTTCCATGAAGCGATCAATCTTTTCCTCTTCATCGGCTACATCATTAGGGCGTGGCGGGCAAGTTGGTTGAACTTAGTCAGATATTCATTGAGTGACAAATGGCCTTGCTTTAAAGCTCTGAACTCGTTCTTCTTCATCCTCATGGTACCAGCTAGTACGAAGTTGGCTCTGAAAGCGGCTTTGAATTCCTCCCATGGAATTGGCTGCCATGCGGGTTCAATTTCTGCTTATTGTATTTCAACAACTTCTCTCTGCGGCGTGCAGCAGCAGGGACTAGTGGAACTCCGGTCGCAGATGCTGCGGCTTCTAGTGCTTCTTACGCTTCTTCTTCTTCTAGACTCTCATCACCTCGGGCGGTGAGGTAATTCTCCCACGAGCGTGGCGCCTTTCGGTGATGGGTGGCGAAATCCACCTTGTCTTCATTTGAGCGTGGGCAAGGCGAAGTTTCTTCTCGGTGTCCACGAGCCAATCTTGACTTCTAGAGGTTCATTGGCTGCGGCAAAGGTGAAGTGCAGTCTGAGAAAGTGCGCGACTTGGGTTGCGTTGGTGGTCGATCTGGCGATTGTAATGCGCTGAAGAATCGAGTCTGCTGAAACATGACTTGAGTCATTGTTGGGTTTCTTTGGTGGTGGAGGCGGATCTTGTCCTCGGCCTTGGCCACGACCACGGCCACGACCTCTTCCTCGGCTGCTTGCGAAGGCTCCATGGATTGGGGGCGGCTCTTCTTGGCGGCATCTGAAGAAACTCGAAGCTTAGAACTAGATGGAGTATATGAGGTTCACTAGCCCTCTAAGGCACACAGACAAGAACAAAACCAACAAAAGATCGAAACAAGTACAATACAAAGCCTAGAGTGGATGCACTATATTAAGGGTTAAGTGTTACATGACTCTCGAACAAAGCTTATACGCTAAGCTAAGTCATGACACGAATACAAACACAACGTCTACAAAGAAGAAACTAAAGTGCTTGCAACCAAAGAGTGCTTAGCAAGCACGCTAGCTAACCTAGTCTAATCTAAATCTAACAACTTCTCACAGGGGGCGACCACGGCGATGCGGTTGCCGGGGCGAAGCGAAGCAGCTCGGCCGAGGCTCGCGAGCGGGGCGGGAGCAATCGGCTGCCGAAGGGCAGCTGGGCGAAGCGGTGAGTGGCGCCCAGCCCGGACTCGTCAAATCAGGCGGTGGGTAGGAGTGCGTCCCGGTAGCCTCTCGAGCGGCGGTTGGGCGGCGGCGCACCTTCTTGCGTCTTTGTGAGGCGAGCGCAGGGTCCTCTGCGGGCGAAACGTCGGCTCGGCCTTTGGGAGGGCGAGGCGGCAGCGGGTGCAACGGGTAGGCGAGGACCGTAGCGGCGGCTCGGGCGTGCCAACTCTGCAGAGCGCATCACTCTCTCGTCTGCGGCATCCCTCTCTGTCTGCGGTGGGTGAGCTTCATCACTCCTGCTCATGTTGCTCGGAGGGTGTCGGAGTGGCGTAGCTGCCGGTGAGTGTCCGAAGGTATCGATCTCATCCATGGCGGCGGTGATGGTGGTGTCATCGCTGCGTAATTTGGACTCTGCTGCGTCATGCGGGGTGCGTCGTCTCGGTGTCAGCTGCTGGGACACGCTCCTCATCGAGGAGATACGGTAGAAGCGAAGGTGACCTCGGCAAGAGATCCTCGTACTTCCAACACAAGCGGGTGGAGGCAGCGCGTGCGGCGTCCTGAATGGTGTCATGATGGCTACGCCGGGGTGCCTCGGCCCTGAAGAGGTAAGCAGTGAACTCGCCAATCCTGGCGAAGAGGTACACCTCCATCGTCCAGGACTCACGGGTCTCGATCCTCGTCATCCTACCCGGGCGTGGTGGCGGGGAAAACCAAATCTTGCATCGGTGGCGAAGTATGTCATGAACCCTCCTCGTTCTCTCCGTGAATGAGGAGGTCCCACGGGCCATCCGACGATGGGGTAGCCATCTACAAATTTTGAAAACAGGAGAAGGTTAGTAACAAGATAAAACCCAAGTGAAATAAAGATAGGTACAGAACTAAGAGGGATGAGTAAGAGTAGTAAATACACTATATTTTGTCAAAGTTTTTCTTAATTTTTGAAATTAAGACTCAAGTCCTTAGGCTCGACCAGTCTAGCTACAGCTCCTACAGTCATATGCTCTGATACCAGCTCTGTCGGACCCGGATTTCCTAATCCAGAATCCTCTGTGAAATCACTGTGCTATTCCCTGGATCAGTAGATAGCACTCACAAATACATTGCTGAACCATTTCATACATGGCGTGGAACCATACCATTCATTAATTAACACAAAAGAGTTCACATAGACCGCGTCGGGTCAGGTTTTACAATACGGGCCGAACAGGCCAAATTGATTACATTACAAAAGTCAACGATAGCTATAGCGGAAGCAAAAGGGTGAGAGCTCATCTCTGCTGCGAACAGCGGTGGGAAACCGTGTGCGCGATATTACCCAAAGACTCGAGATAATATAGGATGCACGCAAGCACCAACGAGTCGGTGGGTGGCGAGACCTAGACTATAGAACCTAGACTATTCTTCATCGACTCCATGCCCATGGACTTACGGTTCCTCGTAGTAGGCATAGTCTCCTTCATACGCATTATGCGGAGGTTTGGGAGAGAGCGAGAATGAGCACAACTTTCGTGCCGCGAGCCAACACACAATGCAATAATATACATGCAAGGCTTAACAAGGATGGCTCGGGTTATTTTATTTGCTAAAACAATGTTTTCAATTATCATAACTACAAATTCCTATCACTTAGCATTTTAACAAATTGCATTTGGTCAAAGAGAATAATTGTGCAATATTTATATCGTGAGAGGTTCCCTCCACCTTCATGCTTATTTTGATTGTGGTTACGTCCACCACTAAACAACCTTTGGGTAAGGAGACCAAAAAAACGATCTCGGGGCTAGGTGAGCTCATACAATTTTCATACCACCCAACAAGGTTTTGAAAATTAGAACTAACTCAAGTTAAGTTCCCATGTCGCCTTTGACCGTAAACACAATTTGTTTAAGCAGTTTATAACTCTGCGAGATTGTACACTTTACCCACAAGAGACAAATAACTCGTTGCCCTACGATTCGTAGTCGTGTAGTCGAGAGGTTGTCACAATAACTTTTCTAAATATCTCGCCCCTTCCATCATCTAACCCATATGGGGTTATGCCCATACCTTGCGCGGGATGTCCACCTCAGCGACTGGCGTAGCGTGGCTACACCAGAGCGACTGGCGAACTTCACCCTTGACTCGGTGTCCCATCCAAGCTCGACATACCCAGAGCTTGTGCCCCTTTTATTCCCCCAGTGGGATGACTTTCAGGATTCGATAAATTTACTAAGCCAAGTCGCATTTTGTTGCGGACTTGTGGTTGTACTGTTATACGGGGAGTCGTGACAAGATTAAGTCCTTAGGGTTGTTTGGACGGCTCAACCACATTCCCGCCATTCTCGTGCTCCGTCCGCACCCACCATCTTACCATCCGCCCAGACGGGGTTTTAGCAGTTTAGGGTTTTTGAGAAATAAAATACAACAATTCAACCATCGTGATCACTTACATAATGTTGCCCAAATCATTCGTTTGAAATGATGATGATTAGGACATTTTAATGTCCGGTACTTAACAAGTCTAGCATGTCACTTAAGTACAACCTATAACTAGTATTACCATATAGTTGCTAGGGTGACGATGGAATTTAAGGGATTCAAGTTGTCAAGGATGGCATAATAATTATTTAATCATCAAATGGGTATTAACTACCTTAAGCTTTAACATATGTTTGATTAAGGAATTAAAGCATGCAATTTGCTATTTTAAAATAATATAATTTGCATAAAATGTAGGCTCAATATGATCAAAGTATTGACTCGCCTTGAGTGTAGGGAAGAGGGTCCGAGTAGTCTTGTTCTTGATCAACGTGGAGGTCTCGGTGTCTCGAACTCTCTGTGGAAATCTGGGAAAAAGACACAAAGGCAAAAGGACCAATAAATACACAAGATTACCCAAATGAACTCCAAATTGAACAAGACTTATGCCATTAGTAAGATCTTGATTTTACAAATTTTAGAAATTTACTTTATAATTTTGGAGTTGAAATGGAGGAGTTATAAATACTTGAAGTCTTACTTTTGAATTAAAATAGAAAAACAAAACAAAAATCAACAGAAAAAAAAACAGAAATCGGCGCATGTTCTTTGGCCCAGCCCAACACGGGCGCCTTGGAGGCGGCCGGCGGCGTCGCCCTAAGCGAGGGCGGGAAGCGGGCGGGGCGGCGGCGGCGCGAGAGGAGGGCTCGGGCGGCGTCGGCGAGCTCACAGCCGGCGGTGGGGAGGAAGCGGGTCGGGATGCTCTCCGGTGGCGATGGAGCGGCGAGAGGGCTCGGGGCTCACGGTGGTGGCGTGAGAGGCGGTGGCGGCGGCGACAACGGAGGTTCACTGCGGCGGCGGCGGCGGTAAGGCCGGCCACCCTTCTTCTCCTTGCTTCTTGATCTTCTTGCTCTCGGATTTCTTGCTTGGGAAAGAAGGGAGAATGAGGTGGGAAGCAGGGCGAAGGGGCTTTATAGCCGGCGGGGAGGGGAGGAGGACAAGGGACCGGGGCGTGGGAGCACCGGCGGAGGCGGGCCGGGAGCCGGGGCGAGGCGAGGCGAGTGCGGCGGGGCGGCAGGCGGCGAGCGACGGACGGCGACGGCGAGAGGAGCGCGCTCGTTTAGTGGAGTAGGTGGGGAGGCGGGCGGGCGAGGAAGCGATCGCGGCGGCGAGGGCGAACGCTGGTGCGGTGGGGCGGCGAGGGCGAGTTGGTGGGGAAGCGGCGCGCGCATGTGGTTGTGGCGCTCGGGTCAACGTTGGTCGACCGAAGGGGAGAGAGAGAGGGAGGAAGAAGGGGAGGATGCTACACGACCTTGGAGCAACTACAAGCGGTCGTTTCTCTTCATCCATCTTGAAGGGTTGAAGAGAATGCGCGAGAGGAAGAAGATGCGCGAGATAGGAGCAGACGAAGAGGTCGGGAATTAGAGATAACTCTACTTAAACTTTATTGATGGAATTTGCCTCCTTATATAAAAGGATTTTAAACAAACCGACTAGGACTCTTAGCCCGACAAGCCGACTAGGGAATTGATCCTAGCTCAACCTAGCATGACACGAATTGACTCTTATGTGGATACTAATCCTAAATTCTAGACACACATTGGATTGGCCGTTTCTAGCTTGGTCATCGGTGGGCTGGTTCTTCTCATTGCATACATGCATACCTCAAATCCAAACACGCAATGCGAATAGCAAATTTCAAGAGTGGTATATATGATCAAGTTCTTCAACGAGGAAAGAACCTAAACGCCATGCAACATAATTTCTATAGCAAATCGATCAGAATCATCAACGCATAAAGAACCTAAACGCCATACAACAAATTCTCACTATAAATAGGATGAAATTCTTTAATGCAGAAAGAATATATTGAGAGAATTACAATGCAGCGACTGGGGCTGTTTGGTTTTGTGCCAAATTTAAAACACCAAGCCTTACCAAAGTTACCAATGTTTTGGGCAAAGATTGCGAAGAAAATGAACTAAGGTTCCAATGGAGAAGAGAATCTTGCCAAAGTTTGGTAGCAAACCAAATGCTTGCCAAATTCGGTCAACTTTACCAAAATTTGGTGGCAACAATTGGTAGCAAACCAAATAGCCCCTGAATTGACATGATAAATACAACACCACCACTAATGTTTCTATTTGCTACATATTCCAGCAAATACATTTAAAAAAGACACTAGAGAACTGGTGTTGTCCGTAGCTGATGTTGTTCCATTAGATGCTCCTTTGGGATTGCCTTTCTTTTAAGCTGTTGTGCATCTGTTTCAGCCATCGACATGCAAGAACAAATTGAAGCACCAGAAATAAAAAATAGAAGAAGGGGAAATACATAGGATGCATATCTGATGCACTCACTTTCTTTTTGCCTTGTAAGTACTGCCACACACATTTCATTGGCATCTCGCAGTGCACCCAACTTTGTTCTTGAAATCGTAAAGCAAGCATTAGATTGAGTAGTACAATCATGGCAAACATATATCAAGGACAACGCTTTGATACCTTGAAGCACTCGTAGTACCGCTTTTTGCTGGGACTTCTTTGCAAGTGCATCCCTTGACATGCCTCCTCGGCTCTTATCACGATGTTCATCCAAAGATAGCCATGAACAACTTGAGTCAAGTAAAGCGATAAGCTATGTCTTGGGAGCAAGCGGTATGATTACCACGGTGGAGTTGGTAGCATCATTGGCGATCTTTGGCTTGAAGGCCCCAGGCTTGTTCTTCAGTATTATTTCAGCGTGCTCTTTCACCTCATCCTCATTGTCTTGATGTTTGACAACCACAGCACAAGCATTCTTGAGCAAAACCACGCGGCTGAAGCACTTGTAGTAGCCCTTGTCGAGGTGGCAAAGGGGATTGTAAGCCAAACACACACAAACAAACATGAACTAGATCTGCATTTACGCAGATAGTAGGGTTCATTGGCATCAGTTCCTTACTGCCAGAGGCACTCGGCTTTGGAGCAACCGCAAACTGGCCGTTTCTCTTCATACATACTGAAGGGTTAAAGAGAACACGCGAGAGGAAGAAGATGCGCAAGATAGGGAACAGATGAAGTGGTCGGGAATTAGAGATAAATCGCTTAAACTTTATTGATGGACTTTGCCTCCTTATATAAAAGATTACGAACAAACCGACTAGGACTCTTAGCGACAAGCGACTAGGGCATTGATCCTAGCTCAACTTAGCTTGACACGAATTGACTCTTACGTGGACACTAATCCTGAATTACGGACGCCTACTGGATCAGCTTCGTTTCTAGCTTGGTTACCAGCAGGACTGGTTCTTCTATGACTGCGTACATGCGTCACCTCAAATCCAAAGACACAATGCGAAGAGCAAATTTCAAGAGTGGTATATAAGATCAAGTTCCTCAACGAGGAAAGAACCTAAACTCCATGCAATAGAATTTCGATAGCAAATCGATTAGAATCAATAATGCATAAAGAACCTAAACGCCATACAACAAATTCTCATTGTAAATAGGATCAAATTATTTAATGCAGAAAGAATCTATTGAGAGAATTACAACACAGAAAACTGGGGCTGTTTGGTTTTGTGCCAAATTTAAACCACCAAGCCTTACAAAAATTACCAATGTTTTGGGCAAAGATTGGGAAGAAAATGAACTAAGGTTCCAATGGAGAAGAGAATCTTACCAAAGTTTGGTAGCAAACCAAATGCTTGCCAAATTTGGTCAACTTTACCAAAATTTAGTTGCAACAATTGGCAGCAAACCAAACAGCCCCTTAATTGACATGATAAATACAACACCACCAATGATGTTTCTATGTGCTACATATTTTACCAAATACATTTTAAAAAAAGACACTTGAGAACCGGGGTTGTCCATAACTGATGCTGTCCCATTAGATGCTCCATTGGGATTGCCATTCTCTTCAAGCTGTTGTGTATTTGTTTCGGCCATCGACTTGCAAGAACAAATTGAAGCACTAGAAATAAAAAAAGACAAGAAGGGGAAATACATAGGACGCATATCCGATGCACTCACCGCTTTTTTGCCCGTAACTATTGCCACACCCATTGCAGTGGCACCTCGGAGTGCACCCAACTTTGTTCTTAAAATCGCAAAGCAAGCATTAGATTGAGCCGTACAATCATGCAAACATATATCAAAGGATAGCGCTTTGATACCTTGAAGCACTCGTAGTACCGCTTTTTACACTGGGACTTACTGCAAGTGCATCCCTTGACATACCACCTCGGCTCTTGTCCTTGATGTTCATCCAAAGATAGCCATGAACAACCTAAGTCAAGTAAAATGATAAGCTATGTACTGGGAGCAAACAGGTACGATTACCACGGTGGAGTTGGTAGCATCATCGACGATCTTTGGCTTGAAGGCCTCAGGCTTGTTCTTGATATTGTTTCAGCGTGCTCTTCCACCTCGTCCTCATTGTCTTGGTGTTTGACAACCACAGCACGAGCATTCTTGAGCGAGAACCACATGGTCTTTGAAGCTCGCGGTAGCTGCAATCGAAGCGAGATAAGCGGGGATTGTAAGCCAAACGCATGAAAACAAACATGAACTAGATCGCATTTACGGATAGTAGGGTTCATCGGCATCAGTTGCTTATCGCTGGAGGCACTCGACCTTGGAGCAACTGCAAACTGGTCGTTTCTCTTCATTCATCTTGAGCGGTTAAAGAGAACACGTGAGAGGAAGAAGATCGCAAGATAGGGAACAAGCGAAGAGGTCGGGCATTAGAGGTAAATCGCTTAAACTTTATTGATGGACTTTGCCTCCTTATATAAAAGTATTCTAAACAAACCAACTAGGACTCTTAACTAACAAAATGACTGCGGAATTGATCCTTGCTCAACTTAGCTTGACACGAATTGACTCTTACATAGATACTAATCCTAAATTTTGGATAATTCTTTGGATAAACCGTTTCTAGCTTGGTCCTTTGGGGGTGCTTCTTCTACAACTGCATACATCCGCCACCTCAAATCCAAACACGCAACGCGAATAGCAAATTTCAAGAGTTGTATATATGATCAAGTTCTGCGACGAGGAAAGAACCTAAATGCCATGCAACCGAATTTCGACAGCAAATCGATTTGGATCATCAACGCATAAAGAACCTAAACGCCATACAACAAATTCTCACTGTAAATAGGATCAAATTCTTTAATGCAAAAAGAATCTATTGAAAGAATTACAACACAACAAACTGGAGCTGTTTGGTTTTGTGCCAAATTTAAACCACCAAGCCTTACCAAAATTACCAATGTTTTGGGCAAAGATTGGGAAGAAAATGAACTAAGGTTCCAATGGAGAAGAGAATCTTGCCAAAGATTGGTAGCAGACCAAACGCTTACCCAATTCGGTCAACTTTAACAAAATTTGGTGGCAACAGTTGGCAGCAAACCAAACTGCCCCTGAATTGACATGGTAAATACAACACCACCACATATGTTTCTATTTGCTACATCTTCCAGCAAATACATTTGAAAAAAGACACTAGAGAACCGGTGTTGTCCGTAACTGATGCTGTTCCATTAGATGCTCCATTGGGATTGCCATTCTTTTCAAGCTGTTGTGCATCTGCTTTAGCAATCGACATAAAAGAACAATTTGAAGCATAGAAATAAAAAAAAGGGTAGGAGGGGAAATGGACAGAATCATCGATCAGAATCATCAACGCATGAAGAACCTAAACGCCATACAACAAATTCTCACTTTAAATAGGATCAAATTCTTTAATGCAGAAAGAATATTTTGAGAGAATTACAACGCAGCGAACTAGGGATGTTTGGTTTTGTGCCAAATTTAAACTTCCAAGCGTTACCAAAATTACCAATGTTTTGGGCAATGATTGGGAAGAAAATGAACTAAGGTTCCAATGGAGATGAGAATCTTGCCAAAGTTTGGTAGCAAACCAAATGCTTGCCAAATTCGGTCAACTTTACCAAAATTTGTTGGCAACAATTGGCAGCAAACCAAACAACCCTGAATCGACATGATAAATAGAACACCACCATAGATGTTTCTACTTGCTACATATTCCAGCAAATACATTAAAAAAAGACACTAGAGAACCGGTGTTGTCCGTAACTGATGTTGTTCCATTAGATGCTCCATTGGGATTGCCATTCTCTTCAAGCTGTCGCGCATCTGTTTCCGCCATCAGCATGCAAGAACAAATTGAAGCACCGGAAATCAAAAAAGGGAAGCAAGGGAAATACACAGGAAGCATATCCGGTGCACTCACTGCCTTTTGCCCTGTAACTAATGCCACACCCACTGCTTTGGCTTCTCATAGTGCACCCAACTTTGTTCTTGAAAACACAAAGCAAGCATTAGATTGAGCAGTACAATCATGGCAAACATATATCAAAGGACAACACTTTGATACCTTGAAGCACTCGCAGTACCACTTTTTGCACTGGGACTTGCTGCAAGTGCAACCCTTGACATGCCTCCTCGGTTCTTGTACATGATGTTCATCCAAAGATAGCTATGAACTACCTGAGGTAAGTAAAATGATAAGCTATGTACTGGGAGCAAACAAATATGATTACCACGGTGGAGTTGGCAGCATCATCGGTGATCTTTGGCTTGAAGGCCTCAGGCTTGTTCTTTAGTATTATTTTGGCCTGCTCTTCCACCTCGTCCTCATGGTCTTCGATGTTTCGGCGACCCTAGCACGAGCATCCTTCATAGCAAAACTAGATGGTGCTGAAGCACTCACGATGCGACAATCGAGGAGGCGAGAAAGGGGATTGTAAGCCAAAGCACGCAAACAAACATGAACTTGATCTGCATTTACACAAATAGTAGGGTTCATCGGCATCAGTTCCTTACCGCCGGAGGCACTCGGCCTTGGAGCAACTACTGGTGGCGTTTCTCTTCATCCATACTAAAGGGTTAAAGAGAAAGCGCGAGAGGAAGAAGATGCACAGGATAGGGAACAGACGAATAGGTTGGGAATTAGAGATAAATCTGCTTAAACTTTATTGATGGACTTTGCCTCCTTATATAAAAGGATTCTAAATAAACCGACTAGGACTCTTAACTGACAAACTGACTAGGGAATTGATCCGAGCTCAACTTAGCATGACATGAATTGACTCCTACGTGGATACTAATCCTGAATTCTGGACACCTGCTGGATCGGCTTTGTTTCTAGCTTGGTCACTGGTTGGACTGGTTCTTCTACGACTGAATACATGTGCCACCTCAAATCCAAACACGCAACGCGAATAGCAAATTTCAAGCGTGGTATATATGATCAAGTTTTTCAATGAGAAAAGAACCTAAACGCCATGCCACATAATTTCGACAGCAAATCGATCAAATCATCAACACATAAAGAACCTAAACGCCATACAACAAATTCTCACTGTAAATAGGATGAAATTCTTTAATGTCAGAAAGAATATATTGAGAGAATTACAATGCAGCGAACTGGGGCTGTTTGGTTTTGTGCTAAATTTAAACCACCAAGCCTTACCAAAATTACCAATGTTTTGGGCAAAGATTGGGCAGAAAATGAACTAAGGTTCCAATGGAGAAGAGAATCTTGCCAAAGTTTGGTAGCAAACCAAATGCTTGCCAAATTCGGCCAACTTTACCAAAATTTGGTGGCAACAATTGGCAGCAAACTAAACAGCCCCTGAATTGGCATGATAAATACAACACCTCCACTGATGTTTCTATTTGCTACATATTCGAACAAATACAATAAAAAAAGACACTAGAGAACCGTGTTAAGTCTTTAGGATCATCTAGTTGTAGATCCAGCTGGTCTTGTTCGGTTTGAGTTAGATCTGAGAGGAGAGAGTTAGGAGTACCGGCCAAATGCGATTGCGTGGAGGAGGAGGCGGCCATCGCGGGTTCTTCGATGAAATCTGCGCCGCGAACGCGGCGGTCGGAGAAGACGAGGACAGTGGCGGCGGTGTAGATTTGGTGACGGTACAGCGATGGAGCTTCCCGCCGCTGACTGCACTGCCTCTAGATCGGTCTAGGGTTTTGTCGGGTGGGGATTGCGGCTCAGGCGAACCTCGTATCTCGAGCCACCGGCCCCCACCCTCTATTTATTGCGCAGCACGACGGGGGCCCATCAGCCAGTGGTTGGGCTGGGCGCCCCCGATCAGAGCGTGGATCAAGGCCCGATTAGCCGTTGGGCTAATCGGCTGAGATCAATCTAACATTCTCCCCTTTGATCTCAATCTATGCTTTAACTTTAATTACTTTTGACTTTACTCATTCCATCACAGATTAGTGCACAGAACATGTCTCATCGTCACGGTCAATCGCCGATAGATTTAACAGCTACAATACACCTCTCTGTTCTGAAATAGTTACTTTAATCTTTTGGGCCATCTTTTAGTCCAGGAATCATAGGCTTTCCCTTAAACCCATACCGGCTACATGTTCTCTGAACACGTTGGATGGTAAGCCTTTAGTAAGTGGATCCGCTAACATCTTTGCGGTACCTATATGCTCAAGACTTATAATTCGATCCCGAACTTTATCTTTCACAACATAGTACTTTATGTCAATGTGTTTGGCAGCACCACTTGACTTATTGTTGTGGGCATACGTTACTGCGGGTTCATTATCGCAGTACAACTTAAGTGGTCTATTGATGTCGTCAACCACTTTTAAGCGGGTATGAACTTCTTTGCGATTCACTGCCCGTAGCCTCATAACATGCTACAAACTCGGCATACATTGTGGACGATGTAGTGACGGTTTGCTTTGAGCTTTCCACGATATAGCTCCTCCGGTGAGTGAACACATATCGGATGTCGACTTTCTATCATCTCCGCATAATCAGTGCAGTATACCCGCTATATGGAGTGAATCGATCTTACGTATGTCATCATGAGGCCTTTTGTTCCTTGCAAATAACGCAAGACTTTCTTTATCAATTTCAATGTTCTATTCGAGATTGCTCTGGAATCGCCAAATAACCCGGTAACAAGCGCTAAGTCGAGCGCGTACACACTTGAGCATCTTGCAAGCTTAAGCCAGTGAAGCATATGGAACCGATTTCATTTGATCGAGCTCGTCTTGGTTCTGGGGCATTGAAAATCCCCATATCTATCGCCCTTGACTATAGGTGCGGTGAAGGACTACATTTATGCATACCAAATTTCTTTAAGACTTTCTCTATGTATGCCTTTTGTGATCCCAATGTCCCTTTGTTTCTATCCGGTGAATTTGATCCTAGAGCGAGCGAAGCTTCACCAAGATCTTTCATATCAAAGTTTGAGGACAAAAACTTCTTTGTCTCGATGTGATGACATCACTACTAGCTAGTAGGATATCATCCACATCTGAGATTAGGAAGATAAACTTCCCATCTTTAAACTTTGCATAAACACGGTTGTCCTCTACATTATCTTTAAACCCAAATTTTCTTATTATCTTGTCAAACTTCAAGTACCACTTGTCTTGAAGCTTGCTTTAACCCATAAATCGATTTCTTTAGGCGGCATCCCATTCTTTCATTTCCTTCCACGACAAAACCTTTCGGTTGTGCCATGTAAACTTTTCCTCCAAATCCCCATTAAGAAATCCGTCTTTACATCCATCGATGTAACTCTAAATCATAATGTGCTACTAATGCCATTATGATTACGAAGAATCTTTACATGAGGCCGGAGAAAAGGTCTCATTGTAATCAATCCCTTCTCTTTGCGTAAAGCCTTTTGCCACAAGTCGCGCTTTGTATCTTTCTACATTCCCTTGGGAGTCAAGCTTTGTCTTGTAGACCCATTCTGACCTACTATTTTGGCTCCTTTAGGAATAATTTCCAAGTTCGGACTTTATTAGCCTTCATGGACCTCATTTCCTCTTCCATAGCCTCAAGCCATTTTGAAGAATTTTAGCTTCTCATGGCTTCTTCAAATGAGGTGGGATCATCCTCCATTTGAAATTCCTCTGTATGATAAATCGATAATCATCGAAATAGGCGATCTTCTTACTCTTTGAGACCTCCTCAGGGCCTCCTCATTTGGTACATCTTTTGTTTGAGGCTGTTGTTGCTCCCCCTCATCCGTGGCAATGGGTTCTATAGGATCTGAAGAGCAGGTTCCTCATTCTCATTCATTGTTGCCACGGGAGGAACAATAACAGTCTTGGTACCACGATGTCTTGCCGTCGATGCAGCGACAGCAGGTAGTGTGAAGAATGGCTCTTGAATCATCGGAGTGGGCGCATACGCCCGCTTCTCTTCAAGGTCAATTTCTCGAGCTACCATGCTTCCCCTCATCATTTCATCCTCTAAGAAGACAGCGTGTCTCGTTTCTACAAACTTTGTATATACATGCGGGCGGTAGAAGCGAAAACCTTTTGACTTTCGGGGTAGCCAATGAAATGACAACTTCTTTGTTTTGGGATCAACCTTCCCAAGGTTTGGGTTAAATACTTTAGCCTCAGCAGGATTCCCCAACACACGTAAGTGGTTTAGTGAGGGAACTCTTCCTGTCCACAACTCGTACGGTGTTTTGGGCACCGACTTACTAGGCACTCTGTTGAGAATATGAATGGTGGTTTTCAACGCCTCCATCCATAGACTCAATGGTAGTGTGGAATAGCTCATCATGCTTCGCACCATATCCATCAGGGTACGGTTGCGTCTTTCAGCTACTCCATTTTGCTGAGGTTCGCCCGGTGTAGAATACTGGGCCACTATACCATTTTCCTGTAAAAACCTTGCAAAAGGTCCAGGAACTTGTCCATATGGGGTATGTCGACCGTAGTACTCCCCCCCACGGTCAGATCGGACTATCTTAATCTTTAAATCGTGTTGGTTTTCAACTTCAGCCTTAAATATCTTGAATTTATCCAAGGCTTCATTTCTTTCTTTGATTGGATAAATATATCCATAACGGGAGTAATCATCAGTGAATGTTATGAGCAGTCATATCCATCCACACTTTTCACGGAAAAGGACCACAAATATCTGTGTGAATAATTTGTAGAATTCACTGTGCTTCTTTTGGCGTATTTCTTAATTTTCTTTACATATTTTCCTTTAATGCGGTCTCGCATTGTTCTAAGTCTGAGAACTCTAATGGAGGAAGAATATCATTCTTAACTAGTCTTTCTATTCTCCCCTCGAAATATGACCTAAGCAGCGGTGCCATAATTTAAACGACGCATCTAGAGTTCTCTTTCGTTTCTGTTTACATTCGTGAGACGAGATTCATTCACTTTCGCATGCGACGTTCCCATTTTCGCATCGACATTCACATCATCACATAATGATAACAAATAAAGCTCATTTTGTAAGATGGCAAGACCAACACATTCTTTATTAAACATTATTTCACACTTGCCATTTCCAAAATGACAATCATAACCATCATTGTCCAAACATGAAACACTAATCAAATTCCTCTGTAAGAGGAACATAAGAACATCTCTAAGTAAAAGAGTGAAGCCATCAGCTAGCTCTAATGAAAGATCGCCAATGGCTTCAACTTCAGCTTGGACTCCATTTGCGACTTTAATGCATCTTTCTTTTCTTTGCGTATTCCTCGTCGAGCGGAATCCACGCATATTATTGGCAACATGAACAGTTGCACCTGAATCAATCCACCAAGTAGATTTTGAATATTGTACATACAGGGACTCATTTATGAAGGTAATAATGTTCTCACCTTTCTTTGCCATTATCATCTTTAAGTAATCGGGACAGTTCTTCTTGTAGTGACCGTCTTCTTCTTGATGAAGACAACGATCTTTGTCTCTGCAAACTTATTACTGTTGAGGTGATGGACGAGGGCTTTTCCCTTGTTCTTTGAGGAGAAGTTACTGTTGAAGTTCTTTTTCTTGTTGTCCTTCACATAGTTAATAGAACCACCATGTGAGGATTTAAATCTTTCCTCCTCTTGTACACACATAGCTATGCACTTTTCTAAGTCCCATTTCTCGGGTGCATGTTGTAGTTGACAACAAAGGTGTCAAACTTTTAAAGCAAGGAAGCAAAAATCAAATGAATAAGGAACTCATCCTTGAGAGCCAAATCCATTGGTTTAAGCTTGGATGCCAAGTTGCTCATCCTTAGTATGTGTTCTCTTATGCCCTTGCCACCACGAGTACCTTTACATCACAAGTTGCTTTATCATTTGTGTAGCATATGTCTTTGAAGAGCGATGGCGACTCTTTATTTTCTCAAGGTACTCGTGACGGTGTCACACTCTGCGATTGAGCCCACAATTGCGAGGCTCAATCGTGTTCTTTATCACGACCAAACATTTCTTGTTGGCGGTGACCCACTTTATGATCAAGATTATATGCCATTTTTATGGGAGCATAGTCCCTCATGCAGTGCATAGCGACATCGACCTCATTTTCACCCCTCACCGGTGCCACAGGGCTCAGTGGGACACGGTGTGGTGACTACTGATCCACCTCGGCCAAGATGAAGGCCAAGTCAATCTTTTCTTCTATTCACCGTAGTTATCTCCTTTGAGAACCGGGATATCCCTGATGTAGCCCATCAAGGAGTATCCTCCTGAAAACACAATTCATATTCAGTGAGAACATTTAAACATAATAACAGCAAAATTATATGCCTTATTTCCAACGTTGGTCAAAATACGACATACAATTTTATCTATGCATTAAATCTACATCACCGTTGGGCAGAAATAGAAATAATGCATAAAATCATCAATTAGAAATTATAATACTGTTATTATCAACGTTGGTCAGAAATAACAATATCATAATTTACAACAATTCTCAAAAATTAAATTAAATTCTCCCGTTGGTTCGAATTTAATTGAAAGAGTAATCAACATTAACTTTTGCAGCGGAAACATGAAATTATTCTAAAATAATTCATACTCAGAAGCATTATTACTGTACTCATTTAATCTCTGAAAAATAACACGTTGGTGCAAAAATTTACAGAGATTTGAATCAAATTTTCATTCAAATTCATCAAAAAATACTTCTGAAAATCATTCAATCTCTTTTTCGTATTTACTGTTCAAAATGCCAATTCGGCCCAATCCTTCGCACGTGCGCGGCCCATGCGGTCTTAGTCGTTGGATTCGCATCCAACGGCTGCAAACCCGCGCAGCCACGCCCTTTGGCGCCTCTGCGCGATCCATCAGCCGTCGGATGCGCATCCGACGGCTCTCGTTCCTCGCGGCCGAGCGCGCTCGCGCGCAACCTGGGCCTGGGCCGCGAAACCTCTCGCCCGCCTGGGCCGACTCCGCCTCCGCGCTAATCTCAGCCGTCCACGCCATTCGACGGCTCAGCGGCGAACTCGGCGGAACAAAAATCGCCCGCGGCGGACGCCCCCGCAAACCCTAGCTCATTCTGCCTCCCCTCTCTCACCCTCGCACCCGAGAGCGAACGAAGCGGCGGCGACGACGACTTCGTCCACGCCGCCGGAGTAAGCCGGCGCCACCGCGGGCCTCTCGCGCGGCGTCGCGCTCCCCTCGAGGAAGCGCGCGCCGTCAGCGGCTCGTGTCAGCGCCCCTCCGGCGGCGGCGCTTCGGATCTGTCCGTAGCGTCGGCGGTGGCCCGCACGTGGGGCTATTGGCGAGCCAAAGCTCGGCCGATCTCCGCACGCCGGCCGGCGGCAGCGGCGGTAAGTACTTTTCAGATCTAGGGTTTCCCCTTCTCTGTTCTTTTCTTGTTTTCTAGGGTTAGGGTTTCGTTCTCTGTGTCTTTTCTTTTCTTTTCCGTCTAGATCTACGTCTAGGGTGCTCTGATACCATTGTTAAGTCTTTAGGATCATCTAGTTGTAGATCCAGCGGGTCTTGTTCGGTTTTGAGTTAGATACCGAGAGGGAGAGAGTTAGGGGTACCGACCGTCTGATTGCGTGGAGGAGGAGCTGGCCATCGCGGGTTCTTCGATGAAGTCTGCGCACGGGCAGCGACGGTCGGAGAAGAGGAGGACAGTGGTGGCGGCGTAGATCCGGTGACGGTACGGCGATGGAGCTTCCCGCCGCTGACTGCGCTGCCTCTAGATCGGTCTAGGGTTTTGTCGGGTGGGGATTGCGGCTCAGGCGAACCTCGTATCTCGAGCCACCGGCCCCCACCCTCTATTTATTGCGCAGCGCGACGGGGGCCCATCAGCCAGTGGTTGGGTTGGGCGCCCCCGATCAGAGCGTGGATCAAGGCCCGATTAGCCGTTGGGCTAATCGGCTGAGATCAATCTAACAAACCGGTGTTGTCCGTAACTGATGTTGTTCCATTAGATGCTTCATTGGGATTGCCATTCTCTTGAAGCTATTGTGTGTCTGTTTCAGCCATCGGCATGCAAGAACAAATTGAAGCACTAGAAAAAAAAAAAAGAGAAGTAGGGGAATTACACAGGACACATATTCAATGCACTCACCACCTTTTGCCCGTAACTATTGCCACACCCGTTGCATTGGCATCTCGCAGTGCACCCAACTTTGTTCTTGAAATTGCAAAGCAAGCATTAGATTGAGCAGTACAATCATGGCAAACATATCTCAAAGGACAGCGCTTTGATACCTTGAAGCACTCGCAGTACCGCTTTTTGCACTCGGACTTGTTACAAGTGCAACCCTTGACATGCCTCCTCGGCTCTTGTCCCTTATGTTCATCCAAAGAGAGTATGAACACCATGAGTCAATCAGAACGATAAGCTATGTACTGGGAGCAAACAAGTATGATTACCACGGTGGAGTTGACAGCATCATCAGCGATCTTTGGCTTGAAGGCCTCAGGCTTATTCTTTAGTATTATTTCAGCATGCTGTTCCACCTCGTCCTCATTGTCTTTGGTGTTTCGGCAACCCTGGCACGAGTATTCTTCAGAACAAAACCACATCGTGCTGAAGCACTCGCAGTAGCTGCAATCGAGGCGGCAAAAAAGGGGGGAATTGTAAGACAAACGCACGCAAACTACATGAGCTAGATCTGCATTTACACAAATAGTAGGGTTCATCAGCATCAGTTCCTTACCGCCGGAGGCACTCGACCTTGGTGCAACCGCAAACTGGCCGTTTCTCTTCATCCATACCGAAGGGTTAAAGAGAATGCGCGAGAGGAAGATGCGCAAGATAGAGAACAGACGAAGAGGTCGGGAATTAGAGATAAATCTTAATCTTTATCGATGGATTTTGCCTCTTTATATAAAAGGATTATGAACAAACCGACTTAGACTCTAACTGACAAAGGGAATTGATCCTAGCTCAACAACACGAGACGAATTGACTCTTACGTGGATACTAATCCTGAATTCCGGACACCTGCTAGATCGACTTCGCTTCTAGCTTGGTCACCAGCTGGACTGTTCTTCTACGACTGCATACATGCGCCAGCTCAAATCCAAACACGCAACACGAATAGCAAATTTCAAGAGTGGTATATATGATCAAGTTCTTCAATGAGGAAAGATCCTAAATGCCATGCAACAAAATTTCCACAACAAATCGATCAAAATCATCAACGCGTAAGGAACATAAACGCCATACAACAAATTCTCATCGTAAATAGGATCAAATTCTTTAATGCAGAAAGAATCTATTGAGAGAATTACAATGCAGCAATTAGGGCTGTTTGGTTTTGTGCCTAATTTAAACCACCAAACCTTACCAAAATTACCGATGTTTTGGGCAAAGATTGGAAAGAAAATGAACTAATGTGCCAATTGAGAAGAGAATCTTGCCAAAGTTTAGTAGCAAACCAAATGTTGCCAAAATTTGGTGGCAACAATTGACAACAAACCAAACAGCCATTGAATTGACATGATAGATACAACACCAACACTTATGTTTCTATTTGCTACATATTCCAGCAAATACATTAAAAAAAGACATAGAGACCCAACTCCACCACGGTTTTGAGCATATCACTGCAGTGCTAATTCCTCTGAATTCTTCTTGCACGTAGGCAGGATGTCCTGACTACGCCTAAACAACCATTTTTCTTCCCAACATGCGGTCCTGGATGCTCGGCGAACCCCACAGATAGCTTGCTGGTTAGGCTTTTCACTCCAAGAGCACGCCATGAAACCTACCAGCTGCATCATTGCGCAGGGTCACCATCGACTTCTCCAACATCATGCTGAGAACCAGCAGATGCCTCTGTAGACAGTGCCAAGTTGTCAGCTTCCTCATTGTCAGGAGCAGTGGCGTCAGCATCACCACTGCCGCTTGCTCCTCCTGCTGGGGAGGGTCCACCGCCAGAGGCCTCCCCAAGCAGAAGAATCGTTCTTATTTGATGGCCCGGAGGTGCTTCCCCGGAGCTTCTTGTGTAGTGGAGGATGGACCTGCCTGACCGCACAATGAAGACCATCGTTATGGATGGGCCATGTAAGGTCCTCTCATTGGTATCCTCTTCACCTTCACTGACTCCAATTCCATCCTCCCTGCCACTGAATCCCAATCGCAGCATGCTGAACAAGTCCCCAAGATCACGCTGCTGCTCCATCCTGTGCCAGTTTCGCTGACGTTCAGGGTCCACCTCCATCGGTCTCACAGTAGGATGGTCCTCCCTGGCGTGCTTCCTCAGCTGGTTGTATTGCCCCTTGAACTCACACGACTCCATGGTGCACGCCCGAACCTTCGAATTCATGTACCTCCGTGCATCATAATCCTTGGTCCAATGGTTGACCGGCCCACGACACAATGGACACAACAGTTTCACCGACTGCTGGCACTCACTGCATTCTGCCGCTGCAGCGGCCCCTGAATCCTTAGAGGACTCCTTAGATGCCTTGCGGTACTGATCAAGGCAATTGGAGTGCCGGTAGCTCGTGTCGCACATGAAAGGGCGGCAGCCCTTTTTGTAAGACGAGCAGATGAGCAGAACCGAGTTGTGTGGGTGATCCATGCACACTGGGCAGCGGACCTCCTCCCATTCCGCAGCCTGCTTTGCTGCAGCAGACTCCTCTGACCAGCGAGAACAGCTCCACCCATGCGACGAGTATGGCGAAACATGAGATCGGCGGACTGAACGGGAGCTCCTGTCCTTTGGCATAGTTACCTCAAGTTAGTCAAATTCAAGGTGGTGTTGGTTTGTTTGAAAATTCTCTGCAATCCAAAGGAAATCGCTACAGAGAACACAGATGCAAGGTTGATTTCTTTATTTCCAACTTCAAACTCTGAAAGAGAAACACAGCAAGAATCAAAAGAGTTTTAATCAGATCGCAGGCAATAGAGTCCAGTAGGCTACACCTATATACAAAAAGGGATCAGACAATTATGAACAAGAACATATTCGCTCTGAATCCGTCACGAAATCTAACTCTGATCCAAAAAAAAAAAAAACTGGAAAATGGACTCCTCACCCTTGAAAGGCAGAAATTCCCCCAAAAATCACAACTTTTTTGCGATCGGGCATAGCACAAGTTCCTAATTAGTTCAGATTCCGGCAAGAATCTGAAGCAACAGAGCCCAGTAAAGTAGACAAAGAGTTCGAGGACCACACATCTGCCAACCAAAACCTAGTTGAACAATTCCCATCCCAAGAACGCCCCGCACAGCCAAAATCAACTCACAGAAAACCATCCCCTCAATGGATCCACTAGAAAACCCGAACAAAAACAACAAATCTCTTGAGAAAAACACGCACGGAGACATGGGCCGCGCGACCTCGTCGAATCGGGCGGGGTCAACGGCGGCGGGGGCCAGATCGGCGACGGCGAGATCGGTATCCGGCGGGAGCGAGAGGGAGGAAGCTTTACCGTGTTTTCTGGTCGCGGGTAGCAGAGGCCGCGGCCGCCGGCGATCGTCGGCGGCTGCGGCGAGACCTAGGATTCGGCGGGGAGCCGCAAAGGTAAGGTGAGGTGAAGGGGAAGGGAAAGGAGAAGGAAACGAGGGTGTCGCGATGGGTGGAGGGCTGGAAGGCCTTGTTGCTTTATAGGTGGGCATGACGTGGACAGTGACGTGGTTGTTTAGTAATCTCTCTCGCCGTCTCGCGACGCCCAGGCGGCTCCACCCGGCGCCAGCGCACCACCTCGCGTGAATCGACCTCACCGTGGCCCGGCCCCCTCGTCCGGCACGTGGGCCCCGCGAGTCGGTGTCACGTCGGTGCTGCGCAAGCAGTGGCGAGCTGCGGTCCCTCGAGGGCCCCGCACGTCGGCGAGGGTGGTGCTGGGGTGTGGTCAGTGAGGATGACGGCTGGGGGCCACCGGGGCGGCTCACGTGGTGCAGACCGTGAACGTAAGCGGCCCACCACGTCAGCGCCTGAGATGGTCAAGCTGGGGGCTGCGCTCCGCTACGTGTCCCAAACGCGACGAGGTTAGTGCCTCATTCACGTGCATGACAGGCGGGACCACTCGAGATGGTGTTTACGCGGTGGGTGCGTGGAGCGGATGCACGCGTGGGTGTGAATACTTCTGGTGGGCCAGGGGAAATGAGAGGCACGTAGTACGTAGGTGTACATTGGATCAATTTATTTGTTTTTCTTATGGAAAGATTAATTTATTTGCTTGAACTTTTCCTCCCTTGTTTTGTGCACCCCTGCTGATGCTGTAACCTTGGTGTTTGAACAAAAGTTAAGGCTGGCCTCTATATTTGGCCCTGTAGCAAAATTTAATTTTAAAACTAATCCTATTCCACCGTAATTTACAAAAATGGCCTCAAAGCGATTGCTCTCATGAGGCGTGACCCTACACCGGCGCGCGGCCATTGCCCACTTCGAAATTTTTTTGGAGAAATTGGAAAAATCGGAGGAAAAATTTTAAAAAAAATTAATGACAATTTAAAAATTTTAAATATTTGAAACAAATAAATATTATTTAAACAAAATTAATAAAAAGTAATAATTTAAATCACGTCGAAGTCACATCGCTTCACGCTGCCTCGTCTCGCGCGGTCGCGTCTCGCATGTCTGGAGATGCGCAAACCAATTGGTCGCGGCGGTGCGCGCCTCGTCTCAGCGTGCCGCGTGTCGCATGCATGGAGCTTAGCAGCTGCGGACCCACTTATTCGCGACGGTGGCGCCTCGGCTCGCGCGGCCGCGTGTCGCATGCCTGAGCGCGCGGCGAAAGAGCCCCCGTATTTGCGGCGGTGGCGCCTCGGTTCGCTGCGCCGCGTCTTTGCATGCAGCGAGGGCCTTCGCGCGCGTGGCTTTCACCAAAGCAAAAAGCGTTTTGTTTTTCTCTTTAAATCACGTCGAAGTCACATCGCGTCACATTAGGTCTTTCTTTATGCATTTTCGCTGCGTATATATGAACGAGCGCGCGGCTTAGTCGTTATAAGCGCGTAGCGCGTTCGACATTGTGATTACATTAGCAATGACATACCTAATTAATTTTCTTAATGCGATTTTGAGGTTACGTCGTGCCAGATCCCGCTAACCATTTGATGTTGTCTATTTGCGGCAATGGCCCGTCTTGTACCACCCCTTCTTGAGGAGGCATGGGGCGCCCGACATATTTGCCACGCTTGGATCGGTGGCAATGGACCGCCAACTCGGTGACGCTGAGGACCGAGGAGACTTGGCGTTGGGCGGCGGTATGTTCCAAGACTTTGTCAATCTGGGTGATTGTGTTCGCTCGCATCTTGAACATGGGGCAAAACCTCTGATCGATGTCGCCTTCTTTCATACTGGTTGATCGTTGGCGGCTAGAGACCCCACGTTCCACTTCCGGTGGGGAGATGGCCGTGACAACGCAAGGCGTCGGCTTCATTCTTTGGGCTGCCGTTGCGGCCGTCGCGGTTGTTCCTCCGAGGTCCGTGGGTGGAAGGCGCGTCTCCATCATCGCCGGGCATCCTATCCCGAGAGGTCTAAGGAGGCGTTCGCGCGGTGAGTGCGTCAATTCATGCATTGCCGAATGACGCAGCGGAGGAGGTGGTTCGATGCCACCTAATTGCATATTTGTTGTTTATTTTGGGTGGGTCAAGTTCCCTAGCACGCGAGGAGACATGGTGTACCGAGTTATATTCACCTGCGGAGTCCATCGTGGGCGCCAGCGATGACAACGTGCGCGATTCTGATTGGGGTTGGTATGCTTGTGTGCTACATCTGAAGTGGCTTTGTCGACGGCGCTTGTCGCACGAGAACGCAGCCCGTCTTTGTCGGGTTGCCACACGCTATACAGTGTGGTCTTGGGAGCAATTTCGGTCGGACGGCCGTACTTATGGCATGCATCCACCCTTACCGCGCCTGAGAATATTTCTATGGTTGGGCGGGCGGCGAGATCCGTGGAAGGCCCAACCATAGGATCCGATGGTATGTGGTAGCATTAGGGTGGTCTAGGGATAGCGCGCGTCGTATATACCCCAAGTTCCACAACGAATTCGAGGTCTTGCATGAGGGCGGCGTAATATGGGCTCCTTGGACGGATGTCTTCGTGCAAGGCATAGGGCCCGACGGGTTGAGCTTGCGATGCCGGCGAGATGCGGCGTCTTGGAGGACAACTGTCATCTAGTCTTCTCCCACATGGTTGAGCCTTACAACCCACAGCGGGTGATGAGGCGATTCAGTGCACGAGAGATCCCCGGCTCTAGGCGACCGCTGCGGCGCGATCACTTATAAGTACATTGCATTGCTTAATAATATCGTAGGTCATTTAGTCATATGTTATGTCGGTACCATAATTTGTTGTGTTTGTTCCACTGTGGCGACGAAGAAGGGCGAAAGAGCGATGGCCGACGCAGCGGCCGTGGGTAGATGCATGGCAGCGGCCACTACTTCCGTTTGCGGGAGGCGCGACTTTACGATGAAGGACTTACGGCGCGTATCTGCGGTGATACGTCGGCACACGCCAACGAGGCAGCGAGCACCCCGGCCCGACATGAAGATCCTACCACGCCGAGCGGTTGGGCTTGGGCATGGGCGCGACCGTGCATCACGGCGTGATGATTCGGTATGTTCGGCACATAGTACATTAACCACCCTACGCCATAGGGTTGAGTAACCAAATTTCGATTGTTCGTAACCATCCAAGTGGACCGGTTGGAGAGCGTTACGGCGCGCGACCGAAGCTCGGCGGGGCACGAACAACACGATTGAACGCCTCTTTTGGTGATGAAGCGCTTGTTGGCGATGTTAAGCAAGTCGTTCGTAACATGGCGTGGAAGGCATTCGATCGCGACACGAGGCATCGGGGAGCATCGTCGCGTACCCTCGCCCCTCCATCTTCCGTCCGGCGAGTCGACCAGCCGCGCGCGGCGGCATGGCGCCGGATCATCATCGCGATTGCCCGCAGGCCGTCTGGCGATGCGGTCCTGGTCCTCGTCGCAGATGGACCCTACGCTGATCCCGTCCTCGTCGCGGATGGACCCTACGGTGATCTCGTCCTCGTCGCGGCATGAAGACGATATTAGAAAACGCGGACGTGCAACGAAACCTCCGAGGTTATCCCGATTCTCCTCGACCTTACACTCTCGGCCCATTTCCAATGGGCGTCACGGTGCCATGGTACGATCGGCTACACACCGTGCGAGCGGTTTCCCAGTTCACCTCCCAAGCTGAGCCGACTTGGTGTCCTTCAGCGGATCCTGCTGCGGATCCTAATGCTTGGAACTGTTGGCCCACAAGTAGGGTGTCCGCATCGAAGCCCACGAAGACTCGTGCTCGTGGGGCGAGAACAAGGAAGAGGCCGCTTGGCAATCAACCGACTTGGAACATAGTCCGTGTCGGTCGAAACAATGCCACCGACGATCCCACCCGCTTCGTCGCCTTCATCCTCGCTGGATTGCGGGTCAAAATTCGCCTCATCTTCGGTGGCAGTGCCATCGGACATGCCATCAATAATCTCATGACAATCAACACGAGCACCGCTCCATTTGTCGACACCTTCATTCGGTTCGAAACTACCCGAATCTTCATCTACTAGAGCACTCGACATCTCTCCCGTCGTCAACAAACCGAAGAGGGGGAGAAGAGCGTCGCCGTGTGAGGACCCCGGTTTATTTGACTTGTAATGCTTAGCCTTCCATTGACCATAGCATTACAATTCAAATAAACAAACCTCGAGATATGTATACTTCCCGTAAATGCAAAGATACACACCCGTTACAAAATCATGTATCAATTCCATACAACAAGAGGTTACAATATCAAAACTTCACAATATACAAAGAATAAACTTACAAGATAAATAACAAACTACACAATGGTAGCAAAGCCATAAGATGGCGATAAATAAAAGAACCAATTAGTGTGCCTTTACCACAAGGCAACCAACCGGCCGCCAAGCTAGTCGTCAAACCATGCACACATCTCACAAAGGAAGCCCTTGGGGCTCACCTTCTTCCTCTCGCAACAAAACATTAAGCAAAGCGGTGAGTACAAAATTGTTTTTGTACTCGCAAGACTGACGTGTGGACTAGCAGACCTATACATATGCTACATGCGAGGCTTATCAGTGGAGGCCATATGTTTCATTTGCATAAAGCCAACTTTATTTGCAATAATGTAATCTGATTTAAAGGCAAGTTTGCAATTCATTTCTTGTTGAAATAAGCTGAAATAAAGATAGATACAAGTAACCACCTAGAAGTGACTATCCCAATAGTCACCACAACATAACACGAATCCCATATTCGTACCACCCCGCAAGTTTTAATTTGAAAGGTTGTAGTCTAACTCTTGAAAAGCTTACCCAAGCGTGTTCATCACCTGGGACGAGGATATTCGAATAGTTTTTAACCTGCAGGTGTACCAATGTACCACACTCGCATCGCTTTAAGCCAAAGCACACTTAGAAGGTATCTTTGTACGGCTAAGTCCTCTGAGACTTTTCCAATATTGTGTATTAACTACTGAGCAGCTCGTATGGATAGAAATCCATACGCTTACATGGTAAAGCCGAAAAGACAACTACCCACTCGGAGAAAGCTTTTCGGACAACTACCATACTCCCAACACCATCCCTCCTGCGACCTCCTGCGACCGGAGCCAATACACGCCAAAGTACTAGGTCAAGAGAGGTCCATATACTCTAGTGTGGTTAGCACGAAATGCTGGATAAAAATTCACTCACAAGATGTTCGGTCCTTAATTGACCGGGCACCATTCGATCACACCCAAGAATCACACCATCTTACCATTGTGCGCGTCTAAATCGTTTTTGTTTTCGTTTAATTTTGAAATTAACATAACATGTTTGAAACATAAAAGCAACAATAATAATTTTATGTGATCAAGATCATCGACTAAGTCGATGATCGCCAATTCTAGGAAGCTAAGCATGGCTAAGCAACCGAACTCGTAATCTACTAAGTGATAAGAGTTCATCCAACGAACTCTAATCACAGCAAGTAACCTAGGCTCGGGTAGTAGAGATCAATATTTCACCTACGAGGATATGCAACTACTGAGTTTAACTAATCAATTTAACACAAATTAAGTAATGCATACATCAAATTGAAATAAAATATTAGACTTTAAAATCTTGGGATAAACATGATCAAACTTCTTGCCTTTGCTTTGCTTGAGATAATTGACTTTCGCAGAGGATCACTCGATAACAACGCCATCTAACGACAAAAGCGCCAGCGAAAAACAACGAATAAACACCGAATGCCAACGGATATCCAATAATAATAATAACACAGAAGATAGATTATGATTTTTAGATAAATTTATGGACACCAATTATTGGACTAAGAGTTGATTTGAATTAGCTAAGAAATTGTGAAGTTTACCCAATTTCAAGATGCAAGCAATTTATTTAGGATTTTCAACAGGGACAAGAATCTTAAGATGTTATGCTAAGACCATACCACAGATTGTTAATTTTAACGCTTTACCACTTGGTATTATCTCTCATAATGACCTAGTGCTACTGTCGACAACTAGGGCCTCTTGTTTAGTTTGAACAAACCTTCTACAGTAAAACTTCTGAGCTTAGCCCCCCCTTTTAGCTTAGAAGTTATTAGTTTGGACACAATTCCTGATCTCAAATATCTCCCCTCATTAATTCTTTGCCTAACATTCACGATCGATAAGAATATTGGACTTGTATTGCCTCAGTTAGTTAAAGGTCCCAAACTTATCTACAGGTTTTAGCTAATAAACTTACAGACTGATTTCAGAAATGACAACAGTGACATTCTTCAGAAGGGTTTACCTATTTTTAGGTGTTGCTAACTAATCTCCTTTCTAACCTAAGGTATGAGTTTGCTAAGCAATCTTGGGTGATTCGACAACCACAACAAAGGTTCATTAGCCCACTGAAATTCGGATTTTCCCCAAGCTGTCTTTTCTTCTCTGTCTAGCAGCTCTACCGACAAAACTAGTTATCTCGAGAAAACCTTTTCTACTCAAAACTTCATCAAGCAGAGTTAGTTACTCTCTGTTAGTTTTTCCGAAATTTCAAATCCACATTGGTTTTCTGTTTAGAAGGCTCTTGATAGATACTTGCCCAAATGACTAATTGAGTTAAGACAAGTTTTAACCACGCCCTACAGAGTCAAGCCCAAAGACAAAAGCGATTATTTTAGAGTTCTTTGTTTATGCTCCTACAACAAACAAAATTTGTCGGACAAAAATGCTAAGAACTCGACTTCTTTAAATCTAAACTTCCAATTCATTGATGCAATGGGTGACTTAGATGACATTCATGGAGGTGATTAGCGGCAAATGGTTTGGATTAAGGAGTGGACCCCGCATCGACCACATCGACAGCGTGGAGCACAAGGAAGAACAGGAGTGGCTCGGGCGTAAATTTGGTGTGGTGGTCGCGGCGGTGGAGTCTGCGCGGCGGTGCCGAGGGCCAAAATGGGTCGTCGAGAGCTCATCAAGCTAAGGGTGGCGACTTGGTGGCACGGCGATGCGTGGTGGTGGCGGCGGCGGCGGCGCCGCCATGGAGGTGAAAAGGGGCGGGAGCACGGAGGAGTAGCGATCAAAATGATGAGCGCCACGAGCACTAGGGGTTAGTGGATCTCACGCAGTGATCGCCGAGGACGGAGGATGCCGAGGTGAGCGGCGACGGTGACTAGGTGCGGCGTGGCGGTTCAGCGTGGCGGGAGCCCCTGGGAAAACGAGAGAGCAAGTGAGTGCCAAGAGGAGGTAAAGGGTGACCATAAGATGCTCCTGAGAGAATAATCGAGCCGGGGCTCGGCTGAAGAAGATCTTGGTGGCGGTGGAGGCGGATTTGGCGGAGCCAAGGAAGAAGAAGTGTCGCGGCTTCTCGTGGCGGTTCCTCCAAATAGACCCAGGGGTTTTGTTCCTCGAGGCGAGGACACGCCAGGACGCAGCTTGGCGGCACCGAGGCTCACTGGAGTGGCGAGAACACGAGGTGGCGCGCGCCGCTGCTCATGGGGCTCGGTGGAGAAAAATGGCGAGGAAGGAGGAAAACCGGTGGGTGAGCTCGGCGGCTTAAGTAGAAGGAGCGGAGGTCGCGAGGTGGAGGCGGCATGGGCGGCGAGGTGACCGGCGTGGCGTGGCACGCGCAGCGGCGAGGGGCGGCGGTGCGCTTGCGAGCGGCCGCGGCGCTGGCCAGCGGCGCCGCTCACGCGTGAGGCGAAACCTGCGCCGGTGGGATGTGGTGTCGTCGACAGAGGAAGGAAGCGGCTCGCGGTGGGCGCGGTTGAGTCAAGTCAAGACAAAGTGGTCGGTCGGGTTGGGTTAGGGTTAGATTTTGGATTTAGTTTTTGACCGAAAACAATTAAGTTTGACCTAGCAGTTTGGAATAGAATTAAATCATTTTCAAAACTGCATTTAAGGTTTGATTTGAATTTTGGTGGAGTCAAAATCACTTCTAAAAATTTGGTAAAAATAATTATAACTCAGGATAAATAATCTAGTATTTGAATAAATTATGTTTAGAAATTTTTGTTCTTACATTTTTTTGGAATTTAAAAGAATTGAAATGTTCAAGTTTAAAAATTGAATTTTCAACACAACAATAAATACAAATAGCAAGAATTTGAAATTGTGCACAAGTTTTTGGAACACCAGGAGCATGATCAAGAGACACAACCAAAAGTTTTTAAATTTTTAATACTTTTATACATTAAAAATACAATTCCTAGTTTGGGGCTGTTACACGCCGCCTCCTTCAACGGCGTCCCCACCAAAGGATTGACCTGGATAAACAAAATGGACATACACCATGGGTCGTCGATAGATCGGAGCGTGAGGATTGCTTACAATCTCCATGTGATGTGCCCACATGGCTTCTTGGTCACCTCGCGAGGCCCACGATGTGCCGTGTGGAGCGGCCGTGTTCGCGGTGATCGCCTCTATTACTATCTTATTCCTAGCGGCGTGCCCATCGAACAAGCTGCGAATGCGTCGTAGCTCGAGCAAATCGGCGTGTGCGGGTTGGGAATGTTAAGTAAGGCACGTTGGCGATTGGACAAATCCACTCCGTGCGGACCGAACGCACATTTACGTGGAACACGTCTGGCGTCTCCATTTACGGCGAAAATAAGACAATATTTCATCAAAACACATCGTAAACCGCGTGCGCGTGTTCTGAAATAAGCTTACCGTTACGACGACTTTCGCAAATGGTGCGAACAACGGACAAATAAAAATTTGACCACACGGGACAGGAGGCACCTCGAAGAGGGAATGATCGACCGTTGTGTGTCCATGCGTTTATATAGGCGAGCACGGGAGGCGCAGCGATAAGACCACGCGGGCAGCTTTGCGCGTGAAAGACCACACGCGGCTCGGCTGCGCGACTTAGCGCAGCGACAAGACCACACGAGCCAGCTTTGCGCAGCGATAAGACCACACGGGGCAGCTTTGCGCAGCGATAAGACCACACGGTGTTGGGATACGGGTAGGCTACGCTAGCAACAATACAAAATTTCTACAACGTAAACCAGGATGCTAAGCAAGATAGATGATAACAGATCATTACCACGGATGCGCGGTGCGGCGGTAGAGTAGGGGCGACCTAGTCAGGCGATGAAGCGCGCGATGTAGTGGTCGTAGATGATCGTCCAATGTCCTCGTAGTCGATCGTCTCCTCCAGCAGCCTCCGCGGTTCCTTGTGAAGATCGTGGATCGTCCTTAGCGCAACAGCGACCGCAGTAGCACCTCTACGGTATCCACACGTCCAGAGAAGGAACAACCGTACGCCGGTGTGCTAGCACCAAGTCGCACGGGAAGGCTCTCTCAAGAAGATGGCGGCTAGGGTTTCGGTGGAAACAACTCACGTGTCTCTCTTGTCCATCCGTACTAGCCTCAAGCATCTCCTTATATAGTGCCCTCGTGTCGGATTCTATCCGAACACGTTTCTGAATCATATTAAATCTTGGTTTGTTCCATCCCATTAAGTGTGTGGCCGTTAGGTTTATGTGTGTCGGTTGTGACTCGAAACCCTTTCGACCACGAGTGCGTAGCGGTCCCTAGCGAGGACATAACGATTCGAATACACACAAATTATATCGGACGAACCTTAATGCAATATGATCTATGACTAGGTCCTCATCACTTACGACCGTGTCCTATCTTTATCGACAGTTCGCATTCGGTCACGACGATTCGTAACTCCTTACGACCGAGTTTCGACCACTCTGTGATTCGTTCGATCGATCTACGACTTGCTCGTATCACCATATGACTTATGCGGATCGATCGAACTAAGCGACTTACTCTAGTATTCTCCCTTTGCCTCACGATATCCGGTTTCAACTCGGGTGAGATAATGTGTCATCCATGGGTATTCAATATTTTCTCGATCAAGTTGTCGGATAACCTTATGTGGTCGAACACTTGACTACTAGTGGCATGGCCATGCATTTTCTTTATCCGATCACTTGAGGCCGAGACATCTCTCCCGTTATGTTAGGAGGGCAAATCCCATATTCGCCGATCACATCCCTCCGCACGTTTCATAGCATACTCGAAAGCTACCTTTATAACTACCCGATTCTGACGGCGTTTGGCAACCCCTAAGAGTGCTATTACACATGTAGGGAACCATGCCGATCTCGAGTCTAAGGATTATACATCATCATTGCTTGAGACCAACTAATGACACATAGAATCATAACAATCTTCATAGTGTCTCAAGGTGGGTCAATCCAACCCCATGTTCTCTAACATGTGTTTACATTATTGATTCGATATCCCTATATCCATGGCCGGTGAAACATGATCATCGATCAATACATGTCTTGATCGTAGAGTCACCGGTGTTCGATCGGTGACATTCGACCGAGGATACTTTTAGAATGACATCATATAAGTCAAAGTGTTTCACCAACAAGTCACATACTCGTTGATCTTCAGAACTAATGATTCATTCAAGAAACAGAATAACATTTATTCAAGAACTCATAAACATAGACGTGATACAATCATCTCCATGATTGCCTCTAGGGCATATCACCAACACACGGGGCAACTTTGCGCAGCTTTGCACAACGATAAGATCACACGGTGAAGCTTTGCGCAGCGACAAGACCACGGGCGGCTTTGCGCGACTTTGCGCGATGATAAGACCACACGGGCGGCTTTGCGGCGACAAGACCACGCGGGCGGCTGCGCGACTTTGCGCAGCTTTGCGCGGCGAGGACCACGCGGGCGGCTTTGCGCGGCGATAAGACCACGCGGGGTAGCTTTGCGCAAAGCAACAAGACCACGCGGGCGGCTTTGCGCGGCGATAAGACCACGCGGGCAGCTTTGCGCAGCGACAAGACCACACGGGCGACTTTGCGCAATGCGGCGTGACCCGATGAGTCGACTTTAGGCAGCGACGTGACCCGACGAGTCGACAACTTTTCAGAAATACAAGCCAACACTGCGCCTGCGAAACTTTTGGAAAGACAAGATAATACTCTGCGTCGCCACAAACTATTCAGAAAGACAAAACAATACTCTGCCTCGCCAAAAAACTTTTCAGAAAGAAAATACAATACTCTGCGTTGCCATAAACTTATCAGAAATACAAGACAACACTCTGCCTCGTAGGCTACTCACCAGAACTTAACCATACCGTGACCACCCCCGGGGGCTTATAAAAGGGTGACACGCTCGAAGAGAACACTACACAACCAAACCCAACACTATACAAGAGCTTCCTTCACCACGTCGGGATGGACAAGAGACAGAAGAAGCAATGGGACAAGATGACAAAGCAATGGGATGAGATCGCGGACTAGCAAAGCTGCTGGGGGCGGGGCGACCAAGCAAGAGCTGCTGCGGCCGGGTCGACAAGAGCGCTCGCTAGGATGGCAGCTCTCGTGGTGAGGCCCCGTGGCGGCAACCCCATCACGAGCGTTCCAACCGGCGTTCGCGCGGACCGCCGCAGGGGAGACGCCGCCCCTCTGGCATTGCATGGACCCATGCAAGTTCTTCAAGTCTAAGCACCGCTAAGGCATGCGTTACTGGGGTTGTGCGAACTACTCCTGTGACTATCCCGACCGCCGTTGGGACACACGCGACTATCGGCGGCGGTAAGGTCGGTTACAATATGTTCTTATACCCTTTCTCTTTCGAAGTATGCACTAACAAGCTCTCCCATCTACGTAGTCCCGGATCCGCTATGTGGCTACGCAAGTGGATCGACCACGAGATCTACCCACATGACCGGTGGACTCGACTTCGAGGAGTGGGATGTCAAAAGGGCCCGCGAGATCGGGAGGACGGCGCCGCAACGGCGAGCAAAGCAGCGTATCGTCGGAGACAAAAGCTCATCTCGGGCGTGCAATCGCGAGCGCGCGAGGCTCGCGAGAGGGCGCGAGAAAAAGAGGAAATAGCGGCCAAGGCCAAAGAGGCGGCGAGGAGTTCAACGCCGAGCTCACAAGGAAGGAAAATGGCCCGATCCTCGCGATAGGTCGGGCCATTCGTAATGATCCTTCGTCCTACCCGCCATGTTTTTACTATCCCCTAAAGGCATGTATACTTACATAGTCGGATGTACATGCGCCTTTGTCACGTAGTAGCAAAGCAAGGATGACTCAAGCAATTAGCCGAACTAGCATGCCATGTGACCACGTGTAATGTGCCTCTGTCTTGATTCTAATGTACTTACAGTTCCGTGCAAGCCTATCTTCCTCTTCTCCTTGAACCCAAGCGCAATTTAGGCACAGGCTATATATGGATGGTTTGGTGCCATTCACTCACTCTTCACTTCCTCTTCTCCTTTCTTCCAACTCATATCTTTGCGCGGCGGCGTGACCCGACGAGTCGGCTTTGCGCAATGATGTGACCGACGAGTCGACTTTTGCGCTGATGATGTGACCCGGCGAGTCGACTTTTGCGATCATTGACCCGACGAGTCAGCTTTTGTACAGTGATGTGAACCGACGAGTCGGGACAAAATCTAAAAGACATCACACAACACTGCCAAATGATTCCTCCTCAGGCCAGCTACCTCGCAGACGCGAATATCCTTGAACCCAATTGCAATTTAGCCACAGGCTATATATGAATGCTTTGGCAGCCATTCACCTCACTCTTTACTTCCTCTTCTCCTTTCTTCCATTCTATAACAACATGTCTTCGGCCTCATCTAACTTTCGTGTGAGCAGACAATTAGAATCGCTGCGACAGCACCTCGTGTGCCCTCGTTGCAGGGATCCAGCAAATGTTTTCACCTCGCATACGCCAATGAATCCATCCCGAGTGTTCATGAAGTGTTCAAATCTTACGGTAAGTACTGCCTAATCATCCCAAATGAATTCCATTCGAAATAGCACGTTCTTTTTCACTTCAAGTGCAATTCCTTTTGAACACAACATGCGGTTTGGCGGTGGGTGATGAAGCCGCCCGATAGTTCGAGATATTGCAATGCAAATTGCTGCCTTACAAGAAGACACCCGTGGTGTTGCTGCATTTCGTCCAGTGGCTCGACCCTCCGATCAACCAATGCAAAATGAACCTAATGACTTAAAAAGCGGATGAAAGGATGGAAAGGGTTGAGAAAATGCTTCAGAAATTACTTCACATAGTTAGTTTTGCGGTATTTCTTCTATTATTTCTTGTTCTTGCCAAGTAGAAGTCCAGTTGTAATAAGATTGTAATGTTCACTCTTTATCTATGTATCGTAGTCCTTCATAAATAGATCAACTGTCGTGTATCCCTGCATTACATGACGTATGCCTTTGCGACATTGTTGTACTTTGGCGATACAACGTTCACAAAATATTATTCCGAGTCTAACAGATAGTTTTCCAGAAGTACGGGAAAGTATAGCATATTTGGAATATCCCACAACCTCCTCTAGACCGCAAATATACCTTGCTATCAAGACTGCAAACCCTACTTTTTTTTTCATTTATGCAAACCCTAATCGAAATAACTGAAGAAAATTGTGTAGTGCATATAGAGTATGGAACCACAATATTTACGGCCCCAACATTTCAATGTCTTGTTTTAGACCATCTTCATAATCACATGGCGTTCTCGCCCCTTTAATTGTATTTTGTACAAGCTCCATAAAGTATTATGCTTTAGCTTGTCATTTTTAACAAGCATAAAGTAATATCACTTACCTTCCTCCTTACGACTCGTTACTATCTTAATCGTCCTCGTAAAATTTCTCAGAAATTTAGCGCACTACAACAATATACGACGATCACAAAATGTTATTGCGAGTCTGACAAATTTTGTGCCCTTCATATTCTACAAAAATAACAAACAGACCAACCAACGTTGTCACCACACTTTTATTTTCAAAAAAATAATAACATCATACAATAGATATTTAATATTTTTAATTTTTTAATAATATTTAATAATTTTTTAAAAAATTCTAATTTTTTCCAAATTTTATTTAATTTTTAATTTAATTTTAAAATTTTTAAGTTGTTCTTCCTTTTTTAAAAAAATTCGAAAAATGGGGCGGCGCCTGGCGCCAGCGGTGGCTGTAGTGCGGGGCGGCGACCAGTACTGCGCGGCCGGCGAGCGCCGCGCCGGTCGAAGCGGTGGCTGCGCCCTGGTACCAGCGATGCGTGCCTTTATTCTGGGCTATTTTGAAATTTTCGTTCGAACGGGGCTATTTTTATGGAAATTCTAAGTGTGTAACTTTCGAAACCATACTAGGTGAGAAAGAGAAAACTACATATGATCTACGGTGATGACTACCATTAGGGTATTGTGATTAAGCATCGTAGTACCAAGGAAAACAGTAAAATCACTACAGTTTTTTGCTGCACTAGGTACACATCACTTTGCTACAGCATTACTGCACAGCACTGTCCATACGGACTCAAAATACTGTTTACACAATGTTCTCTACTGTTAGTGCAGAGAATCCGGATCCAACAAGGTATGAGGCCGTTTTATACAAGTGGTGTTACCGAAAACATCTTAATTTTTTTGGCTGTTGGATTTGCGTGTAGATGGTTGTGTCAATCCGATGGATCGAAATGTTGCTTAATACGTAGTACTGCTGCTTAAGAAAAAAAGTAAGGCAACGTTTACATTGACAGCTCATTCGTTGTAATATTTTTTGCAAGGAAAGAATTTACAAGCTAATAAATATTCTCTCCAAATGTTTATATGCGTCTTATACTGGTGTATTTTGAGGTGTAAAATTGATGTTTTACTTTGTTATAGTACGTATGCACAAATCTCTCATAATGTGTGTCGTGCGATCCACCTATCTTGCCACATAAGTGGGGCTTGCATCCATCCGCATTGATTCAGGCAACGTTCCAAGAGTCTTCTATGCATGAATTTCCTGGAAATAAAGATGAAACTTGCTTTTGCTTTTTGAAACCAAAAACTTCCTTTTACTTGAAAGCCATCTATTTATTACATTCAAATTTTACTCAACCCTTTCATCTTACCTTTTTTGTGTTTGTTTTGATTAGGCTTGACCAAAATACAGCAAATATATTGTTCCTTAAAAAAGGAAAGGAAGAAATGTACATTGTACTACCCACCGGTTACCACCTGCTAGCAACCATTCGATAGTCTGTCCTTTTCTTCAAGGGAAATTTTGATAAACGCCACTGTTTAGTGACCTTATCAGAGATGTGCCACTCCTCAGTTGAAAATTCGAAGGATGCCACTGGCAAGCTAGAAAAGTCCCAGAAATGCCATTACGGAGGTTTTTACCTAATTTTCCTCAAATAAACCCCTATATTTGGCTTGGTAATTTCTAATAGACACTTCTCTCCCCTCCTAGCTCCAACTGGATCCTCTCCTCTCACCTCCTCTCCCCCTCCTTGCTCCGACCGAATCCGGTGACGGCGTAGCTCGGCGACGCAGAGGACGACGGTGCGAGGAGGAGGCAGAGGCGGCTCGTGCGCGGCTCACAGCATGGTGGAGCCGGCGGGGCTTGTGGCGCGATGCCATGGCTCGCCGTTGGTGGCACGACCTGATCCGGTGATGGCGTGGCTCAGAGCTGGCGGGGCTTGTGGCGCGATGCTATGGCTCGGCGTCGGTGGCGCGCGAGGCGGCAAGCGCGGAGGACGACCGGCCGCGCGGGACGCCTGCATCCGGCGGTCCCGAGGCTCGATGGCCTAGCTCACGTCTGGTTGAGGAGACGGTGGTGGTGGACGACGGAAAGCATGAGGGCTGCAACGAGGAAGTACTCAAGGCGACGCTGCATTTCCTCGTACTCCAGCTTGCAGCAGCGGCGACAAGGAAGGACTCGAACGACGGCAGAGTGGTCCTCTAGGCGGCGACGCTCAGATCTAGATCAAGCCATGGAGCTCCCCTACGGGCGAGCATGGAAGGCAGTCATCCACCACTCGGCGCTGGATCTGGAGTGGTTGTGGTCGGTGGTGAAGGCTTTGATGTAGGAGATCGCCGTAGCCTATGGAGGCATAGCCGGGGATGAGAACGAAATAGAGATGGAGAGAAGCCTCCTCGCGCCGCCGCTGTCCTCTGCATTGCTGAGCCGCACCGTCACCGGATCCAGTCGGAGCCGGGAGGGGAGAGGAGGTGAGAGGAGAGGGGAAGGGAGAGATGGAGGGGCATAAGTGTCCATACAAAATTACAAAGCCAAATACAGGGGTTTATTTGAGAGAAAATTGGTAAAAACCTCCATAATGGCATTTCTAGGACGTTCCTAACTTGCCAGTGGCATCCTTCAAATTTCCAACTGAGGAGTGGCACATATCTGATAAGGTCACTAAGTAGTGGCGTTTATCGAAATTTTCCTTTTTAAAATTGGTTATAGCATACCTAACTTTTATGTCATTATCCTGTACATATCTAAATTTCGTGTCTTTGTCAAAAGACACTAAAATCTTATGACTCTTTGCTGTAGGATATCGATGCCAATATAATATCATTTTCAAGCTGAAGAGGAGAGAGAAAACTAGTGAAAAGTCCATTTTGCCCTTTATTTTCTTTCTTCCTCTTCTCTCCTCTTCTTTCTCCCCAATCTCTTCTTTCTTCTTCTTTTCTCCTCTTTCTCTTCCTCCCAGTAACAGCCCAAATTCGGCAGTGGGCCACGGATCCACCCGTCGCCGCACCGCTCGGGCTGTTGGAGATATGCCCTAGAGGCAATCATTTTGATGATGATATTTCGTTGTATCCATGATTTAATAAATGTTCCTTGAATATTGCCTTTGTGTTGATTAACAAGTATGTGACTTGTTTGTGAAACTCTTTACTTGTATGGTTATTCTAAAGTTGTCCCTAGTCGGAGTTCATGTGAGGACACACGTGAATGATGGATTAGCACATGTATCGGTTGATGACCATGTTTCATAGGTCATAGACATGGAGATGTCAAACCAATAATGTGGACACATGTTTAGAACATGGGGTTGGACCGACCCAACATGAGACATAGCTTTTATACTTATGGTTCTCTCTACACAATGTATACGCCTTGTCCTTAGACACGAGATTGTCGCATGTACTTGAGATGTGAATCGACCTACTTAGGGGCTATCAAACGCTACTCGTGAATGGCGGGTAGTTATAAAGGTAGCTTCGGGTTTGTCATGAAGCATCTTTGCGAGGCATGGTCGATCGAGATGGGATTTGCCCTCTCTACGAGAGAGATATCTCTGGGCCTCGGTGATCGGATCGAAATGCATGGTCATGCTACTTAAGGTTAAGAGTTAACCTAGTAAGGGATTCGGATCACGGGATCGAGAAAGAGTGGTCGACTTGGAGCTCGACCGAATATCGTGAGGCAAAGGGATTGGCATGTACATAACGTTGTGATGGTTCGTCCGATATGATCTTTACGTGCGTTTAGGAGTTGGCACGTCTTGCTAGAGGTCGCTACCAACTATTGACCAAGTATGTGTACTTGCGTCATGTCTAAACATACGTGAACCTATAGGGTCACACACTTAGAAGTGAAGCCTAATTGATTGGATCCGAATTAGATGGGCATTGAGTCCTAATGGGCCTCTATTCGTAGAAGCCCATTATAAGGCGTCTATAAAAGGAGAGCGGCGCCTGGTTTAGGGTTGAGTTTTTCGTGACATCCCCAAACCACGGCGCCACCCCTCCCACGCCCTAGTCGCTCGCGCGGATATAGTAGTCGGCGGCGTCGTCGCTCTCCCGTGCGTGTGGATACCTTTGAAGGCGCCATGCATCGTGGCGTTGGGACGAACCGCAAGAAAGGAGTTGTACGTGGGGCGCCACGGCGAGGGCGAGGAAGTAGTGCGACTACTGCGCCCGACCTACTACATCAACTTAATGCGACTACACGCGCGCCGCGGCTGCATCAACCTCCGCACCTGCGCGTCTAGTGGTAAGACCGTGATCTATAACTGCAGTGATCTTGGTTTACGGGTAGAATTTTTAATTTGCGCTAGTGTAGCCTACCCGTTTCCCTACAAGGCCGTCGCCACCGCCGGTGCTCACGTCGTTGTCTCCCTCAGGAAGCCGCCACAGCTGCATGTCGTCGCTGCTGCCTCCTCCCTTGGGAAGTCGTCGCTCCAGCCTCGCCTTCTCGGCATTCTCGCCCCTTGTCATCACCATCATCATTGTGTTGGCAAGTGCCTTCGTCCTTGTCAGCTACTACACCATCATCTCCAGGTACCGTGGCACCTTCAGCTCCCTCCGAAACAAGGTTCTTGGCTCCAGCGCGGGCGGTGACGACGACCACGGCAATTCCCAGAGCCAGGAGCCGTGGAATGTCTCACCGTCAGACGGGCTAGACGAGAACGTTCGAAACAATAAGTATAGCTTAGTGGTAGAACTAGGAATTGTAGTTGGAGACCGGAAATTTTAGGGTTAATGTCACGTATAGTGTTACAATGTAGGATATTTATGTATTTATTATAGCGTAAAAACGTTATGGTACCTCCATTAGTAGATCGATTATTGGAAAAACTAGGTTGCTTAGGTTTAGATCCGTAAGACCTAGGGATACCGATTTAGGTTATTTATATATATTTAATTTAATTGAAAATTTGTGATTGTATCTTTATAATTTAATTGAAATAGAGAGTATTTTGATATGCACGATATGATTTGGTTTTCGTTAGACACAATGTAGCATGCTTAATTAGCATTTGTTCTAAATATCTTGAGTCGTGGGGCAAGTATGTTAGGTCAAAAAAATTTCTAAGTGTTTTACGGGTAAAGAGAAGTTCGTGAGGGGCATGTGGGGTTCATTTGAGCAGTTTTCTGCAGACCACACTGTATCACCCGAACCCGGGTAATCTAAAAATCTAGGAGGTGTTGCATTGGCTAACATGCAGCTTCTCACTAGACCCTGAAGGGATACGGGTAGGCTACGCTAACAACAATTCAAAAATTTCTACCACGTAAACCAGGATTCCAAGCAAGTTAGATGATCACAGATCATTACCACCAGACACACAGTGCAGCGGAAGTAGAGTCAGAGCAGCCTAGTCCGACGAAGAACGCGCCGATGTAGTGGTCGTAGATGATCGTACATCGTCCTCGTAGTCGATCGTCTCCTCCAGCAACCTCCGAAGTTCCTTGTGAAGATCGCGGATCGTCCTCAGCGCAACAGCGACCGCAGTAGCGCCTCTACGGTATCCACACATCCAGAGAAGGAACAACCGTACACCGGTGTGCTAGCACCAAGTCGCACGGGAAGGCTCTCTCAAGAAGATGGCGGCTAGGGTTTCGGTGGAAACAACTCACGTGTCTTTCTCCATCTGTCAACACACCAACGATAGCCTCAAGCAAATCCTCTGTCGGATCCTATCCGAACATGTTTGACGAATCGTATTCGTACTGGTTTGTTCCAACCCATTAAGTGTGTGACCCGTTAGGTTTGTGTGTAATCGGTTGTGACTCGGAAACCCTTTCCGACCACGAGTCGTAGCGGTACCTAGCAGGACATAACGATTCCCGAATACACACAAATTATATCGGATGAACCTTAATGTAATATGATCTACGACTAGGTCCTCATCACCTACGACCAGGTCCTATCTCTATACGACCAGTTCGCATTCGGTCACGACCAATTCGTAACTCCTTACGACCAGGTTTCGACCACTCTGTGATTTCGTTCGACCAGTCTATGACTTGCTCGTATCACCATACGACTTATCTGGACCTGATCGAACTAAGTGACCTATTCTAGTATTCTCCTTTTTCCTCACGATATCTGGTTGAACTCCAGGTGAGATAATGTGTCATCCATGGACTGTTCAATACTTTCTCGATCGAGTTGTCGGATAACCTTATGTGGTCGAATACTTCGACCACTAGTGGCATGACCATGCACTTTCTTTATCCGACCACTTCGAGGGACCCGGAGACATCTCTCCTGTTATGTTAGGAGGGGCAAATCCCATATCCGACCAGTCACATCCCTCCGCATGTTTCATAGCATACCCGAAAGCTACCTTTATAATTACCTAGTCACGAGTAGCGTTTGGCAACCCCTAAGAGTGCTATTACACATGTAGGGAACCATGCTGATCTTAGGTCTAAGGATTATACATCATCATTGCTTGAGACCAACTAATGACACCTCGAATCATAACAATCTCAATAGTATCTCAAGGTGGGTCAATCCAACCCCATGTTCTCCAACATGTGTTCACATTATTGATTCGATATCCCTATATCCATGACCGGTGAAACATGATCATCAATCAATACATGTGCTGGTCGTAAGGTCACTGGTGTTCGATCGACATTCGACTGTGTGGATACTTTTAGAACGACATCATATAAGTCGAAGAGTTTCACCAATAAGTCACATACTCGTTGATCTTCATAACTAACGATTCATTCAAGGAACAGAATAATATTTATTCAAGAACTCATAAACATAGACGTGATACAATCATCTCTATGATTGCCTCTAGGGCATATCACCAACAATCTCCCACTTGCACTAGAGTCAATCATATAGGTATCGAATACCCATAGCTCTTGTGTGCGCCTCATGCTTAGGTTGTGGAGAGGCTTTGTCAACGGATCTGCAATATTCAAATCCGTGTGCACTTTGCATATCTTCACATCACCTCTTTCAACGATCTCACGAATAATGTGATATCGTCGAAGTATATGCTTGGACTTTTGATGTGATCTCGGCTCCTTTGCCTGTGCAATGGCTCTACTATTATCACAATAGAGATCCATTGGACTGGAAGCACTCGAAATCACACCCAGCTTATTAATGAACTTTTTAATCCACACGGCCTCTTTCGCAGCTTCCGAAGCCGCAATGTACTCAGCCTCTGTTGTAGAATCAACAACCGTTCCCTGCTTGGAACTTTTCCAACTTACTGCTCCTCCATTCAGACAAAACACAAACCCTGATTGTGATCTAAAATCATCCTTGTCGGTTTGGAAGCTAGCATCGGTGTAACCATTTACGACCAGCTCTTCCTCACCACCAAATACAAGGAATGCATCCTTAGTCCTTCTCAAGTACTTAAGGATATTCTTGATTGCTATCCAGTGACCTTCACCTGGATATGACTGATATCTGCTCGTAACACTTAGAGCATACGACACATCTAGTCATGTGCACAACATGGCATACATGATAGATCCGATAGTCGAAGCATATGGAATTCTACTCATTTTTTCTCGCTCATCAGTGGTCGTAGGACACTGAGTCTTGCTAAGATTAATACCATGTGACATGGGTAAGAAACCCTTCTTGGAATCTTGCAAGTTGAACCGCTTCAACACCTTGTCAATGTACATATCTTGGTTTAATCCAATTAGTCTCTTAGATCTATCTCTATAGATCCTTATACCAAGAATATATGTCGAATCTCCTAAATCTTTCATTGAGAAACTATTTCTTAATGAAGTTTTAACAGATTCAAGCATTGGAATATCATTTCCGACCAGTAGTATGTCATCTACATACAAGATCAGAAACACAAGCTTGCTCCCACTAACCTTCTTGTAAACACAAGGTTCTTCTTCGTTCTTGATGAAGTCAAACCCTTTGACCACTTCATCAAAATGAATGTTCCAACTCCGAGATGCTTGCTTTAATCCATAGATGGACTTCTTAAGCTTGCATAACTTTCTAGCTTCCTTTGGATCGACAAAACCCTCAGGCTGTGTCATATACACATCCTCACTTAGGTTTCTATTTAGGAAAGCCGTTTTGACGTCCATCTGCCATATCTCATAATCGTAATATGCAGCAATAGCTAGAATGATCCTGATAGACTTAAGCATAGCAACAGGAGAGAAGGTTTCATCATAATCAACACCTTGAATTTTCTTGAAACCCTTCGCAACTAGTCGTGTCTTATGAATGTGAACAATTCCATCTATATCTATTTTTTTTTCTTAAAAATCCACTTTCACTCAATGGTTTTAACACCATCAGGTGCATCAACCAAGTTCCAAACCTAATTGTCATGCATGGACTTTATTTCAGATCTCATGGCCTCAAGCCATGACTCAGAGTCTGGGTCTACCATCGCTTCGAATAAGTATTAGGCTCACTATTATTCAATAATAAAATGCCATGCCCATATCTTATAGGCAATTGACGTGGCCTTTTAGATCTACGTGGGGCTAATGCTTCATCTACAGGTTCAACAACATTTTGTTCATCCTGTAGAGGCTTAGTAGGAGTTGAAACATTTTCGGATGTTTCCCGAATTTCTTCGAGTTGCACCTTACTCCCACTGACTCCTTTGGAAAGAAACTCTTTCTCCAGGAAGACACCATTACGAGCAACAAACACTTTGTTTTCATCCCGCTTATAAAAGTAATATCCTTTAGTTTCCTTAGGATACCCCACAAAGAAGCACTTATCAGACTTGGGTGTGAGTTTATCATACGTCAAACGTTTGACATCTGCCTCACAACCCCATACCTTGAGAAAAGACAAACCGGGACACTTCCCGGTCCACATCTCATATGGTGTCTTCTCTACTATTTTTGATGGAACCCTATTTAAAGTGAAAGCCGCTGTTTCTAGAGCGTATCCCCAGAACTGCAATGGAAGATCAAATTGGCTCATCATTGACCGAACCATGCCCAACAGTGTTCGGTTCCATCGTTCAGACACCCCATTCCATTGAGGTGTTCCCGGCGGAGTGAGTTGTGGAACAATTCCACACTTCTTTAGATGATCACCAAACTCATGGCTCAAATATTCACCTCCACGATCTGATCGTAGACACTTAATTGTCTTGCCAAGTTGATTTTGTACCTCATTCTGAAACTCCTTAAACATTTTAAAGGTCGACTTATGTCTCATCAAGTAGACATAGCCATATCTGCTGAAATCATCAGTAAAAGTTATGAAGTACTGAAAACGACCTCTGGCTGAAGTGCTCATAGGTCCACATACATCCGAATGTACAATGGCCAATAAGTCACTCGCCCTTTCACTTCTGGTCGTGAAAGGTGCCTTTGTCATCTTGCCAAGTAAACAAGATTCACATGTTTCAAATGATTCAAAATCAAATGAGGTTAGAAGACCATCTTTATGGAGCTTTATCATGCGCTTCTCATTTATATGACCAAGTCGACAATGCCAGTTAAAAGTGGGATTCATTTCATTGGGTTAAAGTCTCTTAGCATTAACGTTATAAATAGGCATATCCTCAAGATTCAAAACATACAATCCATTCACCAATGGAGCATGGCCATAAAGCATATCTTCAAAATAAATTGAACAACAATTGTTCTTTATTCTGAATTCATAACCTTCTGCTCCTAAGCATGAATCAGAAATAATGTTTTTACTTAAGGCTGGAACATAATAACAATTATTCAGTTCCATAACTAATCCTGAAGGTAAAGCTAATAGTAAAGTGCCAACAGCTAATGCAGCAACTCTTGCTCCATTGCCTACGTGAAGATCAACATCTCCTCTTGCCAAACTTTTACTCCTTATTAGTCCCTGCATCGAATTGCAAATATGATCAACCGATCCAATATCAATGTGAGGACCCCAGTTTATTTGGCTTGTAATGCTTAACCAACCACCTGGTCCTAGCAGCACAAATCAAATAAATCGATCCTCGAGATATGTATACTTCGAGCAAGATACACACCTCGGTACAAAATTAGACATCAACTCCATTCCAAACATAGAGTCCAAACACTACACTACCAAACGGAAGATAAACAAATAGTAGAGTTATTACGCACAAAGGCCGATGTGCCACGAGGTACACAAATAACAAGAACGGCAATGAAGCAAAAGTGCCATAAGATGGCTATAAACAAAGCCAATCGCGTGCCTCCAACCCACAAGGCATCCGACCGACCGCCAAGTCTAGTCGCCCACTTAAACGGCAACTGACTCACGTAAGTGAGGCCCTTGGGGCTCACCTTCTTCCTCTGCAACAAAACATTAAGCAAAGCACTTGAGTACAAAGATTGTCTTTGTACCCGCAAGACCGACGTGTGAACTAGCGCACTGCTCATAAGCTACATGCAAAGCTTATTTGGGGAGGCCATATGTTTCATTTGTATAAAGCCAATTTTCATTTGCAATAAGGTAATACTGATTTTAAAGGCAAGTTTGCAATTCATTTTTAAGATTGAAATAACAAGAAGGATATTAATAACAAAAGCTAAAGATAAACAACCTAGAAGTGACTATCCCAATAGTCACCCCAACAATAGCACGAATCCCGCATTCGTACCACCCATCAAGTTTTAATTTAAATGTTGTAGTCTAACTCTTGAAAAGCTTACCCAAGCGTGTCCATCACCTAGGCGAGGCTATTCGAATAGTTTTAACCCTGCAGGTGTACCAATGTACCCACACTTGGACCGCCTTTAAGCCAAGCACACTTCAAGGTATGGCACTGACTAAGTCCTACGAGACTTTTTCCAATATTGTGTATTAACTATGAGCCGCTCGTATGGATAGAAATCCATACGCTTACATGGTAAAGCCGAAAGACAACTACCCACTCGTGATAAAGCTTTTGACAACTACCATGCTCCCACCTCCATCCTCCTGCGACCTCCTGCGACCGGAGCCAATACACGCCAAAGTACTAGGTCAAGAGAGGTCCCATATACTCTAGTGTGGTTAGCACAATCGAAATGCCTGGATAAAAATTCACTCACAAGATGTTCGGTCCTTAATTGACCGGGCACCTTTCCGATCACACCCAAAAGATCACACCAATCTTACCATTGTGCGCGCCTAAATCATTTTTGTTTTCATTTTAGTTTTGCAATTAGACATAGCAGCGAATGCTGAAATATAAAGTTATAGAAAATTTTAGGTGATCAAGGTTACCGACTGTCGATAACCGCCCATTTCTACCGATACTAAGCATGTCTAAGCAATTTGACTCAGATCTACTAAGTGACAAGAGATCATCCATGACCTCTAATCACAAAGAAATAACCTAGGCTCGGTAGTAGAGATCAATATTTTGTCTACAGGATATGCAACTATGGATTTAACTAATCAATTTAACACAAATTAAGCAATGCATACATACAAACCAAACAAAATATTAGACTTTAAGATACTGGGATTAACATGATCAAGCCGCTTGTTCGGTTGCTTTGTTGCTCAATTTGTTGCGAGGGTCGTTCTCGTGGTTGCGCAAATATCGAATCCTAACGATAGAACAAATAACAAATAATAAGAGCGAAAAACACCGACAACCATACAACAACATCAAAACAAACCAAACTCACACAAGAACCTAAGCATGATATAACAAAATTTTAGAAACAGAGAACAAATCATTTTAGGTTATTAAGAACTTTCCATGAATTTTCTAAGTTAAAAACACATCAAAACACTAGTTAAATAATTAACAAATTTTGATGAACGAAACAATATCTAAAACCGATCCGATAATTAGTATACTAAAAATGAAATTTCTGAATTGGGTTCATTGGATTTGGACAATTCTTGAAAGAGATATATATTTTCTAATTTGGAGACTACATTCCACAACATTAAATTAATTAACAGATTTTTGATACAGGGACAAGGTTGGAAATAATTTTAGTAAATAGAACATTTAAAATGAAAATTAACAAAGACTGGTTTCATGCAATTTGGATAAAAATTGAATTAGTTATGCATTTTCTAAGTTTAAATGAATTAACGATGCAAATGTAAAAACATTTCAAATCCATAAAGCATTAAAACCTTTTACACTCACACCAGCTAGCCCTAGCCATCGACAAAGGGACCACGCGAAAATGGCGACTGTGTCAAACTTGACCCAAAGGCGCCATCGGCGACGTCGGCGTATTCTAAGAATACGCCTTTGACTTACCAAAGTGCAAACCTAACATACTCTCACGAGAAATACGCTACCGACGGAGAAAACGCGATACGAGCTACACAACCCTAATCGGCAAAGATGGACCCACATGACGCTGACTAAGAGAAAACATAACGGGCCGGATTAAAGGATTTCAAACGCGATTTAACAGAGAGGGACCCACAAGTCGTTGATCTAACAGAACCAAGTTTAGCGATAACTAAACTTCGCGGCGCTCACCAAGACGCGACGGGGACGGCGTCACAAGAATCGATGAAGCAACTGGAGGGTTTCGGGCGAAGCGGGTGATACCTTCAGTCCGCGAAGATCTTGCGAACACGATGGCGGTGACGCGACCACGGGATGCCGACGCGAGGTGGCGAACGGAGGCGGAGAAGAAAACACGGTTTGCACGAGAAGGCGATACTGAGCACTTCTAGAAGACTCGGAAGGTGTGCTTAAGCTTCGCCTCAACACCCAGAGCAAGAAGCACACGATAACGCGGACGAAGAAGGCCCGAGGTGGCGGAATTTCCACGGCGGCGAAAACCAAGCTTGAGAAGAATTGGTCGACGCCCGCAACGATGCACCAAAGATGAAAATGAAGTCACCGTTAGACTCAGTGCATCAATGCGATCCTAAGGGACTAGGTGGCGGAGCTGGAAACTCACCAGGTCGCAAACGAGCTCACGGGGACCGAGATCGCCGGAGGCGGAGACGACGATACCGCCCCTGGTGATCCACTGGACGCCAAGGACCCGGAATAGGCAAAATGGAGGCGGCGAGGCAAGAGGAACACGACGTGCGGTCTGCGCTGGCGCGGCGGCTCGAACGGCGGCGCTACGCTCGAGTTCTTCTCCGAACGAAGAAAATTTGGGCGGAGAAGGCACGAGAATGGACGCGAAGGATAGTGGATGGGCTCGGTGGGTAGATGAGACCCTGCGATGCTTCACGGATCGACACGAGGACAAAAGGTGGCGGCGACGAGGTACGTGGCGAGCATGCATGCGCGGCCCCGAGCTCGTGAGGTGCGGAGAAGATTTAGGCGGATCGGCTGTAGGGTCCACTGCCGACCGACGCGACGGCGGTGCGAACCGTGGTTTGACTCGATCAAGATCGCACCGACCGTTGGATCTCAAATGGACTACCGAGATTGTGTATGCATTGGACAGTCGACGAGGCAAGCAATGAGGACCGCTCGATCTTCATCGGATGGTCGACACCATCGGGCTCGCAAGGTGCAGCTAAGCGGTGCGACCGAGACAAGTGGTGCGGTTCGGTTTGAGTCGGGCTTGGGTTCGAGCCCGACAAACAGTGATTTCTGATTTTGAGTTTTAAAAAGCTGAGAGAGTTTGGGGAATTTTTAGATGTAGCTCCCGAGCTCCAAAAATTTTGAAATTTTTATGGGAACTTACTGGAACATAGAACAACCTTGTGAAATTTTTCCAGGAGTTTTCATGCACCAGATTTCTCCCAATAAAATTCCCAAGCTGCTGTCCAGAGGTTTGACCAGATTTCTAAACTGGTTTGACTTGGGCATTTGAAATAGCAAACAAAATCTAAAATTGTGAAATAATTCAGGAGGTAGATAGGATGATCAAGATGACAGGAAAATATTCCTAGGGATGATCACAAGTTTGAAGGCTAAGAATTTAGTTGACAACAATTTCCATTCACAAGAATTTAATTCTAGAAAATGGAAATTGCTAGGGAAAATGTAGAAACTTTCAAATGATTTGAAGAGACAACAAAAGTTTTTATTTCTCCTCAAAATTTTACATTTGAAATACAAACCCTAAGTTAGGGTGTTACAAATCTCCTCTACAGAATCTCGCACGAGATTCTCGATCATCGAGAAGAAGGATGGGTACTCGCTGAGACGATCTTCCCGCTCCCAAGTGGCTTCATCCTCTGAGTGGTTTGACCACTGAACTTTAAGGAACTTGATCACACGATTCCTTGTTCCGCGCTCGCTTCTTCGAGGATACGAACGGGCGCCACGATAAGACGTATCTTCCCGCACATCGATATTTTCCAATGGTGTTTCCTCAACGGAACACGGAGGCACTTCTTCAATTGCGATACATGGAAAACATCATGCACCCTTCAAGTGTAGCCGCAACCCAATCGGTATGCAACGGCTCCACTTTCTTGATGACGCGATACGCCCGACATATCGGGAGCCGCTTGTTCTTGACATCAAACGACGATGTCCTTCAGAGGTGAGACTTTGAGATACACAAAGTCATTGGGTGGAAACTCACTCACGACGACGACGATCTCGCATAGCTCTTTCGCTCGATCGAAGCTACGCGCAAGTGCTCACGAATCAATCGCACTTGACTTTCAAGCCTCATTGATGGAATCGGGCCAAAGAACTGCTCTCCCCGCCTCGACCAGTTCAATGGGGTTCGCATCGCCTCCCATACAAGGCCTCAAACGGTGCCATACCGAGACTAGCCTCGAAGTCGTTGTTGTAGGAGAACTCGGCAAGCGGTAGACACTACTCCCAATTCTTCCCATAGGAAAGAACACAAGCACGGAGCATATCTTCAAGAACTTGGTTGACTCGCTCGCCCGACCATCGCCCGAGGATGATAGGTCGATTTGAAAGAAAGACGGGTCCCCATGGCCTCTGTAGAACCGTGCCATAGCGAGAAGTGAAAAGAGAGCCACGATCGACACAATCGCTCGTGGCACACCATGCAAGCTCACAATGCGGAGATATAGAGATCCGCCAATCGATCGACATCGAGAGTGGTAATCTTGGCGTGAAGTGCGCTACCTTCACAATCGATCGATAACAACCGGATAGCATCCTTCCTCAAGAAGTACGGGCGCACTGATAAAATCCGTGCCTGGCTGTAATCCCACTTCCACTCGGTATAGGCAAGGGCCGAGGAGACTCGCCGACGCCGATGCTCGGCCTGACGCGACAACATATATCACATCCGCCACAAACTCCGCAATCTCGCCCTTCATGCGAGTCCACCGAATCTCGACGCAGATCTTGGTACATTTTAGTGGCCCGGATGGATGGACAAAGGCGAATCATGGGCCTCTCAAGAATCAAATCCGCAACTCGGGACCTTTGGGACCACAAGACGCTGCCCAAACCACACAACACCGTGCTCATCTTCTCGTGAAACACTTGGCTGATCCATTCCCGATGTTCGCTTGATTTTTCCCACACCATCATCGATTGTCGTGTCGCCTTGATTTGATCCACCAAGGTCGGTTGCACAACCAAGGCGTTAGAAGGGAGCCATGCTCAACCAAACCCAAGTTGAGGCATTTGAAACTCGCAAGAAGTGCAGTCGCTGCTCTTGGATCATTAAAGTATTGCAAGATACCTTTCGGCTAAGTGCATCAAGAACCACATTGGCCTTGCTGGTGATATCAATACCCATGTCATAATCTTTGATTAATTCTAGCCATCTCCTGCGCTGAGGTTCAGATCTCGCCGAGTGAACAAGTATTTCAAACTCTTGTGATCGAATACACCTCACAAAGTTACCGATCGATAATGCCGCCAAATCTTGAGCGCATGAACCACAAAGAAGAAGCTCTAAATCATGGGTGGGATAGTTGAGCTCATGAGGTCTCAATCGCCTAGATGCATAGGCAACTTGTAATGACCCTAACTTAGGGTTTGTATTTCAAATGTAAAATTTTGAGGAGGAATAAAAACTTTTGTTTGTCTCTTCAAATCATTTGGAAGTTTTCCAATTTTTCCTAGCAATTTCCATTTTCTAGAATTAAATTCTTGTGAATGGAAATTGTTGTCAAGAAATTCTTAGCTTTCAAACTTGTGATCATCCTCTGAGTCTAACGGTGGGCTCGTCGCGTCTTTCGCATCGTGGAGGTCGTGCGGGTGTTTCTTCCTCGCGCCACGGTGTTCCGCCGCGTGGCAATTCCGCCGCCGACCTTCTTCTTCGACTTTGTCTTGTGCTTATTGCTCCGGAGTCGAGGCGATCCCGTGGCGCACCTTCTCGGCCGCCAAGTCTCAGAGCGCCTTCTCGCGAGCCGTAGCTTTCTCCGCCTCCGTGCCGTGAGCCCATCTCCGGCGACCATTGGGCTCCGCGTCATCGGCATCAAGTTCGTGGAGCTGCGGTGCCCGCGCGTGCCATCCCCGAGCTCGAGCCTCGGCCATTCTCCGCATCCCCACTCGCCGCCGCGGCCGCGCGCGAACTCCGCCGAGCCGGCATCAAAGTCTAACCTCGCTCGTTAAGTGCTAACCATCTTTTAGTCAGTATCAACGATTTGTGGGCCCTCTTTGTTAATCGCGCTTAGAAATCCTTTAATCCAGCCCGTTATTTGTTCTCTCGAGTCACCGCCATGTGGGTCCATGTTGTCGCTAGGTTTGTGTAGTTCGTTATGCGCTTTCTCCGTTGGGAAGCGATTGCGGGAGAGTGTTTTGGGTTTGCACTTTAGTGAGCCAAGACGATTCTTTGAATACGCCTTCGACGCCACTTTAGGCGTGCGCGCTGTCCTGGTCACGTTGCAGGCCCGCCGCTGGTCGGGCTTCTCGATCGCGGTAGAAAAAGTATTCATTGCTTTAGTATTTCGGTTTATGTTTTCGTTGAGATGTTAATTCAATTAAACTTGTAAAATGCATAACTAATTCAATTTTTATCCAAATTGCTTGAAACCAGTCTTGTTAATTTTCATTTTAATTGTACTATTTATGAAATGAGTTTCAACCTTGTATCCAAGCAAAAATCTGTCAATTAATTTAATGTTGTAGATTGTAATCTCCAAATTAGAAAATGCATATCTCTTCCAATAATTGTCCAAATTCAATGAACCCAACTCAGTAAAATTTCATTTTCAAGTATACTAACTATTAGGATAGGTTTTACACCCTGCTTTGTTCATGAAAATTTGTTAAGTAATTAACTAGTGTTTTGATGTGTTTTTAGCTTAGAAAATTCATGGAACATTATTAATAACTTAAAATGAATTGTTCTCTGCTTCTAAAATTTTGTTATATCATGCTTAGGTCATTGTGTGAGTTTTGGCATGTTTTGATGTTGTTGTATGTTTGAGTTTTGTCGGTGTTATTCGCTCTTATTTGTCGTTATGTTCGATCGTTAGGCTTCGATATTTGCGGCAACCCCGAGGACGATCCTCCGCAACATATTGAGCAACAAAGGCTGCAAGCAGATTTGATCATGATAATCCCAAAGATTTAAATTCTAATATTTTGTTTCAAATTGTATGTATGCATTGCTTAATTTGTGTTAAAATGGATTAGTTAAACCAGAGTTGCATATCCTCGTAGACAAATATTGATCTCTACTACCGAGCCTAGGTTATTTGCTGTGATTAGAGATCGCTGGATGATTTCTTGTCACTTAGTAGATACGATTTCAAATGCTTAGACATGCTTAGTATCGGTAGAATCAAGTGTTATCGACTTTAGTCAGTAACCTTGATCACACAAAATTTACTACAACTTTATGTTTCAGCATTTTGCTATGCTTACTTGCAAAACTAAAACCAAAAACAAAAATGATTTAGACGCGGGCACAATGGTAAGATTGGTGTGATCTGTTGGTGTGACTGGAAAGGTGCCCGGTCAATTAAGGACCGAACATCTTGTGAGTTTCATATCCAGCATTTCGTGCATAACCACACTAGAGGGTATGGGACCTCTCTTGACCTAGTACTTTGGCGTGTATTGGTCCCGGGTCGCAGGAGGTCGCAGGAGGGACGGAGGTGGGAGCATGGTAGTTGTCCGAAAAGCTTTATCCTGAGTGGGTAGTTGTCTTTTCGGCTTTACCATGTAAGCGTATGGGTTTCTATCCATACGAGCGCTCTGGGTTGATACACAATATTGGAAACAGCCTCAGAGGACTTAGCAGGTGCAGCATACCTTCGAAGTGTGCTTTGGCTTAAAGGCGTCCGAGGTGTGGGTATAGTGGTACACCCTCGCAGGTTAAAAACTATTCGAATAGCCTCGCCCTAGGTGATGGACACGCTTGGGTAAGCTTATCGAGAGTTAGACTACAACATTTAAATTAAAACTTGTGGTGGTAACGAATCAGAATTGTATATGTTGTGGTGACTATTGGGATAGTCACTTCTAGGTGGTTACTTGTATCTATCTTTATCTCGCAGCTTATTTCAACAAGAAATGAATTGCAAACTTGCCTTTAAACCGATTACATTATTGCAAATAAAGTTGGCTTTATGCAAATGAAACATATGACTTCCACCAAATAAGCCCGCATGTAGTCTATGAACAGTCTGTTAGTTCACACGTGCCTTATGTACAAAGGCAATCTTTGTACTGTGTGCTTTGCTTAATGTTTTTGTTGCAGAGGAAGAAGGTGAGCCTCGTGGTCCTCACTTCGTGAGTCAGGTTGCCGCTTCTGGACGACTAGACTTGGCGGTCCGCCGATGCCTTGTGGGTTGAAGGCACGCGATTGGCTTTGTTTATATGCATCTTATGGCACTTTTGCTTCCGCCGTCGCTCTTGTCTATTTGTGTATCTTGTGGCCCGCCGCCTATGTCCGTAATAACTCTACTATTTGTTTATCTTCCGCTTGTAGTGTGGTGTTTGGACTCTATGTTTTGAATGGAGTTGACGCCTAATTTTGTAACGAGGTGCGATATCTTGCTCGAAGTATACATATCTCGAGGATCGCTTATTTGATTTGTGATGCTAGGACCGTGGTTGGTTACATTACAAGCCAAATAAACCGGGTCCTCACAAAGTTGGTATCGAGCCATTCGACCGTAGTAACCCAAGCATAGCCGCCTTAGGATATTTTGAAAGTATTATTTTCAAATTATAAAAGGTTTATGAAAACCTAGGCGATTCTCGATTTTATTCCTTACCTATCTTAGCTTTCTACTCTCATCTTACTCTAATTTAAGTTTTGAAACTTGGTTTCTCTCTTCCTATCAAAAGATAGTTAATACCTGTGAGAATCACCCTGGGAGAACCATAGAGAATTAGTTTAATTAAAAATTTGTGGGGCATAAGGGTAAGATATGTATGAGTTTGCTAAGTGTCCGATCTTTGTCGCTTGGTTTTGTAACTTAAAAGTCTTGTGCTTGTTTTGTGTCATAGTGTTAATTGCAAAGTGGGTATTGACTTCGTGTTTTCCGGCTATTGTTAACTTGTCTTAGTGAAACAGATGGTCGGAGAACGCTGTGGCGCCGCCAGGTGGTCATGATGAGGAGCTTCTCCTCCGACCATGGCCGAGGTGCTCGCCGATCGAGCGAAACCGCATGGACCGGACGCGCATCTTGGAGGTTATTGCTAGAATACCTCCACTCCCGCCGTGGTGGCGCCACCGCACTCGCGGGGACTTGCGAGTTCCTCCGCACACGCCGCCGACTTTCTCCCGCCCGAGGACCTCTCGATGCGGATGATTGGTCGCGCATGGTTGAGCGGAAGCTCAACATAGCTCGTGCCGTGCACAGACAAGGCACTTCTCGCGCCCCACCACCTTGAGGGCGCAAAGACTCATGGTGGGAGAACTATTCGCCATGCACACCGCGGGCCATGTGGTCGCGTGGAAGAATTCAGATCACTTTCGCCGCCCACATCCCCGATGGCCTCGATGAAGTCAAGAAAAAGGAGTTTCGCGCCAAGCAAGGGCGCAAGTCCGTGACTTCGAGTATCTATACGAGTTTAATCACTTGGCTCGTTATGCTCCGGTGAGGTGGCCTCGTATGAGGCTAAGCAGAGAAGTTTATGGATGGCTTGTCCGAGGAGCCGCAGGACAAGCTATCTATTGTGGACTTTCACTTTCAGCCTTGGTAGATAAGGCCATTGTTGCCGAAAGATAAGGCAAAGGCGCTGGCGAGTCCCGCAAGCGCAAATGGGAGGCACATCGCCTATTCCACGCCACCTGCTCGTTCCCTGGCCGGCCAGCACCAGCGGCCTGCTTCTTTTGCTCCACCGCGCCGAGACCATCTCGCACCAGCCTCGCCCACCGCAGCCGTCGAGCCACGACACGGCGCCGCGATCCGCAGCAGAGCGCTCTCCGCAATCCGCGGCCGAGGTGATTTGTTTTCGCCGCCACAACAAGGGCCATTATGCGAATGCTCGCCTCGAGTGTTGTAAAGCAGAGCACTCGCCCTAATGGAGGACGCGGCAGGGAGTGGTCATCCACCGACTGTAAGATGATCCGTAAGCCCTGTGGTGCGTGCGAGCGGTCGAGTCAACCACCTTTCACCGAGGAGGCTGTGGAGGCGCCAGATGTCGGATGGGTACACTTTGTTAATTCTCGCCCCGCCGCAGTATTATTTGATTCTCGAGCATCGATTCTTTATTTCAAGATCATTTGTGCGCTAGTGGTCTTCGCGTGGTTCCTTTATGCCTTTGCTCATCCGCTCTCCCGGGCGGAAATGAGAGCCGATTTACAGTGGTTTGGATGTTCCTATCATAGTCAAAGGAGTGGGATTTGGCAAACCTTATTCTCGCTTGTTCAATGAGTCCGATGTGATTCTTGGCATGGATTGGTTGTCCCAACACTTGGGGCAAATCAATTGTGCCAGAAGATTGTCTATCTTACCACCTTCAGCGTAGCAGTCGGATTTTCGCCCAGCCTTCGTGGTCCGCATCTTGTGCATTAGAAGCAAAGCCACCTTTGCAAATTCAAGATGTTCCATAGTATCCGACTTGTGGATGTCTTTCCAAGATTTGCCCGGATGCCTCCGTTCGAGATCCGGAGTTTGTCATCGAAGTTGCTGCCCTGGCATCAGCCCGATTTCGGCGCCAGATCGGATGCCTCCCAATGAGCTAGAAGAATTGAAGAAGCAGCTTGGTGAGCTCCAAGCAAAGGGTTTCATCCGTCCCAGCCATCTCCTGGGTTGTCCTGATCTTTGTGAAGAAGAAGGACAAGACTTTGCGTGTGTGTGTTGATTACCGCCCTCTCAATGAAGTGACGGTGAAGAACAAATACCTCTCGCTCGCATCGATGATCCGCTCGATCGCTTGATGGAGCCTGTGTGTTCTCAAAGATTGATTTGAGAATGGGGTATCATCGTGTCGATCGATCGAGGATATTCAAGACGGCCACTACTCGTTATGGTCAGACGAGTACACCGCCATGTCTTTCGGCCTAACCAATGCTCCACTTTGTTCATGAACTTAATGAATTCAGATTCATGGAGTATTTGGATAAATTTGTGGTGGTCTTTATTGATGATATTCTTATCTATTCCAAGACTCAAGCAGAGCATGCCGAGCATCCAAGATTGTTTTGGGCAAATTATGGAGCACCAACTATATGCGGTTCAAGAAATGTGAGTTCAGTTGAAGGAAGTGGCATTCTTGGGCCATGTTCTTTCACCGAGGCATAGTCGTGGATCCCAAAGAAGGTCACGATGTTCTATCTTGGGACAACCAAGTCACCATCGATAAAGCGGAGTTTTCTTGGTTTAGCGGCCACTACCGTCGCTTTATCGAGAACTTCTCCAAGATCGCAGCCGATGACCGAATTGCTCAAGAAGGACAAGAAGTTTGTGTGGTCCTCTCGCTTGTGATGAGAGCTTTCGTGAGCTCAAACAATGATTGACTTCACTTCAGCCTCACTCTTCCGATATCCACAAGAGCTTCGATATTTATTGCGATGCCTCTCGTCTGGACTCGGTGTGTTCTTATGCAGAAGGCAAGGCAAGCTTGCCTATGCATCTAGGCAACTGAGGCCTCATGAGCTCAATTATCCCACCCATGATTTAGAGCTTGCCGCAGAGTTCATGCACTCAAGATTTGGCGCATTATTTGATCTGAAATCGCCGTGAGGTGTATTCGATCACAAGAGTTTGAAATACTTGTTCACTCACTGCATCCAACCTCAGCAGAGGAGATGGCTAGAATTGATCAAAGATTATGATATGGGTATTCAAGATCATCCGGCAAGGCCAATGTGGTCGATGCACTTAGCCGAAAGGTGTATTGCAATACTGATGATCCAAGAGCAAAGAACTCGCGCTTCTTGCAATTTCTGCCTCAACTTGGGTTTGGTTGAGCATGGTTCCTTGTCGCCTTGGTTGTGCAACCAACCTTGGTGGATCGATCAAGGCAAACAAAGAATCGATGATGGCGTAGAATCTGCGTAACATCGTGATGGTTCAAACAAGTGTTTCACAGAGGATGAGCACGGTGTTGTATGGTTTGGGCAGCGCCTCGTGGTCCCAAAGATCCCCGAGTTGCGGATTTGATCCTTCAGAAGCCCATGATTCGCCTTTGTCCATCCATCCCGGCTACCAAGATGTACCAAGATCCGCGCAGAGTTCTCGTGGACTCGCATGAAGCGAGATTGCCGGTTCATGCCGATGCGACGATGTTGTCGCGTGAAGGCCGAGCATCGCCCAAAGAAGTTCTCCAAATTTTGCCTATACCAGAGTGGAAGTGGATTCGCTGGTACGGACTTCATCACCGGTTTGCCCTGCATTCTTCAGTGGAAGGATGCTATCTAGGTGGTTATTGATGATTGACGAAAGTAGCACATTTTCGCCAGCAGGTACCGCCCTCACACAGAAATTGGGCACCTTACATATCCCGCATTGTGAGTTTGCATGGTGTGCCACGAACGATGGTGTCGATCGTGGTTCTCTTTTCACTTCCGACTTTGGCATAGCCTACATGGAGGCCATGGGTACGTCTCTTCGCTCAAATTTCACCTATCATCCTCGGATCGATGGTCGACAGAGCGAGTCAACCAAGTCCTTGAAGATATGCTCGCGTTCGTGTTCTTTCCTATGGAAGAATTGGGAGAAGAGTTTGCCGCTGTCGAAGTTCTCTTACAACAACAGCTTCCAAAGCTAGTCTCTGCATGGCACCGCTTGAGGCTTTGTATGGGAGGCGATGCGTAACACCGTTGAACCGGTCGAACCGTGAAAGGCGCTTGGCCCAGATTCCATCAATGAGGCCGAAAGCCAAGTGCGCTTGATTCGTGAGCACTTGCGCCGCAGAGCTCACCCAGCGTAAGAGTTATGCAGATCGGCCGCCGTGAGCTGAGTTTCCGCCCAATGACTTTGTGTATCTCAAAGTCTCACCAAGGGACATCGCTGCTTTTGTCGGCGGGCAAATTGGCTCCTCGATATGTCCGCCGACGCATCATCAAGAGAGGGAGCCGCTGCATACAAGTTAGAATTGCCGCTACACTCGAAGGGGTGCATGATGTTTTCCACGTGTCGCAATTGAAGAAGTGCCTTCGTGTTCCCGTGGAGGAAACGCCTGGAAAATATCGATGTGCAGGAAGATCTCGCTTTATCGTGAGCGCCTGCTCGTATCCTCGAAGAAGTCGAACGCAGACAAGGAACCGTGTGATCAAGTTCCTAAAGTTCAAATGGTCAAACCACTCCGAGGATGAAGCCACTTGGGAGCGGAAGACCGCCTTGAGCAGATTACCCATCCTTCTTCTCCAAGTTGATCGTAATCTGGCGTAGATTCCTGTAAGGGGGAGATTTGTAACAGCCCTAACTTAGGTTTGTATTTCAAATGTAAAATTTTGAGGAGGAATAAAAACTTTTGTCGTCTCTTCAAATCATTTGGAAGTTTTCCAATTTTTCCTAGCAATTTCCATTTTCTAGAATTAAATTCTTGTGAATGGAAATTGTTGTCGCAAATTTTAGCTTTCAAACTTGTGATCATCCTCCGAGTCTAACGGTGGGCTCGCCGCCTTTCGTGCATCGTGGAGGTCGTATGGGTGTTTCTTCCTCGCGCACGTGTTCCGCCGCCTGCACCCGCGCCGACCTTCTTCTTCGACTTTGTCTTGTGCTTATTGCTTCGGAGTCGAGGCGATCCCGCGGCGCACCTTTCTCGGCCGCCAAGTTCCGAGCGCCGCGAGAGCCGTAGCTTTTCTCCGCCTCGGCCGCCGTGAGCCCATCTCCGCGACTATTGGGCTCGCCATCGGCATCGTTCGTGGAGCCGCGTGCACCCGCGCGTGCATCCTCGAGCTCGTGAGCTCGCCCATTCTCCAGATCCCCACTCACTGCCGCGCCGCGCGGAACTCCGCCGAGCCGGCAAAGATCAAGGTCTAACCCCGCCGTTAAGTGCTAACCATCTTTTAGTCTCAGACACCGATTTTAGGCCCTCTTGTTAATCGCGCGAAATCCTTTAATCCAGCCCGTTATTTGTTCTTCCGAGTCACCGCCATGTGGGTCCATGTTGTCGCTAGGTTTGTGTAGTTCGTTATGCGCTTTCTCTGGGAAGCGATTTCTGTGAGAGTGTTTTGGTTTGCACTTTAGTGAGCCAAGACGTATTCTTTGAATACGCCGACGCCACTTTAGGCGTGCGCTCGTCCTCGGTCGTTACATGCCCGCCGCCGCCGCGGGGCTACCGATCACTGTAGAAAAAGTATTCATTGCTTTAGTATTTCGTTTATGTTTTCGCTGAGATGTTAATTCAATTAAACTTGTAAAATGCATAACTAATTCAATTTTTATCCAAATTGCTTGAAACCGTTTGCATTTTCATTTTAATTGTACTATTTATCAAATGAGTTTCAACCTTGTATCTCAAGCAAAAATCTGTCAATTAATTTAATGTTGTAGATTGTAATCTCCAAATTAGAAAATGCATATCTCTTCCAATAATTGTCCAAATTCAATGAACCCAACTCAGAAAATTTCATTTTCAGATACTAACTATTAGGATAGGTTTTACACCCTGTTTCTGTTCATGAAAATTTGTTAAGTAATTAACTAGTGTTTTGATGTGTTTTTAGCTTAGAAAATTCATGGAACATTATTAATAACTTAAAATGAATTGTTCTCTGCTTCTAAAATTTTGTTATATCATGCTTAGGCCGTGGTGAGTTTTGGCATGTTTTGATGTTGTTGTATGTTTGAGTTGTTGTCTGTTATTCGCTCTTATTTGTCGTTATGTTCGATCGTTAGCTTCGATATTTATGCAACCCCGAGGACCGATCCTCCGCAACATATTGAGCAACAAAGAACTGTGCAAGGGCTTGATCATGATAATCCCAAGATTTTAAATTCTAATATTTTGTTTCAATGTATGTATGCATTGCTTAATTTGTGTTAAAATGGATTAGTTAAACAGTAGTCGCATATCCTCGTAGACAAATATTGATCTCTACTACCCGAGCCTAGGTTATTTGTCGTGATTAGAGATCGCCGATGATTTCTTGTCACTTAGTAGATACGATTTCAGCCGCTTAGACATGCTTAGTATCGGTAGAATCAAGTTATCGACTTTAGTCAGAACCTTGATCACACAAAATTTACTACAACTTTATGTTTCAGCATTTTGCTATGCTTACTTGCAAAACTAAAACCAAAACAAAATGATTTAGACGCGCACAATGGTAAGATTGTGTGATTCGTTGTGTGATCGAAAGGTGCCCGTCAATTAAGGACCGAACATCTTGTGAGTTTCGTTATCCAGCATTTCGCGCATAACCACACTAGAGGGTATGGGACCTCTGACCTAGTACTTTGGCGTATTGGTCCCTGTCGCAGGAGGTCGCAGAGGGACGGAGGTGGGAGCATGGTAGTTGTCCTAAAAGCTTTATCCCGAGGGTAGTTGTCTTTTTCGGCTTTACCATGTAAGCGTATGGGTTTCTATCCATACGAGCTGCTCGGGTTGATACACAATATTGGAAACAACTCAGAGGACTTAGTCAGGCTCTACATACCTTCTAAGTGTGCTTTGGCTTAAAGGCGGTCCGAGGTGTGGCATAAATGGTACACCTCGCAGGTTAAAAACTATTCGAATAGCCTCGCCCTAGGTGATGGACACGCTTGGGTAAGCTTATCGAGAGTTAGACTACAACATTTAAATTAAAACTTGGTGGTGGTACTAACTGGGAATTGTATATGTTGTGGTGACTATTGGGATAGTCACTTCTAGGTGGTTACTTGTATCTATCTTTATCTCGCAGCTTATTTCAATAAAGAAAATGAATTGCAAACTTGCTTTAAACCGCATTACATTATTGCAAAAAGTTGGCTTTATGCAAATGAAACATATGACTTCCACCAAATAAGCCCGCATGTAGTCTATGAACAGTGTCGTTAGTTCACACGTCGCCTTATGGTACAAAGGCAATCTTTGTACTCAGTGCTTTGCTTAATGTTTTGTTGCAGAGGAAGAAGGTGAGCCTCGTGGTCCTCACTCTCGTGAGTCAGGTTGCCGCTTTCTGGACGACTAGACTTGGCGGTCCTGGCCGATGCCTTGTGGGTTGAAGGCACGCCGATTGGCTTTGTTTATATGCATCTTATGGCACTTTTGCTTCACTGTCGTTTTGTCTATTTGTGTATCTTGTGGCCCGCCGCCTATGTCCGTAATAACTCTACTATTTGTTTATCTTCCGCTTGGTAGTGTGGTGTTTGGACTCTATGTTTTGAATGGAGTTGACGCTAATTTTGTAACGAGGTGCGATATCGCTCGAAGTATACATATTCGAGGATCGCTTTATTTGATTTGTGATGCTAGGACCAGTGGTTGGTTGCATTACAAGCCAAATAAACAAGTCTCACACAACCGCTTGCCTTCCGCATGAGAACGCATCCAAGTCCTCGACGCAGAGGCATCGCAATAAATATCAAGCTCTTGTGGATATCGTGAAGGGTAAGGACTGGGCCAAGTCAATCGCCGCTTGAGCTCCCGAAAGCTCTCATCACGCAGAGGACCACACAAACTTCTTGTCCTTCTTGAGCAATTCAACATCGGCTTGCGATCTTGGAGAAGTTCTCGATGAAGCGGAGTAGCCCGCTAAACCAAGAAAACTCCGCGACATCGCTGATCGACTTGGCCGCCCCAAGATAGAACGTCGCCGACCTTGCCGGGATCCACAGCCTATGCCTCCACCTGAAAGAACATGGCCCAAGAATGCCACTTCCTTCAACCGTAACTCGTGATTTATTGAACTCTGATACAAACCGGTGCTCCCAATTTGCCCAAAACAATCTTCAGATGCTCAAGATGCTCGCTTCATCTTGGAATAGATAAGAATATCATCAATAAAGACCACTCACAAATTTATCCAAATACTCCATGAATACTGAATTCATAAGGTTCATGAACAAGGTCGGAGCATTGGTTAAACCGAAGACATGACGTGTACTGCATGCACCCATAACGAGTAGTGAAAGCCGCCTCGAATATCCTCTCGATCGGATCCTCGACCGATGATACCCCATTCTCAAATCAATCTTGAGAACACTGGCTCCAGCCAACCGACGAACAGATCATCGATGCGGGCAAAGGATATTTGTTCTTCACCGCCACCTCATTGAGAGGACGGTAATCAACACACATGCGCAAAGTCTTGTCCTTCTTCTTCACAAAGATCACCGACAACCCCAAGGAGATGAACTCGACGGATGAAACCTTTCGCTTGGAGCTCACCAAGCCGCTTCTTCAACTCTTCTAGCTCATTGGGAGGCATCCGATACGGCGCTTCGAGATAGGGGCGACGGCAAAGAACTCAATGACAAACTCAAGGTCTCGAACCGAGGCATCCCGCAAATCTTCGTGAAAGACATCCACAAAGTCGATACTATGGAAACATCCCGACCGCAAGGTCAAGCCGCTTCTAATGCACATAGATGCGCCCCCGCCGCGCGTAAAATCCACTGCTCGCTCAAGGGTCGTGAGATAGACAATCTTCCCGGCACAATCGACGGCCCCAAGTGTTGGGACAACCAATCCATGCTAAGAATCACATCCGCACTACGAATCGAGAATAAGGTTTGCCAAAAACCCCACTCCTTTAACTATGACAGAACACCCCGACATCAGATGAGCTCTCATTTCCGACCTGAGAGCGGATGAGCAAAGGAACTCCCAAAGGAACACAAAAGAAGACCACTAGCAGCAGCAAATGATCTTGAAATAAAGAATGCGATGCTCCGTAATCAAATAATACCGCAGCAGGACGAGAATTAACAAGAAGTGTACCCATCACGACATCCGCGCTCCCGAGCCTCCTCACCGAAGGTGGTTGACTCGACCGCCGCCGCACTCGGGCTTCGGATCATCTTCTCGTCGTGGATGACCACTCCCGCGCGCGCCCTCCATTAGGACGAGGGCCGCCGCAACACTGAGGCAAGCGCTGGCGAGTGGCCCTTGTTGTGGCAACAAACAAGTAACCCTCGGCCGCCGGATTGCGGAGGCCGCTCGTTGCCGATCGCAGCGCACGTGGTCAAACACGCCCGCGTGGACGCAGGAGCCGTGCAGATGGCCTCGCGCCGGTGGAGCAAAAGAACGGGCCATCGTGCCGCCCACCGAGGACGCAGTGAGGTGGTGTGAGCGCATCGATGCGCTCCCATTTGCGCTATGGACTCGCCCGCTTTGCCTTATGCTCAAGAACAATGGCCTTATCAACCAAGGCCCAAAGTCGGGAAGTCCACAATAGACACCGCCCCGCAGCCTCCTGACAAACCATCCATAAACTTCTCCCGCTAGCCTCATCTCGAGGCCACCTCCCGAGCATAACGAGCCGATGATTAAACTCAGATAGATACTTCGTCACGATTTGCGCCCTTGCTTGAGCGCGAGGAATTTTTCTTCTTCGCCTTCATCAGCCATCGGGATGTGGGCCCGACTAAAAGCCGATCTGAACTCCTCCCACGCTGCGACCACATTGGCCCGCGGTCGCATGGCGAGATAGTTCTCCCACCATGAGAGTGCCACGCCTCAAGCCGGTGGGACGCGAAGAGTGCCTTATCCTGCGCGCCGCACCGAGCTATGTTGAGTTTTCGCCAACCATGCGAGCCAATCGTCCGCACGAGGGTCCTCGAGCGGAGAAAGTCGGTGGTCGCGACGAGGAACTCGCAAGTCCCCGCGAGTCCGGTGGCCGCCACCACGGGCAGGAGTGGAGGTATTCCTAGCAATAACCTCCAAGATGCGCTGCTCGTCCATGCGGTTTCGCTGATTCGAGCGAGAACCTCACCATGGTCGAGAGAGGGGAAGCTCCTCATCATGACCAACTGCTGATCGCCACGCTGCTTCTCCCGCCATCCCGTTTCACTAAGACAAGTTAACAATAGCCTGAAACACGAAGTCGACAACCCATCGCAAATAACTTACTAACAAAGACAAAACAAACACAAGACTTTTAAGTTACAAAACCAATTGACAAAAGTCGATACTTAGCAAACTCATACATATCTTACCCTTATGCCCCCACAAATTTTACTTAGACTAATTTCTATGGTTCTCCCAAAGACCGATTCTACCAGAGTAACTATCTTTTGAAAGGAAAGAGAGAAACCACGCTTAAACTCAAATTAGAGTAAGATGAGGGTAGAAGGCTAAGATAGGTAAGGAGTAAAATCTGAGAATCGCCTAGGTTTTCATAAACCCTTTTATACTTTGAAATTAAGCTTTTTCAAAATATCCTAAAGACGACTAAGCTTGGGTTATTACGGTTTAATGGCTCGATACCAACTTTGAGGACCCCAGCTTATTTGGCTTGTAATGCTTAACCAACCACCGGTCCTAGCAAAGACAAATCAAATAAATCGATCTCTAGATATGTATACTTCCTAGAAAGCAAGATACACACCTCGTACAAAATTAGACATCAACTCCATTCCAAACATAGAGTCCAAACACTACACTACCAAACGTAAGATAAACAAATAGTAGAGTTATTATGCATAAAGGCCGATGTGCCACGCAGGTACACAAATAACAAGAACGACAAATGAAGCAAAAGTGCCATAAGATGGCTATAAACAAAGCCAATCGCCTGCCTCCAACCCACAAGGCATCCGACCGACCGCCAAGTCTAGTCGCCCACGAAACGGCAACACACTCACGTAAGTGAGGCCCTTGGGGCTCACCTTCTTCCTCCGCAACAAAACATTAAGCAAAGCACTGAGTACAAAGATTGTCTTTGTACCCGCAAGACCGACGGTGAACTAGCGCACTGCTCATAAGCTACATGCGTGCTTATTTGGTGGAGGCCATATGTTTCATTTGCATAAAGCCAATTTTCATTTGCAATAAGGTAATACGCTTTAAAGGCAAGTTTGCAATTCATTTTAAGATTGAAATAACAAGTAAGGATATTAATAACAAAAGCTAAAGATAAACAACCTAGAAGTGACTATCCCAATAGTCACCCTAACAATAGCACGAATCCCGCATTCGCACTCACCCATCAAGTTTTAATTTAAATGTTGTAGTCTAACTCTTGAAAAGCTTACCCAAGCGTGTCCATCACCTAGACGAGGCTATTCGAATAGTTTTTAACCCGCAGGTGTACCAATGTACCCACACTTCGCACCGCCTTTAAGCCAAGCACACTCCAAGGTATGCCACACAACTAAGTCCTACGAGACTTTTTCCAATATTGTGTATTAACTACGAGCCGCTGTATGGATAGAAATCCATACACTTACATGGTAAAGCCAAAAGACAACTACCCACTCAGATAAAGCTTTTGACAACTACCATGCTCCCACCTCCATCCTCCCGCGACCTCCCGCGACCCTGAGCCAATACACGCCAAAGTACTAGGTCAAGAGAGGTCCCATATACTCTAGTGTGGTTAGCACGAAATGCCCTGGATAAAAATTCACTCACAAGATGTTCGGTCCTTAATTGACCTGCACCTTTCCAATACACCCAAAAGATCACACCAATCTTACCATTGTGCCCGCCTAAATCATTTTTGTTTTCATTTTTAGTTTTGCAATTAGACATAGCAAGAATGCTGAAATATAAAGTTATAGAAAATTTTAGTGATCAAGGTTACCGACTAAGTCGATAACCGCCCATTTCTACCGATACTAAGCATGTCTAAGCAATTTGACTGATCTACTAAGTGACAAGAGATCATCCAATACCTCTAATCACAAAGAAATAACCTAGGCTCTGTAGTAGAGATCAATATTTTGTCTACAGGATATGCAAATACTGATTTAACTAATCAATTTAACACAAATTAAGCAATGCATACATACAAATAAACAAAATATTAGACTTTAAGATACCGATTAACATGATCAAACCGCTTGCTCGGTTGTCGTTGCTCAATTTGTTGCGAGGGTCATTCTCGTGGTTGCCGCAAATATCGAATCCTAACGATAGAACAAATAAAAATAATAAGAGCAAAAACACCGACAACCATACAACAACATCAAAACAAACCAAACTCACACAAAGAACCTAAGCATGATATAACAAAATTTTAGAAACAGAGAACAAATCATTTTAGGTTATTAAGAACTTTCCATGAATTTTCTGTTAAAAACACATCAAAACACTAGTTAAATAATTAACAAATTTTGATGAATGTAAATAGTATCTAAAACCGATCCCGATAATTAGTATACTAAAAATAAATTTTTACAGAATTGGGTTCATTGATTTGGACAATTATCTTGAAAGAGATATACATTTTCTAATTTGGAGACTACATTCTACAACATTAAATTAATTAACAGATTTTTGATACAGGGACAAGGTTGGAAATAATTTTAGTAAATAGAACATTTAAAATGAAAATTAAAAAGACTGGTTTCATGCAATTTGGATAAAAATTGAATTAGTTATGCATTTTCTAAGTTTAAATGAATTAAAAAGTCAATGTAAAAACATTTCAAATCCATAAAGCATTAAAACCTTTTACACTCACACCACTAGCCCTAGCCATCGACAAAGGGACCACGCGAAAAATGGCGACTGTGTCAAACTTGACTCAAAGAATACGCCATCGCGACGCCGGCGTATTGTAAGAATACGCCTTTGACTTACCAAAGTGCAAACCTAACATACTCTCACAGAAATACGCCATCGACAGAGAAAACGCATTACCAGAGCTACACAACCCTAATCGACAAAGATGGACCCACATGATGCTGACTAAGAGAAAACATAACGGGTGGATTAAAGGATTTCTAAACGCGATTTAACAGAGAGGGACCCACAAGTCGCTGATCTAACGTAACCAAGTTTAGCGATAACCAAACTTCGCCGGCGGCTCACCGCAAGACGCGACGGGACGGCGGCGCCGCACAAGAATCGATGAAGCAACTGTAGGGTTTCGGCGAGCGGTGATACCTTCAGTCCGCGAAGATCTTGCGAACACGATGGCGGTGACGCGACCACGGGGATGCCGCGGTGAGTCAGCGCGAACTGAGGCGGAGAAGAAAACACGGTTTGCACGAGAAGGCGACACGGACTTCTAGAAGACTGAAGGTGTGCTTAAGCTTCACCAACACCGGAGCAAGAAGCACACGATAACGCTGACGAAGAAGGCCCGAGGTGGCCGGAATTTCCACGGCGCGAAAACCAAGCTTGAGAAGAATTGGTCGACGCCCGCAACGATGCACCAAAGATGAAAATGAAGTCACCGTTAGACTCGGGCATCAATGCGATCCTAAGGGACTAGGTGGCGGAGTCGAAACTCACCGTGTCGCAACGAGCTCACGGACCGAGATCGCCGGAGAGGTGAGACGACGATACCGCCTCGGTGATCCACCGGACGCCAAGGACCCGAATAGGCAAAATGGAGGCGGCGAGGCAAGAGGAACACGACGGCGCGGCCGCCGCTCAAGCGGCGCTCAGAACGGTGGCGCTACGCCGAGTTCTTCTCCGAACGAAGAAAATTTGGGCGAGAAGGCACGAATGGATGCGAATGATAGTGGATGGGCTCGGTAGATGAGACCCGGCGATGCTTCACGACCGACACGAGGACAAAAAGGTGGCAGCGACGAGGTACGTGGCGAGCATGCATGCGCGCCCCGAGCTCGTGAGGTGCGGAGAAGACGAGGCGGATCTCGATGTAGGGTCCACCGCCGACGGACGAAGCGGTGCGAACGGTGGTTTGACTCGATCAAGATCGCACCGACCGTTGGATCCGAAATGGACTACGAGATTGTGTATGCATTCTGACAGTCGACGAGGCAAGCAATGAGGACCGCTCGATCTTCATCGGACGGCCGACAACCATCGGGTTTCAAGGCACGGCGCAGCAGCTAGGCGGTGCGACCGAGACAAGTGGTGCGGTTCGTTTGAGTCGGGCTTGGGTTCGAGCCCGACAAAGATGATTTCGATTTTGAGTTTTAAAAGCTAAGAGAGTTTGGGAATTTTTAGATGTAGCTCCTGAGCTCCAAAAATTTTGAAATTTTTATGGAACTTACTGGAACATAGAACAACCTTGTGAAATTTTTCCAGGAGTTTTCATGCACCAGATTTCTCCCAATAAAATTCCCAAGCTGTTGTCTAGAGGTTTGACCAGATTTCTAAACCGGTTTGACTTGGGCATTTGAAATAGCAAACAAAATCTAAAAATTGTGAAATAATTCAGGAGGTAGATAGGATGATCAAGATGACAGGAAAAATATTCCTAGGGATGATCACAAGTTTGAAGGCTAAGAATTTGTTTGACAACAATTTCCATTCACAAGAATTTAATTTAGAAAATGGAAATTGCTAGGAAAATGTAGAAACTTTCAAATGATTTGAAGAGACAACAAAAGTTTTATTTCTCCTCAAAATTTTACATTTGAAATACAAACCCTAAGTTAGGGTCATATAATCAAATACCCAGAACCTGCCTGAGAAGTGGCAAGATTAATTTGTATAACATTTATACCGAATCGAAGTTATACTTCCTTTGTTCTTTCTCGCAAGTACTTCTTGCAATTTCTCTTCCAATGCCCAGTCTCATGACAATGGTAACATTCTGTGTCAGGCTTAGGACCCAGTTTAAGCTTCTTAAGCTTAGCCTTGAGACTCTCGATCTCATCTTTAGTCTTTCCTTTGCCTTTTCCCTTTCCCGACTTACCCTTCTTCTTGAAGGATGTAGTCTTTTGAACCATCATCACATGATTGGAACTTTTCTTGATGCTTTCCTCATCACCCTTAAGCATACCATGTAACTCGGTCATTGATTTCTCCATGCCATTCATATGAAAATTCAGTATGACAGGCTCAAAGCTCGCAGGGAGCGATTGGAGGATCACATTAGTAGCCAACTCTTGACTAAGGGGAAAACCAAGCTTTTCCAAGCTCTCAATGAGACCAATCATTTTGATCACATGAGGACTGACCGGGTTACCTTCTGACAGCCTACAAGAAAACAATGCCTTAGAGGTGTTGAACCTCTCTGCCCTTGCTTGATCCTGAAACATACCCTTCAGACTCACAATCATATTGTAAGCATCCGTGGTCTCATATTGCTTCAAGCTCGTAGTTCATGGTTGCAAGCATTAGGCAAGGCACATCGATCTGCGCCATTGCAATGCTTCTCATAAGCATTCTTTTCATTCGAGTAGCATCAAGACTCGGTTCCTCAGATAGGGATTCTCTAGAACATATTCCTTCTTTTCTTGTTTGAGAACAATTCTCGACACGAAACCACTAATAAAATTTGAACCATTCAACTCTCCATTTCAAGAATAGATCGCAAATTAAAGGTAGGTGCGAGAAGAAGTAGTAGGTGCCATGATCTACAATAGAAAATATATGCAAAGATTCAAAGACTATGTTTATGAAATATCTTCTATTAATCACTCATGTCGCTGGTTATGTTCGACCATGTATGACCACTCAGTATCACCATACGACATGTCCGACTGGTCAGACACCGCATTACCAAGTGGTTGAACTAAACTTAACAATAGATAACAAAAGATACTCCCACTATAAACCATGTTTCCCTCAAACAACATATAGTGAGTCCAAGACCCGCAAGTCATTAAGTTCTAGTGAGCTTTGGCATCACTGCTAGAAACCTAGTGATTTAAGGTAGGCAACCTCTTGCTAATCATATCGCATATGACTCTTGTTTGTTGGGTGGCATCTTTATGCCCCGACTAGCAATACCATGCCTCAAGGCCCAAAACTATTTTGATAGCCTTGTCAAGTCAAACCAACACTATGCATGTGGGTGTCCGACACCCACCCCATCTTATTAAGATAGTTAATGACACCCTACTTTGGTAGACCTGCCAATTAACGATCAAAATCGTGATACATGCAGCAATTGGAAAGGCATGAATTTTACTTAATTTTTCCCAAGGGATACTATTCTATCATGTCAAAACATCTAATGATAAAACATGATCAAATAGCATAACAGGAATAAACACAGACATTTACAGATAATCAAATTAAATCGTGAAATAGTATGGCCCTTAACATGTCGATCTCCATCAGCATGCTTCCTGTTCTCCGACCACCATGCTTGAAGTCTCCGACCGCATTCATCAACTAAGCATTTACTCCTAAACGCTTGTAAAGAATTACATAGGATAATTTCAAGCATCACAAGTCGGTACGCAGGCCGTTATACAATAATATGTAGCTCGATGGCTATCTCACAGCATGACACGCAGGCCATGAAAATCCATTCATGCATCTCATACACAATGGGCCATACTATTCACATTAAACCCTGCAAAAACAAGTTTTGCATAGAATCGAATTCTATCGGGCAACATGAACACATACTATTTATAACGCATCGCATTTAAACCCATCACGCGAGCCTTGGAAATCATTGATTAATCATATTAACCCTATTCAACCAATCGACTAACGCCTTGATACGACCACACACGCGGCGATACTCCAATGGCGAAACTCCGACCGTAGGAGTATCGCAAGATAGTTGAAAACAAGTCGAGCGAATCATATGGTGCTCTTAATTTGTGCCTCATCGAAAACCCATTTACTATCGCCGAACATTGATCGATCCTATCGACCGAGTGCCTCAGATCGCTTCATCCACATGAGCCAATCTAGGTTATCGCACCAAACCAGAATAGATCCAATCTACTACGCCATATATCTAGTATATGCGATCGATCTAGATCAAAACTATGCAGAAGGCTCGATACCACCAAGGGATACGGGTAGGCTATGCTAGCAACAATTCAAAAATTTCTACCACGTAAACCAGATTCCAAGCAAGTTAGATGATCACGCATCATTACCACCGACGCGCAAGGCAAGCGAAGTAGAGTCGAGCACCTAGTCCGATGAAGAACGCACGATGCAAGTGGTCGAGATGATCGCCCAACGCCCTCGTAGTCGATCGCTCTCCAAAGAACCTCCGCAGCTTCCTGTGAAGATCGCGGATCGCCCTCGCAGCAAACAGCGCGCGTAGCACCTCTCTACAGTATCCACACGCCCGAGAAGGAACAACCGTATAATCGTGTGCTAGCACCAAGTCGCACGGAAGGCTCTCTCAAGAAGATGGCAGCTAGGTTTCAGTGGAAACAACTCACGTGTCTTTCTCCGTCTGCTCACACCAACGATAGCCTCAAGCAAATCCTATATATTGCCCCCGTGTCGGATCCTATCCGAACACGCTTGACGAATCGTATTCGCACTAGTTTGTTCCAACCCATTAAGTGTGTGACCGTTAGGTTTGTGTGTAATCGGTTGTGACTGAAACCCTTTCCGACCACGCAGTCGTAGCGGTACCTAGCAGGACATAACGATTCCCGAATACACACAAATTATATCTGACGAACCTTAATGCAATATGATCTACGATCAGGTCCTCATCACCTACGACTGTGTCCTATCTCTATACGACCGTTCGCATTCGGTCACGCACCAGTTCAGTAACTCCCACGACCTGGTTTCACCACTCAGGATTTCGCTCGACCAGCCTACGACTTGCTCGTGTCACCATACGACTTGTCTAGACCTGATCAAACTAAGTGACCTATTCTAGTATTCTCCTTTTTCCTCACGATATCTGGTTGAACTCCAGGTGAGATAATGTGACATCCATAGACCGTTCAATACTTTCTCGATCAAGTTGTCGGATAACCTTATGTGGTTGAACACTTCGACCACTAGTGGCATGACCATGCACTTTCTTTATCCGACCACTCGAGGCCCAGACATCTCTCCTGTTATGTTAGGAGGGGCAAACCCATATCCGACCGCCACATCCTCCGCATGTTTCATAACATACCCAAAGCTACCTTTATAACTACCCAACACGAGTAGCGTTTGGCAACCCCTAAGAGTGCTATTACACATGTAGGAAACCATGCCGATCTTAGGTCTAAGGATTATACATCATCATTGCTTGAGACCAACTAATGACACCGAATCATAACAATCTCAATAGTGTCTCAAGGTGGGTCAATCCAACCCCATTTTCTCTAACATGTGTTCACATTATTGATTCGATATCCCTATATCCATGACTAGTGAAACATGATCATCAATCAATACATGTGTCTGGTCGTGAAGGTCACCGTGTTCCGATCAACAACATTCGACCAGGATACTTTTAGAACGACATCATATAAGTCGAAGAGTTTCACCAACAAGTCACATACTGCTGATCTTCGTAACTAACGATTCATTCAAGGAATAGAATAACATTTATTCAAGAGCTCATAAACATAGACGTGATACAATTATCTCTATGATTGCCTCTAGGCATATCACCAATGCACTCTAACACAAGATGGTGTCACCGTTAAATGCTTGTGGAGCCGCTTGCCGAAGTGGTATGTTGGGAGTTGAGGCTCATGGAGCGAACAGAGTCATGGCAGATCTAATTGGAAAGCATGTAGTCGCCGTGGTTATGAATGGGTGTTGTTGGTGCAGCGTGAACCGAGTACACTTGGCGTTGCTCGTGAAGTGGAGGAGAGAAAGCGGTGTGCAGTGGAAACTGAGGATGGTGGGACAGAGGATTGCTGTGTAGATGGATGCGGTTGTGGTGAGAGACAGGCATGTCAATCCCAGTAGACAGGCAGATGAAGGGGAGGACATTGAATTTATAGTAGATGACTTGGAGCGGGAAGACCGAAGGGCCAGAGCTGAAGAACAAGCATGGGAAGAGGATGACGCCTGTTCGGATGATGATGATGTCCCCGATACACTTGTGCTTGATGCTTGGAATAGACATGACCCAGGGGGCCTAGTTGTGAGTGATGTTTACGATTCCCGGTGGGAGCATGGGCAGAATGAGGTGTGTGTTAATGCCATGTTTGCAAATAAGTTAACTCTGAAGAATGCTATCAAATTGTAGGCGAAGTCAATGCAGAGACAATTTAAGGTTGTCAAATCAAACAAAGAGCAATACATTGTGAAGCGTGAGAAAGATGGGTGTCCTTGACGTGTTCACTCCTACAAGCCGAAGTATGAAATGCACTGGATCGTGTCAAAGGTGAAGGACCATTCGTGTGTTCTAAGCAACGTACTTCCAAAGAACTGCAACCTCACTTCTTCTTTCATCACTGCTTCATTCGATATGTTATATACCCAACTTGTATGCTAAGTGGTACTCATGTGTTTGTTGTGTTTTCTTTATACTAAGTTGCAGTAATTTTACGGTGACAATTTTTCTCATTTTATTATTACCATCTAGTTCATTCCAGTTAATTTATTATATTATTTATTTGTGAAATATTTCTTTATTTCTTGAATTGTTACAATTTTTTTGGTTATTCTGTAAGCATGGAGGGTCAGGGTGGTGGCACTGCTTGGCCGTACTATCTTTTGGACCGCATGATAGACGATCGACACCGCAACCAACTACGCATTTCACTTCGCTAGAGGGACAAGTTCCCGATGAGCTAGGAGTGTTGTTAACTCACACTTCACAAAGTCTTGGAGGTGGGCCGAGTTGGTTCTCCATGCATGACACTTGTTAATTGTTCCATCCAATATTTACTAATGTTCATGTACTTACATCCTTCTCTTCAATGTTGCATTGCTAGTTGGGACCGTTGGCTAGGATGTTTCTGCAGGTGGATGTTGAGCAGTCCCAATGCTTCCATTTTGACCGCTTACTCCTCACCGCTCATGTGGATCATTGGTGGTCAGAGGCGCACACTTTCCACCTACCATGCGATGAGATGACACCCACTCTACAGGATGTGTCCATGCTCACCGGGCTACTAATCGATGGTCACTAGTCATGCCAAAGGAGCTGCACGCGTGGCGGGCTAATTTGCTGCAGAGGTTCCACGGAGTTCTTCCACCACCGCAGGAGGGGGATGCACCCTACTAGGTCTTTACGGAGAGCCAGAAGCACGGGTCGATGAAGAGGTGTCTACAAAAGTTTAGGGTTAGTGCATTTACAATTTTGCAACGCTTTTGCCCACGTTTGTATTGATCTAATGCATTATTCTTCTTGCAAGAGTAGAGATGGCACCTGACGTGAACTACTACCAAGTGGCACGTGGCATACCTGCTCTGACTGTTCGGTTGGGTGATGTTCACGAGTACCCACGACATCAGCTTCGACGCCCAATTCATCCAGTTTGCCCGAGCTATCGCTGATGCGACGCTGAGGCAAGATCGAGTTTAGATGGGTTCGATTGTGATGTGTGGTACGCATCGCGCCCTCTCGCGATGCTTGCCTCAAAGAGTGTCGACATCCCTATTGGCCGCTGCCCTCAGATACTCCGGCTTGTGGTTGTTCGAGTGTTTCTAGATCAAACAACCGTGGATAGAGGGAAGGGTCTATGACGGGGAGATGTATGACGTGGACGACATCGACCAGCCGTCTGTGGGATCCCTGTGGTGTCGTCGACGATAAGTGGTTCTTAATAATGTCAATGCAAGCTTTGATATATCCATCTTCTTCATTGCATCTTCACATCGTGCTTTCTCCTTTCCAACCTTAGTAGATCTGGTCTCCGTGCGCAAGATGTACGACTACTTCACTGAGGCTTTCACCGCATCATATAAGGCTAGGTGCGGTGGGAACCATACACGCAGAGGAGGTGAACGCCGCACACCAAGCGGTTGTCCAAATTTTTGTACAAGGGACCACCATACTAGTTCACGCAGAGGAAGGTGTGTTCGATGTCTTCATCGAGGACTACATCGTGCACTACTTGTTGAGGTAGTTTGATGACGACATAAGTTCCCGCCTCCGTGGGACGCTTAGTTCCAACCATGACACACTTGTAAGTGTTTTGTCTTTGTTATTCAGATGCATTCTACGATCTTATCGCATTTACTAACTAAATCAACACTTCACAGATATGAGAACATGAACAATTAAATTAAGCTAAACAACGATAAGTCAGTAATTAGTAGTTAATTAAAAATACATCTAATAAAAAACAAAACATAATTGCAATTTATATCGATCGCATCGCCAAACAATTGTATGTAAAATATATCCTCAAGAGTGCATCAAAATAAATTGCAATGATTAAATCAAACATACAATATCAAATTAACTCAGAGTTCATTATAAAAATCTATTATAATCAAATGTAAAACATAAAATACAAACGCAGAATTGAATTACAAAAATCCATCTCCAGAAATTGCAATATGAATTTTCAAGTAATAATACAACAATGTTACACTTGCAAAATTAATTACAAAAGTTAATTATATCAGATCAGAATATAAAGTACAACTTCAAGTACATTACAAAAGAAGAGAATAAAATATTGCATTGCATGTCGCAGAAGCCCTCCTTGCAATCTTGTCCACATATCGCCAGTTGTCAAAACCATTCCTCAGCAATCCGAACCCTCACCACATTTCCATCGGCCACCAAACAATCACTAGAGCAGTAGCAAACAAAAGCTAAATAGAAATTAGAATTAAAGAGAGGTTGTCGTCAGATCGTCTGAAGTTCCTCGAGGTTTCTAGACCAACTTAGGTTAGTCGACACCATAGCTCTTTAGTAGGTCTCATCACTCGCATTATTAGCATCCGACACCCACATTATATCAACTTACCTAAACCGTATGAAAATCCGGCATGCCTTATGGACACATGGCCCATTTCTTTACTTAGCCCATGTCGAACCCCTGCATGCAACCTCAAACCCTCAGGCATTCTCAACTAGTCCCAAATCGTTAGCTAGCTCAGATAGTTGCAACATTGATGTAATCATAACCATAAAACGAATTGAAGATGAAGCAAACAAATTAATATTATTTAGTAGAAAAAGGACCTTATGGTCAAGTCTTACTGAGTTTGCCACGAGGGCTAAAGATCACAGAGTAAACTTGCAATGAACCAAAATAACTCATGGTGGCCACCCGACATGCCCGTGAGGACACGACCTAATTCGCAAAGTCTTCAAAGTACTCCTCTTCAATGAGCACGGTGCATCCGTGTTCTTTGTGGAGACCGATCAACTAGAGGACATAAAGTCGTGAGTACTTTGAATGTACTCAAGAAGTCGTAGGGGAATGTATACAAATAGTATTCATGCAGGTTTGACAAGGATAACTTTATAGTTATTTTGCAGAAAGCATATTGAAAGCACAAGTTGAAAGATTAATACATAAGTAAACAAGTTTTTTAAAATAACTAGTGAATACCCCGTTCACTTCCCAACCATTCCAACCAAACCATCCCAATAGTTTTTATGAAAATCTACCCCTCGTGTGAAACCATCAGGCATTATCTATAACCGGGGACACTACTATTTGAATAGTTTTACACTCTGCAGAGGTTGTACAACTTGACCCACAAGACATGACTTTCTAGTTGGTTTGGCATCCTCGATACCACCGCCACTACCTTAGGTGAGCGCCTAGAGCACGTGACAAGGCCTTTACAAAGTTTTGTTCGACTGGTCCTGCTCGCTAAGGATTCGCTTTCGCCCCTCTTACACCGCTCCCAACCAAAACAGAACCGAATCAAAACATTGCTAATTAGTTGGCTGTGTCCACCCCACAAATGAACTTGTGGTTGCACCTGTATGGCCTGCATCAATGGCATACGGTTAAGTCCTTAGTGGTTGCTTAGGCGAGACTACCTCATCCCATGTGCCTCGTGCACCCAAGTGCCCTCGCAACCAAAAACATGCCTCCCGCATCTTGCCTCGCACATCCCACCATTGCCACCACCACTTGCCCGAGCATAAATCGCTTTGTTCACCCAAGCCAATGGCAACCCCGCCATGGCACAAAAATTTTATAAAGGCAAAGATCGCACCACAAATTAACACAATCGTGACATCACACCACGCTTGCACAATAGTGGTATCGCACTATCATTCCATATATCATTAGATCAAAATTAATCATTATGTACACGTGATCATGAATCCCATCGCGACTAAGTATGGCTAAGCATAATATGATACCCATGTTGGTAATTCATCAATGTCCAACTAAAATAACCCATCCTATGGTGTCTAAGGATTTATGTCATTCAAGGGTACATGTCAATAACAATTATTCAAGGAGGCATACAACAATTAGGCAATTAACTACTCCCTAAGCTATTTAATATAAATCTAGCAATGCATGTTTTTATCAAACAATATAGTTTTATAAAGTGGTAATGCGACATGGTCAAAGATCTACGACTTGCCTTCGTTGAAGTGTTGCGATGCTTCATCGCCGGGTCCAAGAATTCATTCAAACGCTTAATCTATACGTGCATAAAAGAGCCAAATAAATAAAATAACTTCAAATAAATTTCAAATAGATAAAGATTTTAGATGAATTTAAAATTTTGAATCACTCGAATCGAGTTCAATGAAGAAGATATGGCCTCCGGAAGTTTGAAATACATAAAATCAAGAAAAAGGATTTTTCCGATTTTTCAATTATTTTTCTAAAGAAAATGGATTTATCGCACACCGATGTCACCCGGGTTTTATTTTCGGTTGAATTATTTTTTCAAAGGGAAAACCCAGAAAAACCCACGTCAGCAGCTGACTAGACACCACGCAAGCAAAGGGGGGCAACGTGGCGCCACGTGACGCTGAGGTGGCACCACCTAAGAAGCCACATCAGCACCCGGCGCCGGAGGCACGGGTGCCGAGGGTCACCGGCGATTGGTTGGGAGATGGCTGGCGGTGAGGGTAGCCAGAGGAAGAGGAGCTCACGGCGATGCTAGTGCGCGTGGCCTCGATGACGCGGCGTCACGGGGAGGCCGACGATGAGATTGAAGAAGTGGTGGTAGTGGCGATTAACGACGACGGTGGTGCTCTGGATGGCTTCAGAGGGCGGGGAGGTGCGCACGAGGTAGGCGGAGGTCTTGCAATGCCGTAGCCAGGGACGAGGGCGGCGGAGGAGGCTTGGCGGCGGCGACGTCGCACGGTGGCCGACAGCGAGAAGCTCAAAATGGGGGTGGAGGAGAGCGAGAGAGAGAGAGAGGGGGAGTAGAGGGGAACGAGGGAGGCGGCTACAGGGGGTTCGGTGCTCACCTTAAATAAGCACGGGGATGACCGAGAGAGGAGGATGACGTCGGTGGTTTTTGTGGAGCTCCAGACCGCCGCGACGTGGGGTTGTACAGGAGATACAGGGAGTGGGGAAGGGAGAACGTGCCGGCAGTGGGCGCGGCGGAGCCAGGAGGTGATGGGGAAAGGACGCGGAGGGGACATCAGCAGGTGGAGCCGGTGAGGAACGCGGTGCAGAAATCGCGAACGTGCGCACGGTTGCGTGAGGAAGACAACGGGCGAGGAAGACGACGAGAAGGTGCTGATAGGTGGGCCCCACCTATCAGCGGGAGTGGGAGGAGAGTGCGGGCTGGGCTGGTGCGCGCGAGAACGGGCCACGAAATTGAACGGCTCACAACAATTGGGACATTCGGACCGGTCGAACGTGAAAACGTGATCGGGTCGTCCAATCTTGATCGGACGGTCCACAACGCTTGGGAACGTTTGGACCGTCCGAACCTCTCATCTTGATCGGGCCGTCCAATCTTGATCGGATGGTCCACAAGAAAGGAAGGCATGGCACGCGAGCTAGAGCGCAGAGGTGAGCGGGCCGGTGGACTGTGTCACGTGAGCGAGAAAAAGGTGGGCCGAGGGAGAGATTTGGCCCAAAGGCCGGAGGTGATTTACAATAGATTTTTTATTTGAATAAATACCAGAAAAGGAAACCTTTTAGAAATTAGCTAATAAAGTCTAAAAATTCTAGGAAAATACACAGAAATCCTTTGAATTATTTAGAACTTAATAAAAATACTTTTGACTATATTTTAGCTTTTGGTTTTGTAATTAAAATAGACTTTAATTTCAAACAAAAGGAAAAACCATTTTTAAATTCTAGAAAATGCAAGAAAAGACTTAAAATCCAAATAAAATCCAGAAAATGCAAATAAACCAACTTTTTAATTTAATTGAAGTCTGATTAATTCAAATTAAATGGTTTTTTATTTCTAAATTTTAAGTTAAGCTTTTGCAACTAAATTGAGCCAAATGGTTATTTTTTAAATTTTGAATTTTTTTAAAAACTCAGAAAATTTGGGATGTTACAGCCCAACACTCACTTTCCATTTTAGCGATTTACCATCCGCAACTGTAAAACCAAAGAATAGTGCAAATAACTCTCCATGGACCAAAAGGTCCTTAGTCCAATATTGTCATGTGAGAGCCACAGGAAAAATAGTTCCAGAGCAAGATCACAAGATTTGACAAGAGGATTTTTGGAAAGGCTTGTATTTCCATAATTCTTATTACAAGAATTTCCCAACATACTGGAATTACAAGATGTAAGAAAAAGTTTTAATTTCTACTCATTTTCTTACATTTGGAACACAAGTACAGGATTTGGGATGTTACAGTTTTACAAAGGCACGTGGGTTGCCTCCTGTTCAACCTTTCCCAGCTATTGTTTGTCCGACACTATCGCCAAAGACATATGTCAAGTCTGATCCAGTTCCAATCCGAGATCGGGTGAACCAGATCACGGCTGAGGAAGCGGCTGAGGCACTTGACGTTCTTCTTGGTATGCTCCTAGTTAATTTCAGTTCAGCTACTGTTTTATTTGATTCCGGAGCACAGTTTGTTGTTCAACATCAGTTGAACATGCATCATTTTATCCACCTCATTTTATTTATTCCCTTGAGTCAGTCTTCAAGACTGATCAAATCTGTCGTTGCGTCATCATAGACATCCAAGGGGTAAATTTTGGGCAGATTTGATTGTGATAGACTTTAGAGGGTTGGATGTTATTTTAGGAATGGATTGATTGTCCATTCGATCCCTATTGGATGGCCTAATCCATTGGTACATTCCACTGGTCCAAATATCCTAGTCACCTCCCTCCTTGACTAATCTATTCCCAAGTTTGACTAGTCCTACTTGCCAGACTTGGTCGTCCTCATTTTTCACCGCCACCTAAGTGCTTCGTGCATTTAATACAAGTCATATTGCATTAAATGCGGCCATGCACGTGGCTCTCACACCGAATGTGGTCACTTAGTGGCACCATTGTTATCTTTCCTTGTCCCCTTTAACAAAGATACATTGTCCTACTCTTTTGTCCTTAACTAAATTGGTGGTAACACTTGCCTTGTCACTCACCTATTTCTTGGCCAATCGACTAAAGCCCGAGTCTTTTCTAAAATTGATTTGTGATCGGGCTATCATCATATCAAGGTTAGAGCTGAAGACATTCTGTAACATCCCCATTTTCAACTTGTGTTTCAAATGTAAGAAAATGAGGATAATTTAAAACTTTTCCTGCATCCTAATGCCTTTAAGCTTTTCTGAAGTTCTTGTAAAAGAATTTTGGGAAATCCAAAATTAAAATCCTCATTTGTCTCAAGTCAACAACCTCCTAACGGCTTAGATCTCCCAGGGGAGGTCATAAACGGTCCAGATCTGAGGCGGGGGAGGTCCTAAAGCCACGGATCTAAAGGAGGAGGTCCCAGACGATCAAGATCTCCAGGGGGAGGTCCTAATCGGCTAAGATGGAGCGAGGGAGGTCTGGACGGTTAGGATCTCACCGAGGAGGTCCTAACGGTCTAGATCTAGGCGGGGAGGTCCTAAGGCTTCCTTACAAGGACCAGTAGTGGTCTTTTACAAAGAGGACCTCGGGGGTAGTTTTGAAGGTTTTATTTACAAAATACCAGGGGTGGTCTTTTGCAAAGAGAACCTCGGTGGGGTGGTCCGAGAGGGTGGTCTTGATAACACAACCAGGGGTGGTCTTTTCGCACAGAGGACCTCAAGGAGGTCTTTTGCAAAGAAGACCTCGGGGAGGGTCCTTTGCGGAAACACAGAGGTGGTCTTATACGGCTAAGACTTAACAAGGGTGGTCCTATACGGCTAGGATCACCACCAAGGGGAGGTCCAGAGACTTAGGATTTTTCGGAAAAGATCCTAAGGCCCAGATCTAAACTTGGAGAGGTCGTGAACGGCTAAGATTAGCCCGAGGAGGTCCTAGAGTGGTTTTAATCTGCACAGACCTCCTGGACAACGCACAAAAAGGTGGCTGTTAAGACAAATTAAATGCTCCAGATGATTGACAATAAATGAAACTAAAAGGGACACTTAATGATTTCCAGACTTTAATTCTAAACCCAGGCCCACATGACAGCGACACCCAAGCCCAGATTAAAACACTATTAATGCCCTCAATGATAAGCAATGATTTGAGCATTAATGTGGTCCAAAGAACATGACGAAAACGGGATTTGCGAACTGGCAAAACCCGAAGCGAAGTTCATCACCTTGCCGCGGCGATGTGGACCTCGTCGGCGAAACCAACGGCACGGATGAGCTCCAAATAGGACGGAGAACCTAAGGGTGCCAAAAGCTACACCTAAATAGCTCCTACCTATGGCTAGCCGAGATAACCGCCGAGACAAATGCGCAACACGAAAACCTAAAGATGTCTAAAAGAATAGGATTTCGACATCGAGGTACTTACTGTGGAATGAAGGGGAGCTAGAGGTGGCGCAAGAGCTCCGTGACGCGGAGGTCACGAGGTGAAGAAGACGCACGCTCCCGCCACGAACAAAGACGCTCCCACTTTATCAACCTCGTGGAAGGTCAAACAAAGCAAGTTAGGGAGGCTTGAGGTGACCAAGGGAACTAAATGACGCCACTATTGCAATGTTGAACCACCAAGCTCAAGGTCGACTGAGAGCTCCAAGGTCCTAAGAATGGTGGCAAAGATTTTCGGTGTTTTGAGCACAAGTGAACCGAGAGGAGCTAAGGTGCAAGAGAGTGACTAAAAGAACTAAGAGAGGAAGCTTGAGCTTCAAATATAGCTGATGGGAAAGATGGCAAAGTCAGTATAATCTGAGCCAAAGTACACATGACATGATGGGAGGTGGTGACAGGAGACTTTTTAGCAAAAGGGTCGCAGACATTTAATGTTGGCAAGACATAGCCGCTTGTCGTGCCCTAGAGGTGACAAGGCACTGCTCTCTACTGCCATGCACAAAAATTGATAATGCCCAGGCCCACCCGACAGTGAGAGAAATGGTGGAAAAACCGGTCAAATGGACTCAACGGCTAAATCTGCGCTGAGCTCCACCAGGGAGGTTGTGAGCTGTTGGATTGAAATCCAAGGGCTCAGATTTTGGGCTAAGTATAAGAGGTCCTAACACTTAGGGGAGGTCTGAGCCACCGATCTCAAGATGGACGGCCCATGATCACCCAAGTGCTAGGGGTGGTCGTGGAGGTATGAGGAGGTCGCCCAGGGTGGTCTTTGCAAAAGGTGCAAAGGAGGTCCTGGGGGAGGTCCTCGAGGGTTGTCTTTGTAAAAGAACAGGAGGAGGTCGTGGGGTGGGAGGTCCTTTACAAAGACCCAGGAGGTCTTTGAGCGCTGGATTTGAGATCCAACGCCTGCACCACTGTGCCCAAATGCCCGAGCCCGACACGGCTCAAGCGGCTACGCGACCAAGACTGGAGGTCTGACTGGGTTTGAGTCTAAGTTTGACTCCGGACCGTGTTTAGAGTTTTAATTTGAATTGAGATTTTGAAGGGATCTTTAAAGATAGCAAACTAGCTACAAATTTATGAAATTTTAACAAGAGCTTGTCGACATTGAGATGGACATTGCGTAAACTTTCCAAAGGTTTTTGCACTGCATATTTCTCAAAAATCACACAATGTGTTAGGTTAGGTTTGACTGACCCTTAAAAATATTCGAACAATTTCTAAAAATTGTGAAATTTTTCGAGGGGTCACAAACCAACCCAAGAACTAAGGAAAATATTTCCTAAGAGGATCAACATATTCGACATAATTGTTTTGAAGGATTCAAGATTTGGATAGAAAGACTTGTGACTTTGTATTTCCATACTCGTACCACAATTGTTGAGTACACACAGAAATACATGACGTAAGAAAAAGTTTTAATTTCTACTCATTTTCTTACATTTGAAACACAAGTACAAAATATGGGATGTTACATGAGCCGAAAGCGCATGAGAGAGAGAGGGATCGAGAGATCGAGAGGTGGGGACCACTGTCAATGGGCTAGTGCTTGTATAGGGACTGGGCTACACATCTGGGCGGTGTGGGAGAAGGAATTGGTTTATGCCCAAAAGGGATTTCTGAGAATTAAAATAGGTTTTCTATTTCAAAAAATAGTAGAAAATCAAATAAGCGATAGAAAATAGCAAATGAACTCAGAAAAATTCTAGAAAAATCTAGAAAATATATCTGAGCACATAGAATCCAAATTAAATAGTTTTGACAATTGTTCATGTTGGCTTTAATCATATTAAATCTTTTTGATACTAAAGTCCATGTTTAAGCTTTGAATTAATTTCAAACAAAATCCAAATGATGAATTTTCTTCCTACCAACTATTCAAAGGATTTTTAAAGTTTAGAAAATTGGGATGTTACAGGGCGCCACAGAGGCACTCCAGGAAGAGTGCACAAGGCAAGCGTACGAACTTGGGGGAGTGCATGGCTCCTTGTATTGCGCAGTGGGAGGGGTCCTTGGAGGATGTAGTTTAGGAGGATACTCCCCATGACCCAGCGTCGTACCAAGAGTACCTACAGTACACATCACTCACACACGTTCGTTTGGTCTGTGTTGTCGATCCGCCATAGGTTGAGCTGGCTCGGGATGATCACTTGTACCCGAGACAGGCTGGCGTTTCTCTCCACTTGGTGGTATGTGCCCTATTATGTACATCGTCATGTAAATTACATTTTACATGTTAGTAACTTTAATGTTGCATTTCACAAACGACCACGAAACGGATATTAGTAGAGATGTGCACTGCATGTGGGACCACATCATTAGGGCCTAGAGGTCACATGGGAGGAGGTTGGATTGGTCCTAGGCCGTATCTACGAGAGGTCCCGACGCATTGTCAGCTTGACCTCTTGTCGCCAGCTACCGAGCATTGTGGGACCATCCTCATAGTGTCCCATTCAGTAGGCCACCCCAAGCAACGGTACATCCACCATGACACCCAACAGCTCCCCTACCGGACTAGGTAGGTAGCTCAACATGGTAGTGGGTGTTCTCGCCGTACCAGTTCCCCACAGGAGGTAATGTAGTAAACATAGTGTGTATTATCATACATATTATTGCAACTAGACCTGTTGAAATGCCGGGCTCAAATGGGCAGGCCCAAGCCGGGCCTAGCCTGGCCCAAAATTTGATTTTCCAAATTAAATATATTATTTAAATCTTTTTTGGAATAAAAAATAATATTTAATTCATTTCCAAAATTAAAAATATATTTTTTCATTTTTTATTGATTTTTTTGGGCTCGGGCTTTGAGCCAAAGTTAGTCCTAAGCCCGACCAACAGTTCGAGCTTAGCGAGCGGCACGCCGGTCGCCATGAACATCTCTAATCGCAACTAACCAATCTTGCATCTCGTACCGCAGGTCCACCAACGTCTCAGTGGGCACCTCACACGGCATCAACATTCTCATCATGGGCCCCTCCCAAGATGATGCCCACGCTAAGTACTTGCCACCATCACTTTTGGTTTTGCCATAATTGAAAACATACAAATGCATCAAGTGTTTAACACTTTACTACTTTTGCAAATTAGGTATGCATCAGTCAGCACCCCTGGTACATGCATCCCTACGTCATGGTGACATGGAGTACTACCTCATCGATGACCTGGCCGCATTCTCGATGTGCTTACAGTTCACAAATGCTTGGCGTGTCACCCAAGACGTAGCCCACACAGATCATGGATCTGTACACCACACCTTTCTTGTTGCACCACTTGGAGATAGGGTCGTCCCGAGCAACCGAGTAGTTGAGCCCTTCGAACCTAGACAAGGACCGAGCAGGCCCATCGACCCAACCAGGCCGATGATGTGGACAAGGTCAGGGCATGGACAGGAGAGGGAGATGGACAGGTAGATCATTAGTATTGTGCATGGTATGTCTTTTATTTCACACCTTAGTATCGATGTAGATGATGGGATTGTTGTACAATTGTATACTTTAAAAATCCGCATGTTATGCCATTTCTTGTGGTGCTTAGGTCGCTCAGTCAGCACTACGATGAGACTATGGGACTTTCAACGTAATTCTCACCATGCCTCCTCCAACAAGACCACAACAGAGGGGCATCCTACTCAATTCTAGCTCCTTCCCCCCTAGTTAGCACCGCGACATAAGCGGCTTGCTACATGAAGCTCGCTATTACTACTACACATCCTCCCTACTTGTCGAACCCGGGAGTGAAGGATCCCGAATTCTCTGTGTTTATACACTAGTCCAGGATTTCTAGTGTACACAGTCAAACAAAAGTGATAGCACAATCATATCACACACTTTATTAATAATAATTCAGAGTTTATTACAAAAGGGGCCTGAGGCCAAATAGAAAAGAAATAACACAGCGAAAGACAAAATAGTAGTAGACCACACGACTTGCCACATACAATCATCTCGTGGCGTAGCCTAGTCGTCAAGATCCTCACCGCTCGATAGAGGTCTTCTCCGAATAAAGATTATTCACACAGAGTAAGCACAACTACCGTGCTTGCAAGTTACACCCAATATTGAAAGATAATGCATGCATAAGGTAAACAAAGGATAATGGCAGGGTTATTTTGCATAAACAACATTTTCAAAGTTAAATACCAATATTAATTTCTAAGGCCAGTTTTTATATAATAACTCAAATCGTTGTTTAAAATGACAATTAATAGTGGATAACCTCCATTGATTGAATGGTGAAGGATACCTCCCATCACTTGGCTAACCGCCAATTTTTACCATAGGATTATCCATCCTAAAATCATCCGTTGAAATCATTTTATAAACCAAAACAAGTCTAACTCAGAGTGGCTTTGCTAGTATGTCCATGACCATGACGCAGACTATTCGAATAGTTTCTACTCGCAGAGTTTGTACAGCTTTACTCACACGAGATAATTTGTTTTAATGTCACCAATACACGCTCAAGGCGTGTGACTAAGCAATTATCATGAGGCCTTTACAATGCAACGCCTTAATGTATTCATGCCCGCTAAGGTTTCGCTACCATTGACTAACCATCCTCAGGAGCCCTCTTGCGCCTGTAGAACTAATGTCTAACCGACGCCACACATACAACATGGCACAAATAACACTAAGACGCCTACAAATTATTTAGCCAAATCGTCCCATTCCGCACATGTAGTGGTATGGTAAGGCGAGCAAAATACACTCAAAGACCGGTCCTTAATCGACTCTGCAACTTCCAATTAAACCCTAGGCCTTAATCCTAACCAGATTAAGCCCGTGCATGGACCTGCACCCACCATCCATCCATCTCGCCCAAGTCCAAACCCATTTTATTTTATTTAGAGTAAAATCCTCTTTATGAACTTTTGTGGTAAGACAATACCACCGTAATCAAATTTGAATCAAGTTTGTAAAAGATTTGGCTAAACCTCCCAAATTTGTAAGTGTGATCTAAGCATGGCTAAGCACATCATTAATTTTAATAGCATTTTACCTAAGGGTGACAAGGCATTCATATTCAACACTCAAATTGGCCATACAATGAAGATTGGAATAACTATATACGAAAACAGGGCATTTAAACAATTATATAAACATATGCATGCAATAGTAATTTGAAAACAGAATTAAATACGTTAAAATACTGGGAACAACATGATCAATGGTGTAACATGCCTTCGTTGAAGTCTTAAAACTCTAAATCGACCGAAGGATCTAACTCTCTGGAGTCGTCGAGGTCTATACGCGAAAATACGGCAAATTAACTTCAAATTCAAATAAATTCAAAAAGACAATTCAAAATAAATCCAAATTGAAATATTTTTGTTTAGATAGCTATATTATAATTTTATAAAAATTTTGCAACTTTAACCACCGAATTTGGAGTTCAGATGCAAAAGATATGGATTTTTGAAGTTTAAACCTAAATCTGAAACTTAATGGAATTTTTTGAATTATTTTTCTACTGGAAAATCTAATTATTGCGCAATAATGACGTCAGCGAGGAATTTCAGAATTTTTAAAGGAATTAAAATAATTCCTGACATATGGGCCCCACGTGTCATAGACACGGTCCATGTGGACTAAGTCCACGACCTTTTGGCTCAGGAGGGTGGTGCTGACGCGGCGCCACGCCAGCGAAGCTGGCGACGTGGCGCACACATGGCCGTGAGATGGCGCCATGGTGACGCTTGCGTGGCAAGGCCACGTAGGCACGAGGCCGACGGTGCCCCGGTGAGTGTCTCGTCGGCGTTCTACGCCGCGGCGAGCCCTACCGGTGTGTGCAAAACGAAGAGGGGAGCAGCTCGAACTAGTGGGTTACCAAAATAGCGGCGGAGTGTGTTGGAAAGGTCGTCGGCGATGGAGTTTTGCGGTGGCGCTTTGAGGTCGACGGCGAAGTAGGGGCTACGGGGCTCCTCCTGCGAAGTGGTGGTCGGCTTCGCATTGACGCGGTGGTGACGATGGTGTGGTCGGCGAGGGTGGAGGGGCTCCGGTGACGCCGGAATCGGAGAAGACCTGAAGGTTTTCGCCGGTGAAGATCTTCAAAAAATTGGGCGCTACAGCGGTGGTGGCGAGCTGTGGATGGTGGCGTTGTGATGTGGAGGTTGAGGCGCTCCCGGCGCACCTATTTATAGGGCGCGGGCGTGACCGAGGCGGCGTATCGCCCAAGAAGGTCCGCGCGGCACGGCGGAGCAAAATCGGGGATTCACGGTGAGGAAAAGGAAAGAAAAGTTCGGGATGGACGCGGCGTGATGCAGGGATCTTAATGCGCGCGACGATTTCGGAGATGCGGCCTGGTTCGGGCGCATATGGAAGCTTTCTAGAAGGCGGCAATGGCGGGCGTGAGTGAGAAAGGAAAGTCGCGGGGAGGAAGAAAGGAAAGGAGGACAATGACCCAGGTCCGCCCGATTTTGATCGGACGGTGGACAAGGTTGGGGCGATTCGGTAAGTGTGGGTTAGCGCACCGCTGGATTTAATCCAACGATCGCGATAGATCGAGAGGTTGCGAGGAAATAGTGAAGTCTCGATGCACGTGAACCATTGGATCTAGATCGGACCAGACACACGCTGTTGGGATGTTCGGGCCGCCGGACACCTCATTGAGCTCGCCGTTGGATTTCGATCCAACTACCGATAAAGGCCGGCGCGCGCGAGTGTGAGAGAGAAAGAGAGACCGACAAAGTGGGCCTCTGGCCGGTGAGAGAGGAAGAGGCGGCGTGTTTGGGCGCGGGCCAGCATGCAAAATGATGGGCCGGGTGGGTTTCGGCCCAAACACTATTTGAAGATTTTCTTTTGATTTCTTAATTAATTTAATTCTGGTAATTCAATTAGGCTTTAGAATATAGCAAATTAAGTCCACAAATTTTGAGAAAATTCAGAGAAATTCTCTTAAGCATTTAGGACTTGAATAAAATATTTTCAACTATTATTTGGTAATATCTTTTGCAAATAAATTTGATTGGCTTCGAATTAATTAAGTAAAAGCTTTTAAAATTTTTAGAAAATTCCACAAAAATAATTAAACTTTATTTTCAACTGAAATTTGAAATTTGGGCTGTTACAAACCTACCCCCTTAAAGGGAATCTCGACCCCAGGATTCAGGCTTGGTTAGCAAAAAGATCAGGGTAGTTGGCCTTGAGTTCTTCTTCCTTCTCACATGTGGCTTCACTTTCTGGATGGTGACTCCACTGCACCTTGTATGATCTGATGATTCTGCTTCTGGTGACACGTTCTGCGATATCTAGAATTTTAATTGCTCGCTCTACATAGGTAAGGTCTTCTTGAAGATCACAGCTTTCCAGGAAGGTGTGGTCTTCCTAGGCACTCAAGGCATTTCTTTAATCATGCGACACGTGGAAGACATTATGTCATCACGACAAGGCTTCTAGCACTTCTAATTGATAAGCTACTTTCCATGTCTTGCCAAGATCTTGTATGGCCCGGATATATCTGGGTGCGAAGTTTTCCTTTGTCCTGAATCTCCTTACTCCTTCGAGTGGAGTAACTCGAGATAGACATAATCTCCTACCTCAAAGTTTAATTCCTCCGACTGCTATCGTAATAACTCTTTGTCGGGATTGAGCTACTTTCGCACGTTCTCAGATAGCCTTCACTTTACTTTCACTTTCTTTGATCAACTCAGTCCAAAGAGCTGATGTTCTCCTACCTGATCCCAAAGGAGCAAGGTTCAGCATTTCCTACCATACAAGGCTTCAAATGGAGCCATCTGCAGACTGGCTTGGTAGCTATTATTGTACGAGAATTCTGCATATGGCAGATCCTTGTCCCAACCTTTTCCGAATGCGGGCACAGCTCAAGCATATCTTCAAGAACCCGTTGGTGCGCTCGTCATCCATCTGTCTGGGGATGATATGCCGTGCTGAAGTTGAGTCTGGTCCCTAGGGCTTCATGCAGGCTTTTCCAGAACCAAGAAGTGAACTGAGAACCTCTGTCGGACACAATCTTCTTGGGCACTCCGTGTAGGTAGACGATCCTGGTCATGTACAATTCTGCTAACTTGCTGCTCTGGTAGTGTCACAGCCCCAACTAATTAAATTGGATTAATATGTATTTCACTAACAAAGTTTCCAAACCCTGAAAGAATGCCTGACAGAAGCTCCCGTACTTGTTCTGCCAGACATTCACAAGAGCTTTGATATTTACTGTGATGCATCTTGCCACGGGCTCGGTTGTGTGCTTATGCAAGACGGCCGAGTGGTGGCCTACGATCGAGGCAATTGAGGCCCCATGAGGCCAATTATCCCACACACGACCTAGAGCTCGCAACGTAGTTCATGCCTTGAAGATTTGGCGACATTACCTCACCTGTAATCGCTATGAGATCTACACCGACCATAAGAGCCTTAAATATATTTTCACCCAAGCCGACCTGAATTTGAGACAAAGGAGATGGCTTGAGTTGATTAAAGATTATGATATGGGACTCCATTACCATCCAGGAAGGCTAATGTAGTGGCGACGATTGAGCGTAAAATCCCAATGCAACTGCTTGTCTCAGAACTCCTTTTTCTGCAGCTTATGTTCTGCATTGCAAAGCCTACACCGGAGATAGTTGAAGAAGGTTCTTGCAGCCCTCGGTGTGACTTGCACACTTGAGGACCAGATTAGGAAGCCTGAAAACTGATGCGAAGTGGCTAAAATTTTAGAACTATTGAAACAAGGCAAGGCTAAATGTTTTAAGCAAGATGCACAAGGTACTCTATGGTTTGGAAACCGTATGGTGGTACTGCTTGATCACCACTTGAGAGAATTGATTCTCAAGGAGGCCCATAACTCAAAATTCTCTATCCACCAGGAGTACAAAATGTATCAAGATTTGAAAAAGAAACGTGGTGGAGCCAATGAAGCAAAACGTTTAGCGCAAGATGTGGCCGAAAGTGCGATCTATGTCAAAGAGTTAAGGCTGAGCACTTGAAACCAGCTGGTACTCTAGATCCCCTGCCCATTCCCCAGTGGAAATGGGAAGAAGTTGGCATGGATTTTATCACCGGCCTTCCTAGAACTAAAGCTGGATTCGATTCTATATGGGTAATTGTGGACCGTTTGACGAAAGTTGCTCACTTCATTCCTGTCAAGACCATCTACCGTGGGGACAAGTTAGCGGAGCTTTACATTGCAAGGATTGTTTGTCTCCACGGTGTTCCAAAGGTGATAGTTTCCGATAGAGGCCCTCAATTCACGTCCTATTTCTCGGAATGCTTACATAAAGCGATGGGGACCAGTCTATCTTTTAGCTCCGCTTATCACCCGCAAACGGATGGACAAACTGAAAGGGTGAACTAAGTTTTGGAAGATCTTCTTCGGGCTTGCGTGTTGTCCTACCGCGATAGTTGGGAAAAATGTTTACCGTTTGCCGAGTTCTCATACAACAACAGCTTCCAATCGAGTATTCAAATGTCACCCTTCGAAGCATTGTATGGGAGAGCTTGTAGAACACCTTTGAACTGGTCCGAAGCCGGGGAGAGGCTATTTTATGGCCCAACCTTGGTGGAAGATGTCAAGAACAAGTTCGTGTCATTCGCGAACGACTTAGGACGGCTCAAGCACGTCAGAAGTCATACGCCGACCGTCGTCGTCGCGAGTTGAGTTTCGATGTGGACGATCATGTATACCTTAAAGTCTCTCCCATGAAAGGAGTTCGCCGTTTCCAAATCAAGGGTAAATTAGCACCTCGCTATATTGGACCTTCCGTATTCTAGCTAAGGTGGATCGGTGGCATACCGGTTGAGTTGCCACCATCACTTTCAGACGCATGACGCCTTCCACGCCTCCCAACTCAAGAAATGTCTTCGAGTCCCAACGGAAGCAACCGAGTTGGATAAACTCGACTTGCAACCCGATCTATCTTATCGAGAGCCCGATTCGTATCCTTGAGGAAACCGGCGTAAGACTAGGAATCGTAACATCAAGTTCGCAAGGTTCAATGGAGCAACCACACTGAGGATGAAGCAACTTGGGAACGTGAAGACCTGATGCGAGCGGCGATCTGCACCTCTTCTCTACCAAGTGCCTTCGATCAAGAGAAGAAAGGTAAAACATAGCAATATAAACAAAATTGTTCTTATGGCATAATTATAGCATGTCAACACTATCTTTGAAGGAAATCAAGACAACATAAATTATAACTTCTAATGAAAACTTTCTAATTCTTCTTCACCTGCATCTCGGTCGAGATCTTTTGTAAGGGGAGGTTTGTCACAGCCCCAACTAATTAAATTGGATTAATATGTATTTCACTAACAAGCATTATCAAACTCAAATCATTTCATAATATATTGTACTTGGAAAATCTAATTTGAGGTAAACATACATATCAAAATTCAATTTTTTATTCAAATCAGTGATAAAAAGTTGTGATCATCATCTAAAATCAATTTATTTAAATACTACACTAATTATTAGGAATTAATATAATTTTTCCCAAATTTTGGGACTAGTTTGAACCTCATTAAAATTCAAACAACATTTATAGACATACAACATGTTTGAATTTAAATACCACAAACTATATTATGAACAGTAGGGTTTTATAATTTTTATGGGAACTATATACTCCCAGGAACCCCCACAAATTATTTGAGGATTTTATGAAATTTATTTCTATTTATAAAGCTCGTCAAAGTAGTAAATCTAATTTAATTCTACCAAACTCAACCCTAATCGGCTAGCATCGTTCCTCTGACTCGCGTCCGACTTCGGCCGATCGACTCAACCCAACCGCCTAATCGCACCTCACATGCGTCCGTCGGATTGAAGATCAACGGTCCGCATCTCATCACCGCCGACTGTCCGAATGCCCCACTCATCTCGTCCGTCCATTCGCCATCTAACGGTCCCGATTGAAACCTCTCTCCCGAGCCATACTCGTACATCGACGGTTGGGTCCACTGGACTACCGCTGTTTACCTCGCGCAGAGCCGAGCTCCACGCGCCGCGCCGTTAAACAGCGCTTGCGCAGAACGGCAACTCGACGCATCAATCCGCCACGCCGGGCACTCCGAACCACCTCCTCTTCACGCCGCCTCCATTGCCGCCATCGCCGGCATAACACCCCTCGAAGCCCTCCATTCTCCCTCACTTCTCCTGCTGACAGAGGAGAGGAGGCTTTCTCTGTTTCTACTTGGGTAGCTTCCACCGGTGGTGCTCCTCCGCTCCATGTTCGTTGGCATTTCCATTTTTGCTCAAGCGAACTCTTGCTTTTGCTTGTAGCCTCTCGCCCCATCGCCGTGTTTCTAGCTCTGGCTGCAGAGCACGCTCCGAAGGACACCTCGTGTCCTCTTCGTCTCCGGGAGGTATGATCCACATTCCACCGCTACTTTGTATGCCTTAGTTTACCGATCAAAACCCTCACTTGTTTTCGGAATGCACTGCACGATCCAGCTTAATTTGAAGGTGTTCTCTTTTCACCAAGGACAACCTTTTCGCCTCCCACTTAGGTTCTGTAAGTTTTTGTCAAATTCTCGCTTCTATAGCTTCCTCCGATGATCTTTAAGTCATCTTGATCATTATTTTCTCTCGGTTTTGCTCAGTGAATCCTCTCCTCGCGAAACCGAAGTTGTCGCCTCGTCTTCTCCGGCCCAAGACACTCCTCCGGCCTCCAACTTCCCAAGCTTCCACGCCTCCGTGTGACCTCCCAACCTTTAGGTAGCTTAAGCAATCGCCAGTTGCACCGAGAGCTCGGTTTAGCTGCATGCCCATTTGCCGATAACCCGCCGCCGCATTCTCCGCGCAGTCACTGGCAAAGCCGGCCACCGACGACCACATGCTTATGATGCGCAAGACTATTGCGAGCTAATGCGACAAGTGGCGTGCTCGCCGCGGGCGCCAGTAGCGCCGCGAGCCGCCAGCAAGCGGGCGGTGACGTTGTTGCCGCGCCGTATTAGGACAAGCATCAGAGCTCGCCATTAGGCGCTAAGCACCGATGATTGGCATTTAATGGCCGTTTTAGCCGCCGAGTTGAGTCATTGACGGGGCCATGCACGTAAAGCCGCGTGGGTAAGAGAGGTGAGTGAGAGTTCGACGAGTGGGCCTAGCCCATTAACCTCAGACACGCAAGGCAGTGCGCGTGACCAAGTTCCATGAGCTGTCACGATGATGGACCCCACCGTCGCCGCTCGCTTTCTTTTAATCTGAGCAACAGAAAGTGCACTATTCACAGCCCGCTAGTCATTGATCGGCTAGCATATACCTCGGTAAGAAAAGTAATAATCACTTTAGTAAATTCGAGATCGCTTATTTATACACTAAAATATGAATAACTTCTAAAATACATAACTAAATCATTTTAACTCCAAATCGCATGAAACCACTTCTGAAATTTTCATTTGTAGTAAACTTTATATTAAAATTAGTTTAAAAATTTTCTCTGTAGCAGAGAGTATTAATTGGAGATTAATCCATTACAACCATTATTTGTACAATAGAAAAATGACCTGATAACTTCAAAAATGCATAAGTAATTATCGAGGCTCCAAAAACAAGTGAGACCACTTTTGATAATTTTTATTTTCAATGAACTTAATTCTAAAATGGTCTCCATGTTACCTCTGTCACAGAAACTATTTTGGGAGAATATACTCTTAACTTCATTATTTTTATACTATAAAAGGGTCGATAACTTTGAAAATCAATAACTAAATCATAAGAACTCCAAATGGGACAAACTCAACTATTCTGAACTTGTATTAATATTACCTATTTACCTATGTAATCCTTTACCCCACCACTGTTCCACAAATTTTGGCCAAATAATTAAATTACATGATTTGAGGTTTAATGAAACCTGAAATTCAAAATAGCATAACTTCCAATTCATAACTCCAAATGGAATAATTCTTTTACCTAAATCCATTTAAAATCATGATCTAACTACTGTAGAAAAATCATGCATTTTTGAGCATTTTGGTTTTTGAGTTGTTTTCTCGGTAATTATTTGATGTTATAATTATATAGATCCCGAGCATATTGACATCGACACTTACGACACTCACCCTCAGAAAAACCTAAGGCTTTGCCTCTTCTCATATTCTTTTTAATTTCTTTGAGGTCTTCATCTTCTAATTGTTTTGTTCTGATCTGACTTTGAAGAGTCGGTTGAACTTCCAGAGCATTCACACAACTGTGGTTGACAATCTCCAGGTTCAGGCGCTGCAGTTCTTCATATAATTTTGCCTGATTCTCCTGCACCAAGATGGTGTTGCAATACGCCTTCTCGCTCAGTGGCATCCGCCACCACGCTGGCCTTGTCCGATGATAATGGATTCCGAGGTCGTAATCCTTTATCAACTCCAACCATCTTCTCTCGCTTGAGATTGAGTTCTGACCGAGTGAATATGTATTTCAGACTCTTATGATCTGTGAAAATCTCACGTGTTACCAATGAGATAATGCCGCCAGATTTTCGTAGCGCACAATTGTCGCTAACTCCGTGATCATGAGTCGATAATTCCTTCGTGGTGGCCTCAATCGCCGGGATGCATAAGCCACAACTTTACCTTCCCGCATCAATACACATCCGAGGCCTTGACGGACGCATCACGAAGATCTCAAAATCCTTGCGATGTCCGCAAAATTAACACCGCTGAGACTAGCCTCTTTTCGCCTCAAAACTTTCTTCGCATGCGCTTGACCATTCAAACTTCTTCTCCTTCTTCGGTTGAGTCATGGGTCTTGCAAGCTTGGAGAAACCCTCGATGAACCTGCGGTAGTAGCCCGCTAGTCCAAGGAAACTTCTCACTTCGGTGACTGATCTCGGTTGCTTCCTGTCTATTACTGCCTCAACTTTGGCGGGATCTACTGCAATTCCTCCCGCGGATACAATATGTCCAAGGAATGCCACTTGACTTAGCCAGAATTCACTCTTGCTGAATTTGCCATAAAGCTGGTGCTCCCTGAGTTTGTCCAGGATCAGCCTGAGGTGTTTCTCATGCTCTTCTTCATCTTTTGAGTAGATGAGAATGTCATCGATGAAGACAACTAAGAACTTATCCAAGAATTCCATGAACACATTGTTCATCATATTCATGAAATAAGCAGGGGCGTTTGTCAAACCGAAGGATATAAGTGTAAACTCGTACAGTCCATATGTTGTAGTGAAAGCGGTCTTCGGGATATCTTCCGGTCTGATCTTCAGCTGGTGATAACGGGATCTCAGATCAATCTTCGAGAAGACACTTGCTCCCTTCAGTTGATCAAACAGATCATCAATCCTGGGCAACGGGTATTTGTTCTTGATTGTCACCTCATTGAGTGATCTGTAATCAACACACATTCTCATACTATTGTCTTTCTTCTTGACAAATAGTACTGGTGCTCCCCAAGGTGAAGAGCTGGGTCGAATGTACCCTTTGCTTCGCAATTCTTCAATTTGTTTCTTCAGCTCTAGTAACTCATTGGCTGGCATTCTATAGGGCCGCTTCGAGATTGGAGCTGTCCCGGGAACTAGATCAATGAGGAACATTATGTCCCTATCCGGTGGCATGCCGTAAATCATCCGAAAGACATCGATATTCCCGCGCCACGTATGTCTTCAAGCTTTACTTCCTTCAAGTCGGGTGAGACAGAACTTCCTCTTGTGCGGTCTCGCTTGAATTCTACCAAATTCCTGCTCATTGGTGAGGGTGATAGACCTATTGGTACGATCTATTTGTCCATGGTTTTTGGCTAGCCAGTCCATTCTAAGAATTACATCCAGTCCTTGGGAGTGTAAGACTATCAGATCGGCTAGGAAGGATACTCTGGATATCTCAAGAGTAAGATTTGGGCATAGGGAACTGGTTCTCATTTCCGAGCCCGGGGAATGGATTATCATGGGAGTAGCTAAGGAGGTTATAGGTAACCCAAATTTTCCCACAAACTTATTTGAAACGAATGAATGTGAAGCACCAGAATCAAATAGGACAGATGTTGGTATTGAATTAACAAAGAACGTACCGAGAACAATATCTGGCGCTGCCTGAGCTTCCTCTGCAGTGACATGGTGCACCCGTCCCTTGGTGAACTGGCCTGCTGGCCTTGTGATGCCGCCGGTAGCTGGAACTCCTGAGGTTGGCTTGGCCGAGTCACGCTTGTCGCTTCTTCGCATTTGTTGGCATAATGCCCGCCTCATTGCAATGAAAGCACGAACTCCCGGCCGAGGAGGTGGAGTGCTTCGCGGAACCGCCTCCGCATGATGTGTTGCGGAAGTTGGAGGGTTGGCGCCGTGGCGGTGCCGAGTGCGGGCGTGGAAGATTGAAACTTCCCACGCTGCGGGGCGCGTGTGGTGATGCGAGGTTTGGGCAGATTCTCCGCATTGAACCTTTGAGCGCCATCCTCCGCTGCGGTTCTCCATTTCCATGTGCTTGGCCTCTGCCGATTGCCTTATCCACCAACCGCTGGAAGTCGGTGAAATTCGAGAGATCACCAACAGATGTCATCGCTTAATCCTCTAGGAACCTTCTCGCTGTTTTCATCTCGACTACGCCACCGCGTGCGGGCAAGTTGATTGAATCGCAGTATTCATTCACCGCGGTTGTTCTGTCGAGTGCATGGAACTCCTTCTTCTTCAGCATCATCATTCCCACCGGAATGTGTGCATGGCGGAAAGCTTGCACAAAGTCAGCCCATGTGATGGATTGAGCATCATTATGGGCGATGCAGTAATTGTCCCACCATCCTGATACGGGACCATTAAGTTGGTGAGAGGCAAACAAGACCCTCTAACGATTAGAGCACTTGGTGATGTCCAGCTTCTTCTCAATGGCCCGAAGCTAGTCATCGGCGTCCATTGGTTCGATACTGCTTGAGAAAGTCGACGGACGCATCCTCATGAACTCGGACATGGTCATCCTCTGGTTGTGCGGGGGTGGGGCCCGAGCCGCAAATCGCCGCGTAGCGCTTGGACATTCTGAGCATTTTGCAGAGATTGGGCGAGAAGGTCGATCAGATGAGTTTGATTCGCCATCATCTGGCGTCAGTCGGGTCCTTCCACCGGTGGTGGTGGTGGCTGCGGAACATGATTATCCTGGTAATTCGCCTGATCGTTCCCTTGGGCGCTGGCACTGCCGCTGCTTGTCCTGCGGGTATTCACCATCTGCTTGATCCTCCAAGGATTTAGAAAAGATAGCAAGAAATTCTAAGGGGGATAAATCTAAAATAGCCCAAGAACAAACAAATAAACACACAACAAAGAACCAACTTTTCAAAATAGTTCCTTTATTCATTTATTTTATTAATTGATTATGGCTATCACAAGGGTAATTGATAGCTCATAATTCGCGACTAAAGTACGAACTAAAGGAAAACAGCTATGGGGTACTAGCGTGTAGTCTATCTCATTAGAGCTAGCCTCGCCTGCCTTGTAGCTAGCCAGCTCTACTTCTATCATCGCCACCTTTGCTTCCAGATACTCCAAGCTATCTTGGACGGTACGCAAGTCCTCCAAGGTGTTCCCGTAGGCATAGTCCAGTGCCTTTGTCAAGTCCACCTGTGCGTCAGCTTGGGGGAATCTCTTCTTTGAGCGAGGAAGGTGCCGCGAAGTCTGGTCGCAGGGGATTCTGTAATTATCTCCATAAGACCGAGATTAGACAAGGTCTTAGGGACATAATTACGGGTCTCGGTAATGAATTCCAATTTAACTCTATCCAAGTGAGAGGCTTAGTCGAATACTAGAGCCTCAACGATCATGCGTACGCTCCCTTGCGAGCGCTACATGATTGTCGATTCTCCTTGATTCAAGCACTACACTTAGTGAGTTAAATGGGAATTATCAACAACGAGTATGACATATATTGGCTCCCAAGATCAACGACCAATATACTCATACCCTCACCCAACGTTGATTACATCCATACAACGATACAACAAGAGATAAAAGACAAAGCGCATAATAGTCATAGTCTGACTTATTACAAACCACCGACCGCCAAATTTAAAGTAGAGTATGAAGTAGCAAGCAGATTAAACAGATAAAGCAAAAGACCAGCAGTGGTATGCCCATCACCCATCGGCAACCGATCGGGGTTAAATGGCAAGACACTACTCATTAGTGTCACCCAAGTCAACACTAGCGAGATCGCCATAATCATAACCTTCCTCACCAAAAGGCCAAAGAACATCCGCCGAGTACAAGTGTACTGCAAGTCTTACACAAATAAAAATAGTTATGCATAAGGGTCATTCAAAGGATGGCTCATATTGGTTTAGTTTTGTGAAAGAGACGCAACAATTAACATCCTACACATACTAGTTTTTCATGTGCCCATTTAACAATCAGATTTGAAGTAGAAGTAAAACATGTAGTAAAGCATTTGTTGATAAACAATTGAATCATACCAAGACCAAAGTGGCAGCCCACCTTGATGTACTAAACACATGAACATCCCGCTCATGACGAATACCAAGTTCAACCACAATTTTAATTAAAAGTCTAACAATAGTAACTCCTAACTCAAGCGTGTTGTCCATAACCGTGGACACGGCTATTCGAATAGATTTATACCCTGCAGGGTGTACTACTTTACCCACACGACTTGATTAGCCCGTAAGCCTCCAGAGGCCTCAAATAGCACACTTCCTATGGTATGCCACGGTAAATCAAGATACAATATTTTCAAAGAAGAAAACCCTATTGGGCTAAGTCCCCTTGTGAGATGGTTCCTTGCCTAGTACAAGCGCCCGATAGCACTTGCTAGGGGCTCACAAGTTATATTGGAAATACCGATGCAATCAAAACCAAAAGAATTGGTGCTCCCTTGCACACTATAAAGGATTACATCGGCTCCTCAAAGAACATAGGATTTCACTCGCTATGCCCCTTACACCACCAAAGACTTAACACAATAAAACCTCCCCTACTTAACCATACGGCTCCCAACCCGCGGTGGCAGACGAGTGTACTTGAATTAACGACGCACAAAGTTCGGTCCTCAATTGTCCGACAAGTCCTTCCACTTACCCAATGCTCAGGCACAAAGCACCATCACTAACCAACACTTGTCCGGACCAAATCTCATTTAAAAATGACAAAGTTTAACTCATAAAACAGCTACAAAGACCTGAAGTAAAATCATAAAGTAAGAGTGGTGTGTATCCCAAAACCGCCAAGTTATTTCCGACGATCGAACTACTCAGATCTAGACTTGCATGGCTAAGCAATTTATAGCCCATAATTCCCACATCCTATCTTAAGCATATAGGAGTTGGCATAATTCAAGATTAACCTCAAGCATAGGACATAACTAAACTACACATCACAAAAATATTGACATAATCAAAATAGCATGCAAGCAATTATCATTGCACTATCTTAACCAAACCGGATCAAATATGATGCAAAAGAAAGTTCAAATGATGCTTGCCTTGCTGGTACAAAGAGCTGCTCGCTCTCGCAGAGCGTAAGTGTCGATATCAATATTCTCGAAATCTATATAATTATAACATCAAATAAATACGAGAAAGACAACTCAAAACCAAAATGCTCAAAAATGCATGATTTTTCTACAGTAGTTAGGTCATGATTTTAAATGATTTTTGGTGAAAGAATTATTTCCTTTTATTTAGCATGTGAAAGTTATAATGGTTTGAATTTCGATTTCAATAAGCCGTCATTATGTAATTTAATTATGAAGTGAAATTTTGTAAAACAGTTGGCAGTACGTGGATTACGAGATAAATAGGCAATATTATTATAAGTTAAACAACAGCTGAGTTTGTCCTTTGGAGTTTTTATGATTTAGTTATTGATTTTCAAAGTTATCACCTTTTATAGCATAAAATAATGGAGTTAAGGAGTATATTCTCCCAAAATAGTTTCTGTGATGAGGTAACATGGGGACCATTTTTAGAATTAAGTTCACTGAAATGAAAATTATCAAAAGTGGTCTCACTGCTTTTGAGCTTCCAATAATTACTTGTGCATTCTTGAAGTTATCAACCTTTTTCTATTGTTCAAATAAGAGGATTAATGGCTCATTTTCCAAAATAAAGCTCTCTGTTACAAGGACAGAGTTGGAATCAATTTTAATATAAAGTTCATTAAATATGAGAATTATCAGAAGTGGTTTCGCTCATTTTGGAGTTAAAATGAATTAGTTATGTATTTTCAAAGTTATACATATTTTTCAGTGTGCAATGAACTCATTTCGAATTTCATAAAGTATTTACTACTTTTCTTACCGGGCGCTAGCCTAACCGCAGAGAATGACGAGTGGGACCGAGGTCAAGGTTTTGACCGATCAACAAGATTGACTCTCGGTCCGGCCATGAACAAATCAAGGCGATTCCTCCGAACACGCCTCTTCAAAACCCTAAACGTGAAACCATTCTAAGCATGCTAGGATACGCTTTCTATTTAACTAAAACGCACTCTATAATTTACGCATCCACTTAACAACCCTTAGGCCCACAAGTCATGGACTCATAACTATCTAACCACAATCATTAGCGTTAAATAATCCGACAAAATCACCGCTCTTACTACCGTAGCGCCCGACAACAGAAGCGGCGCTACGAGCCTCGCCGGCGATCCCGCCCACGGCGGCTCAAGCCAAGGGCACAGATGTGATCACATTAAGCTCGCGCACCTAACGGAAGTGTTCTCGCGCGTGAAGTGACCTAGACCGCCGGCCATGCCGAGCGGAGCGGCGGTGAGCTATACTGCAAAAGCAATACACGGATTTGAAAATGCTTCGCATAAACGAGCGCATGTTTAAGCTCCTAGGGGCAAGAGGAAACTACTGCGCTGACAAGAGGACCGAGAGGCACCGAACCACGCACGCGGCGGCGATCGAAAGCAAGGAGAGACCCACGGTGACACGGCAACCGAGCAAAGAAGCCAACAGTGGGTGGTCGGAATAGGTTACTTAGGCACATAAGATGCTAACAAAGGCATGAATCGAGAAATGGATCACCAAGGCGACAATTTGACGAGAAAGTGTTGTGGCGGCCAAAGTAACAACTCCGAGGTCTACGAACTCCGGGAACAATCCGACAATTAAAGTGAGGGTTTTACTCTCAAGGTCTAGAACAAGAAATGACGCGCAAAGAAAGGTAGGGGCTCACCAGAACAATAATCGCACTGAGGAGGCCTCAAAGGCCTGAGTGGCGAGAGCGACGAGGTGGCCCGAGCAACTACAAGCAAATGCAAGAGTCCGGATGAGTAAAATGGAGAAGGTATGCAAGGAGAAGGCTAGGGACTTCACGGCTCGAGCTTACTCGAGAGGAGGTGAAGAGCGCCTCCTTTCTCTCGCCACCGAGAGGAAAGTGAGGAACCGAGAGAGGGAGAGGCGAGTTAAAGGGCGCAGCGGTCGGACAAGCAACGACGTGAGAAGGAGGCGCCAGGATAGGTTGGAAGGTGCGTGGCTCACGGCGTGGATCGAGCGGAGCAAAGATGCGACAGCGCGCGTGGCGCCAACGCTGTGGCGCGAGTCGCCGAGAGGAAGAAGATGGCCCCGACGCGGGCCCTGGCGGCGGCACAACGCACAAGAGATAGAAGAGATGCGGTGGCTCGACCGCTTGATTAAAACGGACGGCTAAGATTAAAAGGGGGTTCGGACAGTCGATCGTGATGAGATTCGGCCGCTGATTTCGATCCAAGGTTGCATGACTCGGTGCATTTAGGGGTTGGGTTGAGTCCAATCGCCGAGTCGGGCTCGAGTCCAATGAATGTTGTCAGGGTTTGGGCTAGGTTTGACCGCAATTTAATTTATTTTCTCTACTTTGACCGAGGCTTAGAACACGCTGACAAATAACACTAAGACGCCACAAATTATTTAGCCAAATCGTCCCATTCCGCACATGTGGTGGTACGGTAAGGCGAGCAAAATACGCCAAAGACCGGTCCTTAATCGACTGACGATTTCCATTAAACCCCGGCCTAATCCTAACCAGATTAAGCCCGTGCATGAACTTGCACCCACCATCCATCCATCTCGCCCAAGTCCAAACCCATTTTATTTTATTTAGAGTAAAATCCTCTTTATGAACTTTTTGTGGTAAGACAATACCACCAAAATCAAATTTGGATCAAGTTTGTAAAAGATTTGGCTAAACCCTCCCAAATTTGTTCTAAGCATGGCTAAGCACATGATTAATTTTAATAGCATTTTACCTAAGGGTGACAAGGCATTCATATTCAACACTCAAATTAGCCATACAATGAAGATTGGAATAACTATATACGAAAACAGAGCATTTAAACAATTATATAAACATATGCATGCAATAGTAATTTGAAAAAAAAATTAAATACATTAAAATACTGGGAACAATATGATCAATGGTGTAACTTGCCTTCATTGAAGTCTTGAAACTCTAAATCGTCAGAAGGATCTAACTCTCCGGAGTAGTCGAGGTCTATACACGAAAATACGGTAAATTAACTTCAAATTCAAATAAATTAAAAAAAAGCAATTTAAAATAACTCCAAATTGAAATATTTTGGTTTAGATAGCTAGATTATAATTTTATAAAAAAATTTGCAACTTTAACTACCCAATTTGGAGTTCAGATGCAAAAGATATGGATTTTTGAAGTTTAAACCTAAATCTGAAACTTAATGGAATTTTTCGAGTTATTTTTCTACTAGAAAATCTAATTATTGCGCAATAATGACGTCAGCGAGGAATTTCGGAATTTTTAAAGGAATAAAAATAATTCCTGACTTATGGGCCCCACGTGTCATAGACACGGCCCATGTGGACTAAGTCCATGACCTTTAGGTTCAGGAGGGTGGTGTTGACGCGGCGCCACGCCAGCGAAGCTGGCGACGTGGCGCACACGTGGCCGTGAGATGGCGCCATGGTGGCGCTTGGGTGGCAAGGCCACGTAGGCATGAGGCCGACGGTGCCCCGGTGAGTGGCTCGCCGGTGTTCTACGCCGCGGCGAGCCCTAGCGGTGTGTGCAAACCGAAGAGGGGAGCAGCTCGAACTAGTGGGTTACCAAAATAGCGGCGGAGCGTGCCGGAAAGGTCGTCGACGACGGAGTTTTGCGGTGGCGCTTTGAGGTCGACAGCAAAGTAGGGGCTACGGGGCTCCTTCGGCGAAGTGGGTGGTCGGTCCGGCTTCGCGTTGACGCGGTGGTGACGATGGTGTGGTCGGCGGGGGTGGAGGGGCTCTGGTGACTGTAATACCCGATTATTCGATATCGAATGCTGTAAGATTAGAGAGGAAATAAGTTAAAATTCAGAATTTTAGGAGAAGTATGGGCCGCCAACCCATATTCGAGAAGAGGAGCACCATAGTGGCCCAAGGCCCATGAGTGGGCGGCAGCCCATTAGAAGGCAAGGGGAGGAGGGACCAAACCTAGCCCCATTTGCTACAGTAGCCGCCGTGCTACAGTAGCCCGTGCTACAAGAGGCGCGTGCTGCTGCCTCGCCACTTGCTGCTCCTCCTCTCCCGGCGCCATGTTTCTGCTGCAGGCCGCACCGTGGGAAGAAGAAGAAGAGGAAGGAAGAGAGGATTGAAGGAGAATTTCTTCGTGGGATTTGATCAGCGATCTCCGATGGTTCTACAAGGGTAATGATCGATTTCCTCGCTGTTTAGGTTGTTCGTGATGCAATTGATTAGTTTGATTGGATTGAATTGCTGCCGTTAGAATTTCAGTTCTGTCCTGAATGTTGCGTGGCCTGTTTCGTGATCTTAGAGGCCGAATTTGGGTTGTCCATCTCCTAGAGTTTTGTAGATATTGATCTTAGCTTTCGGTGGCCGCCAAGAACACTGAATTCCGACTTTCGAGTCAAAAGTTATGATAGATTTACTATCTGCTGTCCAGAATCCTGACGAGAATTAGCAGTCTCTGTATAGGTTGATTTATGGCCTAGTTAGAGGGTGATTCAGAGGTCTTGCCCATAACAAATTTTGAAGGTGATATCACTAGCTTTCAGGATTGATAAAGAACACTTCATTTGGAGTTATAGATCAAAAGTTATGCACTTTTCTTTGTGACTGTCCAGATTGTATGTCAGTCTGTCCAGTTTGTATGTCGGTTTCTATCTTTAATTTTGACCCGTGTGCCACTTTTTGTTAAAGACAATATATGAATGTCGTGCCAACTAGGTTATTGTAGATAATTTCATAACCTTTTCATATTGTTAAAGAACGTCCAATTTGGAGTTGTACAACAAAAGTTATGGATATTTTAATTTAGCCGATATTTCTGTCTATTAATTCAGTCAACAGATTTGAGCTGTGGGCCAAATTTTATTAGAGGCAAAATCTGAACTTTTGCCCAACCAGAGTATTGTAGATATGTCAGTTAAGAATCCATGGAAATTGGTCTCACCTCATTCCGAGTTCCAGACCAATAGATATGTCAATTACCGTGCTGCTGTCCAGAATTAAGTTATGTCAGAAATTGTTGATTTCATTTTAAGTTTTGTATTAATGACTAGAGTCATCGTGGAAGCAGTGTTTAGCATCGATTAGTAGTGTTGGGTATATTATGTCCTTATTGAAATTATTTTACTTGTTTAGGAGGTGAAGCCTCGGGTTTAGGAGTATCACCTTTGCCGACTAATGCGTCAGATCGTGGAAGGCAAGTACATTGCCACCCTTAAAGATTGTGATTGATGAATGTTTATATGGTCATGCTGTGATTTGGTATGATACGAGAGAAGATGGATTGTCTATGTTCTTTCATATGTGTTGAATCCATGTTTTGTTATCATGTCTTTCAATATTCGTGATTTCATTCTATGCATTCATTATGCATGTTTCATCCACTTAAAGTGGATTGCAAGTCCCACCATTCCAATGTGGGCGTGTTGACATTGTCATGTCCCGCCCACGGAGTGGATTTGAAAGACCCATTAATTCCAGAATGGGCATGTAAGACCCATTAACTCCAAGATGGGCAATGTTGGACACCCGTATGAAACGTTCTTCATACGGGAAGTGGATCCCCGCATTTTTGTTAAGATGCGGGCTTGAGTGAACACCGATGGGTGTTTCACTGGCTATACCGGTATATGCATGTGTGCAGTCCATTCCTTTGATTTTGAGCATTCATATCATGTTTTCATTTGTAATCAGTTGTGATGTGATCGAACCTGATGATGAGTTTGTCTTATTCATATTGAATGATTATCTTATTGATAATCAGATTTGCCGAAGTCATGGACTCACACTTGCGTTGTTTGTTTTTTTAGGTAACCCCGATGTTGGCTCTGGGAGGAGTAGACACGCACTACTTGTTCACAACATCAAATTCATGTTCAAGTCTAAATTTTAGTTCCATATTTCATTCGTTAACGATGAACTGTAATAATTAAATTATAATTGGAGAAGGAAGGATACCTTCTCCACCTGGATGTTGATTTATTATGCGTGTGAACCTTCTTTATTGATGTTCAAGATTAAATAACTTAGAAGGTGAAGGAAGGATACCTTCACCATGTCCCGCTTATCTTAATGTCGTCTTTAGTTGATATACTTGTTTCAAGTTCTTCCGCATTATGGATGTATGTTAGATGTTTTAGGTGACATCTTGGCTTCCTGGACAGCCGTGGTGTTACAGCTTGGTATCGTGAGCGGGCTTTAGGTCCGTGGTTAATAGACGAACATTAAAATGACACACCGTGCACGAGGTGGGTTGAAAATTACATTGCTTCCGCAATATCCGTTATTATGTTTCATTTTGTTGAGCAATTGTTGAATTGCTTCGTACTATCATCCTTGTTGGTAATATATGATCTCGCTATGATATTCAATATCTATGAACTAATAATATGATTGTCATGAGATGATCCTATATATTCATAGTTGAGTATTTCGTGAGGCGTCATGTTATCAAATGATAAGAAGTGGAGGTCGTGGTTGTTACTCCGATTCACTGTTACACCACCGCTCATGAACGTGGTTAGAGGAGTAGTTACCCGAGTACCATAGTTTCGTGTTAAGCGTGAGTTGCTTTGGAAAGTTGTTCTCTTTCTTGATTTCAAAATTTGGCAATTTTGTCCCGTGGTGGTTGATGAACTTCTCCGGATTTGTGGTCCATGATAGTTATGGTTTTCCATAGATCCTCTTGGTTCTCTCAAACAAATATTGTCTTTCAACCGTTGAGTTGTTTCTACTACTTGTGATCGCTGTCAATTGGCAAGATTGATGTTTTCTTGGTTGCTCTTTCTTTCTCATTGAAAAGAATGACTCATTTACTCATTTGATAACTTGATTAGTGAAGAGTTTTCATCAGAAGTTCGTTGCTTGGGAAAGCTTTGGCTTTATGTGTTTCTTTGGATTACTTGAGCGCTGAGGTTTGAAGTCTCTCTTTGTTGTAGTAAGGTGTTAGAATCCTTTGTGATGTCTTGCCATGCTTAAATTGAGAATTTATGATTGCTTAATAAATTGTTATGATATGAGTTACTGTTGGGTTATTAGCATAGTGCAAATCAATTACTCTTAACTACCATCCATGGAAGTGAAACCGATTAATTTGATATGTCCTTGTATTTGATTCAGGTGTATGTTAAATAAAGATCACAATATCTATTCGTAACCTATAGATCTTACATAAGAGCTAGATTTATCTATTTCTAGTATGCTAAAATTGTTGAAACTTGTATAAAGTACCGATGGGTGCCGTGTATCGACTCATGAAACCTTGTTTATAGGAAATTATGTTAGTGAATCTTTAATCATGTTTTGAAATGATTTCAACAAAGGTGAAATGTGAATCTATGTTTATAAATGGTTATGTGATTGCAAATAGAATTAGTACCGTATGTATACGCGTGGTTAGTACAATCATCATTTGTTAATGAGTTACCAAGAAAGTGTTGAGCAACACCAACAATTGAGTAGATGAATTTCGTAAGTAGTCTTTGTTAGCGTGCCTTGTGATATTGTTATTGCTTAGCATAAACTTGTTATGATAAATTTGTTTCAACCTTGTGGTTTGTGTTCCTTTGGGAAGTTTTAGGATGGAGTAATAAAGTTTGATGATTCTGGTACTATGTATGTTGTCGATGTTATTAAATAGTTAAAAATGTGAGAATGAGGTTAATTCTAGAGTAATTTGATCACCCATGGTGATATTTCCTAAATGATCAAATTTCGTAATTTGTATTCATGATCTTTGGGGTTCAGCTTTATGTGGTAAATGAAGTTTATCGAGTAGCGATATGTTGCAAAGTTATAATGGTTCTTCAAGAATGCAAGTGCTTTGATTTAGTACTTATTTGTTCTTATCTGTTAAGGTTCGATATTCTCTTCTTGTGAGGCTTAAGTGTTCAACTGTGGACTCCACTTATGTTCTGTGAGTTCATTGCTTAATTGGTTTCTTCTCTTGGTCCCATGTTCAGCATGAGTGGTGGATGAGTTTTCTAGTTGGTGAAAATCGCTTTCATTTGTCTCTTCTTTCGAGAAAGAATCAACTCATTCTTTTCACGTGGGTCTTTTGAAGTGTTTTCTAATTGTTGTTGGGAAATTGATGTTAATACCATAGTAATTTGATCGCCCTTGGTGATATCGTTCGATGTGAATATTTCAAGTTTAGCTGTGATATTTTCTTTGAGCTCTTAAATCATCCGTAACTCAAATTATTTTAAATAAATTAAGGTATTGGATTGTCCTGTTGCTTCTTAAGAGATTTGTGTGGTTTAACTCTAAAGGCTCTTTGGTTTGAGTTGGCAACGCGAGGTTGCAACCAAAGAAGTTATGTTGGTTCCTTTAAGAGGAGAATAATCTACTTGCTTTTCATGAAACTCTGAATTGGAAATGTTTCGAGTTTGGTGGTTGAGATTATTTGGATCTCATGTTTCTTGTGTAGTTGAACTGCTCAATAAATATAACGTATGGAAGAATTTTTATTGGTTCTTAATTAGTCCTTGTGGTTTGGACTAAAGACCTTATCTTGTTCTTTGTGGCAAAGTGATGTTAGTCAAAGAATTAATTACAGTGTTAAAGGAGAGAGTGCATTATGAATATTTGAGAATTGAGTCAAGTTTTGTAACTTGTGGTTATTTGAATTGTTCATAAACTTTTGCTCTTTTCACTCAAGAGTTGTCGAGTTTCAATCGCAATGTCATTCTTCTTGTTGGTGGTTATTTGCTATTCCCTTTTCGAGGATGCACTCCACGGTGAACTCAATTTTCGCTTTCCCGCATCTTCGCTACAGATTATTTCTTTTGGTCTCGTGCTCACTGTGAGCAAGAACATTTTCCCTGTGTGGTGAAATTTGTTCTTATTCGCTCTTTCTTTTGAGAAAGGATCAACCGCTTTGTGTCAGAAAGTTTTATAACTCGTAAGTTGTTGTTTGTTTGGTGGTGGTTAAGTGATTGTAGGGGTGAGTTTTGCTACCCACTATTGGAGTAGTAATAGAAGATGAGTTGGTTTTGACCGAATCTCTTGGAGGAAGTTGATTCAGATGGAATGTTTGGTTTCGAGATAAAATCGATATTGTCCGACTAAGTAGGACCTATGGTATAGTGTAGTTCCGAACCTTGGTTCATGTTGAAATGTTGGGATTATCAAATGTATGGAAAACGTAATCAATTTTATACAAGAACACTATTGAAAGTATCGCGATGTGGTATGAGTGATTCTGATGATGTCAATGAGTGAGTATGTCTGAATTGTGGGGATCATAGAGATTTAATCCGATGATTTCACTATTTGTTATAAGAGGAATTCGTTGTAGAGGTCTCTGAGGTTAAATTTGGGCTTCTGCTTTCATGCTAAACTTTTGGTCACCCAAAGATTGGTGTGTAGAGGAGATAGAAAACTGGAGTATTCTCGAGTAGTGGAATGATTGTCGATAGAACCCTTTTGTTGTAGTTCATGAGCGGTGTAACAAAATTTTGATGTGATATTCTTGAAAGTTGGAGGTGATGAGATTGCATGGGTTTTTGAGGGGCTTTGGTGCCTTCTATCAAATTAATGTCATCAATTGAAGGAGTGGTCCAGGTGTTCAAGTGGAATCAATAGAGTCTCTCCACAAAGGTGTGGATGATGTATTTCTGCTTAAGCCTAATTTGAGGATGTTAAATTAAGAGGTTTGAGCCCTGTGGTATGCGATGAATTCGAATTCCAATGTCCGAGAGAAATTTTATTCCTAAAAGAGGAATTGAGAAAAAGGATGTTTCTTGGGTATTGAAGCGCTTGTTACTCATTTGAGCTTTATGTTGTTGATCGTGTCTTCGCATTGTGAGTTGGTGTTGTGTTGGCATGTTTGCTTCTTTCCAATTCAGCAAAACAAAAGAAGTATTTGGTTTGAGCATTCAAGTGATCTCCCTTTGGCTTTCGTGGACGCTTATTCGCAATTTGCCACTTGGAAAGTGGAAAGGTTTTCTTGATGAAATTTGATTTCGATTTTACTCTTCAAGACTTAGTTGGTAACGATAGTTGTGATGTGAATTTTTCTTATTCAGATGTGTTTTGCCGGTAAAAGAGTTTGCTTAAAAGAATTCATTGTATGTTTCCTGTTAAAAGAGGGTGATCCTTGTTCGTGAAGAGTTCAATGGAGAGGTGGAACAAGATTTCCGTGTCTATGTGCTTGTTGTGTGGTTCGACTTCAAGGAGAAGGTTAACCTGTGTTCATTGGGTTGTTTTCGATAGCCGTCGCTTTCGCTTAAGACCGTCTCGGATTCCTACACGTTGTACTCACTTTTGGTTTCATTTGGTGTGGAGTGAGTACCGAGATCCGAGTTTGTTATTCGTTAACAACGTTGACCATCGAGTAGGATCTACCTTCAGTCTCGTCCGATGAGTATAGCCGAAGTGTCGGGACGAGTGTTAAGACAGCACGCCGATTTGCGCCAAGATGTTGTGGTGTCCTCACCGAGAAAGAGGCCACTTAGGAGCTAGAGGCTCGCATGCACGAGCATTATTCAGATTTGTTCATATCGAGTACATGTTACCCGTTATTAATTTTAGTTGCAACCGACCTTTCGCGAGGTCGTGTGAGGATTCGGTCGAATCCTATTTAAGGGGGTAGAATGTAATACCCATTATTCGATATCGAATGCTGTAAGATTAGAGAGGAAATAAGTTAAAATTCAGAATTTTAGGAGAAGTATGGGCCGCCAACCCATATTCGAGAAGAGGAGCCAGCCATAGTGGCCCAAGGCCCATGAGTGGCCGCAGCCCATTAGAAGGCAAGGAGGAGGAGGACCAAACCCTAGCCCCATTTGCTACAAGAGCCGCCGTGCTACAGAGCCCCGTGCTACAAGAGCGGCGTGTACTGCTGCCTCGCCACTTGCTGCTCCTCCTCTCCCGGCGCCATGTTTCCTGCTGCTTGTGGCCCACCGGGAAGAAGAAGAAGAGGAAGGAAGAGAGGATTGAAGGAGAATTTCTTCGTGGATTTGATCAGCGATCTCCGATGGTTCTACAAGGGTAATGATCGATTTCTCGCTGTTTAGGTTGTTTCGTGATGCGAATTCGATTAGTTTGATTGGATTGAATTGCTGCCGTTAGAATTTCAGTTCTGTCCTGAATGTTGCGTGGCCTGTTTCGTGATCTTAGAGGCCGAATTTGGGTTGTCCATCTCCTAGAGTTTTGTAGATATTGATCTTAGCTTTGGTGGCCGCCAAGAACACTGAATTCCGACTTTCGAGTCAAAAGTTATGATAGATTTACTATCTGCTGTCCAGAATCCTGACGAGAATTAGCAGTCTCTGTATAGGTTGATTTATGGCCTAGTTAGAGGGTGATTCAGAGGTCTTGCCCATAACAAATTTTGAAGGTGATATCACTAGCTTTCAGGATTGATAAAGAACACTTCATTTGGAGTTATAGATCAAAAGTTATGCACTTTTTTTTGTGACTGTCCAGATTGTATGTCAGTCTGTCCAGTTTGTATGTCAGTTTCTATCTTTAATTTTGACCCGTGTGCCACTTTTTGTTAAAGACAATATATGAATGTCGTGCCAACTAGGTTATTGTAGATAATTTCATAACCTTTTCATATTGTTAAAGAACGTCCAATTTGGAGTTGTACAACAAAAGTTATGGATATTTTAATTTAGCCGATATTTCTGTCTATTAATTCAGTCAACAGATTTGAGCCGTGTAATAAATTTTATTAGAGGCAAAATCTGAACTTTTGCCCAACCAGAGTATTGTAGATATGTCAGTTAAGAATCCATGGAAATTGGTCTCACCTCATTCCGAGTTCCAGACCAATAGATATGTCAATTACCGTGCTGCTGTCCAGAATTAAGTTATGTCAGAAATTGTTGATTTCATTTTAAGTTTTGTATTAATGACTAGAGTCATCGTGAAGCAGTGTTTAGCATCGATTAGTAGTGTTGGGTATATTATGTCCTTATTGAAATTATTTTACTTGTTTAGGAGGTGAAGCCTCGGGTTTAGGAGTATCACCTTGCCGACTAATGCGTCGATCGTGGAAGGCAAGTACATTGCCACCCTTAAAGATTGTGATTGATGAATGTTTATATGGTCATGCTGTGATTTGGTATGATACGAGAGAAGATGGATTGTCTATGTTCTTTCATATGTGTTGAATCCATGTTTTGTTATCATGTCTTTCAATATTCGTATTTCATTCTATGCATTCATTATGCATGTTTCATCCACGAAAGTGGATTGCAAGTCCCACCATTCCAATGTGGGCAGTGTTGGACATTGTCATGTCCGCCCACGGAGTGGATTTGAAAGACCCATTAATTCCGAATGGGCATGTAAGACCCATTAACTCCAAGATGGGCAATGTTGACACCCGTGATGAAACGCTCTTCATACGGAAGTGGATCCTGTCACACCCGGTATTAATACACCTGCATCCTCTCAGGCATTTCGAACTAGTCCCATGATCGCTAGTTCACACAAGAAACAAATATGATAACAAATTCATATCCCAACTTTATTGATAAATAACAACAGAGTTGATTACAAAGGAGGCTTACGTGCCAACAATAAAATAAACACGGAAGACGAAGAAGTAGTAGGGTCCAGATTAACCGCACAGCAATCGATCGTAGCGCCTAGTCGCCGAGATCCACACGGGTAGCAAAGTCCTTCTCCTCTCAAATTTGTTTGCATAAAGCAAGTATGAGCACAACTACCGTGCTCGCAAGTTACACCTCCAAGTAACATAATGACATGCATATATGGATGTAACAAAGGATGGCTTATAAGGTAATTTGCATAAAGCAAGATTTTCTTTAAATACTTGTACTAAGTTCCAAAGCGTATTTTATAACTAAAATTCTCAATTTTATAGTCGATAACATTCACACATGATTAGTGAAGGATACCTCCTATCACATGGCTTCCCGCCCAAATCCCATCCGGATAAACCAGTTTTCAAGAAGTCTTTTCAAACAAAATCGTAGTCTAACTTTGAGTAGTTCTCGCTAGCATGTCCATGACCGCGACACGGCTATTCGAATAGTTTTACACTCGCAGAGGTTGTATGACTTTACCCACATGACAAGACTTCTCTAGTTTGTCCGGCATATATCTATGCCACCGCTCACTACCTTTGGTAAGCGGTCTAGAGCACGTGTCGAGGCCTTTACAATGTTCTCGTCTTAATGTATTTGTGCCCGCTAAGGTTTCGCTACCATTGATCGCCATCCTCCGAAGCCCCTCCCGCGCTGATGGGTCTCATCGTCCGACCAACACCCATACCAACAACATAGCACTAATGACACTAAGACATCACAAATTATTTAGCCAAGTCCCGACCCATACTTGGGACATGTGGTGGTACGGTATGGCGAGCATCATGCGCTCAAGACCGGTCCTTAACCGACTTAGGCGACTTTCCATAAAACCCATGGGCCTTAACCCTAACTGTGTTAAGCCCGCATAAACTCGCACCCACCAATCATCCATTTCGCTAAGTCCAAACCCATTTTTATTTTACTTTTCAAGTCATTTGTAAAACTCCCATGACACACCAATGCCAAGGGTACAATTTAAACAATAATTGATTGTTAATGAAATTCCCAAATCAAACAAGTTTGGTCTATAAGCATGGCTAAGCAATACGTTTAAAATGATCCTAGTTCATACTATTGTATCAACCAGTTTTATCTAGGATGTCAATGTTTTGATTCAATATCAACATTGGTCATACAAAAGGTTTAGGTATAACTATGAATTTAAAACAGAATTTATATTACTGAATATAAATAAGCATGCAGTAATAATTTAAAAGCAGAATATAAATAATTTAAAATAATGGGATCAATATGATCAAGGGTATAACTTGCCTTGCTTGGGGTGACGTTGTTTTTCTTAACAGACCACCTTAACAGAACGTCTGATGTTGAGGTGACGTTGTTTTTCTTAACAGGTCACCTAGTACTCACAAGTACTATCTTCAGGTAGTCCAAGTGCACGATCACGATGATCATACAGTCAAAATCAATCCTCTTAGGTTGCTCTTCAATTGGCGTCGAAATCTGATTCTCCGAAGTCGTCGAAATCTAATCGCGAAATAAGCCAAATCCAACTCAAATTCAAATAAATTCAAAAAGGCAGATCAAAATAACTCCAATTAGAAATATTTTGATTTAGTTAGCTAGATTATAATTTTATAAAGATTTTGCAACTTGAACCACCAAATTTGGAGTTCAAATGCAAAAGATATGAATTTTAGAAGTTTGAATTTACATGAAATGATAAGTTAGGGTTCAAAGGAATCATTGATAAATGAACTCAAAATTAAATAATTTTGAGTTAGATGGCTAGATCTTGATTTTATATGAATTTAGGAATTTGAATCGATTTAAATCGGAGTTCGTATGAGGAGAACGAACTCGAAGTTTTAAATCTAAATAAAACCCTAAAATCAGATTTTATTGAATTTCTTGAATTACTTTTCTAAAGGAAATTGAATTATTAAGCATACCGACGCAGCATTGGAATTTCCGAATAAAACAATTAAAATAAATTTCGACAAAGGCCCCACGTGTCACCGACACGCCCACGGTGGATCGGTTCCACCGAGCCGAGGCGCGAGGACGGTGGACTTGCCACGCGCAAGCCACGTGGGTGGACACGCGGGCGGGGAGACGACGTGGCGCCGAGGTGGCGTGGCGTGGCGCCACGTGGCGGTGCCACGAGGCACGAGCCGCCGGCGCTCGCACGCACGCGGTGCCGGCGAACGGCGGCGAGACTCTCCGCGAGTACCAGGAGGACGAGATGGCTTCACCGAGTCGGGTGCTCACCTCGTGCACGGAGACGCCGGCGATTCACCGCGACGAGGTCCGCGGCGGCGGTGTTCGGTGAAGTGGCGGCGCGGCGTTCGCGGCGGTGTTTCGGCGAGGCGAAGGTGCGCACGACGTAGGCGAGGCTACGCGATGCCGGTGTCGGTGGTGAGGATGCGTTATGATAGGCGCGGAATCGGGAAGAAGAGCTCGCGTCGAGACCTTCCGGCAAAATCCGCCGATAGAGGAGGAGGGGCGTGGATGGCGTGGTTGGAACGAGAGGAGAAGGCGACTCGGTGCTCCCTTTATAGGGGCCGGAGGAGGCGAGAGCGCTTGCGCGCACGGGTCCGTCGCGGCGTTGCGGCGGCGATGGCGCTGTCCCGTGATTTCGCGGCGAGACGGCGGTAACGGCCGAACGCGCGCGCGTGATTAGGGGACTCCGGCGCGCAAGTCCACGGAGGAAAGGGGGAGATTCGCAGATTGCTTGAGCTTTTCGGCGCTAATGGCGGCGTGCGATCGTCGCGAGGGAGAAGATGCGGGAAGAAGAAGGAGGCGTGGCCATCGGATTTTCATCCAACCGCTGAGAGCGGGTGGCGTGGGTGGTGCAGATGCCGTCCGATTCAAATCGGCACCGATGGTGAGAGGAGAGGGGCGCGAGATGGGCCAGTTACCGTGCGCGCGGTGAGAGAGGATGGGCCGGTCCGAGATTTCACCCAAAGCGTTTCCGATTTTTAAATGCTTTTCTAATTGATTTAATTCGGATAATTCATTTAGGCTTTAGAAAATAGCAAATTAAATCCAAAATTCTAGAAAATTCACAGAAATTTCCAGAGGTATTTTGGACTTAATTAAAATAGTTCCAACTTAAACTTGGCTATAGTTTTTGCAAATAATTTATTTTGGGCTTTTGAAATGATTTGGAAAAGGCTTTTAAAAACTCAGAAAATTCCAGAAATTAATTTTTAATTTTCAAAACAAGCCAAATGAAACTTCAAGAACTTTCAATAAATTTTACTTTTGATTTTTTTAAAAAAACTTTAGAAATTCAAATAATTAATCAAACTCTGGCAAATTTCAGAAAATCCAATTAGAACAATAACTTTATTTTATTTTATTTTGGCAACATAACCTTGGGATGTTACAAACTACCCTCTAAAAGGAATCTCACCGAGATTCGAGTGGCTAGAAAGAAAGCTAGGGATACAAGGTTTTCAATCGAGTTGTTGTCGCTCACATCCTCGCTCATCATCCGACATAATTTGAGCGGTGACATTGTACGCACGCCCTCGCCCGTAATTTTGCGCGCTTGACTCGTGATTGGCCGGATTGGTCGTCACGCCTCTTTGGACATTTATCGCGAAATGTCCAACTTCATGGCAATTGAAGCACGTGATGCCCGCAACATATGATGGTTCCTTTGTGCCCGGCTCCTCGTATATATTGAGGGTTCCAAGTTGACTGGGTTTTCGTTGTTGGTCGGAGTTGGCCTTGATGCGATGAAGTCCTTCGCTTTTGAAAGCTTCCGAGTTGAACTCGCGCGCACCATTCTTCTCTTGCGTTCTCCATCTCTTGGTGTTTGCCTTCTTGACGAATCGCCTTGTCGACTAGTCGGAAGTCGCGATAATCTCGAGAGATCACCGCATGCATAAATCATCATTGAGTCCTTCCAGAATTTTTCTTGTTTGTCTTCATCTCTCGTAACATCGTCCGGTGCATAGCGTGCCGCCGGTTGAACTTGTGTAGTACTCACGCAGAGGTTGCCTTGACGGCGTGCGGAACTCCTTTTCTTGAGGGTCATCATGCGGAAGGGATATGTGCATGGCGGAAAGCTCGCACAAATTCATTCCAGTGATGATCGAGCATCGCATGTGAGATGCCGTTGTCCCACCATTCGTAAGCGGACCCATGAGCCGGTGTGAAGCAAACAACACCCTCTCACGATCGGGCACCGAGCGATGTCCAATTTCTTACTAATCGCCGAGCCAATCATCCGCATCCATGGGCTCTGTCGCTTGAATAAGTCCATGGACGATCCTCATGAATTTCGCATACCGTCCTTTGGGGTGGTGGAGTTGGAGTTGGGGATGCAGCTTTGTCGCTTGGATCGTTGACGATGGACCGAGAGAGCGCTCGATCAAAGCGGTTTTGATTGGCCATCATCTGCTGCCATTCGATCCATTGATGTCGGTGGTGGAATTGGGGTATTTCCATCATCGTTGGCGTTGGTTCCACTTCCCGAGTGATGAGGGTTCACCATCCGCCGGATATTCCAAGGATTTAGGAAAGGAGGACAATGGATAGGAAGAGACAATTATGAAGGACTAAAGGATAGAGCAACATAACACTCCCAAACGAAAGAAAGAACTCAAAAGTATTGCAACGTTCTATCGATTGAGATTCTCAATTTGGTGGAACGACTCAATGCACAGAATGAGTCTTGGCAAACCTATACCATATGGCTGAGCTGACATCGTATCTTTTGCTCGTGGTCTTTGTTGACGATGCTCCCTTTATAACTTCATGTCTTCTTGTCTGGATCGTAATGGGAAAACGTATTGACCATCTATAGAAATTTCCGAGGGAGAGGGGATCCATTTACTTTAAAATAGTGAGGAAAGAATTTGACAAGAAAGAATTTCTATAAGGAAACTATAGATAGACGACCAAGATGAGGAGAGAACAAATTATTTTTCTTGTTAAATAAGTTTTGAAGTTTTCAACTAACGACCATTCTAACAAGGTCACGACCTACAGTCGATATGGCTCTGATACCAATTTGTCACACCCGGGTATTAATACACCCAGATCCTCTGTGCATTTCTGAACTAGTCCCATGATCAGTCGCTAGTTCACACAGTAAACAAATATGATAACAAATTCATATCCCAACTTTATAGATAAATAACAACTGAGTTGATTACAAAGGAGGCTTACAGCCAACAATAAAATAAACACAAATGGAAGACTAAGAAGTAGTAGGGTCCAGCTTAACCGCCACAGTGCAATCGATCAGTAGCGGCCTAGTCGCCGAGATCCACACGGTAGCAAAGTCCTTCTCCTCTGAAATTTGTTTGCATAAAGCAAGTATGAGCACAACTACTGTGCTCGCAAGTTACACCCAAGTAACATAATGACATGCATATATGGATGTAACAAAGGATGGCTTATAAGGTAATTTGCATAAAGCAAAGATTTTCTTTAAATACTTGTACTAAGTTCCAAAGCAGGTATTTTATAACTAAAATTCTCAATTTTATAGTCGATAACATTCACACATGATTAGTGAAGGATACCTCCTATCACATGGCTTCCTCGCCCAAATCCCATCCGATAAACCAGTTTTCAAGAAGTCTTTTCAAACAAAATCGAGTCTAACTTTGAGTAGTTCTCGCTAGCATGTCCATGACCGCGACACGGCTATTCGAATAGTTTTACACTGCAGAGGTTGTACAGCCTTTACCCACATGACAAGACTTCTCTAGTTTGTCCAAGATATATCTATGCCACCGCTCACTACCTTTGGTAAGCGGTCTAGAGCACGTGTCGAGGCCTTTACAATGTTCTATCTTAATGTATTTGTGCCCGCTAAGGTTTCGCTACCATTGATCGCCATCCTCCTAAGCCCTCCCGCGCTGATGGGTCACTGTCGACCAACACCCATACCAACAACATAGCACTAATGACACTAAGACATCACAAATTATTTAGCCAAGTCCCACCCATACTTGGGACATGTGGTGGTACGGTATGGCGAGCATCATGCGCCAAGACCGGTCCTTAATCGACTTAGGCGACTTTCCATAAAACCCATGGGCCTTAACCCTAACTGTGTTAAGCCTGCATAAACCTCGCACTCCACCAATCATCCATTTCACTAAGTCCAAACCCATTTTTATTTTACTTTTCAAGTCATTTGTAAACTCCCATGACACACCAATGCCAAGGGTACAATTTAAACAATAATTGATTGTTGGTCGAAATTCCCAAATCAAACAAGTTTGGTCTATAAGCATGGCTAAGCAATACGTTTAAAATGATCCTAGTTCATACTATTGTATCAACCAGGTTTTATCTAGGATGTCAATGTTTTTGATTCAATATCAACATTGGTCATACAAAAGGTTTAGGTATAACTATGAATTTAAAAACAGGAATTTATATTACTGAATATAAATAAGCATGCAGTAATAATTTAAAAGCAGAATATAAATAATTTAAAATAATGGGATCAATATGATCAAGGGTATAACTTGCCTTGCTTGGGGTGACGTTGTTTTTCTTAACAGACCACCTTAACAGAACGTCTGATGTTGAGGTGACGTTGTTTTTCTTAACAGGTCACCTAGTACTCACAAGTACTATCTTCAGGTAGTCCAAGTGCACGATCACGATGATCATACAGTCAAAATCAATCCTCTTAGGTTGCTCTTCAATTGGCGTCGAAATCTGATTCTCCAAGTCGCCAAATCTAATCGCAAATAAGCCAAATCCAACTCAAATTCAAATAAATTCAAAAAGGCAGATCAAAATAACTCCAATTAGAAATATTTTGATTTAGTTAGCTAGATTATAATTTTATAAAGATTTTGCAACTTGAACCACCAAATTTGGAGTTCAAATGCAAAAGATATGAATTTTAGAAGTTTGAATTTACATGAAATGATAAGTTAGGGTTCAAAGGAATCATTGATAAATGAACTCAAAATTAAATAATTTTGAGTTAGATGGCTAGATCTTGATTTTATATGAATTTAGGAATTTGAATCGACGAAATCGGAGTTCGTATGAGGAGAACGAAACTGGAAGTTTTAAATCTAAATAAACCCTAAAATCGATTTTATTGAATTTCTTGAATTACTTTTCTAAAGGAAATTGAATTATTGCGCATACCGACGCCAAGATTGGAATTTCCGAATAAAAACAATTAAAATAAATTTCGACGGTGGCCCCACGTGTCACCGACACGCCCACGGTGGATCGGTTCCACCGAGCCGAGGGCGCGAGGACGGTGGACTTGCCACGCCGCAAGCCACGTGGGTGGACACGCGGGCGGGAGACGACGCGCCGAGGTGGCGTGGCGTGGCGCCCACGTGGTGGTGCCACGAGGCACGAGCCGGCGGCTCTCGCACGCACGCGTGCCTCGCGAACGGCGGCGAGATGGCTCCCGCGAGAGTACCAGAGGACGAGATGGCTTCACCGAGCCCGTGCTCACCGTGCACGGAGACGCTGGCGATTCGCCGGCGACGAGGTCAAAAGCGCGGCGTGTTCGGTGAAGTGGCGGCGCGGCGTTCGGCGTGTCGCGAGGCGAAGGTGCGCACGACGTAGGCGAGGCTACGGCGATGCCGCGGTGTCGGTGGTGAGGATGCGTTGGCGGATAGGCGCCGAATCGGGAAGAAGAGCTCGCGTCGGAGACCTTCAAGCAAAATCCGCCGATAGAGGAGGGAGGGGTGTGGATGGCGTGGTTGGAACGAGGAGGAGAAGGCGCACTCGGTGCTCCTTTATAGGGCCGGAGGAGGGCGGAGCGCGGCGCGCACGGTTGTCCGTGGCGGGCGCTGGCGCGGCGATGGCGCTGGTCCCGTGATTTCGTGCGAGACGGCGGGGTAACGGCCGAACGCGCGGCGTGATTAGGGACTCCGCGCAAGTCCACGGAGGAAAGGGGGCGAGATTCGCAGATTGCTTGAGCTTTTCTCGCTAATGGCGGCGGTGCGAGCGTGCGAGGGAGAAGATGCGGGAAGAAGAAGGAGGCGCGGCCATCGGATTTTCATCCAACGGTTGAGAGAGCGGGGTGGCGGTGGTGTAGAGATGCCGTCCATTCAAATCGGCACCGATGGTGAGAGAGAGAGAGGCGCGGAGATGGGCAAAGTTGGGTGGCGCGCGTGAGAGGATGGGCCGGTCCGAGATTTGCCCAAAGCGCTTCCGATTTTTAAATGCTTTTCTAATTGATTTAATTCGGATAATTCATTTAGGCTTTAGAAAATAGCAAATTAAATCCAAAAATTCTAGAAAATTCATGTAAATTTCAGAGGTATTTTGGACTTAATTAAAATAGTTCCAACTTAAACTTGGCTATAGTTTTTGCAAATAATTTATTTTGGGCTTTTGAAATGATTTGGAAAAGGCTTTTAAAAACTCAGAAAATTCCAGAAATTAATTTTTAATTTTCAAAACAAGCCAAATGAAACTTCAAGAACTTTCAATAAATTTTACTTTTGATTTTTTTTTTAAACTTTAGAAATTCAAATAATTAATCAAACTCTGGCAAATTTCAGAAAATCCAATTAGAACAATAACTTTATTTTATTTTATTTTGGTAACATAACCTTGGGATGTTACATCCTCGCATTTTTGTTAAGATGCGGCTTGAGTGAACACCGACGGTGTTTCACGGGCTATACCAGATATGCATGTGTGCATCCATTCCTTTGATTTTGAGCATTCATATCATGTTTTCATTTGTAATCGCTGTGATGTGATCGAACCCGATGATGAGTTTGTCTTATTCATATTGAATGATTATCTTATTGATAATCAGCATTTGCCGAAGTCATGGACTCACACTTGCGTTGTTTGTTTTTTTTTAGGTAACCCCGATGTTGGCTCTGGGAGGAGTAGACACGCACTACTTGTTCACAACATCAAATTCATGTTCAAGTCTAAATTTTAGTTCCATATTTCATTCGTTAACGATGAACCGTAATAATTAAATTATAATTGGAGAAGGAAGGATACCTTCTCCACCGGATGTTGATTTATTACTGCGTGTGAACCTTCTTTATTGATGTTCAAGATTAAATAACTTAGAAGGTGAAGGAAGGATACCTTCACCATGTCCTGCTTATCTTAATGTCGCTTTAGTTGATATACTTGTTTCAAGTTCTTCCGCATTATGGATGTATGTTAGATGTTTTAGGTGACATCTTGGCTTCCGGATAGCCAGGGTGTTACAGTGACGCCGGAATCGGAGAAGACCCGAAGGTTTTCGCCGACGAAGATCTTCAAAAATCGGGCGCTACAGCGGTGGTGGTGAGCTGTGGATGGTGGCGTTGTGATGTGGAGGTTGAGGCGCTCCCGGCGCACCTATTTATAGGGCGCGGGTGTGACCGAGGCGGCGTATCGCCCAAGAAGGTCCGCGCGGCACGACGGAGCGAAATCGGGGATTCGCGGTGAGGAAAAGGAAAGAAAAGGTCGTGATGGACGCAGCGTGATGCAGGGATCTTAATGCGCGCGACGATTTCGGAGATGCGGCCTAGTTCGGGCGCATATGGAAGCTTTCTAGAAGGCGGCAATGGCGGGCGCGAGGGTGAGAAAGGAAAGTCACGGGGAGGAAGAAAGGAAAGGAGGACACGATTTGTGTCCGCCTGATTTTGATCGGACGGTGGACAAGGATGGGGCGAATTTGAAGTGTGGGTTGGGCGCACTGTTGATTTAATCGAACGATCGCGATAGATCGAGAGGTTGCGAGGGAAATAGTTTAGTCTCTGAATCACGTGAACCAATGGATCTAGATCGGACGGTCCACACGTGTTGGGATGTTCGGGCCGCCCGGACGCCTCATTGAGCTCCGAAATGCAACGGCTGATAAAGGATGATGCGGCGCGAGTGTGTGAGAGAGAAAGAGAGACTGACAGGTGGGCCCCGCTATTGGTGAGAGAGGGAAGAGACGGCGCGGGTGGGCTAGCGCGGGCCACGCGCGCGGCAAAAAGGAATGGGCCGGGTGGGTTTCGGCCCAAAAACTATTTGAGGATTTTCTTTTGATTTCTTAATTAATTTAATTCTGGTAATTCAATTAGGCTTTAGAATATAGCAAATTAAGTCCAAAAATTTTGAGAAAATTCACAGAAATTCTTTGGAGCATTTAGGACTTGAATAAAATATTTCCAACTATTATTTGGTAATATATTTTGCAAATAAATTTGTTTGGATTCAAATTAATTAAGTAAAAGATTTTAAAATTTTCAGAAAATTCCACAAAATTAATTAAACTTTATTTTCAACTGAAATTTGAAATTTGGGCTGTTACACTACTCAACCTGTTCAAAAACCTTACTCAACCTGGAGCGGGGAAGAGAAGGGAATGACACCGATGGTCCTGATGCCCCAGTTGCACCGAAGATTATTCTAGATGAGGACAGGCCTGAAAAAACCTTTGGTTCGAGTACTAGGAGGCACACGCGAAGTCCCGCGCCCGCTAGGGGGAGTAGGACATATGTCTGCAAGCCTGAGTTGATTTCCATACGTCAAGTTTTTCTTTCCGAAAGGCATGTTCGTGCATGTAGCCATTTGTACCATGCGAACAGCTAGCCCGTCAGACATATACACCTAACCAGAATCTACATACCATGTAATTTCGACCTTCACGGTCAAGTGTTATGCCAGGCTTGCAATCTCATATTTGTTGCTTCATTCTCGTCTTGCTCAAAATGAAGCTTACAAATATTTTGCCAAATTTTGGGTTATTTGTGTAAAAACTAAAAAGGATGAGCATCCATGTAAAAAATTAAAATATAATTTATTCACAAATAATTACAGTCAACAAACTCCAGCTTTTTACTACTAATAATTATTCACAAACAACTATTCCAACCATTTAATATTGTAAAATTAAAGCTAAGTTTGTTTAAATTATTCCTTAAAAACTTAGCCTACTGTCACCCGGTGAGACCACGATGGTGCTCAGTCACCGACCTGATCTGCGACTAGCCTCAGTCGCGTTTTGACCCAACGACTGCGCCCAGCACAGGGCCTCAATTGTGCCACCAGATCATGACTTAGATACGTGGCAGACCAAGGTCTCAGTTGTTTTCCCATCACGTCATTGGGCCTACCACGTCAGATAGCTGGATCACCAAGCAATTGGTCGTAGTCGTGATGTGGCTCAGTGATTGTGGTTTATTAAGATGCCTGAAATACCCTTAAGGTATCTGATCTCTTGTTCGTGGGTTGATTAAGAGTTAGTATCACTGTTTTGGTATTTTTTTAACAAGTTGACATGAGAAATGTAAATATAAGTGTATACATACTAAATATCAACATTTCCAATTGTGGGAAATGCAAGGTCAGTCCCTTTGCTTTGCTTTGCTTTCAACTTCACCAAAACCTATCCCTTCACATTCCAAAACAAACTACCCCTTCACCAAAAACTATCGCCACCACTAAAACTTTGTAACCTCCTAATTTTTTAGTTTCAAAAATCTATTGTGTAGTTTAGCCATCTGGAAAATTTTACCATTTTTTGTCAAATTAATAAAGCTTAAATGGGACTTTTTAAAGTCAAAATGATTTAATGTGATTCATCCGAACATCAATTAATTACAAAATTATTTTATTAGAGTTTTTCGTGCTTGGAAGTATTTTCTAGATGTTTCTGGGAATTATTGAAGTGCATTTGCTATTTTTAATTTGTCATTTGCATTTTCTGTAATTTCTAAAAAGAAAAACTAAATAAAAATCAGGGAAATCTTCGTGGGCCGCTTCCTTTCCTGTGGCCCACCTCTCTCTCTCTCGGCCCAGCTCACCCGCGCCACCGGCTAGCTTCCCGCATACAAGACGGCCCAACCTACCGGTTCGCCGAACTCTAGCACCGCCTCTTCACCCATCACCTCGCACTGCACTCGCGTGTGGCGACACCACCGCCACCTCGCACTATAGTGCCGCCGCCAACTCGGTTTGGGAGTTCGTGTCAGGCACGTCTCCCAGGACTTTTTAAATCCCCAAGGGACCTCATGTCGTGCACCCCATCTCATGTCGCCCTCACTAACCCTAGCCTAACAATCGTAACCAAGCCTGACAATCGACCAAAAATGCTAAATTTTTGCATAAATTATAGCAACCTTGTCTTGAATCTATGATGGCCATGTGATCACCACATCATTGATCATTGGACAGCAAACTATGTCAAGAACTCCATAGATGACCACCAATTACTAAGTCAAAACAAACAATACTAATTTTGTAAATATGTGATGCAGCAAAGAAAATGGCACATTACTAACCTTTGTCTAGGCAAGGAGATGGTGGTGGTGGCAGCAGTTGCAAGGAGTCCAGTGAACAAGGTGCAGCTTGCGTGGTGGGAGAAGATGGCTGATGCTGCGCCTACGGCAATGACCCCGCAGCTCCACTCTCCGATAGCGGCAGCACTGTAGTTGCACTGTCCATGGATGTATCCGTTGCCTGCAATGCAGGTGATGGCTGAACCATTTCCTCTAACATCACAGCCACAGACTTTGAGGCAGGTGCATCTAGCAGGGTGTCCGCAGCCTGCTCCATAGGAGAATACGCCTGTGACTCTAGATGTGTCAATGACCCCTCAGAACCACTCTCCAGAGGTGGTGGCAGAATGGGTACTGTTCCCACTTCCATTGCTCCTGATACCGGAGGTGGATGATGTGCTTCTTCTAATGCGATAGTGACTGGCTTGTTTGGTTTAGGGTCTGAGAGCCGTGCTTGAGAAAAAATGGTGCCTGAGAGTAGCTTGAGAAGCAGATGATTTTTGTCTGGTCAGGTAAGCCTGGAGATGTAGTGTTTGGTTGGTGATATGTGCCTAGATATAGAGAAAATACGTTTTCAAAATTAGGAAGTGTAAAAACCAGAAATACACTTCCTTACTTCCTCATCCTCCGTTCTTTCGGCCAGCGAGGTGGAGGCGGCTCAAGACCGGGGGACTCGCTGCCGATAACCGAAGAGGTAAAAATGGGATGCTGGCAGTGAGGAGCTCAAGATGACGCGCTCGGGGAAGTAAATGAACACGTCAGAGAGGAGATCGATGGAGGAGGCGGTGGCCAGCTTTAGGGAGGATAAGGTCAGTGGCGTCTTGGTGACGCTCGAACGAAGATTATGGGAGCACGACGTAGAACGCGGACACACGATTCCAACGGTAAAGACGGCACGGGTGGAGGACAATTGACGGCGGCGGAATGCAACGGAGATGGAGCTCGCGGCAGTGGCGGCGAGTCGGCTGATTGCGGCGAGATGGAGGCGAAATCGGGGCCAGTGGCATGGGGCTTTTGGAGAGGAGCTCGGGGCAAAGAAGATGATACACTCAGGGAAGTAAACGAACTCACCGGCGATGAGATCAACGAAGGAGGAGGCGACTGGCTTTGGGGAGGACGATGTCAGTGGCAGCTCGGTGACGCTCGGATGAAGATGACGAAAGCACGACGTAGGATGCAGACACGCGATTCTAACGGTGAAGACAGAATGGGCGGAGGACGATGAACAGCGACGGAATGCGACAGAAAAGAGCTCGCGACAGCGACAGCTTGTCGCCGAATTGCGGCGAGATGGAGGCCAAACCAGGACCGGCGACATGGGGCTTTTGTAGAGGAGCTTGGGGCGAAGACCATGACGCGGATGGCTGGGACGGGGAGAGGAGCTCGGGGCGAAGACCGTGACGCGGATGGCTGGGACGGGGAGAGGGCCGGGACGGGGAGAGGAGCTCGGGGCGAAGACCGTGACGTGGATGGCTGGGATGGGGAGAGGGCCGGGACAGGGAGAAGAGCTCGGGGTGGAGGCTGGCGGCTTGGAGGAAGATGCGAGGAAGATGAGCGCTGGTCTGGGATCCAGGTGTACGTTTTCGGAGGCCTGGGCCTAAAGTCCTCGCCTGGACCAGGCAGCCTCCCAGGGCGCCAACCAAACAGAACCAAGGTGAGCGCCTGGCTCCACTCCAGCCAGGCGACCGCAGCTTAGGGTGGCAACCAAACATGCTCTAAATTATCATACCCTGAAGGCACCATACCTGGCGAACAGGTTGTACCCTTCTTCGTAGGAGAAGGCAACCAGGGTAGTTGCTGCGGCCATGACCCCTCTGCTCCACTTTCTGATGATGGCTGCCGTACAGGTACCTTGTCCATGTTCGCATCCATTGCCTCCAACAAAAGCAGTGGATGAGGGGCTTCCTCTGTCACAGATAGCTTCAGTCATGGCTGGATCCTACAAAGTGTATGCAGTCTGCCCAAGAGGTAGAGACTAGAGAGGGTAGAAGTGGCTGTGATGACTTAAAATTCTCAAACCCTGGAGGTTCCATATCCGGCGAACATAGTGAAGCTTGCATTGCGGGAGAAGATGGTCTTGGCAGTCGCTCTTGCAACAAACCCTCCAGTCCACTCTCCAATGGTAGTGATGGTGGATGTGTGACATCCATTTCCACATTCATTGTCTTCAATGCAGGTGATGACCCAGCCGCCTCCTCAAATGTCATGGCCAAAGCCTCAGTGGCCACTGCATATGGCAAGACATGTAGTCTGGGACAGAGGGGGTAGTGGTGGCCATGACGACTTAAAATTCTCAAACCCTGGAGGTGCCATCTTCGGTGACTAGGGTGCAGACTGTGATATTGAAGATGGTAGTCTCAACGGTGGTTGTTGCAATAACCCCTCGACCCCGCTCTCTAGTGGTGGTAGCATGCTACGTGGAGTGTCTGTCTCCACATCCATCGCCTCCAATGCTCGCACTGGCCAAGCCGCTTCATCAAATGTCACTGCCACTACCTTGGTGGCAACCACATTTGGCAAGGCATATGTGGTTTTAGCCGGGGGAGGTAGAGTGGGTAGCGGCAGCCGGCAGCCATGACGACTTAAGATCCTCAAACCCCAGAGGTGGCATATCCGGTGAACAGGGCTCAGTTTGTGTGATGGGAGAAGGTGGTCTCAGCAGTGGCTGCTGCAATGGCCCCTCTGCCCAACTCTCGGTGATGGCAGTGGCAGGGCAGGTGCGTTATTTGTCTCTGAGTCCAGAGCCTTCAATGCAGATAGTGATCTAGCTGCTTCCTCTGGCATCACGGTCACAGCCTTGGTGGCAGCCACATCAAGCAAAAAGTGCGTTGATTCGGTGTCGGGACCCAAAATGCATCTCAGGAACCCTCTATGTATTCTGAACTAGTTCCAGATCAGTAGCTAGCTCATACAAGAAACAGTGATGAAATACCATCCATTTATTTGATTTAACTAAAAAGATCTCAAAGTAACAAATAATAATAATAACTGGACCTTATGGTCAACGTTTACTTAAATTGCCACGCAGGGCCAAAGAAACAAATAAACTCTTGCAGCGGAAAGAAACTCTTCAATGGCCAATCAACATGCCCACATGCAATCGAGTGGAGAACACATCCTAATTCGCAAAACCTTCATGGTCTTCCTGGGCAAAGAACTCTTGGGTAGCTTGATATTCTCCCTCCACTGCTGATCAAACAGAAGGCATAAAGCCATGAGTATTTTGAATGTACTCAACAAGCCGTGGGGAAATGTATGTAAATAGTATTCATGAGGGTTTGAACAAAGGTTAGTTGTATGGCTCTTTTGCATAAAGCAGCGTTTACAATAAATACAATAAATAGATTGAAATACTGAATTGAAAACAATAATAAGTAATTAAACAATTTATTTAAAACAACCAGTGAACTTCCCCATTCACTTCCCAACCAAACCAAATATAAGTGAATCCCTATTCACCAATCGACACAAACCACCAGGTGAATGACCTATTCACCAAACGAACATTATATTCATCAAGTGAACTTCCCATCCATACTCCAACACATTTTTGAAGAAACCCTATCTCCCGTGTGAAATCCCTAGGCACGTCCATAACCGTGGACACGGCTATTAGAATAGTTTTACACTCTGCAGATGTTGTACAGCTTGACCCACAAGAGATAGATCAACTTATAATGTCTGTTTAACACACTTCCACGGTGTGCGACTAAGTGATCATCACAAGACTTTTACAAAGCTCCATCTTAACCCAATTCTGCCCGCTAAGGTTTCAACACTGAATATCTTTCCGACCAAACAGGGGCCCCTCTTGCACCACCGTGAGAATACGTTTCCCATAACTCACACTTCACATGACGGAACCGAAATTAAGACATTGCTAATTAGTCAGCCAGGTCCATCCCATCAGACATGTGGTTGTACGATTAAGGCCCAGTTCAATGGTGCACAAGATTAAGTCCTTAACAAGTTACTCAAGCGATCTTTCCACAAACCCACAGCATGTTCAATCCACATCCCCACTATCCACCAACCAATCGCCCAAGCAAAAACCATTTTGTTTAACCAAAACCAATGACAAACCCCATCATGGTACACAAATTTTAACAAGAGTGGCTCACCACCACAGTTTCATATTTCATTAAGTCAAGATTAATCATTAAGACACATGTGATGACAAACCCATCGTAACTAAGCTAAACTAAGCATCGGTACAATACCCATATTGGTAATATGAAGATATCAAACTAAAATTACCCATGCTAAGGTGACAAAGGATTCATGGCATTCAAATAATCAATGGAGCCATAATGACAACATGTAATAACTAACCCCAAAACAATTTATATAAAGATAGCATGCAATTGTATAAAACAATATACTTTTAAAATCATAGGTTCAATATAATCAAAGGATCACGACTTGCCTTGGAATAAATCCTGTGATTGATCTTGATCTTGGTATGCTACTCCTTGCTCAAAGCTTCCCGAAGTATCAACGTCTACTCGCAACAAAGCAAATAAAACAAATAAATAAACAACAGAGAGAAAACAAACTCCAAGAATTAAATAAAAATCTCAAATAAAAGATCTCGAATTTATATGAATTTAGAAATTTGAATGGACACAATCAGAGTTCGAATGCAAAAGATATGGGCTTTGGAAGGTTGAAATCTAAAGAAAAACCCTAAATTGGATTTTTAGATTATCCCAAATTATTTTCCTATTGGAAATTCCGGAATATGACGCACGGCTGATGTCAGCGAAGGTTTTCTGCCGGAAAGAAAATAAAAAGGAAAGGAAAATCCCCTGATAGGTGGCTAGGCTCATGGTGGACCGCGTTCACCGAGCCAGGCGATTGGGTTAGATCTGGACCGCCTCATCAGCGCTAACGTGGCTCCACATGGACGACACGGTGACACTGAGGCTGACATAGAGGTGACACGGTGCTGGTGTGGACGTCGGCAAGGAAGTCGCTCGGATCCCGACAGTCCCGACGAACGGCGACTCGCCGGCGGCGACGAGTGGCGCAAGGAGGTAGAGGGCGAGACGGGGAACTCAGGGGTGAGCTCACAGGTGCTTGGGGACAACCAAGACGGCCGGCGGTGACGATTAGGCAGAGATTGGGCCACGGGTTCGACGGATCTAGGGCTTCGGTGGGCTTCTGGCAAAACCAAGGTCACCGGGAGTGTCACGTCCCCAAATTAATAAAGAGGTTTATTATGCATCTCATTAGCATGCATCATGTTTTGAAACTTTTTAATTACATATTGTACTTAGAAAATCTCAAAATACATATGAATCATACACTTGAATTTGGACTCTAAACCAAAAACTGAAATAAATGTTACTAAAGTATCACTGGAAATAATTTATTCAAATACTATATTAATTGTCTTGAATTGATGTAATTTTTCCCAAATTTTTGGGACTGTTTTGGACTATGAGAAAATTCAAACACCTTTAATAGACCTAGCCTAAGTTTGAATTTATATATTGCAAAATATATATGAACAATAGGGTCCAATAATTTTTATAGACACTAGGCTATCCCAGGAACCCCCAGAAATTATTTCATGATTTTAGGAATTTTATTCATATTTTTAAGCCCTGGTCAAAGGGAAGGAAACAAATTGAAATTTCAGTCAAAACCCTAGATCTAAACCAGCCGCACTGTTCCTTGGACTCGAGTCCGACCCGGCGAACTAACTCAACCCAACTGCCTAACCGCACCTTCGCATGCAACCGTAGGATCGAGTTTCGACGATCCAGATCTCGCCATCCCTCGACCTGTCCGAACACCCCCGCCAATCTCGTCCGTCCATTCGCCATCTAACGGTCCCGATTGAAGCACTTCATCGCACCGAGCCGCACCTTCTTGTGCCTCTGACCGAGCGGCCCTTTGTCGGCTTCTTCCTCCTCGGCGCGTCACGAGCGGGCTCGAGCGCCACGCCGAGAGCGCTCGAGCAGCTCCGTCATCGCCGTGACCGCCGCCGCCTTATTGACTGCCCCGAGCTTGGCATGTAACGCCACCTCCGCTCCGCCCATCGCCCACCTTAACTAGCGCCAAACCCTAGCGATTTCTCCACTTCTCCTCTGCTTGACCGAGGAGAGGGAGGCTCAGACGCGCTTTCACTCCTGTAAGCCTCCACCGGTGGTAGCCTTCAATGCCTTACTCGATCCCGTTTCCATTTTTGCTAATCCCAGCTTTTCTCGTTGCTTGTAGCACCTGGACCATCGTGGTGCCATTGCAAGCTCCAGAGCACACTCCCGAGGACATCACTTTGTGATCTTCGTCTCCGGTGATCTTCTCTCAAGATTTCTTTCGCGTCATATCATGCCTTATAGCATGGTTATGAGAAACCCTAAGTTTATTTCGACAATGCACGATAGGGCTTCGTGGATTTGAAGGAATTGGGTTATCACCAAGAATGCTCTTTTGTCTCCCACCTTGTTTTGTAAGCTTTTCTTCAATTCCTTGGGTCCTTAGCATCTCCAAGGTATCCTTGAGCTGTCTTAACCATTCTTTGTCCTTAGGGTTGCTCCAGTCGTCTTCTCCGTGGGAAGCCGTGTCGTTGCCGTTGTTCTTCTCCGGCGCCAACATTGCTCCAAATTTCTCCGACCTTCTCGACCTCACCCAAAGACTCGTAGCTTCTAGTTAGTCCCTAGTACTCAGCGCCGCTTGTATGTCGCCGCGAGCTTCACACCGCTGCTTTTGCCGTTTGGAGCGCCGTCGCTCAACGCCGGCTAACCGCCGTTCTGGGCCGGTTCTGGTGCCGTGAGTGCCCTCAACGGGTGCGCAATGCTATTGCACAGCTAACGGTACTTTTAGCTCGCGCCGCCGTGGCGCACAGCGCCGGCGAGCCGCCGGTGAAACGCGCGGGACCAAATCCCGTTGTCAGTTTCGGGCAGCTACTGTAGCAACATGGTTAGAAATTAAACAGTAATCATTAGCTTTCAATTCGCTGTCTTAGCCGTCCTAATGAATCACTTACGTGCGGGACCCACGCACGGAAAACCAGCACGTTAGGAAAAACTTTTGAGTGACTGACGTGTGGGCCCAAAACTTTAAACATGTGCTGTGTATTTAAGTCGTCCCGGGTGCGCCATGATCTTGGACCGTTGATTTAATCCAACAACACAAGCGTGGCGTTGTGTCGCACGCGCATGTCAGCGCCACCATGGGCCACCGACTTGTAGGCCCATTTGTCAAGACACGAGTGCGCAGGCGCCGCTACGCCCCATTGTCGCCATGGCTAGCGTGAGGTCGTAGAAAAGTAATACATACTTCATGAAATTTGAAATCTATTAATTTACACACCGAAAATTGGTATTAACTTCTAAAATGCATAACAAATTCATTCTAACTCCAAAAGCAATGAAACCACTTCGATAATTTTTATTTTTAGTAAACTTTATATTAAAATTGGTTTCCAACATGTCTCTGTAGAAGGCAGCATTATTTTGGAAAATGAGCTATTAACACTATTATTATTACAAAAGAAAATACTGATAACTTTGAAAATTCATAACTAAATCATGAAAACTCCAATTGAAGCAAACTCAACTGTTTTGAACTTGTAATAATATTGCCTATGTATCCATGTAATCCATGTACTGCTTAACGCTTCTACAAAATTTTACTTCATAATTAAATTACATACACGAAGGCATAATGAAATGAAATTCAAACCACTATAACTTTCATATACTAAATCAAAATGAAATAATTCTTTCACCAAAAATCATTTAAAATCATGACTTAGCTACTGTAGAAAAATCATGCATTTTTGAGCATTTTGATTTTTGGAGTATTTTCGATGTTTATTCAGATTGTATTTATATAGATTCCGAGCTCATTGATATTGACTCGTACGCTACCGAGAGTGAACAATTGCTCTACCACCAAGGCAAGCATCCTTTGAACTTTCTTTTTGCATCATATTTGATCCCAGTTTTGCTAGGATAGATGCAATGGTAATTGCTTGCATGTTAGTCTTATAATGTCGCTATTTTGTGGTAAATAGTTAGACACATCCTATTATCTTGTCATTGTGGCTATCCATGAATTACTCCAAGATCAAATGTTTATGATAGGGGGTGTGGAATAATGTTATTCGAGTTTGCTTAGCCATGCAAGTCTAGAAACGGTAGTTGATTGTCGGGAATAACCCGACAATTATGGGATAAACACAACTCTCATTATATACTTTTGTTTCAGATCTTCGAATCTGTTTTATAAGTTAAATTTTGTCATTTTAAATGAGATTTTGGTCTGGACAAGTGATGGCTAGTGAGGGTGCCTTCGTGCACGAGAATTGGGTATGTGGTTTGGCTTGTCTGGACAATTAAGGACCGGACTTTGGGTACCTACTGTTCAAGCAGCTTTCGTGCTAACACACGCGGGTTGGGAGCCGTATGGTTAAGTAGGGGGAAGGTTTTGTTGTGTTGAGTCCCACGGTGGTGAAATTGTAAGGGCATGGGACCGTGAAATCCCGTGTTCCTTTTGGGCCGATAGGATGGGGGCGTTAACGTCTTGTGTTTCCTAGGATATATAGGATGGAGGTGTTAACGTCTTGTGTTTCCTAGGAGCCATGGGTTGAGGGACTTAGCTCAATGGGATTTTCTTGCCAAAAATGACCATATCTTGATTTATCCTACGGCATACCATAGGAAGTATGCTATATTCGAGGCATCCGAGGCTTACGGGCTAATCAAGTCGTGTGGGTAAAGTAGTACACCCCTGCAGGGTATAATCTATTCGAATAGCCGTGTCCACGGTTATGGACGACCGCTTGAAATTTGTGGCTGCTTATTGTTAGATTTTGAATTGAAATTGTGGTTATAACTTGGAATCGTCATGAATGGGATGTTCATGCTTGTTGTTGTATCAAAGTGGACCGCCACTTTGTTGTTGGTATGATTCATTTGTTATGAATTCATTACTTATTCACATGCTTTACTTCTACTTCAAATCTGATTTTGAAATGACAATTGAAAAACTAGTATGTGTAGGTTGTTCAGTATTGCGTCTCTTTCGCAAAATTAAGCCAATATGAGACCTTCCTTTGAATGACCTTATGCATAAATATTTTTATTTGTGTAAGACTTGCGAGTACTCTTTGTACTCAGCCAGATGTTTGCTGGTTTTTACAGGTGAGGAGGATAATGAGACCGACGAGCTCGTCGGTGTCGATTTGGGCGACACCGATGAGTAGCGTGCTATCTTTTAATCCCAGTCGGTTGCCGATGGGTTATGGGGCATACCACTGCTGGCCTTTTGGTTTATTTACTTATCTGTTTTCGCTGCTACTTTATGAACTTGTTTAATTTGGCCGGTCGGCCACTTGTATTTGTTGTAAACTTGGAACTATGTGTATGTCTTTTGAACTATTTATGTATGAATGTTGTATGGATGTGATCAACGTTGAATGAGGGTATGGTTATATTGGTCGCTGATCTTGGGAGCCAATATAAGTCATACTCGCTGTTCATGGTTTCCGATTTAACTCACTAAGTGTAGCGCTTGACTTGTTGGAGAACAGGCAATTATGTAGTGCTCGCAGAGGAGCGGCGCACATGATCGTTGGGGCTCTAGATTGAGTTAAGCCTCTCATTTGGATGGAGTTAAGTTGGAATCCATTCACGGGAGATCTAGAGTTATATCCCTAAGACTTTGATTAGTCTCGCCTTATGGAGATAACTCCGGGTCCCCACAACAGGTATCAGAGCCAAAGTTGATCAGAGGTTAGAGATAGCGTTGGCTAGAGTTAGTAAGCCTTTCGAAGTCAAAATATTTTGAAATTATCAAATTAATTTCAGAAAGTTTAAGTTAAGAATATCTTTTATTCCTCATCTATCCTAGCATCCTTTCTACCCTATTTCGCTTAAAGAAGTCTTACCTTGTTGTTCTTGCTTTTAGATGAGTCGCCAATACCTGGTCAAAGAAACTCAAGCTGAGAACGTGGATGGATACCCGGCGCTTCTCCGAGAGATGATGTGGAGGGCAAACTTTACTTACCAGCCGACCCACGCCATCTACCGCCGCGACAGGGGGCCAGGCATGGAGGAATACTTGGTCGTGATCAACATCATCGCCTGACGAGTCACGGGGAGTATCCCATATTGTTTCCAGGCACGTGGCACCTCTAAGGCCATGGCTCTACAGAAGTGGCTCGTGTGGCCATGAGCCACCTCCGTTATGATCTCGACGGAGTTGTCTCGCCGCCTTACGATCATTTTCCTATGAGAGAGCGTGGCGCGAGGTAGACACCTTTGCCCGATTCGCTTTGGGAAGATCCTGTGTTAGGCGCTGGCAAGATTGGTTCATATCATGGACCAAATCCATCGATGCACTCGTGTATGAGTTGTACGAGACTCGTCAGCGTCTCGTGGTGGCCTAGGAACACTTGCAACTCATGTGTAGTATAGGGATCATTGACCGCCATGTGGTTTATGGCGCAAATGAGATTTTCCCATATGATTCAAAGACCGCCGATGTACCGCCTTCCGTATGCTGTGGCATGTACCCAACTATGGGGCGAGACGCCAGTTCGCATGTCGCTTGGATTTGCTCGCATCGTAGGATGGAACTCGCTGGAGGCCATGTGATAGAGCAAGGCTCCCTTTACGTCTTCCTAATTTTGGAGACCCCGATGATACGGATCCCCGAGGCACATCTTTCGGACGAAGTTTCCAGTAAACTTTGATCGAACAACATTTAGGATGTAGTAGGTGTTAGCTCATGGTTTGGGCATGTATCTTTGATTCCCTGTAATAGGGTAGTGGCACTTGAACTATTATTGTCCTTCTTGCAAGAACTTTTAATTCGGCAGTTGCTTTTCGCCCACGGGCCTTTCTGGATGTAATTGTATTGGAAAAACTATGATTTGAAGTTATGGATCTTGTATTGGCATTAGCGCTTTGTACGCCCATTCGGTGTTATGTTTTGGTGCATCTTATATCATTATGCATGCTTAATTAAGAACTTTGTGCTTGTTGTCCAAAGTTTTATTATTCGTGATTTTTCCAAAGAATCTTGGCCTCTTTTAACATTCCTTGTCACTCCAGATGTCAGCCCTAACACTCGTGCTAGAGCTCACAGCGATGGGGATCTCCACCCTGTGGCACTCGCTCACGCTATAGCGTAACTTTACGCCCGCGAGGAGAGGGGTGAGCCCTCTCAAGAAGACCATCCGCGGGACAGCTCATCTGAGGAAGTGCTTCCTCCGCCACCCACTATGGCGGAAGTCTTGGCCCAGATCGAGAGAAACAGGATGGATCAGATCAGGATCCCGGAGGCTATAGCTCGCAACACTTCTCCTGCTCTCGCGCAGCAGGGGAGGGGACATCGAGGCAAGCAGGGGGTCTCGCCGAGTTTGCCAACAAATCCTCCCACCTTGCGGGTACCGAGACCCAATGGAGGCCAAGATTGGCCGAGGGATGTGGAGAAGAAACTAGCCATTGCTCAGTGCACGGGCATTGAGAGAGTTCTTTTTGCCAGCTATCAGCTGGAAGACGCTGCTAGTGCGTGGTGGGATAACTATTCCGCCATGCAGCCTGAAGGAGAGGTTCCATCATGGAACGAATTTAGAGCACCTTCGTGGAGGCCTATATTCTCGATGGAGTCATGTCGATCAAGCAGCAGCTTGCTTTGAAGAAAGGAAGGAAGATCACATCGAGTATCTTCAGAGTTCAACTCCTTGGCCCGCTATGCGCCGATGATGTTCCACCGACACTCGCCGCAGAATCGGTTCATGGGCGGCTTGATCGAGGAAATGCACCGCTCTAGCGTACATGATTTCAGAACTTCCAACACATGGTGAACAAGGCCATTGTGGTGGAGCACAAGAGTGTGGTTGTAGAGGAGTCCAGAAGAGAAGGAAAGCCGCTCGCCACCGTGGTAGTTTTCCCGACAACAAGACCGGCCGCCTCGGACACCTCGCTCAGCCCCCTGCCACCGAGACCTCTGTGGCACCTCTATGACCTTCTCCACCCACGGTGCAGCGGTACAATGGGAGTAAGAACTCCCAAAACAGTAGTACTTACAAGCATAATGTCACCTGCTTCCATTGTGGTCACCAGGGCCACTATGCCTCTCATTGCCTCGCCAAGCAGCGGGGAATGCCTTAGGTCTATCGAGCTCCTACACCACCAGCGGTGGCAAGACCTACACCACCTCCCGTGGCAGCATCTACCCTCCTCGTGTCCTCGCACGTGGCCGAGTGAACCACGCCACCGCCGAGGAGGCGAGCGACGCTCCACACGCCGCTTTGGGTACACTTGTTAATTCTTGTCCAAGATCGCTTTATTTGATTCAGAGCATCTCATTCATTCATCAAAGAAGAATATGCTGCACTTAATCAATTTGAAATACATAAACTTCAGCCACCTTATCAAATCCGATCACGGATCGGTTTTCCAAACCGATCAAGTCTGCCGGGACGTAAAAGTGGAAATTCAAAATACCAACTTCTTGGCAAACTTAATTGTGATAAATTCAGTGGGTATTGATGTGATTTTGGGGATGGATTGGCTGTCCAAGAACCGGGGAAAAATCGATTGTGCTCAACGGTCTATTTCTGTCACTAGTGAAGACGGCGTAAGGTCGTTTTTGCACCTTCTGTGGGCAGTTCTCATCTTTATACTTTGGAAGCTAGTACCTCTCTTGAAATTGAGAAAGTGCCTGTGGTGTGTGAATATCCATATGTATTCCCCGAAGAACTTCCAGGCATGCCTCCTGATCGAGAAGTCGAGTTCGTCATCGAGCTTCTACCCGGTACCGCGCCGATCTCAAAACGGCCATACCGGATGCCTCCTAATGAGTTAGAAGAATTGAAGAAGCAACTCCATGAACTTCAAGACAAGGGATTTGTTGGGCCGAGTTCCTCACCTTGGGGATGTTCGGCCATCTTTGTCAAAAAGAAAGACAAGAGTTTGCGGATGTGTGTTGACTACCGTCCGTTAAATGAAGTCACTATCAAAAATAAATATCCGCTTCCTCGGATTGATGATTTATTCGATCAATTGAGTGGAGCCCAAGTATTCTCCAAGGTTGATTTGCGCTTGGGCTATCATCAAATTAAGGTTCGAACTGAAGACATTCCGAAGAATTGAGCTTCCGCTCAACCAGACGCAGCCAGTCATCCGCGTCCAGGGGATCCTCGGACCGGGAGAAGGTGGGAGGCTGCGTGCGAAGGAACTCGCAAGTCCCCCACGAGACTGATGGCCACCTCCTCCGGATCCAGAGGCACCAGAGGGAGTGGAGGTGTTCCTCGCGATAACCTCCAACACCCTGCGGTCCTCCGAACGGTTGCGTTCGATCTGCATGAGGACTTCAGCCATGGTCGGAGGAGGGGGAAGCTCCTCTCCGGGGCTACCCAGCTGATTCCGACCACTACGGGTCCCTCCAGCCATCCTGTTTCACTAAGACAAGTTAGCTACAACTCGGGACCCAAAGCACGGAATTCCAGACTCAATTAAAGGGCCCAAAAGTATCCACAAAAGAGCTCAAGACCAAAAGTCACCAAATCAACTTCCCGAAACGACTAACCCGTATGGAAGGAACGAGTAATCGTTTGAGGAGACCAAAATTTCAGAACTCAATCCTAGCTCTAACCAGCCCAAAAATCAAGGTATAACCACCTACTAGAGTATTGGGTATTTAGCTAATTCATATCACTTCTTACCCTTTTATCCCCACAAGTTTTAGTTGGATTAGCCTCTCATTTTCAGCACTATATACTAATTACAAGCTAGCTGTCCAGAATTTTCGCTTGCTGTCCAGATTTTCTTTCTCCAAGCTCTTGGCCGAAATCCTCACTTCCAGCATCTCCCAATTTCACTAATGGACAGCCAACCTTTTAGTGACAACACTCATGGTTCTCCCAAAACCAATTTAATCGATTTAACAACTATCTTTGAAAGAAGATGAGAGGGAAAACAATTTTCCAAATTTAACCAAGAATAAGGTGAGATGAGCAAGCTAAGATAGATAAGGAGTAAAATATGAGAACTTACTTAAGTTTTTATAAACTATTTGAAAGTAAGTTTTCAAAATATCCTAAAGGCGACCAAGCTAGGGGTTTCTACGGTCAGTATGGCTATGATACCAACTTTGTGAGGACCCGTAATATTTAACTAGTAACACTTAACCTCCAAATGGTTCTAGCATTACTAATTAAACATTCTGAGCCTCGATGGACATATGCTTTCCAGGATTGCAGCACATGCACATCATCACAAAATTACACATCATTTCCATACAACATTTATCACTAAGTTCAACAACGACATACAAAAAGTAGAGTTATTACAAAAGAGCCGACCGGCCAAATAGAACAATATACAAGAAAGACAGCGGAAGCAAAAGGTGCCATAAGATGGCTAGAACAAAAGTCGACCGGTTAGCCACACAACCCACAAGGCAACCGACCGGGCCGCCAAGCTAGACGCCTCTCAAAGCTACCACAAAGACAACTCACGTAAGTGAGGCCCTCGAGCTCACCTTCTTCCTCTGCAACAAATACATTTAAGCAAGACAACTGAGTACACAAAGGTACTCGCAAGACTGACGTGTAGACTAGCAGACCTATTCATAAACTATATGCAAGCTTATTTAGGTGGAGGTTGTATGTCTTATTTTGCACAAAGCCAACTTTATTTGCAATAATGTAATACATTTAAAAGCAAGTTTGCAAATCTATTTTGTTGTCAAGATAACAGCGAAATAAAGATACATACAAGTAACCACCGAAGTGACTATCCCAATAGCCACCACAACATAGCACTAATCCCGATTCGCACTCACCCATCAAGTTTTAGTTTAAAATGGTTGTAGTCTAACTCTTGAAAGACCTTGCCAAGCGTGTCCATAACCTAGACGAGGCTATTCGAATAGTTTTAACCTCGCAGGTGTACCAATGTACCCACACCTGCATCGCCTTTAAGCCACAAAAGCACACTTAGAAGGTATGCCGCACGGCTAAGTCCTACGAGACATTTCCAATCTTGTGCATTAACTACGAGCCACTCGTATGGATAGAAACCCATACGCTACATTGCAAGTCGAAGACAACAAATCCCATCACGGGTGAAGTCTTTCTGACACTACAATGCTCCCAACACTATCCCTCCTGCGACTCCCTGCGACCCGAAGCCAATACACGCCAAAGTACTAAGTCAAGAGAGGTCTCATACCCTCTAGTGTGGTTAGCACGCTCAAATGCTTGGTTTAGTGTAACAAGATGTTCGGTCCTTGTTGACTCGGGCACCATTCCAGTCACACCCAAAAGCACACCAATCATACCATTGTGCCCAAGTCTAAATCATTTTGTTTTCAGATTTAGTTTTCATAAGTAGACAAGTCACAAGGCTGAAATCATAAATCATGATAAGTTTTATGTGATCAAGGTTATCGACAAGTCGATAACCGCCCATTTCTACCGGAAGCTAAGCAATTAATTCGCAAATACTAAGTGACAAGAGCTCATCCACAAACTCTAAATCACAGCAATAACCTAGGCTCATGGTAGTAGAGGATAATCATTTGCCTAAGGAAATGCATCTACTAGGTAAACTAACGACAATAGTTTAACACAAAGTAGCAATGCATACATAGAATTTGTAAGCAACATAAATACTTAAAATACTGGCATTAACATGATCAAACTGCTTGCCTTGCTGGATTTGTTCTTGCTGCAGAGGAGGATTCTCAGGTTCAATAATATCTTCGGAACCTAACGCGAAAATGCGATAAAACCAAATAAGAACGAAGAACACCAAACAAAACTCAATAGCAAAAGACATCCAAATCCCATGAAATTTACACATCAGCTAGAGGTTGATTTTAGACAATTTTAGAAACAAGAATTACTTCATTTGGACTTATCATGAAAAAGTTATGGTTAAAACTAGTTCTCTCAGCCTATAAATTCCCTAAATTAATTATTGGTACTGTTTATGGCGAAAATTTCTGGAATGATCTAAGCTCTGAAATTTTTATAGCAAGTAGATTATGACATCCTTATGACAGCAAAATTGAGTTTACTAAATTTGGAGTTATAATGATTTACTTATGATTTTTCTAAGTTGTAAAACTAGCACATTACATTTTCCAGAAACATACATATGTGCAAAACCTATTACATATTAAAGTATGCTAACAGAGGGATTTTCTAGCATCAATTTCATAATTTTAGGATTTACAGGGAATTACTTGTGTCTTTTACAACATTAAATGAATTTTTAATTGTTACTAAGAAGGTTAAATTTATTAACATGTTGTTCTGGTGCTGATTTAGGCCTACCACCATTTTTAGATTAAAGTTTAGTTAATAACGAATTTATCAAAGTTAAAATCATTCGATTTGCAGATATACAGAAAAAGATATGCATTTTCTAAGTTTTAATCCAATTCTGGAATATATAAAAAAAATGGCAGAAAACAAGCTATCAAGGATTACAGAATTTTCTACCACAGAAGCATAGCTAAAAGCATTTTTATATTAAACTTTAGTGAAATACAAATTTATTACGGTTGGTTTCATGTAAAAAGATCTATTTTGAATTAGATATGAATTTCTAAAGTTTTTATACAATTTTGATTGCTAAATAAATACTTACGTAAATAAACAACACTTACGTAAAAGAATCGACGTGGACAATTATGGGCCCTTGATTTGAAATCCAATGGCGCTGCGAAGTGCGCGAGTGACCCGAACGCCCAACCCATCGCGACCGCTGATCAAAGATCCGATGGCCAAGAACGAGGAGGTTCGACTCGCGAACGGCATACCTAATCAGACCGCAGATCAACAAATGAACGGTCCACAACGAATGGGAGGATCGGGTGACCCGATCAGCCCAATTGATCTGGACCACAGATCGCGAAATGGACGGCGGCCATAGATCGAAGTGAAAAAAAATGGAGCGCTGACATGGGGTCGCATGTCGCTGGATCGCGAGTCACAAACACGAGCTTTAACACACGTACACAGTGCACGGGACCCACATGGCAGTGACTTAGAGAGGATCTTTAGTACAGCTAAAGTTACTAATGACCAATGATTAGTGAGGATTAGCAATTAATGTGTCCTAAAGCTTTTTAGCAGAGGTGATCAAGGGCTGAGGGCCCACACGTCAGTGACCCAAAAAGGTAATTTCGGACACATTAGTGTTAAGACAGGATTTAATGACAATCATTAGCATTAATGATGTCCGAAAGCACTAGGTTAAAGCCAGCGGGTGATTACAGAGGATTTGGCCCACATGTCAATGAGACATTAGGCTTGATTAGGACATAATTAATACACTCAATGATTAACAATGATTAGGCACTAATTATGTCCTAAATAACTGACGAAAACGGGAGTTCCCTCCCGGCAAAATCCCGAACGGCTTCCACGGCTTGTCGCCGGCGACTCCGGTCGCGGCGGCGCCAACCAAATACCAAAATGGGTTCGCAATAGCGATGCGAACCCAATGGTGATGACCTCGCCGGCGGTGGAGGTCTAGAACGCCGGCGAGCCGGAAAACAAAGATGGTACCATGTTCGGCAAAACATGAAAATTGCAACATGCTCCGCTGCAGTCCACGAAAGCGAGTGCCAACACCCCTAGGGGCTAAATAGAAGCTACCTTAACCGAGAGGAGCTTCAGAAGTGGCTGGAGAAGCTTGAACACGAAAGAGGTCGCCGGAGCCGAGGAAGATGAAGTGGAAGATGACAACCTGAGCAAAATGAACACCAATGGGTGAACAAAATAGCTTCATCATGGTTCCTAGAAGCTCCACAAGTAAGTAATTGCAAAAAGAACCACTTACCGGAGTTGGAGAAGAAAGGGGGGTGAAATCAGCCGAAAATCTCCAAACTTAAAATTGAGTGATTCCTGTGAATGCAACCCAAAATTAAGTTAGGGAAAATATAAAGGAAATTGAGGAGCTCAAAAGGGTGCAAGAAATGTTGAAGATGAACCACTGGACACCAAGATCCACAATGGAGCTTCTCGGGTCAACAATGGTGCATTGCTGGTTTTGAGGAGTTAAGCTCTAAATTTGAAATTGGAGCTTAAGGGTGGTCTAAAGGAATACCAGGAGGTGTTGAGGGTGCTTATAAGGCCTTAGAAGCTTTAGGGTTTGGACCAAGAGCCTCTCGGGCGGCAAGGCACAAAGCACAAGAAGTGGCCGACAACGAAAAGGTGGTAGATGATGCATTAGGGTATGGCACGGCCGAGAGTGTCTCCCATACCCCTAAATGTCGGCTAGGACGACTGTAGGGCGCAAGATTTGACACGGCCATACCTCCCCTGCTGTTCACACGCGTTCAGAGGTTGAAGATGACCAGAGACACACTCGAGCAATGCTGGGCCATTGGATTGAAAATGAATGGCTCAGATCTTGGGGTTCTGGTTTTTTTTAAAAAAAACAACAGAGAGGATCGTGGCCTTTAGATCAAAATTGAACGGCCCCGATTTAAAGTGCGCTGTAGTGACCCGAACGGCACATCCAATATGCACCGTTGGATCAATCAAGGACGGCCGAGATTACATGTGCCCTTCGGGTGACCCGAACGGCACACTCAGCGCGAGCCGCGCGATTTAAATCCTACGGCTGATATCAACCGCGCGTTTAAAAAGGAGCCCGGTGCAGCTAGGTGGTTCGATCGAAACGATTGACTCGAGCCCGAGTCTGACTCGAACCCGAGTAACAGTGAACCAGACTTAGGTTTTTAATTTAGAACAGAGACTTTTGAGGAATCATTTGAGGTAGCAAATTAACTCCAAAAATTCTGAAAATTTTACAGGAGCTTGCTGATTCAAATATTGACCTTGTGTAAAATTTTCAGAGGTTTTTATGCAGTGCATTTTTCTCCAAAAATTTGGCAAGGTTCTGATTTAGGGTTTGACTGAAAGTAAAACAGGTTTGACTGCCCTTTAACATATTCCAACAATTTCTAAAAATTATGAAATTTTTCAAAGGGGTCACATACCATCCAAATAACTTAGGAAAAATATTTCCAGAGGATGATCACAATAATTGACATGGCTTTATTTTTGGAAGGTCAAAATTTGAATCAAAAGGACTTGTGACTTTGCATTTCCACCGAACCAAAAATGCCGAGATAGAAGTGGTATTGGTTGAAGATCGAATCGTTTGGTCTTTAAAAAAAAGATCGGATTTTAACAAAGCGACTAAAATTTTCTGCCCCTATCCTTTTCTGCCCAAATCTCGGGGACGAGATTCTTTCTAAGGGGGGGAGGTTTGTAACATCCTAATTTTCAGAATCAGGATGTTAATATTTAAGTAGGCGATCTAGTAAATATTTGGCAAGGTTTTAAAATTTTTCCCATGCTAATTCAAATGTTGCTTCTAAAATCGAATCGAGTTGTTTAAAAAGTTGTATAAACATGATAATAATAATAATAATAATAATAGACATTATTAAATCAAATTGTTCGAAAGATTGCATTTAAAAAAATTATTATTTCGACTTCTTGTTTTAGCATGTATATCAAAACTCATGGCATGTGATTCCTTTATATCACTGCTCTTTTTCAGTCCGACCGATCGCAGGCAAGACGCCTGTGAGTCTATTTCTTTTCCCCAACTTCTCTCCTCGCAGGCACAACCGAAAACCAAAAATCGTACAACGCATGTTATACCATTGCGATCATCGTCTCGAGAGCGTTCTATTTTAGTAGTTATTTCGCGCATGCGAGCTCGTTTGAGCGAGTTGGAGAAAAGGAGGAAGGAATACACTGTGATTTATTTCACTGTTATTTTTCCTCTTTCAACCGAATACACACTACCATTTCACACCTCCCTATCCATTTGTTTTTGCCCAGCCAAACACCACCACTCATCCTACACAGTTATCTTTCTTTATTCATCTCCCTATTGCCAACTACCCATTCCTTTATCCTCACAGCACAGCCATCTCCCAGCCGAAACATCTTTCTCTTCCTGCCATTTCATCCCCCACTACCAAAGCCTCCCACTGCCATCCAATTATTTTGTTTATTCATTCATCCTCACTACTCACTGTCACCACAAAACCTTTCTACCACCTCTGTCATTAAATTGAATTAGGATGCATCTCTTGAGCATGCATATGATTTCCAGATATTTTTAAAAAAAATCAATTGCTCTCTCTCTTTTTGATCTGGACAGATTGTTCTCTTAAGCAAAAGATTGCTAAAACTCATCTAGAGCTCACAAACCCAGCTTCTAGTTGCCTTTTTCTCCCTACCGGTGGCCCCTCACCACATGGTCCCACTCGGTAGCTACAGCAGCTAGCTTCCCCATTGTTTTCCTGGCTCCCTCAGCCCTACGGGCTGCAGAGCAGCTGCTACTGCCATTTTTAGGCAAAGCTGGGCAGCAAGGCAGCAGCTGCTGCACCCTGCTGCCTTTTTCACCCTCTCTACTCCCCCTCCTTTCATTAGACAGCCATCTAACCTCCCAGCACACGTCCCAACTGAGCCATCCATTCCCCATTGTTTTATTGTCTTCTCTGCCATCTTCTTCTCCCAAGAGCAGCACACCATTCCTTTCTTCTCCACTGTGAACAAGTCCATCTCTCTACTTCTCTCCTCTCAATCTCTTCCAAGAATCACAAATCCCCCATTGCATGTTATACGGTAGCACTCCTCGCCTCATGAGCAATCCATCTATCCTATTGGTTGTCGCATGCAAGTTCAATGGGGTGTTTTGTAAGAAGAGAGGAGGCAGCAAGGTTGTGCTGGTGATTGCGGCAGCCAAGGGTGATGCACTGCCGTGCATGCGTGCAGTGGCAGAGGGAGAAGTGAGAGGGAGCTAGCGTGAGGTGGCTCCATGCTGCAGCAGCAGGAGCACCACCTACATGCTGCTCCAGGCGCATGGCACGGCATCGGCGCGACGGCGGCGCAGTCCGGAGGTGGTCGAGCAGCAGCTCGGTAGGGAGGAGCTCCCGACTAGGACGGTGTCATGAGCACGGCGTCGCAGCACCATGGATGAGGTCGAGGCGCTGCATCTGTTGGAAATAATCTTGTCATAGTAGTGTATTTAGTTTAGTGAGTTGCATGTGATGTGAGCATGGTGATTAGCCAGTCATTGAGACGTGGACCTGCATGTTAGGAGGGAGTGATTAGTGGATAGAGAGAAGTGTGCGGCTGAGTCGTGTGTGATGCATGACCAGTAGGCCGAGTCTTAGGGTGTGCGTGCATGTAGTGCATGCATCCAGTTGAGTAGTGGCGTTGGAAGAGGTCAAGTTTGTTGCTTGGCCCGTGAGTTAACTAGTGCATCCTCTCTTGTATAAATAGTTGTTAGCATTAATGAAATATTTGAGTTGGTTTGGAGTGAGTCCATACCCTCCCATGTATGTGTATGTGTGTTCATAATACATGCATGTGTATACATCTCAGTGATAGAGATTGAGAGATGGGAGTTGAGAGATTCAATTCCAACAATTGGTATCAGAGCCTCAAGATCTTCAGGAGCGGCGGCTCACGGCGCGGCGCAACAGAAGGCGGTGGCGCGCGTCGGGCGTGGGCGTAGCGGCACGTAGCGGATGCACAGCGGCTCGCAGGCGGCTAGGCAGCGCGCGACGGGTACGGCGGTCCAGGTGCCGACGTGGGGCGTGGCGGCGAACACGATACAGCACGGCGGTGACGTCGAGCGCAGCGGAGTCGACGCGGGAGACCGGTGTGGTGTGGCGACGACGGGCGCACCAACGGCAGACTCCATGAGTGGAGGCCAAAGGTGGCGCAGTGGTAGACTCCATGTGAGGTGGAGGCCGCGGGTGGCGACAGACTCCAGGCGAGATGGAGGCCAGCGGTGGTGGCCGAGGCCATCGTTGAGAAAGTCGGTGTGATGCCGACAGTGATGGCGTGCAGACGGCACGCGGAGGCACGCGCTTTGGCGGCGCGGTGCGGCACACGGCACGGAGACCAACAAGGGCGCGATGAGTCGCGCAAGGCCCCCACGGAGGAGGCATCGATTGGCGGTGAGAGGCCGCAGACAATGTTGTCTTGCTCGCATTGGAGGCCATGAGTAGTGGTGTGAGGCCGCTACAAGGTGGATATCGGCGTTGGGGAAGACGTCGTCCACAAGATGAAGATGCTGCTGCATGTGGCATGAAGAGGAGGAGGCCGCTGCGTGTGGCAAGGGGTTGCGGGCGATCCGCAACGGTGAGTTGGCATGACAAGATTAGGGGGAGAATGTTGGAAATAATCTTGTCATAGTAGTGTATTTAGTTTAGTGAGTTGCATGTGATGTGAGCATGGTGATTAGCCAGTCATTGAGACGTGGACCTGCATGTTAGGAGGGAGTGATTAGTGGATAGAGAGAAGTGTGCGGCTGAGTCGTGTGTGATGCATGACCAGTAGGCCGAGTCTTAGGGTGTGCGTGCATGTAGTGCATGCATCCAGTTGAGTAGTGGCGTTGGAAGAGGTCAAGTTTGTTGCTTGGCCCGTGAGTTAACTAGTGCATCCTCTCTTGTATAAATAATTGTTAGCATTAATGAAATATTTGAGTTGGTTTGGAGTGAGTCCATACCCTCCCATGTATGTGTATGTGTGTTCATAATACATGCATGTGTATACATCTCAGTGATAGAGATTGAGAGATGGGAGTTGAGAGATTCAATTCCAACAGCATCATCGGAGCAGCGGCGCACCATTGGCAGCCAGCGACTTGACGGCAAGGAGGTGGCCGAGGGCGCCGAGGCGCTGCACTGCAGCGGCGGCGTCACGAATATCGGCAATGGAGGCACTGTCCAGCGAGAAGGGAGACGATGCGTTGCAGCGGCGCGGCCCAGCCCGGGCGGCGCATGTCGAGGCGAGCCGAGGCATTGGGGCGCTGCAGCAGCAGCCCCGGTGGTAGTGGCGGCCCAATGCGCAAGGGAGTTGAGGACGTGGCGAGACGGCGCAATGGAGGTAGCAGCACGGTGGTGCTGTAGCCTGGCGCGAAGATGGCGGCGTGGAGGAGCCGGCCGAGAGCGCGGCGCATGCATGCGACGGCCATGCATGTAGCGGCACGACGGCCCAAGCGAGGCGAGGCGGCATGGTGTGTTGCGCATGATGTGGCGGTGTCGATGCGGAGCGGGACGCGAACGAGGTCGGCGACGACTACGTAGATGCGTACATGGACGAGGAGCCGGATGTGGAAGCGGGCAAACATCGGCGACGACTACGGTGGACGCGGACGAGAGCCGAGAAGATGATGTCCGGCCATATTAGGCACGCCTAGTGCTGGGGTAAAATACTTCGCGTTAAATTGTGCTATCGCATTACGATGTTAGTTGTGCATGTTGCATATTAGTCATGTGCATGTCATCTATTTATGCATGTTTAATTGCAAAAATGATTTGGTAACTTAAGACCGGTATAATTCTCCGGTTATGTCTTATTTGTGCGTAGGCATGATTATGTGTTGATATATTGGTGAATGCGAATAATTAGATTTTTTAGGCGAAATGTGTGTATTGTTGATCGGTGGATGCTAGATTAAATATACATTGGATTGTTTGACCGTATGATATTTTGGAGTCGTATGCAAAATTGTGGTGCTCTTTGGAGGATAAATTAATTAGAGGTTTCTTCTCACATTGGATTAGTAATTTTAGGAGATAGGATGCATAAGGAGTTTATAAATTATTACTTGATAGATAGCTCTTGTGACGATATTGAATGAGATATGGAGGTGGACTCGAATAATTTATTTCATCACAAGCAAATTGATCGGATGATTTTAGCGATAGTGTGTGAGTCATTTATGCTAGAATTGGGAGAAGGAAACAATAGATATTTGAATGCGGATAAATGATTGGATTGCTAATTGATTAGTAGATAAGTCCTAAGTGCTGAGTTGATAGTTGTACCCTCATTTGAGTTAGTCGATAAATTATTATTAGTTGATCGTAGAGGCACATATATAATTGGATTGGTAGAGGTTGTTCACGACTAAGTTCGGTGGTATGGATATAAGTTGATCGATTAGTGAGCAATTAGATGTTGGATGTGTTCTTAAATTGTAAAGATCATTAGGTATCGGTTTGTCAAGTAAACCTCGATCGGTGGAAAATTGAGTGTATGCGATTGTGATTTGCCGAGGCGAGACTAGTAGAGCTAGATAGTTAGTATTAGCTTAAATGGTATATCGGAGAATGATTGATGGATTTCATCATGGACATATGCCCACGAGTCGGTGGATTTCGTGTAATTATCGGATGAGTTGTTTATTTGGAAGATCGTGAGTTCGGGCATCACTCGATGGGTTAACTACCTTGATAATGTCTTAGTTGAGGTTAGTACGGGATTTAGATCAAGATATGAGAATATGATTGAAGAGTGTTATACATGTGATTGGATTCAACACCGGAGAATCGGTTAAGTATATGAGTATGAGAAGGTTAGATTTGTCGGTAGATGTTTTCCTTAGGAAATAAATAGAAAAGAAAAGAAAATACATAGACCCCACTTGTCATGGCAGAGGCTAGGTCATCCTACCTATAAAAATTATTTAATGCAGTAGCAAAATCAGAAAAGAATTATTTTACACTAAAAGTCTTTTAACTTCAATAATTCATAACTAATTCATATGAACTCCAAATGGGGTGATTCAATTTTTATTGATCTTAAATTTTAATTACCTTTAATACCATGTAAAGCTTATCCCTACCACTGTTCTACAAATTTTCGCAAAACAATTAAATTCGGATGAACAGTAACAGAACATTGATTTTCAATATTTTCCAAAAATCTGATTTTCAAACTACTATAACTCTCTCATATAAACTCCAAATTGAATAATTTTTGTACCTAAATTCATTTAAAATCATAATATAGCTACTGTATAAATTTCATGCATTTTGGAGCAATTTGACTTTTTGGCTATTTCTCGGTGTTTAATCGATATCGCCTTTCTTTAGATTCCGAGTTGCCGGAAGTATGAGAGTAAGTAACCGAGAGTGAGCAAGTGAACTACCAACAAGGCAAGCATCCTTTGAACTTTCTTTTGCATCATATTTGATCACAGTTTTGTTAAGGTAGATGCAATGATAATTGCTTGCATGCTATTTTATAATGTCGCTATTTTTGGTGATGAGTAGTTAGACACATCCTATTATCTTGTCATTGTGTCTATCCATGAATTACTCCAGTACTGAAATGTTTATGATAGGATGTGTGGAATATTATTGTTCGAGTTTGCTTAGCCATGCAAGTCTAGAAACGGTAGTCTGATTGTTGGGAATAACCCGACAATTATGGGATAAACACAACTCTCATTATATACTTTTGTTTCAGATCTTCATATCAGTTTTATGAATTAAATTTTGTCATTTTAAATGAGCTTTTGGTCTGGACAAGTGTCGGTTAGTGATGGTGCTTTGTGCACGAGATTTGGGCATGTGGTTTGACTTGTCTGGACAATTAAGGACCAAACTTTGGGTACCTACTGTTCAAGCAACACTCGTGCAATCACACGCGGTATATGGGTGTTGTATGGTTAAGTAGGGGGAAGGTTTCGTTGTGTTGAGTCCCACGGTGGTAAAATTGTAAGTACATAGGACCGTGAAATCCTATGTTTCCTTTTGGGCCGATAGGATGGGGACGTGAGCGTCTTGTATTTCCTAGGAGCCCTGGGTTGAGGGACTTAGCCCAATGGGATCTTCTTGCTAAAAACGACCATATCTTGATTTACCCGGTCGGCATACCATAGGTAGTATGCTATATTCGGAGGCATCTGGAGGCTTACGGGCTAATCAAGTCATGTGGGTAAAGTAGTACACCCCTGCAGGGTATAAATCTATTCGAATAGCCGTGTCCACGGTTATGGACGACCGCTTGAAATTTGTGGCTGCTTATTGTTAGACTTAGAATTAAAATTGTGGTTATAACTTAGTATCGACATGAATGGGATGTTCATGCTTGTTGTTGTATCAAAGTGGACCGCCACTTTATTGTTGGTATGATTCATTTGCTATTGAATTCATTACTTATTCACATGCTTTATTTCTACTTCAAATCTGATTTTGAAATGGCACTTGAAAAACTAGTATGTGTAGGTTGTTCAGTATTGCGTCTCTTTCGCAAAATTAAGCCAATATGAGCCCTTCCTTTGAATGACCTTATGCATAACTATTTTTATTTGTGTAAGACTTGCGAGTACTCTTTGTACTCAGCCAGATGTTTGCTGGCTTTTACAGGTGAGGAGGATAATGAGACCGACGAGCTCGTCGGTGTCGATTTAGGCGACACCGATGAGTAGTGTGCTATCTTTAGCTCTCAGTCGGTTGCCGATGGGTTGTGTGGCATACCACTGCAAGCATTTTGGTTTATTTACTTGCTTCCGCTATGAACTTGTTTAATTTGGCCGGTCGGCCACTTATGTAGTTGTAAACTTGAAACTGTGATGTATCATTTTTGTACTATTTATGTATGAGCGTTGTATGGATGTGATCGACGTTGTAAGAAGAGTATGGATATATTGGTCACTGATCTTGGGAGCTAATATAGGTCATGCTCGTTGTTCATGGCTTCCCATTTAACCCACTAAGTGTAGGGCTTGACTTGTTGGAGAACCGACAATCATGTAGTGCTCGCAGAGGAGCGGCGCGCATGATCGTCGGGGCTCTAGTTTTTAGTGAAGCTCTCATTTAAGTTGAGTTAAGTTGGAATCCATTTACCGGTGATCCAGAGTTATGTTCTTAAGACCATGCTTAGTCTCGGTCTTACGGAGATAACTCCGGGGTCCCCACACCCGGGAATCTTCCAACCGACCCGTCGAAAAAAAAAAGAGATGCAAATAGTACGCTAAGCACTAATTGTTCTTGCTGATGACATAGCAGGAATGCTGGGTTTTGAGGCTGACTAGCACCATCTTTAGTAGATTCGGTGATGATCGCCAGAGGACATTGATTTGTCCCATCTACGAATCCAAGCAGCGGTTGTCTTCGCAAGTACGAGATCAGCTGCGCCTTTCACAAGAGGTGATTTTTGTGGCTGAGTTTCACCGTAACGAAGTGGCCGAAGGACGCCGTAGGTTGCAGACCAGACGCCATGGATCCAAACATCCTCAAGGTGGAAGACGAGTTCGTCGTAGAGCTTCGGGTGGACATCACTGATCGTAGCTCTGACACCATGTAAAAGTGAAAGTGCAAACTTTGCCGCAAGAGAACCTCAGGGGTTCATCTGATTATATATTCACCAAGTAATACAGGAAAAGAGTATTACGATCCGTATAGGACAGAAACTCGTAGACATTCTGATAAACATTGCCGGAAGTACTACAGTCAACGGCAAGGGATCAGAGTCCTGAACGACAACAGAGTCCAGAATATTATTCACAATAGACAGTTTGCGCAATTCAACATATTTCAACATGAAGAAATCAGGGGTCTTCGGTGTTATAACAGTCAGTGTGTGTGTGTGGGGGGGGGGGGGGTTGTTTACCCTTTCCATTGTTGTTTTTAACCCTGTTGCTGAGTTACACATAAGTGGCACAATTGGTGTGTGGAACCTGTCATGATCTTCTTGCTTATCCTAGAGGTGCTGCTCATGTTCAGTGTGCTGGCTGTCGGACAATAAACCTTGTATTGGAAGGTGCGGACTATTTTTTTCTATCATGGTCTAAATTTTATGGAACAAGTCTGTTTTGTCATGTATATCAACATTTTCCCACTTAATGGACGGGAGTTTTAACCCCTTTTTTCAGTTGCTTTGTGCATACATACCCTCTCAAGCTTTCCGTACAACAGCTTTGCAAGTTTGGGATGGCCATTTGCTCAAATTTTGTCTTAATTTTTCCTTTTGAAACATACTGATGTAATCATGGGTTTGTCTGTGCACCTTGTTATCCTTCAAAGGGTCTTGAAATATGTACATCTTTTTTTTCCATCGATAATAGCTTTTACAAAGTACTGATGTAATCACAGATTTGTCTGCGCACCGACTTATCCTTCCAAGGGTGTCTTACCTTCCATTTTTGTTGCAGCACATGAAGTTGGTAAGGTGTACTGTGGACGATGTGGGACATTGTTTGTGTATCCTTTTGGGGCTCCTGCTGTTAAGTGTTCCTTGTTTCTTTTCGTCACTGAAATTGGAGTAAGTGAACTATGACTTGTCACATAGGTGCTTTAGTGTACTGAATAGTAAGCTCCTTTTATAAACCTTTCCGTGCCAGCTCGTCAAATAAACATGTCTCTGAATCCCAGCCAGACTATGAAGCTTTTCTCTTCCCTCCACGTCTTAGATAATCACGTTGTGCACTGTCTGGAGCACTAGAAGCTGTCTGTGCCTGTGCCTCCACTTTGATAGTTTCAGCTTTCACTGTCTGCAATCCTTATTGTTTTCATGCTTTCCTACCTGTAGGAGTACAACAGTGTCAACACGTTAATCTCTTTCAATTTTTTTGTTCCAGGAGCGCCACGTTCGTCCTCGGATATCAATTGAGCAGGTTGCGTTGCCTCACCCACCAGAGCTGGCTCACCAGTGCTAGGTCAAGCCTAATCAATTTTGGTCATGTATACCTGGCTGATTCCTGTTACCAAGAAGCTTCAAACGCCGCCGTGAATAACTCACTAGTCTTCCAACTGTCGGCATGGCCATTTTGACCTTGTGGAGAAACATAGTGTGTGTTCAGATCCAGCCTGTAGTTTGGGGGTAAAAGAAAACCCAGGATAGCGTGGCCAAAATCCAAACCGTAAAAAGACAGCATTTTGCAGTCGCACTATTGTATACAGGAAAGGCAAGCTTGTCAGCTTGATTGGATCTGGAGCCGGTATGAGTAATTGAGTATGAATGATGGTACAGTGGTTTCAGATGATTCTTTCGTTGTGGCCATCATGTTTCTCCCTGCGACTGTGTTGAAAATAAGCGCTGCTGCTATCATGCTTGGTTTCTGATAGCCCATCGTTGCTTTGCTTCAGAGACCGATCTGGTACATATTTGTTGCGGAGAATAATTGAGTAGCATGAATAACAACTGCAGTGTCCTTTTTATCAGGAGGAAGCTTATGGGTTTATATAAGCTAAAGCCTAATACCAGTTCTGAATGTATGTTCTCATTCAATTAAAGGCTCTGAAAATGAGCTGCCTGGGAAAGTTCCGGCTTCAGTTTAAAGCTATCCAACGGTTAAGCCCCAAATAGTTTGTGAGTTCTTGAACTCCTCAGTGAAGTTTAAGCATTTTTTCACTGTAGGCTCAGAAGTTGAAGTTACTTTCCACCAGTTTATGATCCCCAGATTCTGAAGGATCCTATGAACTAAAGAAGCCCAGAAAATGTGCTTATCCAATTGCACTGTTTTTTTCTAGATAAATCTTCTTGGGATGGCTATGGTACATACAACTTTTAGTTAAAAAAGTTATAAAACATTTTCCTCCTTCACTATTTTTCCACTCATCACTCTCACTTGTAAAGATGATTAGTGAATAGTTGGGAAAGTGTATGTGAAGCACATAATTTACATACATAATTACACATGTACCAAATTCCGTCTCATTTTTTTCTTGCTTTTCGAAGATATCCAACACTACAGTTTCTTAAATAAAAAAACTTTTTTTTGAGCAGGATACCCAATGCTGCGGCTGGGCGCCTAAACAACTAAACAAGAGTAGGGCTCTTAATCCGGGCCGAATTTATCACTGGGCCTAAAGACTGGAGTCCGAGCTCTAGGCGGCTAAGGCTGGCTAGCTCCAGAGAACCGAGCTGAGCTCGGTTGGCTTGGTTCGAGGATGTTCACCCCAGTCTGTCTGTATTTCGGCCTATGGTTCGGCGCGCGTGTCTCAATCTAACAGAGGTTTATTCGTTTAGGAATAGTAACGTATACGTGAATATATTTATTTGTTAAATTGGACGTGTGTTACGAGATATGTGAAACGCACGACGACTCGACTCGCTCGTTCCACTCCCCCATGGAGTTGGGGGGCGGAGGACGGGATGACGGCGGCCGCGTCCGGCGGCAGCTGCAGGCGGTGGGGCGCGTCGCAGCGTACCTCGGCGGAGGCTTCCTCCTCTCCGCCGCATCCAATGCCGCCGTGCGCTCCCTCCGCTCCTTCTCCGACGCCAACCAGGTAGGTACCCCAACCCATCCTGGTCCAAATCGCAAACCCTTAGCCGCTGACTCTGCCCGCTCGATGCCCTGCCCTGACTCTGGTAGACTCCAAACTGTGCTGTTCTCAGAGGAAATTCGCGGTGCCGTGCGGCGCCTGCGAGGGGAAGGGAACCTACGCGTGCAGGCTCTGCGGGGGCACCTCGACGATCGAGTGGTCTCCGCTCTACGACCCGTTGGTCGGGCTGAAAAGCCTGTAAAAGATCAGCAGACCTGAGCCCGGCCCGGCTCGGCCCGAAAACTGGATTTTTAGTTTAAAAGTGCTGTTTAAATCATTTTCAGAATAAAAAACTAATATTTAATTTATTTTCAGCATTAAATAAATAGATTTTTGCTTTTTTTAATTGATTTTATCAGAAATTTCGGGCCGAGCTGGGCTTCTGTAGGGCCGATTTTCCAGTCTCAAGTCCGGCCCGGACAATAACGGGCTTGGGCCGGACCGCCCATAAACAGGTCTATCTTACATAGAGCTTTCTTTTTTTTTTAAGGAAATCAGTAGGAAAGGATCCTCACTGAGTATTTTTAATTTAAAAAACCAAGTTGTAAAGTTACAAAAGATTTCTTATCTTAACTAATAAATGAAGGAGTTTACCTCCGCGCGGGATGATATCCTTTACACGTGATTGACCTCTCCTACTCTTCCCAAATTCCGCGCGGACAAGCTCTTGCGCCCCCCCCCCCCAACCCATTGTGAACATATATATACCCCTACTTCTTCTGCAACCACTTAAACCGTCGTCGTCCCACTTCTTTCTCACATGCACACATTGAAATTCGTTGTCGTACCAATCCTTCATGTCTCGTGCCGCGACTCTCCACCTGTGCCTGTTTGACATTCGCTTCGTGCCTCAAAGATCCCGACCCCTCTAGCGCTCAGTCCACGGGTTGCACCTGAGGTATGCACAAAGATGAGGGGATCCAACATGGTAGGAGGTGGCGGTGGCATGGGGAGGTAGCGAGAAGGGGAGGCGACGTCGGGGACGGGAGAATGCACTAGGAGGGAAGGGAGGAAAGGAGAAGACGGTACCTTGGAGGAGAAGCGACACACCGGGAAAGGGAGGAGAGGCACGAGGAAGAGGTAGAGACGAAGGCGTCCTTCCCTTATCGTGTCGTCGTCTCAAGTTCATCGCACCGTATCCTCTTCATCCTAATCCTCCCCTGTGCCGCCGCCGCCTCCTACTCGCACCGGTCGAGCAAGCATTGCTGTCGCCTCCTTGCTTACCAACGCGACGCCACCACCACTGGCCTCCCACATCTTCACCGTAATGTGCCTGACGATGGCTGCAGGGGCCAATGGCCATGAGAACCAAGTCGTGCCTTGAGTTCAGGGTGGAAGAAGATGGCCATCGACGCGTAACTCTCTTCCTTGTCACCGCAATGGCTGGAAATGGGCAACACGTCGGGGAGGAAAGTTGGCATCAACTTCAACTTCCAAACGTAAACAATCTATGAGATCAAAATTTTAGCTTCCAGGTCCATCAATAACAGATTTTGCAACCAAAGAGGGGAAAGGAAGTCCCAGCACTGTTGTGAAAGAGGACAATCAAAGAAAAGATGATGAAGACTTTCCTCAACCCCTTGTTCGCATAGCACATAAGAATAGTCACCCATGTGGGAATTTTTTTCGTCGAAGCAAATTCCGAGTGTTTAGCCTGTCATGAAGAAGTAACCAAAAGAAGACCTTGTGCTTAGATTGAAGAACTTTTCCATACCTTGTGCTTAGATTGACAAGAACTTTTCCATAACCAACGAAAGACAGGGGTGTTGGATTGTGTCCCATGATAGTCTTGTACACTTTGGCTAAAGAAAAAAGTTGCATTACTCCAAATATAAGTCCACTGATCCTCTTCTGTAGTAAGTGCATAGTTATGCAGCAAATCCATAAACTTATTAAATTGTTGATATGCTTGCTCAGAGAACGGTAGATTAAAAAGGTCTTGTAGATTTTCTTCTAGCAATGCATGCTCCAAAGTGACATCTTCATTTTTCACAAACGAGTATAACTGTGGGTATTGAAGCTTTAACAAATGACCATTCCACAAATCCTTCTAAAGAAAAACCGAATTACCTCTTTTAGGTTGGCACATGGCAATGCCCTTGTAGATATCCAAAAGTTTAAAAATGTCTCTCCACCTAAAAGATCCATCTGTTAATTTGTTAGGGAGATGGCCATTACTATAATACGATTCCCATATAAGCTTGACCCAGGGCAAATTTGCATGATTGAAGAATTCATGAAGGTTCTTAAGGAGTAGAGGGATGCATTTACCAAAGTCATTCTTGCTCCCTCGGACAAAAACAGGGCACAACTTGAAGGCCTCCGTTCTACAGGTTGGATTAAGGGGAAGAAATGTTCAATCCTTGGCTTTGTCAATCCCAAGGGAAGCCCAAGGTACGTGAATGGAAAGGACCCAAGCTGACAATTCAAAGTTCTTGTCAGAACTTCCATTTTACTAGGAGCAACATTTATTGGCACCACGAAAGACTTCTGGTAGTTCACTTGAAGTCCAGTGGAGGCATCAAAAGTCCAGTAAAGTGCAATAAGAGGATTACATCCCAAACAAGTTTAACAGTGAGAGTGATGTATCCGGCTTCTACTACGCAGATTGTAGGGGTGGCTCGGCAACGCTCGTGAGCTTCGGATTCGATGGAGAGGTGCCGTCGTGGGTAACCAGCAGGATAGCAGGGGAAGATAAGATAATTTGAGAGGACTAGAAAACAACAACGAGAAGACGTAGATTGATTCTTGCTTGAGCTTTTGATTACAGAATACATAGGGCTATTTAAAGGCTACTCGTCCAAGCCAACCTGTATACAAACTCTTGTATTTGAAACCGACTCGGTAACACCTTTGGAAACCAGCCATATTACAGAGATGTTGCCATATACGCTACAAGGTTACCAACTAATACTTTCTATATTTAACTTCCCTCTTTTGGAAGTCCACAACATTACTCCCCCGCTAGAGAACCGGCTCATCCTCGAGCTGGAGTTCAAGGTGGTTCCTTCTCGTCGTCGATTTTGTCATTCACCACTTCAAGGTAGAAGAGTAGTTGGCATCTATGTTCCCTAGTGAACTTCTCATCACAATTGTAGCACAAACCCTTCTCCCGCCGTTCCGCCATCTCCGCTGGTGTTAAACGACGAAATTGACGCGATCTACCAGCACCTATGTCTCCTCCAGTCCCTATTGATTGCATGTTGCAGACCACATCTTGTTTGTTTGTTGTTGACGTGGCCGAGGCAGCAAAAAGAGCTTGTTGTTCATAAGCTCTTGCGAAACTCATTGCTACTTGCAAATCCGGTAAATTTTGTAATTCGACATCAATTCGTAAGAGATCAGTCAATCCCGACGTGAATAACTGAACTTGTTGTTCGCTCGATAATGGTCCTGCCTGGCAAAGTAAGGCCAAAAATTTCTTGATAATCAGCCACGGTACTAGTCATCCTCAACTGTGTTATCTCTCCAAGAGGATTAGAACGAATCGGCGGACCGAAACGGAGGTGGCAGCGCTCCTTGAAGCGGGGCCAAGTCAGCGTTCCTTCGTCGTGTTCCAATTGGATGTACCATTGCTGCGCTACACCGATCATGTGATATGCCACAAGCTACACTTTGTATCCTTTATCTGTACGTTGACCCCAAAAGAACTGCTCACAACGGTTTATCCACCCGAGGGGATCTTCTTTGCCATCATATGTTGGAAACTCAAGCTTGTGGTATCGTGGAACACCTGGTGTGTCTGCAGGATGATGCACTACTGCTGGCACCTGTGGAACGGCTGCTCGCTGTTGTGGAAATTTTTGGGATAGGAACAGTAAGGGTGCCAGAACAGTTAGTAGGGTCCTGGCAAACGGCGTCGAACCAAAACTTGGAAAGGTCGAGGCTTTTGGAAACACTCCAGTCTGCAGAGGTGTCGACGGGATTGTCTCCGTCGCTGCTACGTTCCAAGGTTCTAATTTGGCTTCAGAAGATGATGTTCCCAGTTGTTGCTGAAAGCTCCCTAGAATACCTGTGTACCTTGTTTGATCTTCTAGCCTTTTGATGTGTTTGTCCATGTTGGATGGTCGCTCCTCCAGAGCAATCACCTGAGCTTCCAGGGACGAGAAACTCTCTCGTATCTGCTTGCTCAGCTCCAGCTTCAACTCGGTGATCGTTGCCATCAACTCTGACGGCTCGCCGTTCTTCTCTGCACCGGAAGACATGATGGTCGGCTCTGATACCAAATGATGTATCCGGCTTCTACTATGCAGATTGTAGGGTGGCTCGCAACGCCGTGAGTTTTGATTCGACGGAGAGGCGCCGTCGTGGGTAACCAGCAGGATAGCAGGGGAAGACAAGAGAATTTGATAGGACTAGAAAACAGCAACGAGAAGACGTAGATTGATTCTTGCTTGAGCTTTTGATTACAAAATACATAGGGCTATTTAAAGGCTACTCGTCCAAGCCAACCTGTATACAAACTCTTGTATTTGAAACCGACTCGGTAACACCTTTGGAAACCAGCCATATTATAGAGATGTTGCCATATACGCTACAGGTTACCAACTAATACTTTCTATCTTTAACTTCCCTCTTTTGGAAGTCCACAACACAGAGTCATCAGACAAAAAGTTCCCATGAGCAAAATAAAGTTGAAGTTGAAGGAGTAGTGAGGATTGAAGATTCCACCCTACTTCATGTTCTTTTTCTAGTCGTCAGCATTGTTTTTCTTCTTTTTAGTTGCCAGCTTCTCCTCAGTGACATCACCTGGAGACACTTTGCAAAATTCTGAACACAAATTTTTGATAATCTTTCCGAAAGATGAGGTGGAGCTGAATTGCAGACAAAGTAGTTTTTATTTGAACAAGTCCTGCGCTTGAAGCCATTTTCTTGATCTTTTAGCCTCTCACTCCTCCTAACTTCAGTAACCAACAGTGGAGCTTTTCGGCTTCTTTTCTTGGAAGAAGTCCATTATACCCCCCTCAAGTATCGACGTGAGGACACCTAATCCTCTAAACTAAAAAACCGGCCATTTAACACCCCGAAGTTGTAAAACCGAACAACCTACCCCCTCCGGATGTTTCGTGTGGTTGTTTTGCTGATGTGGCGTCCGGGTGGCTCGGTTTCGCTAGGTTAGCCGCTGATTCGACTGCGACGTGACGATGATTCAGCTTCTACCCCTCTTTCTTCCTCAGTCTCCCTCCACAACATGGCGTACGCCCGCTCCATCTCTGGCTTCCCGAATGCTTCCTGGCTTCTTCTTCCCCATTCATTCCTTACTTCTCTCTCTCTCTCTCTCTCTCTCTCTCTCTCTCTCTCTATTTTCCTCCAGCCGAATGCATTGCTTCCTGGGTCCTCTTGCTTCCTCAATCTTTTCTCCATTTCTTCTCTTAGTGAAGGCTTCGGCCGAAGCTCCTCCTCATGGCGCCGCCTCCCTGGTGCTGCCGCTGGCCGCCAGCTCCCTCGCGCGCCAGGCACCTCCGGTCGTCGGCTCTGCTGCTCGCATGCGCTCCATGGCAGATGTGGTGCTGCCCCCTCCCATGATCCAGCCCCAGCCGCACCAGCCGGCCCGAGGCAGATGCCCAACCTCCTCTATGGTGTGGCGATGAGGCAAATGCCCGACCCGCGCGTCGTGCAACGCAGCAGCCGACGCCTACGTCTAGCCCAGAGGAGGCGTAGGTCGAGGAGGTTCTTGAGGCCCATGAAGCCGGCGCATGCCCTGGTAGCCAGCTGCGGGGACAGGAACGGGTTGGGCATTTGGTCGAACAGGTGGAAGGCGTCGAACGCAGATCTCGGCATGGCGTCGTGGCGGCACACGGGGAATCAATGCGCGAAGGTCCGTGATGGGCTTGTACAGTGCCCGCGCGCGGTGGAGCGCCAGTGGAGGGAGAGGCAGAGCAGCGACGCGTGATGCGTGCTGCGGAGGTAGTCCGCAGTGAGGCGGGTCAGCTCCGTGTCGGGCACATCCTCCAACGCGCGCTGCACCACCGCATCCTCCGGCCGGAGTACGCCGGCCAGTGTGCTCCTGTCCACCTCCTCGTCCTGTCTAACGTCGGCGCTGCAGGGGGCACAAGAAGAGCCAAGCTCGGGCGGCCGAGTCACCACAGACACGGTGCGGGGTTGGGAGCAGGAGGCCGACGGTGCTAGGCTAGGGGAGGCACGACCAAGAGGAGGCGACGGGCCAGCGAGCCGACGAGGGGTGCAGGGGCCAAGAACGGCGATGGGAGGCCAGCATGGGGAGGGGCGGCGCCACAAGAAATGGGGGAAGGGAAAAAGCCAGGAAGAAATGGAGAGAGAAGCTATGGAGGAAAAGAGAGAAGCTGTGGGGTCACTTACAGGTGAGCCCAGTGTCAAAGAAGCCAGCTCACCTAGATGACTTGGCAAAACTGGGCCACTCGGACGCCACATCAGCAAAACCACCACACGAAACAGCTTGAGGGGGTAGGTTGTCTGGTTTTACAACTTCAGGATGTCAAAGGGCCAGTTTTTTAGTTCAGGGGGTTAGGTGTCCACATGTCGATACTTGAGGGGGTAGAATGGACTTCTTTCTCTTTTCTTTGCTTTGTGAAGAGCCGAAGTGCTAGAAGAAGCCTCAAAGTTCACCCTGGTAGGAAGGATAGGAGTGACAACAAATATATTGCAATCCTTCTTGTAAAGAGGAAGGGTGAGATACCTATGTTATGAATAGCGCTTGTATTCAATATGAGGCCAATGGGCCAGTATATATACACAAGTACATGTGGTGACTATGCAAAGAACCCCTTATAACAATGGGGAATAACACACTATACATATATCTCTAACACCCCCTCAAACTCATAGTGGATCAACAACATTGAGTTTGGAGAGGTAGAAACCTTGTTGTGCTCGAGTCTGGGCCTTCGTGAAGAAATCCGCTATCTGAAGCTCTGAAAGTACATACTGAAGAGCAATCACCTGATCATGCACATAAGACCTCATGAAGGAAGCATCAACACCAATATGCTTGGTGAGCTCATGCTTCACAGGGTCACGGGCAATACTGAGAGCACTTGTACTATCTGACAAGAGAGGAGTTGGTGTAGTGACAGAAACACCAAAATCCTCAAGTAACCACCGTAGCCAAGTAATCTCTGCTATCAAGAGGGCCATAGCTCGCAACTCAGCCTCTGCACTCAAACGGGATACTGCAGTCTGTTTCTTTGTCTTCCAAGCAATGAGAGAACCACCAAAAAACACAAGATGTGAGATAGACCAGCGATCGAGGGATGTTGGCCCAAGTAGCATCCGAATAAGCCTGAATCTGTAACGAATTGGAGCGTGGAAAGAAGAGACGGCGAGAGATAGTCCCACAAAGGTATCGCAGAACTCAAAGAAGGTGGCTATAGTGGACCTGAGTGGGAGCAGAGACGAACTGACTCAGAATGTGGATTGGATAAGTGATATCCGGACGAGTAACAGTAAGGTAGACAAGACTCCCAACAAGATGACGATAGCGAGTCGGATCAGAAAGAGGCTCGCCATCAGAGGGTCGAAGGTGAACGTTGAGCTCCATAAGAGTCTCAACAGTACACTGATCAGTGAGAGAGGCGTGATCAAGAAGATCCTGAATATACTTCTCTTGGGACATAAAGAAACCATCTGGAGTGGAAGTAACCTCAATCCCAAGGAAGTAATGAAGAGGACCAAGATCCGACACAAAGAACTGCTCACTAAGACGAGCCTTGACAAAGGCAATGTACTCAGAATCATCTCCTGTAATGATCATATCATCGACATATAGAAAAAGAAGAGTCCGACCACGAGACGAAGTGTGGACAAAGAGCGCAGGATCATGATCACTAGTTGAAAAGCCAGCAGCAGTGACCACAGAGGAGAAGCGTTCAAACCAAGCACGAGGGGCTTGCTTAAGGCCATATAGAGAGCGACGAAGACGACAAACCATGCCCTCAGGAACAGAATACCCAGGTGGCGAAAGCATGTAGAACTCCTCACGCAACTGGCCATTAAGAAAGACATTTTTTACATCAAGCTGAGAAACAGACCAGTGGCGAACAGACGCCACCGCAAGAAGAGTGTGGACAGTGGTCATGTGGGCCACAGGAGCAAAAGTCTCGTCGTAGTCACGACCATGCTCCTGCTGGAAGCCACGAGCAACAAGACGCGCCTTATAGCGCTCAAGAGAGCCATCAGAGCGAGTATTAATCTTATAGACCCACTTACACGTGATGGGACGAGAGTGAGATGGAAAAGGAACAAGATCCCAAGTACCGAGACGCTCGAGGCAGCATTCTCTCGGCCATAGCATGCTGCCACTCAGGATGAGTAACAGCATCTCGATAGGAGACTGGCTCAAGAGTAGCTGCACCAGAAAAACCAAAACGGGCAGAAGACCGAATCGACTGGCGATCGCGGAGAGCGTAGCGAGGAGAAGATAACCCATCAAAGGAAGAGGGATCATCAGGAGAAGATGGCTCATCTAGAAGATCCTCAATACAAGATCGACGATTGTAGACGAGAGTAGGAGGAGGAGCCTGAGGAGCCGCAGGAGACGAAGCAGGCGGCGACAACGGCGGAGAGACCACAGGAGGAATATGTGGAGACTCAGTGCGACGGGTGGACGAGGGCAAGATAGATATAGGTATATCTGGAAAGGTAAAAAAGGACAGAGAATCCACAGAGGTAGCTGAAGCCGAAGGAGAGGTAGGACGTGGGTAGAAAGGACGAGACTCGTCGAAAGTCACATCCCGAGAAATCCACATCCGTCGACCAACAGGATCCCAACACCGTTATCCCTTGTGCTCGGCACTGTATCCCACAAAGACACACTCAACAGACTGAGCAGTCAGTTTGGTGCGTTCTCGATGAGCGAGGAGAACATAGCAAACGCGGCCAAACAGACGAAGGGCAGAGTAGTCAGGAAGAAGACCACAGAGACGCTCAACAGGGATCGCACCCTGAAGAGCAGAAGAGGGCTGGATGTTAACGAGATAGGTGGCGGTGAAACAACCTCGCCCAAAAGTGAGGTGGAGTGAGGCGGCAATCATCGCGCACGAGCCGCCTCAAGGAGGTGGCGATGCTTGCGCCGGCGACACCATTCTCGAGCATGAGCACCGGACAAGAGAAGCGGCGAGTACGCTCGGCAAGGAAGCCGCAGTAACGAGAGAGGTACTCAGCAGAGTCAGCACGAAAAACACGAATGGGGGTGGAGAACTGTGTGTGGACCATAGTGGCAAATTGTTTGTAGATAGATAAGACCTCACTACGAAGACATGAAATATATCCAAGTGTAGCGAGAAAATCATCTATAAAAATGATATAATATCGATGACCCTTTCAAGCGAAGGGGGGGACCCCAAACATCCGAATGAACAAGATCAAAAGGACGCTGAGACACCGACTTACTATGAGGATAAGGAAGGTGAATCATTTACCTAACTACACTACGACAATCTAAAGATACGTCTCCTGAGACAGACCCTAGAAGACCACGACGAACTAAATACGACAGACGAGATCCACACAGATGACCAAGATGGTGATGCCACCTGGAAAGAGCCGGTAGGCGAGTGGCGTGGTCGAGAGACGGCGCGCGGTGGCGGCGGAAGGAAGGTGAAGCGATCAAGCTCCCAGAGACGCTGTGAGTCAAGGTGCCGAGGGCCAGAACCAACCAGAGCTCCTGTATGGCGGTCCTGAACACAACAAGAGTCAGAGTCGAGAATGACCCGACAACTAAGATCAGTAATCTGTCTAGCAGAAAGAAGCTGCATGGTAAGACGAGGAACATAAGCAACAGAAGGAATATGAAAAGATGAGTTGCTAAGAGGTCCTCGACAAGAGACAGAAAGGGATGTACCATCAGCGGTAAGAACACTGACAGGAGAATCAAGAGGTGTAATGAAAGACAGAGTGGAAGAATTAGAAGTCATGTGAAAGGATGCTCCAGAATCAAGAATCCACGGGGGCAGTGTGCTGAAGCATGGAGCAGTCGGTGTAGCAGGTGGGCGAGCGGCGAGCACGGAGGGTGGCGGCAAGAGCCGCACCACTCAAAGTAGTCGGCCTCTCGCGTATCTCGATCAAGGGCCTCTAGGAGAGTGACACGAGGGTGGCGTGCAGGAGCCGGGCACGCGCTGCTCGAACTCGGGATGAAGGCGAGTAAGGAACTCGTAGACTCGCTGAAACTCTAGGTCAAGACGCGTAGCCAGACAAAGACCGACAGAGCGACAACCAAAGAAGCTGCGGAGAGAGTCCGGTGACGCCGCATGCAGAGCTGGCGCTAGACGAGCGAAAAGCGTCAATGATAGCATCACCTGCTGAAGAGAGTGCTCTGGCGGACCACGAGCGGCAGAGAGCATCACCGGAGGGCTCGTAGCGGCCCGACGAAGGTGAGTCCACATCCGAAAGCGGGGAGTCCCACAACCTCGTAAGAGAAGGCGAGGCCGATATCGCGGCGATGAGGACAGCAGCAGCCTGAGCATCGTCGTCGTACCACTGAGTGTAGGCGGTCAGGCGATCCTTGTAGAAGTCCAGAGCCTCCTGGTAGGCAGAGATAGCCTCATCATCGGCAAGGCGGCGGTCTCAGCAGCAGCCTTGTCGATCGTTGGGGCGGCGCAACAGCGTGAGCTCGTTGGAGGTGTAGGGCAAGGCGGGCAGGTGACATCGCCAGAGAGGACGCCCCAGAGACGAAGACCACGCATGTGAGACACGAAATCGGTGTAATTAACACCATCGAAGATCACCGGGCAACGAGGGAGGGAAACGGTACCCATTGGTAGGCGGCGCTGGACGGCGCGGTGACCAAGGCAACGAAGTCTAACAGCGGCGAGCAACGACGCGGTTAGAACGACGCGTTTTCCGGCCGGTGAGTTGCTTATGGGGCCGCACGGCCCACAGTCAAACACAACCGAGCACGCACACGCGGGTAGGGTTTCCCCTGGTGGCCGGCGCTCCCTTTGAAAGCGAGCAAGGACCGACGAGGAGTGGCGGCGGCCGGCCAGGGACCGGCGAGGAGTGGCGGCAGTCGGATTGCAGCCGAATCCGACCGGAGCAGACTCAGCCATGATCCGGCGCCTTCGGGAGGTTCGGCGGCGGCGGCGTCGGGAGCGACGGCCGAGAGCGACGGCGGCGATCGAGAGGATCAGCGTCGGAGAGGCCCGAGCGGGCGGAGCGGTTGAGGCCGCGCCGTCAGCGAGCGCCGGACAAAGACGAGCTGGCGCCTTGATCCGAGGCGCCGGCTCGGAGGCCCGGCGGCGGCGACGCCGGGAGCGACGGCGGAATCGGAGAGGCTCGCGCGTCGGAGAGGCCCGAGCGGCGGCGATGCGCGCGGAGGCCTAGGCGGAGGCGCGCAGGCAGGGAGGCCGAAGGCGACGCCGATGGCCGGGAGGACAAACGACAGCAAACCCTAGGTTCGCTCTGATACCATGTTATGAATAGCGCTTGTATTCAATATGAGGCCAATGTGCTAGTATATATACACAAGTACATGTGGTGAATATGCAAAGAACCCCTTATAACAATGGGGAATAACACACTATACATATATCTCTAACAACCTAAACCACTGAATCTGCCATTGAGTGGGCCAAAGAATTAGCAGAATCATCCGTGTTCTGAACAGACAAAGAACAATCATGTGGGAAAGACCCACCCTTGCATAAATCTGCTAAAATTGAAGGACACTCTGGTGGCTTTCTGAGCAAAGTTCTTACCCTCCAATCCTTTGATGATTCCCAAGCTTTGGAGGCAAGGAATTGTTTGGCCCAATTAAACTCATGTGGGGAAAGCAGAGAGACTGTAAAGATATCAGCCCAATTCTCAGGGACTTGCACCACATTGCTATTATCAGAAACAGTCATTGGAGCAAAATGTTTTGTCCACAGAGCAAGTCCCTCAGCAGATTGTTTTATGAAATGTTCAGGGTGGGCTTTTGAAGTAGCATCCACTTGAATAACAGGCTGCTTGGAGTTTAGCTCTGGCTGCACCAAGACCATCCCAATCTGCAAGTGGATATTATCAAAGACAGGTGGAGCTTGCACATTCTCTTCCAAAGGAAGATTCAAATCTGGAATCTGAGGCAGAAGAGGCAGCAGCTGATCAATGTCCATTGGCTGACACATGTGCTTCAGAGGTTGAGTCCCCTGAGGAAGCCCCCAGAGAGAGAGAGAGAAAGACTCAACTGATCATCTTTAGAGTTAGCTTGCTGCTCCATGGATTGTATCTGTTGGGCTGGTGCCAAAAGCTGAGGCCACTCCAAATGATCTTGAGCTGGTTGATGTAGCACTAGAGCCCAATTATTCTGAGTATTGGCAATTGGATCATTACCGTCTGCCATGACTGGTCGTGCTGGAAGAGCTAAATGGGCAGTAGGTGCAGCACCAGGCCAAAGTTCCCATTGCCCTTCATTAGGTGCCTGGTTATTTTCCAAATTCCTATCTTCACCAGCACCCTGACCACCATGTGGCCCTTCATCAAGTCCAACATTATCCCCTTGATGACCATTATGAAAATGGAAAGGTGGTGATGGCAAGGGGTGTGGGCCTCCACCAACCTCGGGAGGAGGGTCTTCATCTGGGGGGCCACCACCTAGGATGGTTTGTTGGATAATTTCACACGTGACAGTCTAGGATTTACCCATGAAGTCTTCACCTTGAGTAATTTGTATACTTGGCACATCCGTGAGATCAGTGAGACTAGCTTTGACTATGATTCGGGCTAGATTACTGAGGTCCTTTTCCCAAACAATCAGAGAGCCAAAAGTTTTAATAGCATCAGAGAAATGATCCAGGGTCCAGTAGTCAAGCGGAAACCCTGCTAACTTAAGCCAACATTCTCTGTTAAAATTGACTCCTTTCCAATTTAACCCTTCATTGTGCTTTTACAAAACGGATTTCAACATCCTCGAACCGGTGCGGACTAGAATAGATTAAGGCATCTCTATCATGCACACCATTAAAACGAACATACGCGGTCCCTAGAGAGCAAGGCTGAACATCCGTCTCGGAATCTTTTAACCCTAGCGATGAAATCTCGAAGGACACCATCGATATTTTGGAAGGGTACCTGTCCATGAGGCATTGGAGAAATGGTGACGATGGCGATGTCCTCATTCCTCAGCGGCACTCTCCCACTGACTACTCGAATTCTTCCGTGGCGTCCATCCACTCGTTGCAGCTCATAGCCTCGCGAAAGGAGAGGGCTAGGATCAACTTGAAAGTTCGCCATTGGAGTGTAGGGAATGAGAGCTTGGTCCAGAGCAGGAGCAGGAGAACCAAGCGAAACTACAGCTTCATCTTCTTGCAGAGAACCAAGTTCTTGCCTCGGGGAAGACGAAACGGATACCGTGGTCTCTTACGGCATTTTGAATAGTGGCTACCTCAACTGTCTCTTACCTATTATGTTATTTAAAATTCTAGTTAGAAGATGTAAAGAGAGAGAATGCGTCATCTTTTAAAGCATCTTCAATAGTGGTCACATCAATCATTTCTTACCTGTTATGTCATTTAAAATTCTAGTTGAAGCAGAAAGAATGTGAAGAAAGAGAATATATTATCTCTTATATAAGAGATAAACTAGTCACATATATAAGAGATAAACTGGGCACATAAACCATTACAAATAGTAAGTGTTATAGGGGATAAGTTATGTTGAAAATGAATGATTTTATAGATAATTTATTGGATAGATGAGTTTGAGCCTTTAAAGACAACCCTAAGAAACAAACTATATACATGTTTTTATATAAGAAACAAACTGTGCATATAAACCATCGCAAATGGTGAGTATGTAATGAGAGAAGTTGTGTTAAAAATAAATAATTTTATAGATAAATTATTGGAGATGTTGTCCCTAAAATTGTCTACAGATGAGTTAGAGCTTTTAGAAACAACTCTAAGAAACAAACAGTTGTAGATACCGTTAGAGAAAAGAAAGATATGGGGCCCACTGCTTGATTTTGCGTTCCAACGCTATTTTGCCGAAACCAGGTTTGGTAACACTTGTCTGGCCAATTGCTATTTTTTACTTGCCCTGAGAACCGCAATTTGAGAATAAATCCCTTTTTCCAAGATCACCAGGATTACCACGGCTGTATTTTGCAATATGCCCGAATCTCCTGCAAAAATGACAGCAGACTTAATTTGTGGAAGAAAATTTGGAACGTCCCGGGGATAGGCATCGGACACATTTGGGCCCATTAGCAGCAGTAATGGGCTTAGTAGTTGTAATCACGCCCTCCGGTAATCCTGAAGATTTAGCCTCCATATCTTGCCCAGACGATTCGAAATTTGAACTGGAGGTAATTGCGCCACATCTTGATCCTTAAAAGAAAGACGATCAAAAACTGAAATTCTCAAGAAAACTAATCGATCAAAAACCGATTTTTTTTCCTGAATGTACGACAGGTTTCTGAAGAGAATTGCGCAGACGATTAAAAGCCTGATGCACTGGAATATCTGTATGAGCACCAACATTATTTCCTGAAATTGAATTCACAGCTTTGAAAGGGATGCCAGGGTTAGAATGAACTTCTCTCAAAAAATGTTTGTCTGCATGTTGCTTAACAATTTGCGCATAGGAAGGCTTGTTCTTTTTCCCAACAAAAGTCCATTCCCGAGCCTGTTCATACTTCCAGAGATTAAACTCACGAGACCAGTTTGGGCCACCATTACCCCACAGAGAGAAGAAAACCGCAAAGTCCGAGGATAAAAAACTCTTTAAGATTGTAGATGAACAAACCAATCTCTTTAGAAGGCAACTGAGAATTTGAAACCCGATGAATAAAGTTGAACCACTTTGAAAGCCGGAGCATTGCCACCAAGGCAACATTGCAGAAGGAAGCTTACCGAATCCTCCGTTAAACAAAATCGAGATCTCCCAAAAGAGGCAACCAAAAAGAATTCTCTGAGACCTTGACCCTGGGAGAAGACCACTGGAGAACCAAATCTATTCCAGATTTCCTCCTGGAGCTTTAAACCCGGACTAAAGTCCAGGCCAGGGAGATCCATTCGAATCAGGAAGAGAAAGGATCGCCATTGAGGGTGGAGGCGGAGAGGAGGTTCATCATCCTTAGAAAATTCACAGAGCTTTCTTGTTCTTGGTTGCTGCTGCTGGGTTCCTATAATCTTTTCTTGCCATGGATGTTATTTGTTGATTCGTTTATATTTTCAGGGTACAGCGCTGCTTGAACTGCCTGGGCAAAAGCTATGCTTGAAGGAGCAAGGTGTCTCGGTGTTTGTTTATCAGCGGGCTTTTCGCACGGTCAGTCTGTGTTGTTGATAAAGTCGAGGTGTGTATTCTTAGGAGGGAGTGCAAGTGTTGAGTGTTGACACAAGGAGGCCTGATGTTTTGCAGATGGCATGCAATTCATGGGTGATTAAATCGAATGGTTTTGTGTTGAGAAATTAGAGGGTTTCTGGTTCAAACGAAAACCAAATATCAAGGCTAAACTGTAAACTAAAAGTGACTTATTTCCCTTAACCTCTGTTTTAATGTAGAAGTTGTAAAATTGAGCTTTTTTGAATGTGCGCAAAGTGAACATTTCAGTTGTTCAGAGGAATAGGGTAGACGTATAGATGATCAGTGTTGCTTGAATGATTAATTAGAGATATTCTTTTAGTCCATTGACTTCTCAGATAATGAGGCTTTGCTATAAGAATGGCCAACTGATTGTTTTTGCTTTCCAGTATAAACTGAAACTAGCAACCTGATTCTAAAATCTAAACATATTATTTTAGGTAGCATGCGAAAACCAGGGTTAAAATTTTCGGTCGATAATCGGTGAAAATCGGTAATATCAGCTACCTCTGGTTTTTTCGTATCGCCAAAAAAATTCGGCCCAATTTGAATTGAAGCCCGGTCCAAACTGGCCCATTTGCCCTCGTCTTTCGTTTGCCCTAAGTCACAGCACGAGAAAATCGATCCCCTTCCCCTGACGTCATATCGGTCTCTTCTGCTCATCGCCTCTTCTTCCTCCCCAATCCTCCCCAATCTCTGCCTCTCTGGCTCTCCCAAGTCCGAACCCTCAAATCAGGTCATGGAGGTGGATGTGCGGAGCTAGACGAAGCTTGCGACCCCTCCCGAGCTACTCCTCCCTAAGCACGCCCCGGCACATTGAGCTCGCAGAGGACGACACGGCGGGGGAAGAGGCGAGTACATGGAGCGGCACGCTGACGGTGGAGTCATAGGGAACGACGGTGGGGGAATGGAACGTGCGTCCGGGTGAGTTTTTATGTGTACTGTCTAATGTATTTTTATGTATATCAATCTGTCCATTTGATCGATTTCCGATGAGTGAATTGTCATTCACTTTTGTAGGAGTTACCCTTGCCTCGATCGATACGAGGAAGAATATTGCCAAGAGAAAGAACACGAGGTCACAAAGGACAAGGATGACGGTTCTCGGCGAGGAAAGGCGCCAACAAAGAAGAGAATGATCTATCCACCCTGTACTAGCCTTAGTAGCCTAAGACTACTCTCCACTGGAATCGAGATTTCATCTGGTTGATAACATGAAACCACACTGTGCTGATGGCTAGCAATTTTTTTCTTCTCATTCTTAAAAAAATCAGAACATGTCTGTGGTGGCGCAATTTGGCCACCTAAGTCTTGAGTCTGATGTGAATCCTTAAGGACTCCATCTCTAAAATATAGATGCTGACATGATGAAGGAAAATGAAGTATGCTGCAGTTGTTCAACAACCGCTGATACTTACCTGATGGCTTGTTTTGAAGCTTATTAGTCTTAAAAGGGACATACAGTATTGCAGTATAGGCCGTGGCAGAATTGTTCCTTGAACAAAGTTGTATGTGATGTATGATGCTACGATCTTGAACCAATTTTGTATGGAAGATTTAAAACAGTTTGTGAATATTTAAATTATATCATACACCTTAGGAAAATAAGCATTGTTGTTAGTATACTAGTCTGTTACTGTATTTTAATCTGAGCCGTTTGGGGCATATTTCCGGGCTTCCAGCGTTAGCGATATCATGGATGAGCCACATCAACTGCGAATCTACAACTTGTAATAGCTCATAAGTAGGGTAATAGGGATTTGTGTAGTGCAATTAAGCAGTTGACCTTCCAACTAGTGACATCAAAACATATCGCTTGCTTGTTCATTGGAACCTCCTTGCCCTAATTTTTGTATGACACCGCTTCAAGTTGGCCTGATGTGTACGCACTGTATTATGCAGGCATCTGCCATGATCATTAGATACACAATCATACAAGAACTGTCAGCCAACTATTTTGGCATCTGCCAAGTGTGTATATCTCAGTATCCTCTCCTCTCCTCAAAGTGCATGTTTTCCCCATGTATTCAAAGTATGCAACCAGAACCATGCTTAGGCTATTGGTAGGTATTGCTCGCAAGATCTTGAGAAAAACTACTAGGAGACATTGTTATTGGTAGATGGTAGGTGTTGTTAGCTCTTGAAAAAACTAGGAGTCAGACAAGTGCTCTTGCCTCATGAGGTGCCCAAGTTCCTGCCACTGGAAGAGAGAAAGGGATGGGGCTCCCCTCTAGCTGTGCAAGTTCAGAAAGGAACCCCATAATTGCTTCGTAACATTACGATGATGTATAAATTACAAAATAACAATCAATGTGAGGATGATAGGTAGGTCATAGAGCCATATGTCATTGATATATCGATGTTATTTTTCAACTCGCAGTATATGTATAGAGTTCCTGAGCAAATTGCCCCTAATTGTAATTGAAACAAGAGAACAAGCTCTGTGATCTTGGAGTCGTATCTTTGTTTTGGTGCTCTCTTCGTGGCGTCATGTCACTCGTGTCTTTTACTAGTGGCGTTGGTTTATCGCTTTGAATTTATTTATTTTTCATTTGTAGGTTCTGAAGAGGGACATTTGCATCTTGCTAGCCCGGAAAGCTCTCTCCGGTAAGGAACAAAACGTCCACACTTCAAGTTCAAAATATAAAAAGAACAAAAAAAAAAAAAACTCAAGAGTTGGTCGATGGGATGGGTGAGTAAGGCTCCGTTCCTCGTTCTGGTGCTTTCTGAAAAGCATTTTTTTCTCTACTTTTGGATATTAAAGTTAGTTGAGAGCATTCTTTTAAGCAGTGACAGTAAATATTTTTGTAACTAGATTCCACGGTGTCATGACAAACGCAAACCAGCCCTAAGTAGGGATGGAAACGGATCGAATACGAATCGAATAGTCCCGAATACGAATACGAATCCCTATTTTTTAAACGAATACGGATACGAATACGAATCCTATTTTTTAAGCGAATACGAATACGAATTCGAATATTCTCGAATCTGAATCTGAATCGAATGTAAATAGCGAATCTAATCGAATCGAATATGTACTCAATTGATCGAATGCGAATATCCTACAACTTTTGTGACAAATCTCGGTAGAACAAATAGTATTCGTATTCGTATTCGGGAAAAAGCAGATAGTATTCAGATTCGTTTTCCGGATAGTATTTGTTTTTGGATACTATCCGGTTTTTTCCGATACGAATAACACCGAATACGGATACGAATACTATCCAATTTTCCGGATACGAATAACACCGAATACGGATATGAATAACACCGGATACGGATATGAACAGTATCGAATGCGGATTTTTACTTTCCACATTTGTGTTTTCTCGGATACGAATATCGGATAAAACGGATTATCCTTTACCATTTTCCACCCCTAGCCCTAAGTCCGCGTAACACTGAAGTTGAGAAATTGCAAGTAAATTCTCCTGCCAAGTGAAATGAGGCATCGCATTTGTTGGGCAAAATTGGCTACAAGACTACAGGATATCCATTTTTCGTGTCTTTGCTGAAACACAATAGTAAATCACAACTATTTACTGAAACACACTACGGCCATTAAAATATCATTTTCGGCTAAAAGTGGTGACACAAGTAGAAGCGTGTTTAAGTAAATAGCCACGCACTAACTGTGTGTTTCAGCAAAGACACAAAAAAACCGATGTTCTAGAGCAAATACCACAAAATATCGGTGTGTTGTAGCCAATTTTGCTTATTTGTTGTGACAACTTCCTCTGGCCATCATCATGCTCAGTTCACATTTGTCAGCTTCCATCCATCGGACAGAAGGGGATTAAACGAAGCCAGAGAAAAATTGGAACGTTTTCCATAAATTTATGTAATTTGTGTTCTATTTCTTAAATCTGGCTTTGTCTCAAATTTGCTACGGTAGAGGAATAAATAAACTAAACGATCTTACAATATTAATTAATGAAGATTTTTTTTCAATTTATATTGTTGTGTGAATGTGTGGTGGGGACAATGACATGTATTGGTCGGGGTGGGGGTGAAGCTGTTCAAACGTCAGGCTGGGCTGAGCTTCGAACTGGACTTGAAAAGCCCTGTCTCAAATGGTCAGACCCGAGCCTAACCTAAAATTTGAATTTTTGATTTAAATATATTATTTTAGTTTTTTTTGAATAAAAATGAATATTCAATTTATTTTCAGAATCATTTTTTAATTACTTTTTTCAGGTCTTTGGACTTTTGGGCCAAAAATTCAGTCCCAAGCTCAGTCCAGATAGGATCAGGCCTGTATCGGGTCGCCCGTGAACAGATGGGGGGAGGATGCTGGTCAACGCCACGCTAGGGAGGACTCGCCTTCTTCACACGGTCCACATCTCATCGCTTTCAGGCCGCACTTGCCTGTGGGCGGTGCGAGTCGCTTTTAATTACTTGCCTATGTCTGTACTACTAGCACTCGTGCTAGGCCTATTATCGATCAAAGGGAGACAAGACATCCAATCTCGCTGAACCAAATCACAAAAAAAAAAAAAATGAATTAATCCATGTGCACGGAATCTTATGGATGGCCCGTCGACAAGATTTGGCCCCGTTTTTTTTCATGGAAAGTTGATGGAATCATACATGATTGCTGAGATATGCCGTGCCTTTCTTGTACCTCTTCTCCTGTAATCCGATGTAGACGGTGGTCCGCGACAGCCACGGCTCTCTCTCTCTCTCTCTCAGGTCTGAAAAGTCCAACCTCTTCCTCTCTCTGCGTCGCGCAGTCCGTGGATAGCACAACATCATCCGACCCTAAGGCTATAAAAAAAGAAAAGAAAAGAACAATGCGAAAGATTGGATGTCTGAAACTCCGAATATATATCTCAGTTCTGCGGTATTTCAATTGTATTTAATGTTTTCAGTTAAGTTAAAAAAGTAGCGACTAGTGCTCGAACATCCGATCGGGCGCTAGCTCGTATAATCGCACTCGCCATCGAGCGTGCCGCAAGTGACTTCGACCGTCCGATTCCCAACAAAACACACCGTATCTCTTCCTCGAGATCCCTCGTGCGGCGCCTGGGCGTGGCCGGTGGCAATGACATGAGCTCCAGGAGGCAGCGATGGCCGATCCCGACATCTCAGGGATCCATGGGAGGGATAGAACTGGCGGGAAATTACTAGCAACAAATTTACAAGGGTAAATTTGTTCAGTGTCATCGCAATCGTTCGCGAGTTGCAAAATACCATCACGGTCAAGGTCGACTAGAAAATACCATCGCAAATACAAAAAAACTTTGAAAAATATCATTGCCGTCACGTTTTCGTCCCAATGGTACCAAATAACTCTTCTACCCTCACTCTTCTTCTAATTTTTCACTACTACAAAAAGGCTAATATTGGAAGCCTCATCACAGACGGTTGACCAAAACCGTTTGTATTACATGCAATCATATACGGTTTTGGTTTAGAGGCGAAATCGTATTCGGGCTGCGCTAAAAACCGAGTCAGTAAAGAGTTAATATCACAGACGATTCATATTAAAAACCATCTGTGAAATATGACAGACGGTTCTAAACACGAGACATCTGTGATAATTGTAGACTTCATGAGACGGTTCATATTAAAACCAAATGCGTGATAATATCGCTTCACTCGTGAGTTGTTCATCGCCCGATGAGTTTCTTCGTCGCTTCAATGCCGCTTCGGCTCCCCGATGCGTCTATTTCGTCTCACACGTCGAATTTATTCCTTGTTTTATAAAAAAGATCATCCACCATCGAAGATAATAATCATCCCCACATATAACTCTACTGTATGTACTTCTAAAGCAGAAATATATATGGATCCCTCCTCTGTTTCCTTGTCGTCAACATTGATGGTTGACGAGGATCTAAATAATCCTCATTTATTTACTCCATAATCAAGAAATATGACGTCATAAGACATACCCCTGAAATATCAAAAGGGAAGAACTAGTCAGGAAGTCGTAGGCTACCCTACGACTACCCTCCGTAAATAAGCTCTTCTACGACCACGGTATAATCCCTACGACTACCCCACGGTGCGTAAGCTCTTCTCGACCACGGTATAATCCCTACGACTACCCCCGGTCGTAGCTCTTCTCACGACCATGGTATAATCGTTACGACTACTACCTAGTCGTAGCTCTTCTACGACTATGGTATGATCGTTACGGTATGTCCAGTCGTAAGTTTTTCACGATCGGGGCTCGCTACGGGTTCCTCACGACTTCTTGGACCCACCCGTTTGACGACCCATTAAATAGTGAGAATCTAAGCGGTCAAAATACGCGATTATCTCTGCATAGCGTAGATAATTCCCACTATCTCTCGATCGTGGCGATTGTGACATGGGAGGTTACTACTCGGTAATTACTCTCATTATTACATAATAATGAGCGACTAATTAGCCTGGAAGGACAACGTCCACTATTGCTTAGTATAAATAGGTATCTGTTAGAGATAGAAGGAGAGGCTTAGGGGAAAAGGAGAAATAGAGCCTTCTTTGGAGAACAGTTTGGAAAATACTTATTCGATTGTAATCCAAAGAGCAAATACAAGATACACAGGAGTAGGGTTGTTATTCTCACCGGAGAAGGCCCGAACACAGTATAAAAATCCCGTATCTTCTTAAATGCTGTGTGATCAATTGTGGAGACCCCGAATCAAACAATCTTTACGTAAGATCGGTTTTAAAACATCGACGGTTGGCGCCACCGTGGGGATCGTGCGGTAATTCCTTGTCAACGATTCTTCCTTTTCTCTTTTATGCTACCATGCCGGAGAATGGAATGAGGAGAATTGGTTCGACTTGGCGATTATGAACATCGACATGGATGCCGGTCTCGAATCTAACCAAGTATCGAATCTTCTTCGGCGGTATTGCGCCTCGGAGATCTTCTATCGGATCTCGAGGCGCATTACCACCATAGTCGAAGGGATCCTTATCCCCACGACGATGCGCCCGGTAGGGATCAATTTCCTCGGGAGGCAAGGGTCAACTCGACCAAACAACGTACTGTCTCGGGAAAACTCGCAACACGACGAGAGCTTTTCCTCTAAGTGTTGAGTCCCCAAGGCGATTCGAGTTGGCAAGACAAGTTCGGAAGCCATTATCCCGAGCTCCATCGACATCGATGGTCCTCTCTCCGAGCATTTCGCAGGAAGAGTATCGAACATCTTTGTTCATCCAAATTCAACCATCCCGACGCAGAGCCACTGCAGACAGAGCGGTTATAACCGGAGTTCCCTACTTGGAGGGTTTACTCCAAGTCACGGATGGTGTCGCTCGACCACTCCTCCGGTGAGGAGATCTCAAGCGCAAGTGCAAGTCATCCACGGAGGTCTTCGTCCTTCCTACGATCGGGATCGTTCTCCCGGAAGAAGGATTGGACATGCTTCCGCCGAGCATACTCTACACCACCTCGTTGTAATGGCAAGGACACCACAACCGCGAACGAAGCGAACACTTTGATGAGCGCGGGACATCCTCAACATTCTCGCGCTCCATTAAAACAAGTTCAAAGGTCAAAATAGACCATTACGAGGCAATTCGACGGAAGAAAATAGTGGCTCGTAAGAACCTCCCGAGCACGCTTATTTCCGATCGAAGAAGCTCAAGAACTCCCGGCACATCAATGATTTCTTCGGAGAACCCGACCCAAGAACTCGCTCGAGCACCGATTATGATCTCTTTGCCGAGGAGATTGCAAAGACTTCGTGACATGATGGCCAAACTCGGCGACGAGGTCGACCACAACCACGGTCGTAATAGTGCGGCTACTTCTTACGCGGTAGTTCAGAAACTCGTCACATGGAAGGCGGCACGACTCTCCCTCATGTTGTTCTCGACATGAGAAAATGCCACAAGCCAACGGGAGGGTGATCTTTCACCACTTGGCGACGCGACGCACGGCGCAAGCGGGGGCAGGAGTATTTCCGTAAGGTGAGGCCTATTATAGGCCTAGTCCCCATGGTCGGGTATCGGCGAGTTCGATCGCGGCGACATTAACCTTCGTTTCTACAAAAGAAGACAAGAGGTTATCTCGGGATGTCGGGCGTTCGCCGACCTTCGGCGATTCGTTGGCGCCTCGATTTCGGCCGAGCGAATATGGAGAAATTCGATGGAACTCAAAACCCCATCGAGTTCCTCCAAATCTACACTACAACTATCCGAGCTGCGGGAGGAGGAGAGCATGTCATGGCGAATTACCTTCCGACTGTGCTCGAAGGATCGGCGCGATCATGGCTTCTAAACCAACCATTTGAATCGATCTACTCGTGGCAACACCTCTGTGATCTACTGCTGGCTAATTTCCAGGGAACTTACAATTGCCTAGGAAAGGAGGATGACCTGCACCGGATAAGACAGAACAACCATGAAACGCCTTCGACAATTCATCGGTAGCGCCTACCAGTTCAAACTCTATTCCGGAAGTTTCGACTCATCCGTGATCGGGGCTTTCAAACAGGAGTCCGTGAGCGAGAAGAATAACAGAGGACATCGCTTACATCCACCGCCACAGTCGCCGAGCTCTTTGAGATGGTCGATAGATATCGATCACGCCGCTTTGGCGGTCGAATGGAACAATACCATCGATCTCAAAGATGGCATCCCTCGAAGCAAAGTAAAGTGGTAAGAAAAAGGATAAAAGGCTAGAAAATCTAAGAACAAAGCGAAAAGTCAAAAATCTCCGGATGCCGGTTCAAGGAGGTCCTAGCCGTAGCGATAAGGAGCCACACAACCCCAAACAAAATCCCGATCAAGTAAAGGTAAACACCAAGATCGGAGAAACAACAAACCTGTGGTGTCCTTTTCATAAAAATAAGGGCATGACCAGAATCGCCGAGTTTTCTTACGAAACTCGAGGACTATTATTCGGCAAAGGGCCACTTCCTATTATTGAGCAATTGGGCCAAACCGGTGGACAAAAGGAGTCGGACGATGAGGAGATGCTGTTCAAGACCCGCAAAGACACCATTGATCACATCTATGAGGGTCTTGACATACGAATCACGAAGACAAACCAAAGCGATCGAGCGTGAGGTAAACACAATCGACTCTCCTCTTGTCAATAAATTACGAAGTGGTCGAAATCACCTTGCTTTGAGAAAGGTGATTGTCCGATACCTTCGACTAGACCGAGTTGATTTCCAATAGTAGTCGAACCCACCATCAACAATTGTCGAGTCAATCGAGTTTTAGTTGATGGTGGAAGCTCGTTAAATATCTTACGAGTACCTGGACGAGATGCAAGTACCGGGACAAAGGTAAGACGATGCGATATTCATTTCATGGAATCGCATCAGGGTCTTCGGCCAAGCCCATTGGCCAAGTTTCTCTTCCTTTAACGTTTGGATCACCAAGTAATTTCAGGACAGAGAAAGTCTCCTTTGATGTAGTCGATTTCGATACGGCATATAACGCCATACTCGGACGACCTACTCGTAAAATTTTTGATAGCTACTCACTATGGGTACCAATGTCTTAAGATGCCAGTCCCAAAGGAGTGATCACAATATATTGTGTCAAGAAGATGGCGCATTCTCGCGATCTGCTGTTCCCTTGAGATGGTTGGACAACTACCAACTCGAGACGAAAGTCAGCCTTCGATTAGCAAGTCGAAGCCTAAAGCTGCACCTAAGCCGAATGACCAGGTCAAAGAGGTTCCTCTGGACGCAGAGGAGCCCTCGAAGACTGTTCGCATTGGGATTCTTCCGACCTAAATAGGAAGACGCCCTCATCACCTTCCTCCGTGCAACGCCGATGTCTTTGCGTGGCAAGCATCCGACATGCCCGAGTCCCAAGGAATGTGATCGAGCAGGCTAGCCTTACGGCACGATAAACTACCCAGTAAAACAAAAGTTACGAGATTTGCCCCTGATCGACGAGATGCTATTAGGTCAGAATTGGACAAGTTGCTTAAAGCAGGCTTTATAAGAGAAGTCAACCACCCAGAGTGGTTGGCCAACCCTGTAATGGTTAGAAAGTCTAACGGCAAGTGGCGTATGTGCGTAGACTTTACTGATCTTAATAAAGCTTGTCCAAAAGATGATTTCCCTTTACCTCGCATCGATCAGCTGGTTGACTCTACTACAGGATGTGAAATGTTGAGTTTTCTAGATGCATACTCTGGTTATCATCAGATCAGTATGCATTGAGAAGATGAAGAAAAGACCGCATTTATTATACCGTTTGGAGTATTTTGCTATGTCAACACACACTTCTTTTCAACGTTTGATGCAAACGACTTTCGCTCCTCAACTAGGCCGAAATTTGGAAGCCTATGTTGATGACCTAGTCGTAAAAAGCACCAAACGACTCGAACATATCACAGACTTGCAGGAGACTTTCGACAACCTCAGAAAACACCAATTGAAACTAAATCCAGAAGTGTGTGTTCGGGTCTCTTCAGAAAATTGCTTGATTCTGGTTTACGAGCGGGAATCGAAGCAAATCCGAAAAGATCAAAGCCATCACTCGATGCGCCCCGACCACGAAAAAGAAGTCCAAAACTCACGGGGTGCATGGCGGCATTAAGTCGTTTCATAGCACGATCGGGAGAAAAGGACTGTCTTTCTTCAAACTTCTAAGGAAACATGAAGGTTTGAATGGTGGAAGAGGCAAACTTAGCCTTCGAGGAAGTCAAGAGGTATCTTACGAATGCTCTGTTCTAGTTTCCCGAAGCTAGGAGAGCGCTCTTAATTTACCTGTTTGCCACGCCACGAGCGAGAAGCGCGATCTTTGGTCGAGAACGTGATAACATACAACGATCAAGTATACTACGTGAGTGAGGTTTTGCGGACCTAAGGAGCGTTACCCTCGAGTTCAAAAACTTCTTTATGCCCTCTTCATGTCTTGAGGAAAGCTGCGGCATTATTTTGAGCGCACAAACTAGTTTGCCGCCCGAGTTTCCTTGGGAGCGATCCTCCGTATAGGAAACAATGGACGCATGGCAAAATGGTCGATCGAACTTGGGCGTTTGACATCCATTTCGTGTCCCGAACGGCCGTTAAATCGAGATCTTGGCGGACTTTGTCGCCGAATGGACAAATCGAACTGCTCAGATCCCCGTCACGATTCCCACGATCGATGGATGATGTACTTTGACGGTCACTACGATAAGTGGCTCGAGGGTCGGGTGGTCTGGAATCTCCTAGGAGAAACCTTAAAGTATGCCATACAATTAAACTTTCAAGCCACTAATAACGTGGCGATACGTAAGGTTTGCTAGTCGGCATACGAGTCGCGAAAGCACTCTCGATTCGGACGATTGCTCGTAAGAGGAGACTCGGCTAGTCGTGAATCAAGTCGGAAAGGAGTACGGTGCTCCAATTCGACCATGTCCCGCACCTATCTAAGTCCAGAAAGTTAGAAAAGCACTTTTGGGCTTTGAGGTACAATTTATCCCCGAAGGATAATTTCTCGCATCAATCAATGGCTCGTCTAGCTTCCTCCCGATCCGTAGTACCGAAAGGGTGTTCTGAACGACTTAAACCGAATCCATAGTCGCATTTAACCGAGACACCTTCTATAGAAACGACCTCTCTAGAGTGCGAAGATACATGGATGGCGCCCATTTATGAGTATCTTCAAGAGGTTCTCATCGATGACGATCTAGAATCGATCGATTATCCGAAAAGCCAAAATGTATACTTTGGTGAAGGTGTTCTTTATAAAGAGGAACCAAGGGTACTCATGCGATGTATTCGCAGCGAAGGATTAAAACTCCTTCACGACATACACGGAGGGATCTGTGGAACTCATGCTTCCTACTAACATCGGTTGGTAAAGCTTTTCGACAAGGTTTTTTGAACAAAATGCCTCTACGATGCCAAGGAGATGGTTAAAAGATGTGTATGCGATGTCGGTTTCATAGCGGCAAATACACCAACGGCTCAGCGTTGCAAACAATTCCTCTGTCATGGCCTTTTGCAACTTGGGGTCTCGATATCCTAGGACCGTTACCGAGCTCCGGGAGGTTTGAGTTCTGTTTGTGGCTATTGATACGTTCACAAAATGGATAGAAGCCGAACTCGTGGATGGGATAACAACGGAAGCGACAAAGCGGTTCATGATGAGATGTGTGATCACTCGATTCGAGTACCAAGTCGAATTATCACGAGATAACGGTAAACAATTTACAAGCGCAAAATTTCAGAATTTTGCGGCGAGTTGGGAACTCGTTTGTGTTACGCCCGTCGCACACCCCCAAAGCAATAGAGCGATTGAGAGAGCGAACGGCGGATAATGAAGGGAATCAAGACCGAGTCTTGATCGGTGGTAAAGCGCTCAGGGCTTGGGTACAGGAATTACCTTCGTGATATGGGCAATTAAATGCGACGGCTAAGCGAGCTACGGGAGCAACACCTTTCTTTCTAGTTTTGGTGCTGAAGCCATGCTTCCTCCGTAAATTAAGATCGGTCGAGAAAAGAGTCGACAAGTTTCACGACTCGTCTCAAGAACATCTTCGAGCGCGACGACATCAACTCTCGAAGAACAGAGAACAAAGCTTTATTCCGTTCGCGGTCTACCAACAAGCCCGCGAGATACTATGATCGTAAGGTCAACCTCGCGACCTCGCACTGGTGATTTGGTATTGAGACTTATCCAATCCCGGTCTAATCGAACAAACTTTCCCCCAAGTGGGAAGGTCCTTACATCGTGGTCGAAATAACGCGTCCGGATCGATGACGACTTGCAATGGAAGACAGCCGTGTTCTCTCAAATTCTTGGAACATTGACCGATTCATAAATTTTATGTGTAACAAACTTCAACGCAATAAAACAACGAGTTCTCCCTATCTTTTTGTCTATTTTGAATTTCGCTTTTATTCTTTCGACCATTTTTTCTCATCCTTCTGTACAATGGTTAGCAAAGGACGATACATTTAGTCAAGTCTCTCCTCTCTCGCATATGGTTACGCCATTTGGAAGGAGCTTCCTAATATCGCTCGTTCTTAAACAATCAGTACAAAGCTTATTGAGCTCGGAAAAATGGTCGAAAGTTGTTGTTTAATTCATATCACCTTAGCTTATTTGAAAAATAAGCGAGAAGAGTAACCTTTTCTTTGAGATGCATTCGCTACCTTTTCAAATAACTTGATTAGTTTCTTGGTGAAGGAAGAAACACACTTAGTGAAGCCTCTCACATGCGCACGTGGTTACGCCCACTAGACTAACTTCCTAATGTCGTTCGGTTTCCTACTTTTGCCGTCGAACAACTAAGTCCGGAAAGATGAATGTAGCCGAATGAATCCTTAAGGTACTCGGAAGCTTGTTTCGCTCTAGTCGTCGTTATCGAGTTAATTAATCTGGCCTGAGATGGTAACATCACCTAGTGAAGCCTTTTTCTCTCGCACGTGGTCCTGCCCACTAGAGGGAACTTCCTAGCGTCGATCTGTTTCTACTCTTTCGACTAGTGCAAACAAGTCGATATTTGGCAACTCTAAGACGAACAAACCTCTCTGTTTTTCAGAACCCTTTCTTTACTACTTACCTAGTTTATTGAAAATAAACTAAGTAAGTAGCCGGGGGCTAGGATAAAGTTATAAACATGACTTCATTTCTTAGTCTAATTTTTTCTTAAGATATCATCCTACGAGTTACTAACTACTCTATGAGATGATTCGCAGGAAAGATATGGAAGGAAGGAGGAATCGCTCATATCTGGTCTAACTATTTCTTCTTTTATCTTACGAGTTACTATTTACTCTACAAGATAATTTATGGAAAAAGGATCATATATTTAGGCGTCACCACAAAAAGACTTGTTTATACAGAATATATTACAAGACTACTGCTCTAGGAGATTCTATCCGCATCTCCTTGCGACCTTCTCGCCAACCGATTGCATCTCTTCGATCGACTACCGGCTTGATTGGTGCAATCGAAGTGAAACTCAACGAATGAAGATTAAGGTTAGGATCGCGGGCCTTGAGTTTTGTTAAAATAAAACTCACGGCTCCTTTGACCGCTTCCCTTATTGAATCATTTCGATTGCCCTTCGAGTAGATATCATCTCGTTCGTAGTACCGAGCTTGTTCCCAATGGCACTCGTATGAGCGGCCATCGTGTAAATCACGAGGAACAACCCTCCCGACACGAAGCCCATCAGTACATTGTTCGAAGTGAGATATTATCTTGAAGATTGATCTTCATTGATTTTGTCTCCTCACGGGAATAAGTCGAAGCCTCATGGAGTCACTTTATTTCATCAATCGATCCGATAAGAGCGAGGATTGAATAAGAAAACGATTCTATGAGAAGATAGAATGAATAAATAGCGGTAAAAGTTCTACTTACGGCTAATTGAGAACCCAAGTTCTCAATCTCTTGGTCTTTCTCCTTCGCGATCCGGGAGATTTCATGACAACGGAGGTCTTCTCATTAACCTCGATCCGAGAGCCCCATATTGGGTGAAGGGTCTTATTTTCACTTTTTTTCTACAAAAGAATAAGAGGTCAAAAAGCAAAGGGATCACGAAACCAAGATCGAAGCGATGAGTAATGTCGTACTATTTATTTTTTCCGCAATTGCTTAGCTGCGAGTTAGCCTCTGAAGCTTCTTCAGAGGTCGATGACTTTGTCCCTTAGCTTCTTTGACTCGGCTTTTTCAAAGTCGGCGAATCACCCAAGGTCTTTTCGTCGCTCTTAAACTGTAAAGATAAAAGAGCGACATGAAAACAAGTGGTCATAAGCATTTCTATGACCAATGGGTAGTCGTAGTTATTCTACAACCACCCCTAGTCGTAAGTTTTTCTCGACTAGTATAAGTCGTAGCTTTTCTCGACAACTGGTTACGAGTGTCACTCACCACCTCTCTGCTTGTTCGCAGAGTGTTGCCTTTTCTTGTCGAAGCTTGACAAGTTGCCGATTGTACTCGCAAATCGTAGCGACTTGCTCAACGGCTCTCTGAAAAAGAGAGAAACGATAAGATAAAGAGATAAAACCCTAAGTGAGTATCGATAAATACTTACGTTCATGTTTGACCAAGCAAACATGGAGACTATTCGTGATGGATCCTTCAGCCCATCCATCTCCTCGACTCGCTTCCACCATACCCCTTCAAGTCGTTCATTGTCAAATACGTCTCCGCAATTGACAATGCTACTGGGGTGGGGAACTCGATCGCGGGAGCGGTAGGCGGAAGATCCTACGATGGAGTCAGGGCCAAAGAAGTCAGAGCAAAAGTTGAAATACTCCTCTTCCTCTGACTCTGTGACGTGAACTCCACCTGGAGGGCCGGAGGGAACATCCTCAACGACCTCCTTGCCGGCACGGCGGTCAGCGCTCTCGCCGCCGTCTGTCTCTGGTGCCTCCCTCGAGGCTTGTGTGGCCTCCATCACAGTCTCTACGACAGCTCCAGATGTCGTAGCGACTTCAACATCATTGGCCTCAGAGCGATTTCAAAGAAGCTGCAGCCTCTTCTGCGGCGGGGACGGAGCTAGATCTTCGCCATCTTGTTGTTGTCGCACTTCGGTTGAAGGGGTGATAACGGGATCCTCTATGAGAGTTCCCTTGGGGGCTGAAGACGCCGGGCTGAGAATCGCAAAGCGCAACAATAAGTCAACAAATAAAACAGTAAGTAGTCATTACACTTATGTGTTTTATTTTACATACCTGTATGTATTTGGACCTAACTCAAATTTGGGAGCAACCTTCCCAACGGAAGATTTCTTCGACTTCTTCTCAACCACCATTGGTTGAGATGCACTCGGGCAACAGAGTCATCTCCTCCCGACTTCGGGTGGGCGAGATCGGTCTCGACCACCCGAGAATCCGCTTCCACGGCTTCAGATTCCACCGAGCGGCGATTTCCTTCACAAAGACATGAACTCCTTCCGGTTCTCTTTTTCTAGCTGTCTTACAAAGCGCGAGAAGCGTAAGCTGCGAAGGACTTGTCATCGTAGTAGAAAGGTACCTTAACTTTGGGGACCTTGCGCTTAAGAGCAAGAGCCTCTTCTTACGCTCTCTTTCTTGCCGCGCTATATCTGCGGCAAACTTAGCAAAAGGAGCGGGAGGAGCGAACTCGAACCTTCTTGTCGCGACTTTTACGATCGGCGCTTCTAGATGGAGGGGACTTCACGACTGTCTGCAGAGTCGCCCTACAACCACCAGCTCGACTTCCTCGTCGTCTCGACGGTTCTCCATGCCAACTTTCATTGAAGAAGGAGAAAAGTGGTGCGTATGATCAGCTCAAAAATTATAAGTATTTCTACGAAATTATCTAATCGTAAGTCATTCTACGATTACGTTAAGTCGTAAGTTTTTCTACGACATTGTCTAATCGTAAGTTATTCTACGATTACATCCGGTCGTAAGTTTTTCTACGATCAGTGTCCTCCCTCCTCTGTCCAAGGATTTGCCAGAGCAGGTGGCGGCCACCTTCCGCCATCTTGACATCCTCCTCCGCCGTGTCTTCCGAGTGATCTCCCACTTCCAGCGAGTTTACCATGTCATCGACGTGGTCCTCCACAACGACGTTGCACGTCTCCAGGAGGGTCACCGTCACTTGGACTGCTTAATCGAGGCGGCAGGCAACCGAGTCGATCATGCCGACACCCCTCAAGTAAGGGAAGAGAGACTATTGGCTCAATTCTTCTTGATTCAATAGTCCGAGGGTCTTCGGAGGACACTCGAACGAGCGTGTCAGCGGGTGGACGCATTTCGGGCTGATGGTCACGAACCGTCCGATGCCAGGGCCGCCACCTACGAAGTTTTCAAGACGGAGATAGCATCATACCTCCGCCACTAGAAAAACTTTGTTTATTTAGGTTTCTATTTTTTTTAATCTTTGTAAGAAGCGTCTGGCCACGCTGTTTGGCCATATATATGTAAATTACAAAAATGAAAAAAATATAGTTTGGAGGTGATCGAATTACTATATTATATGTTGAAATATATATATATATATATATATATATATATATATATATATATATCAGACGGTTCATTCAAACCCTCTGTATTAAAAACAATCACAGACGGTTTTTGTGTCACGACCGTCTGTGTTACTTTTCACGCTAAAAACCGTTTTTAAAGATGTAATATCACAGACGGTTCATTATGAAAATCGTTTGTGAAGTATCACAGACGGTTTGTAAAAATAACCGTCTGTGATATTTAGAACTATCACAGACGGTTTTCAACAAACAACCGTCTGTGATAATTAAACGCTTCGGCTCCCGCGTGATGCGTCTCTTCGTCTCCTACGCCAACGGACGATGGCGATGCATCTCTTTGTCTCACGCGCCGACGTTACATATGTAGGGAAACGGGTAGGCTACACTAGCGCAAATTAAAAAATTCTACCCGTAAACCAAGATCACTGCAGTTATAGATCACGGTCTTACCACTAGACGCGCAGGTGCGGAAGTTGATGCAGCGCGTCGGGGCAGTGTAGTCGTACCAAGTTGATGCAGTACGTCGGGGAAGAGTAGTCGTACTACTTCCTCGTCCTCGTCGTGGCGTCCCATGTACAGCTCTTTTCTTGCGGTTCGTCCCAACGCCATAGATGCAGCGCCTTCAAAGGTATCCACACGTGCGGAGGAGGCGGCGACGCACGCGGACTACTAGATCCGCGCGGCGACTAGGCGTGGGAGGGTGGCGGCGGGGTTTGGGGATGTCACGAAAAACTCAGCCCTCAACCAGCGCCCCTGCCCTCCTTTTATAGGCGTCCTTATAATGGGCTTCTACGAATAGAGGCCCATTAGGACTCAATGCCGATCTAATTCGGATCCAATCCGAATTAGGTTTCACTTCTTAAGTGTGTGACCTATGGTTCACATATGTTTAGACATGACGCAGTACACATACTTGGTCAATAGTTGGTAGCGACCTCTAGCAAGGCGTGCCAACTCCTAAACATACGTAAAGATCATATCGGACGAACCATCACAACGTTATGTACATGCCAATCCCTTTGCCTCACGATATTCGGCCGAGCTCCAAGTCGACCACTCTTTCTCGATCCTGTGATCAGGAATCCCTTAGTAGGTTAACTCTTAACCTTAAGTAGCATGGCCATGCACGGATCCGATCACTCGAGGCCCAGAGATATCTCTCTCTGTAGAGAGGGCAAGTCCCATCTCGACCGACCATGCCTCGCACATGCTTCATGACAAACCCGAAAGCTACATTTATAACTACCCGATTCATTGAGTAGCATTTGATAGCCCCTAAGTAGGTCGATTCACATCTCAAGTACATGCGACAATCTCGTGTCTAAGGACAAGCGTACACATTGTGTAGAGAGAACCATAAGAATAATTACTATGTCTCATGTTGGGTCGGTCCAACCCCATGTTCTAAACATGTGTCCACATTATTGGTTTGACATCTCCATGTCTATGACTCGTGAAACATGGTCATCAACCGATACATGTGCTAATCCATCATTCACGTGTGTCCTCACATGAACTCCGACTAGGGACAACTTTAGAATAACCATACAAGTAAAGAGTTTCACAAACAAGTCACATACTTGTTAATCAACACAAAGGCAATATTCAAGGAACATTTATTAAATCATGGATACAATGAAATATCATCATCAATATGATTGCCTCTAGGCATATCTCCAACAGTCTCCCACTTGCACTAGAGTCAATCTAGAAGATATCTAATACCCATAGCTCTTGTGTGCGCCTCATGCTTAGGGTGTGGAGAGGCTTGTCAAAGGATCTCAAATATTAAAATCTGTGTGTATTTTGCATATCTTTAAATCTCCTCGATTAAGGATCTCTCGAATGAGATGAAACCGCCATGCAGATGTGTTTGTTCTTTTGGTGATTCCTCGGCTCCTTGGCTTGCGCAATGGCCCCACTTGTTATCACAAGAAAGATCCGCAGGACGCACACACTAGGAACCACACCTAGTTCGGATTATGAACTTCCTTATCCAAACACCTTCCTTTGCCGCTTGAAGCCGCAACGTACTCGGCCTCCGTTGTAGAGTCGAGCACAGTCTCTCGCTTGGAACTCTTCCAACTTACCGCACCACCGCTCAAAAGGAACACAAAACCCGATTGCGATTTGTAATCATCTTTGTCGGTTTGGAAGCTTGCATCGGTGTAACCATTTACAACGAGCTCTTCCTCACCTCCGTAGACTAGGAACATATCCTTAGTTCTTCTCAAATACTTGAGGATGTTTTTAATCGCTGTCCGGTGACTCTCACTGGATCACCGTATCTGCCGTAACACTTAGAGCATAGGAAACATCTGGCGAGTGCACATCATAGCATACATGATAGATCCAATGGCGAAGCATATGGAATCTTACTCATGCGATCTCGCTCATCGCTTGTCGAAGGACACCGAGTCTTGCCAAGATTTATGCCATGAGACATGGGCAAGAACCCTTTCTTTGCCTCCTCCATGTTGAACCGTTTCAACACTTTGTCAATGTAAGTACTCTGGATTAATCCTATTAGCCTTTTTGATCTATCTCTATAGATCTTAATACCAAAATATATGCCGCTTCCCTAAGTCCTTCATTGAGAAACTATTTTTGGTGAGGTCTTAACGGACTCGAGCATAGGAATATCATTTCCAATCGTAATATGTCATCTACATATAAGATTAGAAATACGAGTGAGCTCCCACTTGTCTTCTTGTAAACACAAGATTCTTCTTCGTTTTGATGAAGTCAAACCCTTTGACCACTTCATCAAAACGAATGTTCCAACTCCGAGATGCTTGCTTCAATCCATAAATGGATTTTTGAAGTTTGCATACTTTTCTAGCATTGTTTGATCGACAAAACCCCTGGCCGTATCATATACACGCCCTCGGTTAAATTTCCATTAAGGAAAGCCGTTTTGACATCCATCCGCCATATCTCATAGTCTAAATATGCAGCAATAGCTAGAATGATCCGTATTGATTTAAGCATCGCTCTGGTGAGAAAGTCTCATCGTAGTCAACTCCTTGAACTTGCCGAAAACCTTTTGCGACAAGTCGAGCTTTATAGATATGTCGGGACCCAAAAATGCAATTCTGGACCCTCTGTGTATTCTGCACTAGTCCAGGATCACGCTAGTGCACACAGCGGTAACATAGGTGAATATCAATCCACACATGCGAAATATAACATAAACGAATAGTTTGAGTAACAACTTAGAGTTTTGACCTTAAGGTCGGGGTTACAACTTATTAAGCCACGCAGGGCTAACACTAAAGAAATACTGCAGCGGAACGAAATAAACTCTGGCAAACTCCAATCAGCACACCACAGGCAACCGACTGGGATCGATGACCTAGCGATCAACCTTCTTCCACAAACTCCTCCTCAAAGCGCGAAGACTCCTCCATACAGCAGGTTTGGACGCAAGTTTTACAACAAGCGTGAGTACACAACCGTACTCGCAAATCATACCACGAATGCAATATATAGATGCAAAGCTTATTCCAAAGGAATGGCTTCGTGGTTACTATGTAAATACAACATTTGCAATTGAATACAAATAATAGATTGAAAGCATAATTTAAAACAAATAAGCAATATTAATTTAACGGTTGTTTCCACAAAGACACACAGCTAAACTGATTGATTCACACAGCCATATGATTGAGATCACACAGCTCCCAATCCCACATTTTATGAACACTACCCCTCATGTGAAATCCCCGAGCGTTGTCCATGACCGAGGACGCGGCTATTCGAATAGATTGATTAACACTCTGCAGAGGTTTGTACACTTTACCCACACGATACAACTAGTGTAGCTAGCACCGATCGTAACATATGATTCGGCAACTTCGTCTCAACATTGACGTTCTTATTCACACGATCCCATATCACAAAGCTTAACCTATCCACGAACCCCAATGTTGAAACTCGTAACCTACTAAGTTAAGCTTTGTCACGGACATGTGGTAAACAAAGATAGCTCGGTTCAATGGCGCACAAAGTTAAGTCCTTAATTGACCAAGGCAAGACTTCCGCTTTTCTAACTAAACCACACAGATAAATCTCAATCACAAAGCCACCGGTTCACACAGTATCCACCACTTGCCTCAGTCTAAATCCTTTACCACCCAGTTGGTTTAGTGCAACACATGCCATCACGAGTAATAGCACACAGCACACACAGTTTTATCACACAGTTCCATAATCACATAGTCAGTTTCATAATTTCACTCATATGAGATGATGACTCGTAGCATAGCTAAGCAATTCTAGTCGGTCTAACCAACCATGTTGGCAATATGCTAATACCAACTAAATAATAAACCAATCTAGGGCGACAAAGATTAAGGTATATAAGTAGGCAAGGTGAACATAACAAGTGGGATCAATAACTAGCCCAAAAGCATTTAAATACATCATTAAAGTAAATGCAATAATTTAACACAATGTAATTTGGGAAAACTGGGATTCCATATGACCAAAGGTATGACTTGCCTTGGAATAGGTCTATGTACTGGTCTTGAACTTGGTTGAAGCCTTCTTCGACGAAAACCCCCGAAGTATCGACGTCTACGCACAAACGAAGCAAAACAACCAAAACAAATAAATAACAGAGGCAAAACAAACTCCAAAAATTAAATAAAAATAATAATTAGGTAGATCTCGAATTTAGACAAATTTAGAAATTTGAATGGGCTCAATCGGAGTTAGGATGCAAAAGTTATGAGCTTTGGAAGATTGGAAAACTAAAAGAAATCCTAATTCTGATTTTCTGGAATTTCCGAATTATTTCTCTGAAGAAAAATCGGAATATTGCGCAATGCTAGCGTCAGCCCTAGGGATTTCGGAAAAAGATAAATAAAAAGAAATCTCTGACATGTGGGACCCACACGTCAGAGGCTAGGCTCACGGTGGACTAGGTCCACCGAGCCTCTAGACTCGGGAACCCGTGGACCATGCCACATGGGCACGCGTGAATCTTGACGCAGCGCCACGTGGGACGACACGCAAGCGCCGAGGGTGAGGTGGCGGTGGCGTGGCGACAACGGACGCGTGGCGCTCGGATTCGGCAGCAACGGCGAACGACGGCGATACACCGCGGTGAGTGGTGCCGGCGTGTAGCTCTCGCTATTGCGAACCTCTGGTGCAACTCGGGTGGTCGGGACAACGGAGGTGGTCGCGGCGAGCAAAGAGCGCGAGAGGCCGGGTTTGACGGCAACGGCGCTCGGTGGCGCTTCCGGCGAGCGAAGCTACCAGAGGTAGAGGAACTCCGTCGCGATGCCAGCGGTGCGAGCGAAGAGGCGCGGCGCACCGACGGCGAGAACGAGCTCGTCGGAGTTAGCGGCGCGGTCGATCTTCGGGCTCTGCGGCGGCTAGGGTTCGCCGCGAGGTGGCGGCGGCTAGGGTTGAGATGCGAGACCGAGGGCTACCCCTCCTTATATAGGCGGCGGCTTGGGAGAGTCCAGGCACGAGCGCCCAAAACGGAGGCGGCGGCGAGATCGTATCCCAACGGATTCGGAGCGAAGACGGCGTGGCAAGCCGGGCCCACACGTCGGTGGCTAGGGTTAAGTGCGGCGAAAGCGGCGGTGCGACGGCGGACTCAAGATCCGCCGCCCAGATTCAATCGAACGGTCCACAATCAAAGGACATTGGACCGTCTCGTTGCCTCACGCGCATCTAGCCGCCCATGCTTGATCCAACGGCGAGAGCGAGCGGCGCGGAGAGAGAGAGAGGGGTCGACAGCGGGTCCACTGCCGATGGGAGGCGGCATGTGTGAACTGGGGCGAGGGTTGGATTTCGGCCCAAAGAAGATTTCTGAGATTTTAATTAGTTTTTCTAATTTAGAAAATACCAGAAATTCAAATAGGCAATAGAAAATAGCAAATGAACTCAGAAAAATTCTAGAAAAATCTAGAAAATATATCTGAGCACATAGAACCCAAATAAAATAGTTTTGGCTATTGTTCATGTTGGGATTATTCACATTAAACGTTTTTGATTATAAAGTCCAATATTAAGCTTTTGAATTAAATTCAAATAAATCCAAATGGTGAATTTTCCTACTAACTATTTAAAAGATTTTAAGCTCGAGAAAAATTGGGATGTTACAAACCTCCCCCTTAAAGGAATCTCGACCCGAGATTCAAAGCTATAGAGAAAAGGCTAGGGAACTCGGCTTTCGGCTCTTCTTCACGCTCCCACGTTGCTTCTCCTTACGAGTGGTTGCTCCATGAACCTTGCAAAAACGAACGACCTTGCTACTCGTGAGGCGCTCTGCGACATCCAAAATCCTGATTGGCTGCTCCTTGTAGGTAAGATCCTCCTTCAAGTCAATTGATTCTAGCGGGGCTTGCTCTTCTGGCACACGAAGACACTTCTTCAACTGCGAGACATGAAAGACATCATGTACTCCTGCCAACGACTGCGGTAGCTCCAATTGGTAAGCAACTTCCCTCTGGCGTTCCAAAATCTTGAGCAGGCCAACATACCTAGGGGCAAGCTTCCCTTTGGCATGAAACCTTTTGACACCTCTGAGCGGGGTCACTCGAAGATAGACAAAATCTTCTGGCTCGAAACTGAGATCTCGACGGCGGTTATCAGCATAACTCTTCTGCCTTGACTGGGCTATTTTTAGCCTTTCCTTGATCATAGCAACTTGTTCTTACGCCTCTTGGATGATATCTGGCCCGAACACTGTACGTTCAGCTGTCTCGACCAATTTAACGGGGTTCGGCAGGTACGGCCATACAAAGCTTCAAATGGCGACATTTGCAGACTGGCTTGATAACTGTTGTTGTACGAGAACTCTGCATACGGCAAACTTTTATCCCATCGGGTAGCATTCGCTAGAGCGCAAGCTCTCAGCATATCCTCAATATCGATTGACTCTTTGATCTGTCCATCCGTGCGTGGATGATAAGCGATCGAAATTTTGATGGGTACCCAATGCTTCATGCAAACTCGCCAAAAGCGAGAGGTGGCGAGATCCTCGATCGACACTATTTTCTTGGGCACTCCATGCAAACCGACACGGCCATGTACAACTCCGCAAGGCGATCTCACGAGTGCGTGGTTTTGGTGGCGAAAATGTGCGACCTTGGTCAATCGATCAACTATTACCAGTTGAATCGTAACTCGATTGGGTCTTGGGTAAACCGTGATGAAATCCATCCGATTTCTTCCCACTTCCATTCGGAATCTTCATGGTTGCGACAAACCCGCTGGTCTCTCGTGTTCGCCTTTATTTTCGGCGGGTGTCGCACAAGGCAACGAACTCTGCGACTTCGCTTCAAATTTGGCCACAAAACCTATTCTTAACATCTGGTACATCTTGGTACTTCCAGGTGAATCGAATACTTTGAGTCATGGGCCTCCTTCAAGATTAAGCGTCTTAGACCATCGATATCGGTACTGAATCGACCATTAATCAGAGTATGTCTTGATCATCCTTGGTGAAATCTTTGAATTTCCCCTCCGCCATTTTGGTCTTGATGTCGGCGACACGGGATCCTTTGGTTGTGCTTCACGAATCTGTTTCTCCAAGGTAGATCTGCCTCCAAATTGGCCACAAATCCCTCGGACACAACTTCTAGCTTTAGCTTCAAATTCTTCATAAAGTTACGGACAACTTTCCTTTACTTCCAAAGCATTCTGATAACTCTTACGACTTAGAGCGTGCGCAACTACATTGGCTTTTAGGGATGGTAGTGGATTCCAAGATTATAATCCTTAATCAATTCCAACCATCTTCTCTGTCTCATATTCGAGATCATTGGGTTAAAATGTACTTTGACTTTTATGATGTGTAGACTTCACGGCGATTCTCGATGAGGTAATGGCGCTAAATCTTTAAAGCATGCACTACGGCAACTAATTCCGGATCATGGTAGGGTAATTCTCCTCGTGAGGTCTCAATTGTCTTGGCGCATAGCGACAGCTCTTCCTTCTGCATCAAGACACATCCTAATCCTTGACGAAGCATCACAATAGATATCGAAATCCTTGCGAATATCGGCAAAATCAACAACGGAGTGAGGTCAAGCGCTTCTTTAACTCTCGAAAACTTTCCTCACAGTTTGAGTCCAAGTGAACTTTTCTCCTTCTTCAACAATTGCGTAAGAGGCTTAGCAATTGATGAGAATCCTTCGATAAAGCGGCGGTAATAACCTGCCATCCCCAAGCTCGCGAATCGAGTTCTGATCTTGGGTTGGTCCTGTAACACCGCCTTTACTTTTCCGGGTCAATTGCTACTCCATCGGCGGTCATCACATGGCCAAGGAAATCCACCTCCTTCTTCCAAAAGTCACACTTATCGAACTTGGCATACAAGCGATGCTCCACGAGTTTCTCCAAAATTAACCTCGGGTGTTCTGCGTGTTCCTCCTCGATTTGGAATAAACGAGAATATCGTCAATGAACACCACTACAAACTTGTCCGGTATTCCATGAAGACTTTGTTCATCATGTTCATGAAGTAAGTGGGGCATTGGTCACCAAATGACATGACCAAGAACTCATAGTGTCCATACAGCGTTGAGAAAGCGGTCTTTGGTACATCCCTAGGGTAGATCTTGGTGATGGTAGCACGATCGCAAGTCGATCTTTGAGAACACTCGGCTCCTTCATCGGTCAAGCGGATCGTCTATCCCGGGCAATGGATACTTATTCTTGATAGTGACCTCGTTGAGAGAATGAGTCGATACACATCCTCATGCTTAGTCTTTCTTCTTGACAAACAAGAGTGGTGCTCCCCATGGTGACGAACTTGGTCTTACGAAACCTTTCTCGAGAAGTTCTTCAATCGCTTCTTCATTTACGCTAACTCGTCGGTGGCATTCGATAAGGTCGCAGAAATTGGCGCTGTCCACGGCACTAGATCAATGGCGAACTCGATGTCACGATCGGGTGGCATTCGGGTAACTCTTACGGAAACACATCCGGGTATTCTCGACTATTGGTACATTCTCAATGCAATGGTCTTGATTGTTTACTAGCAAGTGTCCTTCGTGAACCGATGTGGCTAGAAACTCCACTTTCCTTCCATCAGTACTCTCAAATTCTGACCCTTCGCCACAATCCAAAGATAGCTTTGTGCTTGGATAGCCAATCCATGCCAAGAATGACATCTAGGGTTTGGGTGTCTAGAACAATTAAGTTGGCTAGAAACTCAACTCAGGCTATGAGTAACTTAGCTCCTAAACAACCCACTCTAGAGCTTAGCTCTGCTCGAGCGATTGAACTAATAGAGTATGATTAAGTTGTATAGCCTCCAACTTATTCTTAGTTGCAAAAACTTGAGACACAAAAGAATGCGAAGCTCGAATCAAAGCAATCGATGCGGTGCCGAATTAACGGGAACTTACCCAAAGACGCACGCGGTGCTTCGTGCTCCTTCGGGTGGCGTGGTTGACACGGCCTCGGACCCGCGGTGCGTCCCTCCTCTGGCTGGTTGGGAACTTGGAAAGTTCCTGTTGGTGTTCCGGTCTTTGGTGTCTTATTCGGTGTAGCTCCAAGGTTGAAGCGAATGGAGTGACCGTTCCCCTCTGTGGACACCGACGATTTGCGTAGTGGCACGGTTGGCGGCAAGTGTAGCACACCCTTGGCTCTTGCGATTTGTTGACCATTTGGATTAGCGTTGGTCGGTCTTTGGGTGCGAGTGTTACGAGTAGCGGGCGAGTGCCGAGGTCGGTGCGGTGTCTGGCGGAGTTCTGTGGAGAAAACCGGTTGAACTGCGGTGGCACTGTCCTTGCTCTCTGTTGGAATTGCTGGCCTCCCTGCTGGATCATCCTGCGTTTGCGATTGTCTTCCAGTTCCTTGCGCTTATCCTCCATGACTAAAGCTTTATTGATCAGTTCTTGGAAGTCAGGGAAGGTATGTGCAAGGAGATTGACTGAAGTCGGTGTTGGTCCCTTGACGACTCTGGCGAGCCTTGTCTGTTGCAACATCTTCTGCAGCATAGCGAGCAAGTTGCGAGAACTTGTTGAGATAGTCAGACACTGACAAGCTTCCTTGCTTCAGGGCACGAAATTCATCTTTCTTTAGTTCAATAATTCCTTCTGGTACGTGGTATTGGCGGAATGTTTGTAGAAATTCCTCCCAAGTGATATTTTGTGGTGCCTCATGGCGCGCGAAGTTCTCCCACCATTACGTTGCGATGCCCTCCAACCGGTGAGAGGCATAGAGAACTTTTCATGATCGTTGCATTGAGTGATCGCAGCTTCCTTTCAATCACGAAGCCAATCATCGGCTTCCACGGGTGAGACATGTCGAGAAAATCTTGGTGGGCGAGTCCTCATGAATCTCGCAAGTTTGGATGGTCCATGGTGACCATGGCGGTAGGGCTCCGTCTTTGGTGATTGTTGTTGTTATTGTTCTGGTTGTGAATGGCTTGCATCCGAGTCATCATGGTATTCATCGGTGAGTCTGTCTTTGCCATGAAAGCTCCAAAGTTTTGCAAGTCAATTGGGGTGCTTGTGGCGAAGCTGCTCCTCGTAGTTGGTTGCTCATTGCCTCGATCTTTCGGGTACCGGAACCACTTGCAATGTCTCGCGAGTTGTAACCATCCGCGAAGCTCAAGGGTTAGATAAGGTAGCAAGCATGGGGTGAGTTAAGAACTAAGCGGGATTGGTTAAACCCAACAACAAGCGAGAGAACCCAAAAGCAATTTTATTACTTAGTATGGCTTGCAAGATGCCTAAGGGCCTTTGCGGCTCATACTCACACTCAAGGAAAATAGCGAACCTAAGCACACAATCTAACGCCTAAAGGCGACACAACTAGGCTTAGGCGACGCGGCAACACACTAAGCCTCAGCTGCGAACCTAGGCCTTAGCGAACTCGATCGGCGAGGTAACCTCCACAACCACGGTACTGTGCTCCTGCCATTGTAGACCTTGAGAATCTTTGGCATCTTCGCAAATGGCCCGATCACGGTGCCGGGCGGTGCAGCGAGGCGAGCATCGATGGCGCGACAGATCCTCAGTTACGGCTCCACTTCCTCTGGATCTTCCTCAGATTCTTCATGTTCTTCTAGACCTTCTTCCTCTTCTTGAGTACGCTGGTGGTGGCGTCCGGTATCTCTTCGGGATGGCGATCTTCTCTTGACTTAGTGCGAGCTCTTGTAGGCGCCGTCTAGATCGCGGCCATCATCTCCATGGATTCCTCTTGGCGACGGCGTGCGGGCGAGGTGTACCTGTGGCATCTTCTTCTCCTCCGTGGATGGATAGTGTGCGAGTAGCTCCGCGGCGGCTGCTGCAGGGTGGTAGCGGAAGACGGTTCCTTGCAACTCGCGCATGTAGATGTGGCAGATCCGAAGCATGGTCGGCGCAGCGATTCTGTATTCCTTCACTCCAAGTGATCCTCCGACGGAGATGTTGTGGTGGCTTGCCTTGGTGTTCATCTGGCATAGATCGTCAGCGACGGTCGTACCCGCTTATGTCCATCCACCATCCGGTTGTTTCCTCGGTACAGCGGACGATCAAAACCTCCAAGTACTGCGAAGCTTCCAAAGTTCGCGGCGTAACCTCCACAGCGCTCACCATAGGTCTGAGGCGAGGCATCTGTCAAGACAGATTTAACTGGTAAGAGCAACTTTAAAAGCAATGGGGAAAGAAAGGTTATAGCAAAAGTTGAGGCAAGAGAGATATGAGGAGAGTTAAGCATTTGATTAACTTTACAAGTTAATTTTCCTTTAGAAAATAGTTTGGACACTCTAAAGGCGGCCAATCTAACTAAGGTCAAGACCTACGGTCGGTATGGCTCGATACCACCTCATCGGGACCCAAAAATGCAATTACGGACCCTCGTGTATTCTCGTGCACTAGTCCAGGATCACGCTAGTGCACACGGTAACATAGGTGAATATCAATCCACACATGCGAAATATAACATAAGCGAATAGTTTGAGTAACAACTTAGAGTTTTGACCTTAAGGTCGGGTTACAACTTATTAAGCCACGCAGGCTAACACTAAAGAAATCTTTGCAATGAAGCGAAATAAACTGCGCAAACTCCAATCAACACACCACGAACCGATCGTGGGATCGATGACCTAGCGATCAACCTTCTTCCACAAACTCCTCTCGAAAGCGGCGAAGACTCCTCCATACAGAGGTTTGGGCGCAAGTTTTACAACAAGCGTGAGTACACAACCGTACTATAAATCATACCACGAATGCAATATATAGATGCGAGCTTATTCCAAAGGAATGGCTTACGTGGTTACTTTGCGTAAATGCAACATTTGCAATTGAATACAAATAATAGATTGAAAGCATAATTTAAAACAAATAAGCAATATTAATTTATGATTGTTTCCACAAAGACACTGCAGCTAAACCGATTGATTCACTGACCATATGATTGAGATCACACGACTCCCAATCCCACATTTTATGAACACTACCCCTCATGAAATCCCGGCGTTGTCCGTGACCGAGGACGCGGCTATTCGAATAGATTGATTAACACTCTGCAGAGGTTTGTACACTTTACCCACACGATACAACTAGTGTAGCTAGCAGCGATCGTAACATATGATTCGACAACCGTCTCAACATTGGCGTTCTTATTCACACGATCCCATATCACAAAGCTTAACCTATCCACGAATCCCAATGTTGAAACTCCGTAACCTACTAAGTTAAGCTGTCACGGACATGTGGTCGCATAAAGTATAGCTCAGTTCAATGGCGCACAAAGTTAAGTCCTTAATTGACCAAGGCAAGACTTCCAGTTTTCTAACTAAACCACACAGATAAATCCCAATCACAAAGCCACCGGTTCACACGGTATCCACCACTTGCCTCGGTCTAAATCCTTTACCACCCGGTTGGTTTAGTGCAACACATGCCATCACGAGTAATAGCACCACAGCACACAGTTTTATCACAGTTCCATAATCACTTAGTCGGTTTCATAATTTCACTCATATGAGATGATGACTCGTAGCATGGCTAAGCAATTCTAGTCGGTCTAACCAACCATGTTGGCAATATGCTAATACCAACTAAATAATAAACCAATCTAGGGCGACAAAGATTAAGGTATACAAGTAGGCAAGGTGAACATAACAAGTGGGATCAATAACTAGCCCAAAAGCATTTAAATACATCATTAAAGTAAATGCAATAATTTAACACAATGTAATTTGGGAAAACTGGGATTCCATATGACCAAAGGTATGACTTGCCTTGGAATAGGTCTATGTACTGGTCTTGAACTTGGTTGAAGCCTTCTTGTGAAAACCCCAAGTATCGGCGTCACGCACAAACGAAGCAAAACAACCAAAACAAATAAATAACAGAGGCAAAACAAACTCCAAAAATTAAATAAAAATAATAATTAGGTAGATCTCGAATTTAGACAAATTTAGAAATTTGAATGGGCTCAATCGAGTTAGGATGCAAAAGTTATGAGCTTTGGAAGATTGGAAAACTAAAAGAAATCCTAATTCGATTTTTTGGAATTTCGAATTATTTCTCACGAAGAAAAATCGGAATTTGCGCAATGCTAGCGTCGACCCTAGGGATTTCGGAAAAGATAAATAAAAGAAATCTCGACATGTGGGACCCCACGTCGGAGGCTAGGCTCACGGTGGACTAGGTCACCGAGCCTCTAGACTTCGAGAACCCGTGGACCATGCCACATGGGCACGCGGCGTGAATCCGACGCAGGCGCCACGTGGGGCGACACGCAGCGCGAGGGCGAGGTGGCGGTGGCGTGGTCGACAACGGACGCGGCGGCGCTCGGTTCGGCGGCAGCGGCGAGCAGCAGCGATACCGGCGGTGAGTGGTGCCGGCGTGTAGCTCGCTATTGCGAACCTCTGGGTGCAACTCCGGGTGGTCGGGGACAGCGGAGGTGGTGGTGGCGAGCAAAGAGCGGCGGAGAGGCCGGGGTTTGGCGGCAGCGGCGCTCGGTGGCGCTCCGCGAGACGAAGGCCACGGAGGTAGAGAACTCCGTGCGATGCCAGCGGTGCGACGAAGAGCGCGCGGCGGCACCGGCGGTGGAAAACGAGCTCGTCGGAGTTGGCGGCGCGGTCGATCTTCGGGCTCTTGCGGCGGCTAGGGTTGTGCGAGGGTGGCGGCTAGGGTTGAGATGCGGAGGCAGAGGCTACCCTCCTTATATAGCGGCGGCTTGGGAGAGTCGAGGCACGAGCGCCCAAAGCATGGCCCAGGCCCTGCGTCGGTGGCTAGGGTTGGGTGCGGCAGCGTCGGCGGTGCGATCCTGGCGGACTCAAGATCGGCCGTCGATTCAATCGAGCAGTCCACAATCAAAGGACATTGGACCGTCTGGTTGCCTCACGCGCATCTAGCCGTCCATGCTTGATCAACGGCGGAGAAGCGGCGGCGCGAGAGAGAGAGAGGGTGACAGCGGGTCCACATCGTGGGAGCGGCTTCTGTGCGAGGCTGGGCGGAGGGTTGGATTTCGGCCCAAAGAAGATTTCGAGATTTTAATTAGTTTTCTAATTTAGAAAATACCAGAAATTCAAATAGGCAATAGAAAATAGCAAATGAACTCAGAAAAATTCTAGAAAAATCTAGAAAATATATCTGAGCACATAGAACCCAAATAAAATAGTTTTGGCTATTGTTCATGTTGGGATTATTCACATTAAATGTTTTTTATTATAAATTCCAATATTAAGCTTTTGAATTAAATTCAAATAAATCCAAATGGTGAATTTTTCCCTACTAACTATTTAAAAGATTTTTAAGCTCAGAAAATTGGGATGTTACAGGATATGAACATTTCCATCCATATCAATCTTCCTTTTATAGATCCATTTGCACTCTATGGTTTTAACACCATCAGGCGGGTCAACCAAATTCCAAACTTGATTGTCTCGCATGGATGCTATCTCGGATCTCATGGCACTATGCCATTTCTCAGAGTCTGGGTCCATCATTGCTTCCGCATAGTTCGTAGGCTCATCATTGTCTAACAATAATATATCTCGCGCATTGCGGAGCCTTCCGAACCGTGGTGGTGGTGCTTCCTTTGCCATGGGTTCCTCAACTTTACGCCACATGGGCATCATTAAGTCGAGTCTTCCCGATTGGTTCATCTTGAACCTCTTCAAGTTGCACGTTCTTCCACTTGTTTCCCTATTGAGAAACTCTTTCTCTAGGAAAACACCACTTGACGACAAACACTTTGCCCTCTAGTCGGTTGTAGAAGTAATATCAAAGGTTTCCTTGGATATCCACGAAAATGCATTTATCAGACTTGGGTGTGAGCTTGTCCATTGTAGTAAACGACAAACGCCTCACATCCCCAAATCTTTAGAAAAGACAAAGCGTGACTCTTCCGAGTCCATATCTCATATGGTGTCTTAACTACTGATTTAGGCGGTACCTATTAAGTGTGAAAGCTGTCGTTTCTAGGCGTAACCCCAAAAGGATAATGGTAAATCAGTGACTCATCATCGATCGAACCATGTCCAACAAGGTCCGATTCGCGCTCGGATACCCGTTTCTTTGAGGCGTTCGGCGGTGTTAGCGTGGAACAATTCCGCAACTCTTGAGATGATTGCTAAATTCATGACTCAAATACTCGCCACCACGATCGGATCGCGAGCCTTGATTTTCTTGCACGTTGATTTTCAACCTCATTCGGAACTCTTTGAACTTTTCAAAAGTTTCGGACTTATGCTTCATTAAGTAGACATAGCCATATCTACTAAAATCATCGATGAAAGTTATGAAGTAATGAAATCCACCTCTAGCGATCGTGCTCATTGGTCCACATACATCGGTATGTATGATTTCCAACAAGTCGACGCGCCTCTCAAAAGAACCTTTGAAAGGTGATTTGGTCATCTTACCAAGCAAACAAGCTTCACATGTCTCGTATGATTCAAAATCAAGCGAAGTTAGAAGACCATCGACATGGAGCTTCTTCATGCGCTTTTCATATGTGACCCAAGCGACAATGCCAAACATAGGTGGGATTCAAATCATTAGGTCGAAGTCTTTTAGCATTTATGTTAAAGATAGGCGCATCATCAAGATTTAAAATAAATAACCCATTCACAATGGCGCAAAAATATAAACATTCCATTTTAGAGATCAAACAACCATTGTTTTACATGCAAATGAATAACCATCTCTCATCAAACATGAGGGGATAAAATGTTTGACTCATACTAGGAACATAATAACAATTATTCAATTCCATAATAAATCTTGAAGGAAGCTGAAGTTGCATGGTGCCGACGGTCAACGCGGCAACCCTTGCTTTATTTCCGACGCGAAAATCAACTTCACCTCTTGCGACTCCTCTACTTCTTATTAGCCTACATCGAGTTGCAAATGTGAGCAAGCGATCCGTGTAAATACCCAAGAGTTAATAGGAGAATCTGCGAGAAAAATGTCTAAAACATTTATGACAAGTGTACCATGGGTGGAAGTCTTACTTCGGCCTTCTTCTTGCATTCATCGGAATCCATGTACTTCTTGCAGTTTCTCTTCCGGTGGCGATTTCTTTACAATAGAAGCATCTTGTCTCGGCTCAGTCGGCATTAGGCTTAGGCGTTGGCTTGAGATCATATCTTTAACCTTGCCCTTATTCTTTGGCCATGGCTTCTTACCCTTTTTCTTGAAGCTAGACTTGTTGCACTGACCATCACATGGCTAGGCCACGCACACTTCTTAATGTCACTCTCTGCTGTTTTGAGCATCCCACAAAGCTCATTAAGGCCCTTATCCGCCCATGCATATGGTAGTTGAAATGAAATGCCCATAGCTAGGTGGAAGAGACGCTAAAATGAAATCGATTGCCAACTCTTGGCCAATTGGAAAACCAAGTTTATCCAAAGTCATTGTAACCAACCATTTTGATCACATGTGGGCCTCTGGTGCACCTTACGTTAACTTGCATTCGGAAAAGCCTTAGAGACATTGAACAGTTCGGTCTGGCACGTATGCGGAACATGTCCTTAAGCGCTATGATCATATCATACGCTTCTCACGATCCTCAAGCGCTTTTGAAGGTCGGGTTCCATGCATGCAAGCATAAGACGACTAATCTCAAGAGAGTCATCACATGCTTTCTTGTAGGCATTTTTAACAATGTGAGCGCATTGTTAGCGAGTTCTTACGGGATTGGGGTGTCGAGCGTTTTCCTTTTATACATACGAGAACAATTCTCAGTTACGGACCGATCAGAATAGTTTATTCCATTTAATTTCTCTTTCTCAAGAATCGATCGCAAAGCAAAAGGGTGTGCGTGGTTGCTAGATGCCATTGATCTACAATAGGAAATGCAAAATACTAAGACAAATAAAACCATGATAGAGTAAAGCTGTATTAAACAACTTTAATAGAATGTACTCCCACTAAAATCAACATCCCTCTGTTGATTCTTAGCGATTCAAGATCCATAATTAACAAGTCTACTAGTGAGCTTTTGCATCACCGCTAGAGACAAGGTAATTCGATAAGCAACACCTTGCTAATCATATCTCTATATGACTCTTGTTGTTGGGTGACATCTCTATGCCGCGCAGTCCTTTATGCCCCAAGGCCCATAACCTTTATGATAACCTTGTTAAGTTCACCAATCCTTATGCATGTAAGTATCCAGATACAAAACCCATCTAGTCAAGGAAAGTTGATGGTGCCCTAATTTTATAGACCCACCATCAATTTACAAGACATGAGATGGTGCAAAGTTTAATTGGGAGGGCATATGTTTAACTTAACATTTTGTGAGGATCGCTATACTTCTACCATTCAAACATGCATAGGAGTAAAACAATAGGAATAGCATTCACACAGTTGTGACTCGGTATGACCCATTTTCTCATGGTGATCTCCATCGCCATAGAATCATCCACCATGATGATCTCCATCTCCATGGTTCATGTGTGCCATCCACGCAAGTGATGTGTCCTCCGAGTACTACTATAAGCTATTACTCATAACACTAGTAATAAAATACATGGATACTAGGAATCATCACAAGTCGGCACGCAGACCGTTAATACAATACTTTGACAACACAATGGCTCGGCCGTGTTGCCGTACCACGACACGCAAGTCATGCAAATATTACAAACATGCATCACATACACATTAGGCCATACTGGTCACATACATCCTACAAAACAAGTTTATGCATAGAATCGCAATCTCTGGGATAGGGGTGAGGTTTCCCCATCAGGTTCGAAGGCGGCGCCCCATCAAATATGCTCAGTCCAATCTATGCAATTTTACATAGGATTTTGATCGGCAAATCATATTTACCACAAATCGACTCTTGTTCGATTCGACCAATTATATTGATCTTCGCATGCCGCATAGCCGGTTTCGTGTCACTTTGTCTACCCGATGGCGAATCCGACCGGTAGGGTATGTTGTTTCACGACCTTAGCGGCATGATCACGGTACATCGATTATTAATCTAGGTTCGATTCGATCAATCATATTGATCTTCGCATGCCGCCGGTTTCACGTGTCACTTTGTCTACCCGATGGCGAATCCGACCGGTAGGGGTATGTTGTTTCACGACCTTAGCGGCATGATCACGAAGCAGACCAATCCATTACGAGAACTATACAATCGATCACATCGATCATGCCGATTACATATCGCCATATGCAAATCACCGAACCTATAACATGGCAAAGAACCGCGCTCGATACCGCTTGTAGGAAGCGGGTAGGCTACACTAGCGCAAATTAAAAATTCTACCCGTAAACCAAGATCACTGCGATTATAGATCACGGTCTTACCACTAGACGCGCAGTGCGGAAGTTGATGCGCGCGTCAGGCGGTGTAGTCGTACCAAGTTGATGCGATGCGTCGAGGCGAGTAGTCGTACTACTTCCTCGTCCTCGTCGTGGCGTCCACGTCTGACTCTTTTCTTGCGGTTCGTCCCAACGCCACGAGATGCGGCGCCTTCAAAGGTATCCACACGTGCGGGAGGAAGCGGCGCGCGCGGACTACTAGATCCGCGCGGCGACTAGGGCGTGGGAGGGTGGCGCCACGGTTTGGGGATGTCACGAAAAACTCAACCCTCAACCATGGCGCCCTGCCCTCCTTTTATAGGCGTCTTATAATGGGCTTCTACGAATAGAGGCCCATTATGACTCAATGCCAGATCTAATCGGATCCAATCCGAATTAGGTTTCAACCTTATGTGTGTGACCTATGGTTCACATATGTTTAGACATGGCGAGTACACATACTTGGTCAATAGTTGGTAGTGGCCTCTAGCAAGGCGTGCCAACTCCTAAACATACGTAAAGATCATATCGGACGAACCATCACAGCGTTATGTACATGCCAATCCCTTTGCCTCACGATATTGGTCGAGCTCCAAGTGACCACTCTTTCGATCTGTGATGGAATCCCTTACTAGGTTAACTCTTAACCTTAAGTAGCATGGCCATGCATTTGGATCCGATCACTCGAGGGCCAGAGATATCTCTCTCGGTAGAGAGGGCAAATCCCATCTCGTTGACCATGCCTCGCGACATGCTTCATGACAAACCAAAGCTACCTTTATAACTACCCGATTCACGGAGTAGTGTTTGATAGCCCCTAAGTAGGTCGATTCACATCTCAAGTACATGCGACAATTTCAGGTCTAAGGACAAGGCGTACACATTGTGTAGAGAACCATAAGAATAATTACTATGTCTCATGTTGGGTCGGTCCAACCCCATGTTCTAAACATGTGTCCACATTATTGGTTTGACATCTCCATGTCTATGACACGTGAAACATGGTCATCAACCGATACATGTGCTAATCCATTCACGTGTGTCCTCACATGAACTCCGACTAGGGACAACTTTAGAATAACCATACAAGTAAAGAGTTTCACAAACAAGTCACATACTTGTTAATCAACACAAAGGCAATATTCAAGGAACATTTATTAAATCATGGATACAATGAAATATCATCATCAATATGATTGCCTCTAGGGCATATCTCCAACAACATACGATGCGTCTCTTCGACGTTTTATAAGAATGATCATCGTTTGCCATGGTGAGCACGCATGGTATTGATCAATACGCTATGGTGAGCACACGGAGCATGACTGCCAAGCTGGCGAGGAGGTCAGCAATCAACGTCCTTCTTCCTAACGATGTCATCATCCACATCGTCCGCCTCATGGTTGCGAGCTCTCCTCAGCCCATGGTTGACCTCTGCAGCCTACGAGCCACGTATGTGATTTTGTTTTATGCCAATATCCAATTCTGAACTATGATCCAATTTGACTAGCGACAACGACCTTAATTTGGCCTTTTAATTTTCTCTTATGGAGTAATTAATTCTTGTATTAAGATTCAGTCGTCTTGAATTTTAGTTGTAAGGCCATGTACAAGGCGTCCAAGAAACACGCCGTGGGGAGGCACGTGGTGCTGGAGCGGGAGGAGGCGATGAAGTGGCAGGACGGTGAGCGCTACCTCACCGTCGTCAACCACCTAGCCGGCGCCAGCAACCCGGAGGCCTGCTTCATCGTCGGCCTTGCGCTTGTCTTCGCGCCCTAAGAGATGCAGCGCGGCCTCGTGTTCCTGGAACGGGCGGTCGTCGGTGGCCACAAGGCCGTGGCCTACATGCTCGGCCTCCTCCTCTACACGGCCGACGAGACGCGCGATGTTGTGAAGCACTACATTAGGTAGGTTGAGGGTGAGCTAGCCAGCGGCGGGTGCAAGACGGCCAAGAGGACCAACCGGGAGTGCAAGCGGTGCCAGAGGCTCGTCGCGCACATGGTCTAGGCGGCGACGTGGAACAAGATCGGGCCGTTGGGCCAGGTGTGGGCACTGTCGGAGGATGGCCACCAGTGCACGAGCCATGTTGTTCTGCATCATCAATGATTTATCACAAGATTAAAACTTAACCTAAAGCAACTCCCCAAATGAAAACAGAAATAAAAACTTATGATCATCATTTGGAACAAATTTATTCAAATACTGAAATAATTATCATGAATTAATATAATTTTTACCAAATTTTTGGAACTATATTTCACCTGTAGAAAATTTAAACTTAATATAATGACCTATTCTAGGTTTGAATATAAACTATACCAATTAAATCATGAAAAGTAAGGTTTAAGAATTTTTATGAACACTAGACCTTCCCAGGAAGCCCTATGAATTATTTTAAGATTTTAGAAAATTTTTTTCTATTTATAAGACCTAGGTCAAAGTGGCAGTTGAGTTTTAAATCTCAGTCAACCCTAATTAGACTTAGATCAACTAGAGGCATTCAGGACCGTCCGATATAGATCGTATGATCCACACGGGCCGCACGTTCGGCACTTCGAACGTACTCACGCGCCCAGCCATCCGATTTTAAATCAACCGTCCAGATCAAGCGTAAACGTTTGGACCATCAGAATGCACAACGATTATAGACTGTTATATCTCGATCGGGCCGCCCAAACACCAGATCCGAACATTGCTACCACATATGGTTCTTTTAAAGAACCGTCTATAATATTGTACATATCACACACGGTTCTTTTATGGAACCGTCTGTGATATGTACATATCACAGATGGTTATTTTATGGAACCGTCTGTGATATTCCTTTATTAATAACAACCCGTGCACTAGGGTTTGTGCCCTTACTCTCCATCGCGCGCTAGGGTTTGGGACTTTGGGCTCCCACATCGTGCCTCCCCCGGCCGCCGATTCGACCTCGCCGCAGCCGAATCGAGCACGCCCCGCCTTCTCCCCCGCCGAATCGAGCTCGCCCCGCCATCTTTCGTGCATTTCTTCTTCTTCGTTGCCTCCCTACAACCTACCGTCTGCACCGTCTTCTTCTTGTTTCGGTGTTTCTTCCCCCTATTACTGTAGAGTTCTTGTTTCTGGATCTGGATCCTGGTTGCAGATCCAGACGGGAAAGATTGTTTCAGAGAGGAGCAGCAGCGGCCATGGTGCTCTCGCACGCGAGCTCCAGCTGGGATGTGCACTGCACCTTCGCGTCGTCGTGACGATCGACCGGCCGTGGCCCCACCGTCCAACCCGCGATTTGTCCTGTTCGCCAGATCGGGCGAGTGTTGCTGATTTGGTGGGTGTTTTCTGGCTGCAGGTTCCGGATGTCGGAGCGGTCGATCCCGAGGGAGGCAGCGTACTAGTTCAACGACGAGCTGATGCCGGACGACACCCACGGCTAAACCTGGCCTCGTTCGTCACCACCAACCTCTAGGTCCGAACCATGGGAGGATCCTCATCTCTTTTCAACTTTTGGACATGTCACTTAGTTCTTACTAATTGGGACCTGGGAGAGCTGGGACAAGTCCCAACATTTTCGTTTGTTTAAGGGAATCTGATTTCCCAAGAATAGTAGGGTCCCAGGTCCCAATATTCGGGGATTCTGACACAAAGGAAGTTTCTGATCTGCCGTCATTGATTTTCAACAAATATCCATGTTTAATTGAAACTTTGGAGGTTAGCAGTAAAGCGAATTTGAACCAGACAAGATGAATAAGTTCCTGACCATGTATGGTAGACATGATTTTTAGGTCAAGCTAGAAATTGATTAGGACAGGCTGAAAAGGTATCCATCAGGATGCAAACCTACAGACAACCTGAATTTTCTTACAATCGGAACCTAAATTTGGTTAAGTAATATTATGAAGATTTTCTGTGTGGACAATATCCATGCCAAAAGTCCCCCACCGATGTTGCAGGTTCTTTCGTTTGTTTTGGTGGTGAGCTCAGCTGCAGCTCTTTTTTAGATGCCTTCCATTCTTTTTCCTCTTTCGCCCGCTTATTTTGTCATCGACCGTCAGAGGCTGGTGTATGTCTTCTCTTTTGATCCTACGCCAGTTCTGGTCAACCATGAAACATCTCTTTTGTAACTTATGACTGCTATGCATTTATTGTTTAATTGGTAGCATTTCTTTGAAGTTTCCGAGTCTATTTGATTACAGATGGCAATTAGATATTTTAACTAATCTTCATGTCTTCTATCACCAGCGATTCCGTAGAGCTCTAATTAATAGTCTCAGCCTTCAATTTGGCGCGCCAAGGCGCGCGAGGGTTACTAGTTTTGAACAAGAAAAAAATGGAGGAAAGGGCATGAGTAGGGTTAATCTTGTGCGGTCCACCTTTGCCAGGTACGTCCTACCATTTTATTCCTAATTTCTTCTCTATAAAGTCTCTAAGCAGTGGCTGCTTGTGCTTTTAAAACCGGCATCATCATATATATATATATATATATATATATTGTTTGTAGTCCCTCAACCACTTTCGGGGGGTCGTCTACGCAGCATGAGGAGGATGAGATAGCAGCCATGGGCAACTCAATCGAGCCCATGCAAGTTTAAGAAACATGGCTGCTAGGAGAGCGTTAGGACATCCAATTAGCTGGATGTCGTCGATATCCAGGTAATTGGATGTCCTGACGCTCTCTTAGCAACCATGCTTCTTAAACTTGCATGCGCTAGATGAAGTTGCTTGTGGTCATTGTCTCATCCTCCTCATCTTTGCGTGAACGATCGCTTGAAAGTGGCTGAGGACTACTGACAATATAATATATATATATATATATATATATATATATATATATATATATATATATATATATATATATATATATATATATGATCTTTGGTTTTAAATGCACAAGCGACCAACTCGCTAGAGACTTTTAGAGAAAAGTCATCATAGACGGTTTCATCTACAAACCATTTATGACAGGTAATTATTTCAGACGGTTTCATCTACAAACCGTCTGTGATATGTCCATAATCACATACAGTTTCATCTACAAACCATCTGTGATATGTCCATAATCACAAACGGTTTCCATCTACAAATAGTATGTGATAGTTAACTGTCACAGACGGTTCCGAGTTAATAACCGTCTGTGACAGTATACATCACAGACGGTTTGAAAACCGTTTGTGATGACCTCATCATCACTGACCTATAGATTCAGACGGCTCACGGCAAATGCGTGATGGCGTTTTGAGGCATGCATGAAGACCTTTTCTGTAGTAGTGTTTTTTTGCTAAGGCTAGCCCCACATGTCATTCTAACCTTCTTTCTCCTCCACAAGCCACCACCCATGGTGAAGAATAGAGGTGGTGAGGCTTGGCTTGGGTGATAGGCAAAATGGAATGCTGTAGCATGAAAAAAATAGAAAAAATAATTAAAAATGAATAATTTAATTGTATTTCAAAAATAAAAACTAAAATTATGTTTAAAATAATTTAATTAAGCTCAAAATACCCTATTTAGCTACTCTGGAATTTTTATAGAATTTTTAGATCTATATTGCTATTTTTATAGTTTACAAAGTATTTTCAGCTTTCAAGATTATTTATTATGTAAAAATAAAAATCAAATTTAAGTTGAAAATATTTTAATTATGCTCAAAATACCCTATTTAACTACTCTAAGATTTTTATAGAATTTTTAGAGCTATTTTGTTATTTTTCTAGTTTAAAAAGTATTTTTAGCTTTTAAAAATTATTTACTGTGTAAAAATGAAAACCAAATTAAATTTCAAAATAATTTTTATAAGTGCAAAATGTCTGAGGGGATTTTTATAAATTTTTCTAGAATTTTGTAGCTTTGTTTGGTATTTTGCGGATTTAATATGTGTTTTCTCGAACTATTCTCTATGAGGGGGTAATATTGGTATTTCTGAATTTTTTTCTCTCTAAGAAAGACTCTAACGACCGTTTTGGACGGAACATGACGCCAATGGTATTTTTCAGAGTTTTTTTGTGTTTGCGTTGGTATTTTCCAATTGACCTAGTCGCGAAGGTATTTTACAACTCACGAACGATTTACGATAGCATTGAACAAATTTACCCAATTTACAATGAGGTCCAACATTGACCATGTGAGCATGCACAAAATTCCACACGATCGCAATAACCAATCACAACAATTTAAAAATGGTGCCACAAACTAACAACCAACCGCAACAAAAAAAAATAATCTTGTGCAACAAATTCATAACCCAATTGCAACAAAATTTCTCATCCAACAACATTTGATAAGACATATTGCAACAAAATAAAATGCCCAATGCAACAAATTATAAAGTTGCTGCAAAATTGAGTAAATGCATGCAACAAGCCAAATCTGACCTCCTCCCCTACCAGATTCGGCGCAATCTTCCAACGACGGCCGGCTTTGTGCCTCGTAGTTGGTAGGCACAGATGGTCAACGACCCTCTTCCCCGCTATATCCGGCATCGTCGTCCTCCTCCCATACGAGATCCGGCTCCTTGAGGTGTAGTGAGAAAGGCAGAAGCAAGGAGTGAGTGTGGTAGAGACGGTTGTGGCTTAGCGTTGGGAGAATAGTGAGGGGACCAGGGTGGGTAGGGAGTAGTGCAGCGTAGATGTACTTGGATGGCCAACCACCGGAGCTCGTCGGTGAAGTGGACGGCCGGAGCTTCTCTAGATGCGAGCGTGTGATGGAGGAGGGAGAGAAGTAGAGTAGCGTTACATGCATTAGAGTGGAGCACTTGTTTCTCATAGATTCTTGTCGATGAGTCAGTGGAATAGGCCATCCGAGTGAAGACGCCTGTGTCGGACACTCGGTGGAGAGCATTCTCCTTAAAAAAAAAGGAGAGCTATCGCATATACGCAACACCATCGTAGAGAGAGAGAGACTTTTGCCCGCAACATTGGGAGGTTCAGAATTCTAGATTCTAATGGTATATACAGTGGTGTGACATCAGCAGTTTATAATCTTTACCACGTAAGATTTTTAATGATGTGGATGAGAGAGAATATAGAGAAAGAATGAAGTTGTCTAGCATGCAACAGACAGTCTATAAAGCCCTTATAGACATCTATTTTGCTGTTGTATCTATACTGTTTATACAGTTTGTGGGGTCATATATGCATAACTTAAAAACAACTCATTGTATGAGTTATCTTTAATTTTATTTACAGATGATACGGAAAGTATTACAGACAACGATCGTCTATACCATTGCACACGCCCTAAGTGGTCCTATACATGCATGCTCCATCATCTCCGTTATATGCACGCTAAGATTCTCGCAGCACTGTTGTGTGTTTGACTAATGTTGCCGTATGTCCACTGTTTTATGCAGGCGCGCGATAAGCAAGTGGCCACAGGGGACGGCACAACTGCTGGTGTACGTCCGAAGTGTGCAGTGCCACGAGACGACGATGTGTGTGTCCTGTGACGCTGTGATAGATGACGATGTCCCTCTAATATCTCCGGCACTTCGGACGTGCTAGCTTCTCCCTATCAGTGTTGCACTACACCAGCTTCGGACCGACCGAGTGTCCTAACTTGAGCACGATCTAAACCCGGCTTTGGCACGAGCCTGATCTGATCAGCTTAGCCCGCGCCTAGCTTGACGATCCAGCCCGCCAAATTATGCTCGCTAGTCATCAATCTGTGCATTCACACGGGACACATGTAATGATGCTTGTTAAGTGTTACAAAATGTGTTGTAAATCTGACATGTTAGCACATACATTAGGATCATCACCAACTTTTTAGTTTTAAATCCTAAACTTTGGTTCTTTAATCTCTATAATGGACTTCCAATACAACACTTTAACAAATCTACAAATTTTAAAAATAGACTATTTCATAATTTTAGTTCCCATTTTATGTATTTTTTAAGTTCACAATTTGTAGTTCTGAATTTTAAAACGTGTTATCTACGTTGTAGACTACACATGAAGTTTGCACCTATTATTACAAACATTTTTATTTTTCATCTAGCATTCGTATATGTGGGTGGAAAGTTTTTACTGAAATCTTATTGAGAAATTTTAAAGTCCTAGCTTGGGATACCATAATTTTTTACACATTTGGATACCACAATTTTAGATTAAACATTTGAATTTACATATATACCTAATTTAATTGTAATTCATATTAAGTTATAATTATAAAATAATTTAACAATGATATATAGTTTTGTTTCTAAGATATATGGTAATTCTAAATTATTTTTTTGTTATGAATTGGTCTAATTAGGAATTTAAATTAGAATACATATGAAGTTTGTACCTATCATTTCAAACATTCGTCTTTTTCATTTTTTCATCTAGCATTCATATATGTGGGAGGAATTTTTTTAATAAAATCGTATTGAGAAATTTTGAAGTCTTAATTTGGAAATTTTAAATTTAACTTTAATTTTTTATACATTAGGATACCACAATTTTAGAATGAAAATTTGAATTTACAGATATGCCTAGTTTAATCGTAATTCCAATTAAATTATAATTATTAAATAATTTAACAATGATATAATTTTGTCTTTAAAATAGATGGTAGTTCTAAATTAAATTTTGTTCTGAATAGAGTCTAATTCGGAATTTAAATTAGACTACATATGAAGTTTGCAGCTATTATTTCAAACTTTTTTAATTTTTCATCTAGCATTCCTACATGCGGGTGGAATTGTTTTGACTAACATCTTGTTGAGAAATTTTAAAGTCTTCATTTCAAAATTTTAAAGTCTTCATTTCGAAATTTTAAAGTTAACCTAAAATTTTTTATACATTGGGATTATACAATTTTAGATTGAAAATTTAAATTTACTTATATACCTAATTGAATCGCAATTCCTATTAGATTCTAATTATTAAATAATTTAACAATGATATAATTTGAATTTAATCCTTATTTTGGATTGACATGCATTACTAATTTGAACATATATATAAATATACTATGAATTTTTTCAATTCTACATTGAAGTTTTTTTTTCTCAAATGTGAATTTGATTTTAGTTTTGAATTTTATTTTATGGCAAAATTGGCTAGATGGCACCGATATTTATTTTTTATTTTTTATTTTTTTTTTTGCATTTGCTCTAGGACAATGATTTTTTGTGTATTTACTGAAACGCACTACAGAATCGTGGCTATTTACCGAAACACATGAAGATCATTAAAAATATATCCAGTTGAGGGAGGAGGAAGAAGGTAGGTGAAAAGTCTGTTTTGCTCCCTTGTCCACCCATGGCTGCCGACAAGAATGGAAGGCATGCGTGCCGAATCCGCGCTAAGGAGACGGTTCGTTTTTAGTCCAAAGATTCTTGCTATCTCTTTGACTATCCCGGTTGTGCGTGTGCTCTTGGACTAATTCGATTCCCAATCAATCAAACAAGTTCTTCTGGCCAGCACCAACGCTATACGCACAAGTTCTTTCTTTCTTTTACACGCATAAGCGGTGCTTGCTTCCCGATCTCTCCCAGCCTCCCACGCGCTCGTGTTCGCGCTGCCTTCCGCACGTCAGACGCGTGCTGTCGAGCCGCCCTCGCCTATAACAGCAGCCAGAGACGAGAGTGCGCAAGCCACCATTGTTGCTTGGTGGCCGCCCGAACTCTGTCGCCGCCGCCGAGGTCGATCTCCCAAACCGGCGAGCCTTTCCAAAAATCCATTCACTTCAAAATGCGCTCGACCTCCCAATTTTGCCTTACTTTATTATGCATTAATCTAATTTACAAAATTGTTCATAACTTGGAGTTGATTTTTACATCTAATTTTGGAGTTTATATGATTCAAATTTTGATGTATATAGTAATATTTCAAAATTGTTTGCTATTTTGGATTCAATTCATTCGGATATTTATCGATATATATTCCTCAATTGGTACACAATTCTAGGGTAATTTTTAAAGTGCCTTTAAAGAGCGCATCTAAACTATATAATTCTAATTTTAGAGACAAGTTGGAAAAGCGTCTCCAAAAACGGTTTTGCTAAACAACATTCGATTATTTCCTTTTGTCAGAATAGTCGAATTTTCATCCATCCAATATGCTTTGAGATTTGTACTTATTCTTATATGATAAATTGGGTCTGAATTTATTATGATTTTTCTTTGGAGCATAACGGGTTCACCATGTTGTCGTATTTTGTTGGTATAAAATTTTATTTTATCTTTGTATTTATTTTTGCTCAATCTCTCGAAGCGTTAGATTTTGAATCATGTGATGAAAATATAAGTTATTAAGACTTTCAAGAATAATTACAGTGACCAAGAATAAAAATTACATAAATAAATTACTGTAATTTATGTATAATGAAGTTGTAAGTGAATTAAAATTTGACTAATTTAGACCAAGAAAATAGTTAAATCTTGTATAGACAGACCCTAATCAAGTAATCCTAAACCATGCATGCCCTGCTTGTCCTTCACAAAAAAAAATACAACATAATACATGGGTTTTGAGACAATTTTCAAGGGAAAAATGAGACTACTCGATAAATTTTCATGTTAATTAAAAAAAGAAAAGTCAATGGCTCAAACTTGGAGCAGTTTTTATTTTTTAATCTTTTTTAACAATATTTTAAAGATATCATCTTCCTAACTTTATTTCCAATTTTAACCTTTTTGGTCACGCCACCACGTGTGGCGTGATAAAAGCACGTTGTCACGCCACGGATCTTGGCGTGGCAAATGAGTGTTGTCACGCCACTCCTTTTTGGCGTGACAAAACTTAGCCCGAACACGGATGCGTGTTGGCTATGAGGGTTATCTGGCAGGTTTGGTCACGCCATGGTAGGTGGCGTGACAGCACAATTTGATCACGCCACGGGTCATGGCGTGATCAAAGGGGTTAGAATTGGAAATAAAGTTAAGAAGATGTTATTTTTAAAATATTTTTTAAAAAAGAATTAAAAAAATAAAAACTGCTCTCAAACTTGTCACATTAATCGGATAAAATGTATATTGATCTTCTAATTTTCTATATGCATGTTGGCGTGATCTACGGTTTGCACGTTGCACTAAGTGTTCACACAACAATGTTTCTACCGTGTCATTAGATGATATGATGAAAGAGTTTGTGTCTGACACAATGTCCTCAATGTCTAATCGGATTAGAAAACGAGATGTACATCAAACCACTAATTAATGAGCCGGATTAGACCACGAAACAATCCTAAGTTTTCTCTTATGCCTCGTACTTACCCAATACCATTGTTTATTCTATATATTCGGATACATGCATCCATGCAGGCAGGATAACATATGGGCTTGCCTTTTTGTTCCATGCATATATATGGAGTCCTTTTTTTTTTCTGATGGTGTGACATCCCCGAATTAATGAAAAGGTTTATTATGCATCTCATTAGCATGCATCATGTTTTGAAACTTTTTAATTAAATATTGTACTTGAAAAATCTCAAAATATACATATGACATACACTTTAATTTAACCTCCAAACTAAAAACTGAAATAAATGCTACTGAAGATCCTTTGGAAATAATTTATTCAAATACTAATTTAATTATCACAAATTAATATAATTTTTCCCGAATTTTTGGGGCTGGTTTGAACCTTAAGAAAATTCAAACACCTTTAAAAGACCTTGTCTAAGTTTGGATTTATATATTACAAAATATGTTAGGAACAGTAGGGTTTAATAATTTTTATGGACACTAGGATATACCAGGAACCCCCAGAAATTATTTCATGATTTTAGAAATTTTATTTCTATTTTTTAAGCCCTGGTCAAAGTAGAGGAAGTGATTTAAAATTCGGTCAAAACCACGGACCTAAACCGTACACTCTTTGTTCCTTGGGCTCGAACAGACTCGATCACTTGACTCGGTGGAGTCAACTAGTTGCACCTCCGCATGCAACCCTTGGATCATGGATCAGCGGCCCAGATCTCCTCGTCATTTGACCTGTCCGAATGCCCCCGCCAATCTCATCCGTCCACTCGCAATCCAGCGGTCGATCTAAAATCACTTAAACCCCTTGCCGTGGTGGCGGCGCCGTGGGCCGCGTTGGCGAGTCATCTCCTACCTCCGTTGCGGGCACTGAAGCGGGCGCCACGCGCTCGCGCTGCTCCGGCAGAACACGATGGCGGCGATGCTCACGCCGTCCGTCCACTGCCCCTCCGCGCTCCGGGCGTTCCCCTTCACGCCGCCTCCATTTCCGTCATCGCCGAGCTTAATACTCCCTCGACACCGTTTCTTCCTCACTTCTCCTCTGTGTGACCGAGAGGAAGCTCCTTGAGCTCATTTCTCGGTAAGCTTCTCGCCTCTGCACCCTCGTTCCTCCTCTGCATGCCATTTTATTTTGGCTTATGCGAGCTCTTGGTTCTCTTTGTAGCGCTGGACCAACCTCGTGCTCCTGAAGCTCAGGCGCGCCGGAGGACACCTGTGTCATCTTCGTCTCGGTGAGCCTCTGCAAATCCTTTCGCGTCACGTCATGCCTTATAGCATGGTTATCAAAACCCCTCAACTTATTTTTATAATGCGGCGGATCTTCTTTGAATCGGGATTTCACCATTTTGGTCGTGGAGCAACTTTTCGTCCCCTCGTAGATCCGAAGCCTTTGTCCAAATTCTTTGCTTCTATAGTTTCCTCAAATGATCTTTAAGTCTTATTGATAATTCTTTTTACTTGGTTTTGCTCGGAGGATCCTCTCCTTGTGAAGCCGTGCCTTCGCCATTTTCTTCTCGGCAGATAGTGCTCTAGCGACCAGTTTCCCGAACACTTTCTTACGCTCGGTAACTTCCACTTAGTCCCTAGGACACGGGCACTCGTTTGTTTGATCTTTGCGGAGCTCTATGTTGCTTCTTGCGTTTCGCGTAAGAATGTCGCCGCTTAGCTCGGCTAGCGCGGTCTTGGCGGCCAGACCTCGCCACCACTACGGAGTGCGCTTGGCTTTGCGGTTTCATTATAGCTTTGGTTTGCGCCGCCGTGGACCACGGCTCGAGCGAGCCTCGGCGGCGCGGCGGGAACTCCGTTATCGGTAATATCCGGCAAATGGCGAGTCCAGCGATTAAGGAGTTAATGACGCAATTAGTTTAAATGTTGCCTTTAGGATCTCGCTGACAGGTGGGACCACGCGCAAAACACTGCGTTTAGCCCCTGTTAAGTGGTTGTGTATTTTAGAACATACGCTTTCTGTTAAGGAAAACGTAATCTTTTATTTGTAAATTTTATAGTGCGTTATCATGTTAGGAAGGCGCATTTCACGAAATGCGCCTTGATATGTGTTCGGTGGCGGGATCACGGCTGACCGAGTCAACCCTGACTTCGGGGCCCGCCCGTCAGCGGCTGTGGCTAGGATAGCATCCGGTAGGAAAAGTAGTAAATACTTTAATGAATTCGAAATCTGTTAATTTGCACACTGAGAAATATGTATAACTTCTAAAATGCATAACTAAATCATTTTAACTCCAAAATAGGTAAAACCACTTCTGATAATTTTCATAGTTAATGAACTTTATATTAAAATTGGTTTCAACCTTGTCCCTATAACAGAGAGCATTATTTTAGAAAATGAGCTATAAACACTATTATTTTTACAAAAGGAAAAGACTGATAGTTTTAACAATTCATAAGTAATTATTGGAAGCTCCAAAAATAGTGAAATAAATTTTGATAATTTATATTTCAAAGGAACTTAATTATAAAAATGGTTCCCAACTTACCTCTATCACAAAAACTATAGTTTGAGGAAAATGATCCTAAAGGATATTATTTTTACACTATTAATGCTGATAACTTTAGAAATCAATAACTAAATCATAAAAACTCCAATTGGAGCAAACTCAACTGTTTTGAACTTGTAATAATATTGCCTATTTATCCTTGTAATCCATGTACTCACCACTGTTCTACAAAATTTCACTTCATAATTAAATTGCATAAATGAAGGCATATTGAAATCTGAAATTCAAACCATTATAACTTTCTTATACTAAATCAAAATGAAATAATTCTTTCACCAAAAATCATTTAAAATCATGACTTAGCTACTGTAGAAAAATCATGCATTTTTGAGCATTTTGATTTTTTGGAGTATTTCTCGATGTTTATTCGGTATTGTATTTATATAGATTCCGAGCTCATTGATATTGACTCTTACGCTACTGAGGGAGAGCAATTAGCCTACCAGCAAGGAAAGCTTCCTTTGAACTTTCTTTTTGCATCATATTTGATCCCAATTTTGTTAGGGTAGATGCAATGATAATTGCTTCCATGATAGTTTTATAATGTCGCTATTTTGTGATGAGTAGTTAGACACATCCTATTATCTTGTCATTGTGGCTATCCATGAATTACTTCAATACTGAAACGATTATGTTAGGATGTGTGAAATTATATTGTTCGAGTTTCGCTTAGCCATGCAAGTCTAGAACCGGTAGTTTGATTGTCGGAAATAACCCGACAATTATGGGATAAACACCACTCTCTTTATATACTTTTGTTTCAGATCTTCGTATCTGTTTTCTAAGTTAAATTTTGTCATTTTAAATGAGCTTTTGGTCTGGACAAGTGATGGCTAGTGATGGTGCCTTCGTGCACGAGAATTGGGTATGTGGTTGGACTTGTCTGGACAATTAAGGACCGAACTTTGGTAACATCGTTGATTCAAGTGCATTCGTGCTATCACACGCGGGTTGGGAGCCGTATGGTTAAGTAGGGGGAAGGTTTTATTGTGTTGAGTCCCACGGTGGTGAAATTGTAAGGGCATGGGACCGTGCAATCCCGTGTTCCTTTGGGCCGATAGGATGGGGGCGTTAACGTCTTGTGTTTCCTAGGATATATAGGATGGTGGCTTTAACGTCTTGTGTTTCCTAGGAGCCATGGGTTGAGGACTTGGCTCAATGGGATCTTCTTGCTAAAAACGACCGTATCTTGATTTACCCGGCCGGTATACCATAGGAAGTATGCTATATTCGGAGGCATCTGGAGGTTTACGGGCTAATCAAGTCGTGTGGGTAAAGTAGTACACCCCTGCGGGGTATAAATCTATTCAAATAGCCGTGTCCGCGGTTATGGACAACCGCTTGAGTTCGGGAGTTACTATTGTTAGACTTGGAATTAAAATTGTGGTTATAACTTGGTATCGACATGATTGGGATGTTCATGCTTGTTGTTGTATCAAAGTGGATCGCCACTTTGTTGTTGGTATGATTCATTTGTTATTGAATTCATTAATTATTCACATGCTTTACTTCTACTTCAAATCTGATTTTGAAATGACACTTGAAAAACTAGTATGTGTAGGTTGTTGATGTGCGTCTCTTTCGCAAAATTAAGCCAATATGAGCCCTTCCTTTGAATGACCTTATGCATAACTATTTTTCTTTGTGTAAGACTTGCAGTACTCTTTGTACTCAGCCGGTGTTCTTGGCTTTACGGTGAGGAGGATATTGAAACCGCGAGCTTGTGGGTGTCGATTTAGGCGACACGATGAGTAGTTGCTATCATCTAACTCCCAGTTGGTTGCCGATGGGTTATGGGGCATACCATTGCTGGTCTTTTGGTCTATTTATGTGTTTCCGCTGCTACTTAATACTCTCTTTTAAATTTGGTCGGTCGACCACTTGTATTAGATGTAAACTTGGAACTATGTTGTATGTCTTTTGAACCATTTATGTATGAATATTGTATGGATGTGAGCAACGTTGTATGAGAGTATGACTATATTGGTCGCTTATCTTGGGAGCCAATATAAGTTGTACTCGTTGTTCATGGCTTCCTATTTAACTCACTAAGTGTAGTGTTTGACTTGTTGGAGAACCGACAATCATGTAGTGCTCGCAGAGGAGCGGCGCGCATGATCGTCGGGACTCTAGTTTGAGTTAAGCCTCTCATTTAGATGGAGTTAAGTTGGAATCCATTCACGGGAGACCTAGAGTTATGTCCCTAAGGCTTTGATTAGTCTCGGTCTTATGGAGATAACTCGGGTCCCCACAGCGTTAATATCGAGCCATCTTGTTGTAGGTTAGAGATAGCGATGGCGTTAGAGTTAGTAAGCCTTCTTGAGTCAAAATATTTTTAAAATTATCAAATTAATTTCAGAAAGTTTAAGTTGGGAATATCCTTTATTCCTCATCCATCCTAGCATCCTTTCTTACCCTATTTCGGTTTTTTAAAGAAGTCTTACCTTGTTGTTCTTGCTTTTAGATGAGTCGCCAATACCAGTCAAAGAAACTCAAGTGAGAACGTGGATGGATACCGCGCTTCTCGAGAGATGATGTGGAGGGCGAACTTTGCTTATCGGCCAACCTCGCCATCTATCGCGCGAAGGGGCGGGCATGGAGGAATACTTGTCCGTGATCAACATCATCGCGAGACGAGTCACGGGAGTATCCCATATTGTTTCGAACACGTGGCACCTCACGAGGCCATGGCTCTACAGGAAGTGGCTCGTGTGGCCATGAGCCACCTCCGTTATGATCTGACGGAGTTGTCTCAGCCACCTTACGACCATTTTCCTATGAGAGAGCGTGGCGTGGAGGTAGACACCTTTGCCCGGTTCGGTTTGGGAAGATCCCGAGTTAGGCGATTGGCAAGATTGGTTCATATCATGGACCAAATCCATCGATGCTGACTGTGTATGAGTTGTACGAGACTCGTTAGCGTCTCGTGGTGGCCCAAGAACACTTGCAACTCATGTGTAGTATAGGGATCATTGACCGCCATGTGGTTTATGGCGCAAATGAGATTTCCCCATATGCTTCAAAGACGCCGATGTACCGTCTTCGAAGTGCGGGCATGTACCCAACTATGGGGCGAGGCGCCGAGTTCGCATGTCGGTTGGATTTGCTCGTACTCGTAGGATGGAAACTCTGGAGGCCATGTGATAGAGCAAGGCTCCCCTTTACGTCTTCCTAATTTTGGAGACCCGGTGATACGGGATCCCGAGGCACATCTTCTGGACGAGTTTCCGGTAAACTTTGATCGGAACAACATTTAGGATGTAGTAGGTGTTAGCTCATGGTTGGGCATGTATCTTTGATTCCCTGTAATAGGTTAGTGGTACTTGAACTATTATTGTCCTTCTTGCAAGAACTTTTAATTCCGGCAGTTGCTTTTCGCCCACGGGCCTTTCTGGATGTAATTGCATTGGAAAAACTATGATTTGAAATTATGGATCTTGTACTAGCATTAGCGCCTTTGTACGCCCATTCGGTGTTATGTTTTTGGTGTATCTTATATCCTTATGCATGCTTAATTAAGAACTTTGTGCTTGCTGTCCAAAGTTTTATTATTCGTACTTTTCCAGCAATCTTGGCCTCTTTTTAACATCCCTTGTCACTCCAGGATGTCAGGCCCTAACACTCGTGCTAGAGCTCAGCGCGATGGGGGATCTCCACCCGGGGCACTCGTTACGCTCAGTAGCGAACTTTCGCCCGCGAGGAGAGGTGAGCCCTCTCAGCGGCCACCGTCATGGGATGCTCATCCGAGAAGTGCTTCCTCCGCCACCCACTATGGCGGAAGTCTTGGCCTGGATCGAGAAAGCAGGATGGATCGGACCAGGATCACGGAGGCTATAGCTCGCAACACTTCTCCTGCTCCTGCGGCGGGGGAGAGGACATCGAGAGGCGGCGCGGGGTCTCGGCGAGTTTCGGCGAACAAATCCTCCCACCTTTGCGGTGCAGGAGACCCTATGGAGGTGAAGATTGGTGAGGATGTGGAGAAGAAACTAGCCATTGCTCGGTGCATGGGCATTGAGAGAGTTCTTTTGCCGCCTATCACCGAAGGCGCCGCTAGTGCGTGGTGGGATAACTATTACGCCATGCGGCTGAAGGAGAGGTTCTATCATGGGCAATTTGAGCGCCTTGGGAGGCCTATATTCTGATGGGGTCATGTCGATCAAGCGGCAGTTTCTTGCTTTGAAGCAAGGAAGGAAGATCACATCGCGAGTATCTTTGAGTTCAACTCCTTGGCTGCTATGCCGGATAGCGTCTCCACGGATGCGCGCGGCGCACGGTTCATGGCGGCTTGACTGAGAGATGCGGTGGCTTTAGCTGTGCATGACTTGAGAACTTCCGGCACATGGTGAACAAGGCCATTGTAGTGGAGCACAAGAGTGTGGGCGTAGAGAGTCGGGAAGAGGAAGAAAGCCGCTCGTTTTCAGCTAGCGGCGATTTTCCTCGGCGGCGCCGGCCGCCTCGGACACCTCGTTCTCGGGCCCAGTGCCACGAGACCTCCTATGGCCCCTCCACGACCTTCTCCACCCACGGTGCAGCGGTACAATGGGAGTAAGAACTCCCAAAGCAGTGGTACTTTCAAGCAAAATGTCACTTGCTTTCATTGTGGTCGCCTTGGCCACTATGCCTCTCATTACCTCGCCAGCGGGGGAATGCCTCGAGTTTATCGTGCTCCTACACCACCAGCGGTGGCAAGACCTACACCACCTCCCGGGCAGCATCTACCCCTCCTCGGGTCCTCTGCGTGGCGAGTGAACCACGTCACCTGCGAGGAGGCGGCGGCGCTCGGGCGTCGTTTGGGTACACTTCTAGTTAATTCTTGTCGGCCTCGGTTTTATTTGATTCAGAGCATCTCATTCATTCATCAAAGAAGAATATGCTGCACTTAATCAATTTGAAATACATAAACTTCAGCCACCTTATCAAATCCAGTCGCCGGGATCGGTTTTCCAAACCGATCAAGTCTATCGGGACGTAAAAGTAGAAATTCAACATATCAACTTCTTGGCAAACTTAATTGTGATAAAATCAGCGGGTATTGATGTGATTTTGGGAATGTATTGGCTGTCCAAAAATCAGGGAAAGATCGATTGCGCTCTACGGTCTATTTCTGTCACTAGTGAAGACGGCAGTCAGGTCGTTTTTGCACCTTCAGTGGGCAGTTCTCATCTCTATGCTTTGGAAGCTTGTACCTCCCTTGAACTTGAGAAAGTGTCTGTAGTGTGTGAATATCCAGATGTATTCCCCGAAGAACTCCCAGGCATGCCTCCTGATGGGGAGGTTGAGTTCGTCATCGAGCTTGTACCCGGTACTACGCCAATATCAAAACGGCCATATCGGATGCCCCCTAATGAGTTAGAAGAATTGAAGAAGCAACTCCAAGAACTTCAAGACAAGGGGTTTGTTAGGCCGAGCTACTCACCTTGGGGATGCCCGGCTATCTTTGTCAAAAAGAAAGACAAGAGTTTGCGGATGTGTGTTGACTACCGTCCGTTAAATGAAGTCACTATCAAAAATAAATATCCTCTTCCGCGGATTGATGATTTATTCGACCAATTGAACGGAGCCCAAGTATTCTCCAAGGTTGATTTGCGCTTGGGCTATCATCAAATTAAGATTCAACTGAAGACATTCCGAAGACAGCATTCTCTACTCGGTATGGTCTATCGAGTACTTGTCATGTCTTTTGGTTTGACGAATGCACCGCTTACTTCATGAATCTTATGAATTCAGTTTTCATGGAGTATTTGGATAAGTTTGTGGTTGTATTCATCGATGATATCTGATTTACTCAAAGTCAGATGAAGAACACGAGCGACATTTGAGGCTTGTGTTAGAAAAACTTCGTCAACATCGACTTTATGCCAAATTCAACTAATGCGAGTTACGGCTTCATGAAGTTAGTTTCTTGGGCCATGTCCTATCCAAGGCGGTATCGCTGTTGATCCTAGCAAAGTGCAAGATGTCCTTGATTGGAGATAGCCCGAAACATCAGCGATATTCGCGATTTTCTCGGACTTGCGGGTTATTATCGCAGTTCATCCGAACTTCTCCAAAATTGCTAGACCAATGACTCAACTTCTGAAGAAAGAAAAGAAGTTCGAATGGTCGCCTGAATGTGAGGAGAGTTTTCAGATCCTAAAGGAATGCCTGACCAAAGCTCCAGTACTTATCCTGCCCGACATTCACAAGAGCTTTGACATATACTGTGATGCATCTCGCCATGGGTTTGGTTGTGTACTTATGCAAGAAGGCCGAGTGGTGGCTTATACATCAAGGCAATTGAGACCACATGACTTGAATTATCCCACTCATGATTTGGAACTTGCAGCGATCATTCATGCTCTGAAGATTTGGCGCCATTACCTCATCGGTAATCGTTGCGAAATCTACACTGACCACAAGAGTCTTAAATATATCTTCACCCAAGTCGATCTGAATTTGAGGCAAAGAAGATGGCTTGAGTTGATCAAAGATTATGATTTTGGACTCCATTATCATCCAGGAAAAGCGAATGTGATAGCCGATGCCTTAAGCAGAAAGTCTCAGTGCAACTGTTTATCGGTAACTCCCATTTCGGCAGGCTTGTGTGTTGCGATGCAACGTCTGCACCTGGAGATAATTGAAGAAGGTTCTCTCGCTGCCCTTAGTGTGAATTTTACACTCGAGGATCAGATTAGAGAAGCCCAGAAGACTGACTTGGAAGTCGCTCAAATCCGGGAAGCATTGAAGAAAGGCAAGGCCAAAGGTTTCAAAGAGGATGCACAGGGCACTCTGATGTACGGAAACCGATTGGTGGTGCCTTTTGACCGCGCCTTGAGAGAACTCATTCTCAAAGAGGCTCATGACTCCAAATTTTCTATCCATCCTGGTAGCACCAAGATGTACCAAGATCTTAAGAAGCGGTTATGGTGGAGCCGAATGAAGCGGCAAATCGCTCAATTTGTGGCCAGGTGTGATGTATGCCAAAGAGTCAAAGCTGAGCATTTGAAGCCGGCAGGTACTCTACAACCCCTGCCCATTCCCAAGTGGAAATGGGAAGAAGTTGGCATGGATTTTATCACCGACCTTCCAAAGACTCAAGCTGGGTCCAATTCCATATGGGTGATTGTTGATCGTTTGACAAAGGTTGCCCATTTTATTCCTGTCAAGACCACTTACACCGGGGCCAAACTAGCAAAGTTGTATATCTCCAGAATTGTTTGTCTCCATGGTGTACCAAAAGTGATCATTTCTGATAGGGGTCCCCAGTTTACCTCTCACTTCTGGAAGTCCTTGAACCAAGCGATGGGGACCAATCTATCTTTCAGTTCCGCTTACCACCCGCAAACAGATGGACAAACGGAAAAAGTGAATCAAATTTTAGAAGACCTTCTCCGAGCTTGTGTACTATCCTATAGCAAGAACTGGGAAAAATGTTTACCGTTTGCGGAGTTCTCCTACAACAATAGCTTCCAATCGAGCATCCAAATGTCCCCCTTTGAGGCCTTGTATGGAAGAGCTTGTAGGACGCCCTTGAACTGGTCCGAAGCCGGGGAGAGGCCATTTTATGGTCCAACCTTGGTAGAGGATGCTGAAGAACAAGTTCGTGTCATTCGCGAACGACTTCGGACTGCTCAATCTCGTCAAAAGTCCTATGCCGACCGTCGTCGTCGCGACTTGAGTTTTCAAGTGGATGATCATGTCTATCTTAAGGTTTCTCCTATGAAAGGAACACATCGTTTCCAAGTCAAAGGCAAATTGGCACCCCGTTACATCAGACCTTTTCGAATTCTAGCTAAGTTGGGACCGGTGGCTTATCGAGTAGACTTACCACCATCACTTGCGGATGTGCATGATGTCTTCCATGTTTCCCAACTGAAGAAATGTCTTCGCGTCCCGACCGAAGCAACTGAGCTAGAAAGACTTGACTTGCAACCTGATCTTTCTTATCGTGAGCACCCGATTCGCATTCTTGAAGAAAAGGAGCGCAAGACACGTATCGCAATATGAAATTCATCAAGGTTCAGTGGAGCAACCATACTGAAGATGAAGCAACATGGGAGCGTGAAGATCGAGTGCGGGCCAATTATCCAGATCTTTTTCCTTCTACTTAAAATGTCCTTGAATCAAGAAAAGAAAGTTTAAACAAAACAATGGAAAGGAAAAATTTTATAGCCATTCCTTGTAACCCTACAAAGATATCTTAGCACTATCTTTGAAGGAAATCAAGACAATGGATGTATGTTTTCTTTTAGAGCCTTCCTATCCCACTTCCACCCATCGATCTCGGGGTCGAGATCTTTTGTAAGGGGGGGAGGTTTGTCACATCCCCGAATTAATAAAGAGGTTTATTATGCATCTCATTAGCATGCATCATGTTTTGAAACTTTTTAATTAAATATTGTACTAGGAAAATCTCAAAATATACATATGACATACACTTTAATTTAACCTCCAAACTAAAAACTGAAATAAATGCTACTGAAGATCCTTTGGAAATAATTTATTCAAATACTATTTTAATTATCACAAATTAATATAATTGTTCCCGAATTTTTGGGGCTAGTTTGAACCTTAAGAAAATTCAAACACCTTTAAAAGACCTTGTCTAAGTTTGGATTTATATATTACAAAATATGTTAGGAACAGTAGGGTTTAATAATTTTTATGGACACTAGGATATACCAGGAACCCCCAGAAATTATTTCATGATTTTAGGAATTTTATTTCTATTTTTTAAGCCCTGGTCAAAGTAGAGGAAGTGATTTAAAATTCAGTCAAAACCACGGACCTAAACCGGTACTCTCTGTTCCTTGGGCTCGAACCGACTTCGGTCACTTGACTCGGTGGAGTCAACTAGTTGCACCTCCGCATGCAACCCTTGGATCATGGATCGCGCCGAATCTCCTCGTCATTTGACTTTGTCCGAACGCCCCGCCAATCTCATTCGTCCACTCGCAATCCAACGGTCGATCTAAAATCACTTAAACCCCCTTGCCGTGTGACTGACGCCGTGGGCCCGCGTTGACAGAGTCGTCTCCTACCTCCCGTTGCAGGCACAGAAAGCGGGCGCCACGCGCTCGCGCTGCTCCGACAGACACAGTGACGGCGATGCTCACGCCGTCCGTCCACCGCCCCCCTCCACCACTCCGGAGCGTTCCCCACTTCACTCCGCCTCCATTTCCGTCATCACCCGAGCTTAATACTCCCTCGACACCCCGTTTCTTCCTCACTTCTCCTCAGATGACCGAGGAGAGGAAGCTTCTTGAGCTCATTTCTCGGTAAGCTCGCCTCTGCACCCTCAGTTCCTCCTCTGCATGCCATTTTATTTTGGTTTATGCGAGCTCTTGGTTCTCTTTGTAGCGCTGGACCAACCTCGTGCTCCTGAAGCTCAGGCGCGCCCGGAGGACACCTGTGTCATCTTCGTCTCGGTGAGCCTCTCGCAAATCCTTTCGCGTCACGTCATTCCTTATAGCATGGTTATCAAAACCCTCAACTTATTTTTATAATGCACTGGCAGATCTTGTGAATCGTGGATTTCACCATTTTCGGCCGTGGTGCAACTTTTCGTCCCCTCGTAGATCCGGTGAGCCTTTGTCCAAATTCTTTGCTTCTATAGTTTCCTCAAATGATCTTTAAGTCTTATTGATCATTCTTTTTACTTGGTTTTGCTCGGAGGATCCTCTCCTCGTGAAACCGTGGCTTCACCATTTTCTTCTCCGGCGCCGATAGTGCTCTAGTAGCTCCGAGTTTCCCCGAACACTTTCTTCTGCTCAGGTAACTTCCACTTAGTCCCTAGGACCTGGGCACTTGTTTGTTTGATCTTTGCGAGCTCTATGTTGCTTCTTGCGTTTCGCCAGTAAGAATGTCGCCGCTTAGCTCGGCTAGCCGCGATCGGCGGCCGCACAGACCGCCACCACTACCTGGAGGTGCGCTTGGCTTTTGCGGTTTCATTATAGCTTTCAATTTGCGCCGCTGTGGACCACAGCTCCGACGAGCCGCCGGGCGAGCGCGGGCAGGAGCTCCGTTGTCGGTAATATCCGGCAAATGACGAGAGTCCGGCGATTAAGGAGTTAATGACGCAATTAGTTTAAATGTTGCCTTTAGGATCTCGCTGATAGGTGGGACCACGCGCAAAACACTGCGTTTAGCCCCTGTTAAGTGGTTGTGTATTTTAGAACATACGCTTTACATAAGGAAAGCGTAATCTTTTAGTTGTAAATTTTATAGTGCGTTATCATGTTAGGAATCGCATGTGTTGGTGGCGGGATCACGGTGGCCACCGAGTCAACCCCGACTTCGGCCCGCCTGAGTCGTGGTGTGGCTAGGATAGCATCCGTAGGAAAAGTAGTAAATACTTTAATGAATTCGAAATCATTAATTTGCACAATCGAGAAATATGTATAACTTCTAAAATGCATAACTAAATCATTTTAACTCCAAAATAGGTAAAACCACTTCGATAATTTTCATAGTTAATGAACTTTATATTAAAATTGGTTTCAACCTTGTCCCTATAACAGAGAGCATTATTTTAGAAAATGAGCTATAAACACTATTATTTTTACAAAAGGAAAAGACTGATAGTTTTAACAATTCATAAGTAATTATTGGAAGCTCCAAAAATAGTGAAATAAATTTTGATAATTTATATTTCAAAGGAACTTAATTATAAAAATGGTTCCCAACTTATCTCTGTCACAGAAACTATACTTTGAGGAAAATGATCCTAAAGGATATTATTTTTACACTATTAATGCTGATAACTTTAGAAATCAATAACTAAATCATGAAAACTCCAATTGGAGCAAACTCAACTGTTTTGAACTTGTAATAATATTTCATATTTATCCTTGTAATCCATGTACTCACCACTGTTCTACAAAATTTTACTTCATAATTAAAATGCATAAATGAAGGCATATTGAAATCTGAAATTCAAACCATTATAACTTTCTTATACTAAATCAAAATGAAATAATTCTTTCACATAAAATCATTTAAAATCATGACTTAGCTACTGTAGAAAAATCATGCATTTTTGAGCATTTTGATTTTTGGAGTATTTCTCGATGTTTATTCGGTATTGTATTTATATAGATTCCGAGCTCATTGATATTGACTCTTACGCTACTGAGGGAGAGCAATTAGCCTACCAGCAAGGCAAGCATCCTTTGAACTTTCTTTTTGCATCATATTTGATCCCAATTTTGTTAGGGTAGATGCAATGATAATTGCTTGCATGATAGTTTTATAATGTCGCTATTTTGTGATGAGTAGTTAGACACATCCTATTATCTTGTCATTGTGGCTATCCATGAATTACTCCAATACTGAAATGATTATGTTAGGATGTGTGAAATTATATTGTTCGAGTTTCGCTTAGCCATGCAAGTCTAGAACCGGTAGTTTGATTGTCGGAAATAACCCGACAATTATGGGATAAACACCACTCTCTTTATATACTTTTATTTCAGATCTTCGTATCTGTTTTCTAAGTTAAATTTTGTCATTTTCAATGAGCTTTTGGTCTGGACAAGTGATGGCTAGTGATGGTGCCTTCGTGCACGAGAATTGGGTATGTGGTTGGACTTGTCTGGACAATTAAGGACCGAACTTTGGTAACATCGTTGATTCAAGTGCATTCGTGCTATCACTGCGCGGGTTGGGAGCCGTATGGTTAAGTAGGGGAAGGTTTTATTGTGTTGAGTCCCACGGTGGTGAAATTGTAAGGGCATGGGACCGTGAAATCCGTGTTCCTTTGGGCCGATAGGATGGGGCGTTAACGTCTTGTGTTTCCTAGGATATATAGGATGGAGGCGTTAACGTCTTGTGTTTCCTAGAGCCATGGGTTGAGGACTTGGCTCAATGGGATCTTCTTGCTAAAAGCGATCAGTATCTTGATTTACCCGCGGCATACCATAGGAAGTATGCTATATTCGGAGGCATCCGGAGGTTTACGGGCTAATCAAGTCGTGTGGGTAAAGTAGTACACCCCTGCAGGTATAAATCTATTCGAATAGCCGTGTCCATGATTATGGACAACCGCTTGAGTTCGGGAGTTACTATTGTTAGACTTGGAATTAAAATTGTGGTTATAACTTGGTATCGACATGATTGGGATGTTCATGCTTGTTGTTGTATCAAAGTGGATCGCCACTTTGTTGTTGGTATGATTCATTTGTTATTGAATTCATTACTTATTCACATGCTTTACTTCTACTTCAAATCTGATTTTGAAATGGCACTTGAAAAACTAGTATGTGTAGGTTGTTCAAGATGTGCGTCTCTTTCACAAAATTAAGCCAATATGAGCCCTTCCTTTGAATGACCTTATGCATAACTATTTTCTTTGTGTAAGACTTGAGTACTCTTTGTACTCAGCTGTGTGTTTCTTGGCTTTACAGTGAGGAGGATATTGAAACCGACGAGCTTGTCGGTGTCGATTTAGGCGACACCGATGAGTAGTTTGCTATCATCTAACTCCCAGTTGGTTGTCGATGGGTTATGGGGCATACCATTGCTGGTCTTTTGGTCTATTTATGTGTTTCCGCTGCTACTTAATACTCTCTTTTAAATTTGGCCGGTCGGCCACTTGTATTAGATGTAAACTTGGAACTATGTTGTATGTCTTTTGAACCATTTATGTCTGAATGTTGTATGGATGTGAGCAACGTTGTATGAGAGTATGACTATATTGGTCGCTGATCTTGGGAGCCAATATAAGTTGTACTCGCTGTTCATGGCTTCCTATTTAACTCACTAAGTGTAGCGTTTGACTTGTTGGAGAACCGACAATCATGTAGTGCTCGCAGAGGAGCGGCGCGCATGATCGTCGGGGCTCTAGTTTGAGTTAAACCTCTCATTTAGATGGAGTTAAGTTGGAATCCATTCACGGGAGACCTAGAGTTATGTCCCTAAGGCTTTGATTAGTCTCGGTCTTATGGAGATAACTCTAGGGTCCCCACAGATGGCTTTGCTTAACTTATAATACCAATGGATTTGAATTAGTACGTGTATCTGTTCTATTCGGACACATACATCCATGCACGCTGGAAAATATAGCTAGTGACTCGCCATCTTGTTTAACACGGACTCATGTATCCCATATATACACGAATTGGGACATTGGATTTTTCTTTTACGATTAATGTGATTATAGCTGTTTTTTTATTAATATGGTAATTTCAAACTTTTTTTCACCTAGAATTAACGTGGTATCTTCTGGAGGAACCTCCAATTAGTATAGTATAGATAGATAGATGTTGGAATTAATACGGGTTAGGCCCAATTTTAATTCTAATTAATTCCTGAAAAATCCCAAAGGCCCATGTCCACGTGCTAAAACTGTTTAGTCCCATATGTAGGATTAAAGAAGAGTTACACCATCTTAAAAGGTGAAACGTGGTAGCCCCCTTGTGAAATTGGAGAGAGCCAATACACGCGCGCGCTCACTCGCTTGCTCGTTCGCTCGCCTCGCCTTGCCGAGCCGTGCCGTGAGCAGGCGTGTGCGTGTGCGTGCGCATTTTTCTTTATCTATTCGAAAATCGAAACGCACCGACTCGTAGTAAATGGTATTAACGAACGGCTGGCAGTAACGGTTCAGTTATTAGTTAGTAATGGCTGCGGTTAACACTGGTTGATGGCGAATCAACGGTGACTGTTTCTTGGTGAATTAAAAGCCTTTGGCCTCTTTGTTTTTTGGCTATTTATTTTCCGAAGAATAGAGTTCTGGCTCCCTTTTCTTTTCCTCTCCACTTTTACGAAAGACGAAGACATAATTCTACTATTTTTGTTACTGTCTCTGCTAATCTCCATTCCGATGAGGCGCGTGTACGACCGCACCGGGAGAGCAGGCCACCGGAACCCCCCGTCCTTGAAGGCTTGCACGAGCGAGGACGAATAAGGTTTTTGGGGAGCGTTCGCGCGACTGATCGCTGCTTCCTCTTCATCTGATTCTCTGCTACGTCTACATCAACTACACGACTACTGCCACGACGTCCACTACGCCATGACGAACGACGACCTCACCAAGACCCCTGCTACTACTGCTCCTTCTACTGGATCTGGGTATAGCTATCTCGCACTTGTTGTTTGGTTAGCTTTATTATCTGTTGTTGCCTTGAACACTGAGATAGGTATGTTAGTTTCTGTCTTTCTAAAAATCCATATGCCTATAGTGTTCTTGTTTATCTACTGTGTGAAAATAGCTAGAGTAATTTCCATGATTTATCTAGTATGTTTCTGGATTAAATTAATTTGAAAAGTGCTCATATATTTAACAATCCAAAAACCTTATTCTAGGCATTTTTCGTCAATTGGTTTTGCTACTGCGTTCAAACCCTCTAAGTTCGATGGTGTGAATTACAAGAGGTGGCGCATCAAGATGGTGCTTTGGCTAACTGCCATGAACGTTTTCCAAGTGGCAAAGGGCAAGCCTGAAGGAACACTTACTCCTCAACAGGAGCAAGCGTTCGAGGCTGCTGATAACCTTTTTAAAGGTGTCGTGGTTAGCGTTCTTGGTGAGAAGTTAGTTGATGCATACATGGTGATTAAAACTGAAAAAGAGATGTGGGATGCACTCAAGATCAAGTTTGGAGTTTCGGATGCAGACAGTGAATTGTATCTCATGGAGCAATACCATGACTATAGAATGGTTGATGGCCGTTCTGTAGTTGAGCAAACTCATGAGATACAATCCATGGCCACAGAACTTGAGCACTTCAAGTGTGTGTTACCAGACAAGTTTGTCACGGTAGGCATTATTGCTAAACTTCCTCCTTGGAGGAATTTTGCTACTTCTTTGAAACACAAGAGACAAGAGTTTTCTGTTGAAAATCTCATTGGGTCTCTTGATGTTGAAGAGAAGGCGAGGGCAAAAGATACACATACTAGAGGTAATGAGGGACATTCTAGTGCCAATGTGGTGTAAAAGAAGAATGACCAAGCTCAAATGTTCTAAGGCAAGAGTAAGACTACACAAACAACTAGCTTCAGAAGAAGAAGAAGAACACAAAGGATGGCCTTTGCTTTGTGTGTGGCGAACCTGGTCATTGGGCCAAAGATTGCAGCCAACGCAAGGGTAGGAAGAATCAACAAAGGCAGAATTCTAAGTCTGCTAATGTTATTCTTGGTACTACCGAGACGGGAACATCAGGGTATGGTAATTTACCTAGTGTTCTTTTCGTATGTAAATCTATCGATTGGTGGATAGACACTGGTGCTAATATACATGTGTGTTCTGATATTTCATTGTTCTCTTCTTACCAGGTCACACGGGATTCAGCCATTCTAATGGGGAACGGATCACATACCACTGTTCATGGTGTTGGCACGGTCGATCTGAAGTTTACTTCAGGAAGATCGTATAACTGAAGAACGTGCATCATGTGCCATCTATCAATAAGAATCTCGTCAGTGGATCTCTTCTGTGCAGAGATGGCTTTAGACTGGTATTTGATTCTAATAAAGTTGTAGTGTCCAAGTGTGGATAATTTGTTGGTAAAGGCTATGTGTGCGGACGCTTATTTCGGCTATCTCTTTCAGAATTGTGTAATAACGTTGTGAACCATGTTTGCAGTGGTAATGAGATTACTATTTGGCATTCACAACTTTGTCACATAAATTTTGGTTGCATGAGACGGTTAGCCAGTTTAGAATTAATCCCAAAATTCATCCTTGCCAAACGTTCTAAGTGTCAAGTTTGTGTACAATCAAAGCAGCCTTGTAAGCCTCATAAGGCCGCGAAGGTAAGAAACTTGGCACCATTAGAACTCATATATTCAGATCTGTGTGAGAAGAATGGTGTGTTGACAAAAGGTGGTAAGAGATATTTCATGATTTTTATTGATGACTCCACTAGGTTTTGCTATGTGTATCTTTTGAAAACTAAAGATGAATCTCTTCACTACTTTAAAATCTATAAGACAGAAGCTGAGAACCAACATGAAAGGAAAATCAAAAGGGTTAGGTCTGATCGTAGCGAGAGAAGCATAACACAAATGAGTTCCCAACTCGTCGCAAAATTCCTAAAATTTTGCGCTTGTAAACTGTTTGCCGTTATCTGTGATAATTCGACTTGGTACTCCAAACCGAGTGATCACGCATCTCATCATGAAATGTTTTGCTGCTTCCGTTGTTATCCCAGTCATAGGCTCAGCTTCTATCCATTTTGTGAACATATCGATGGCCACAAAAAGGAACTCAAAACCTCCTGGAGCTCTGGGTAACGGTCCTAGGATATCAAGACCCGTGTTGCAAAAGGCCGAGACAGAGGAATTGTTTGCAACGCCGAAATGGTTGGTGTATTTGCTGGCTATGAACCGCATCGAGACACTTTTAACTAGCTCCTTGGCATCGAGAGGGTGTTGGCCAATAAAACCTTGTCGAAAGGCTTTACCAACCAATGTTCTGTAGGAAGCATGAGTTCCACAGATCCTCCGTATGTCGTGAAGGAGTTTTAATCCTTCGCTCATGGAACACATTGCATGAGCACCCTTGGGTTCCTCGTTTATAGAGGACCCTTCGACCAAAGTATACATATTGGCCTTTCGGGATAATCGATCTACTTCTGGATCGTCATCGGGTAGGGAACCCATCTGAAGGTACTCAGAGATGGGCGCCATCCATGTATCTTCGTACTCTAGAGAGGCTGTTTCAATAGAGGGCGTCTCTAGTTCCTCGACTATAGACGACCTTTGAAGTTGTTCCAAAAACACCCCTTTCGGTACCAGGGATTGGGAGGAAGCCAAGCGAGCCAGTTGGTTCGCGAGGAAATTATCCTTTCGGGGGATAAATTGTACCTCAAAGCCCAAAAAGTGCTTTTCTAGCTTGCGAACTTCCGATAGGTACCGGGACATGGTCGGATTAGAGCACTGGTACTCCTTTCCGACTTGATTCACGACCAGTTGAGAGTCTCCTCTTACGAGTAGTCGTCGAATCGAGAGCGCTTTATTAGTGGCCTCTTACCAGCTAGCAAACCTTCGTACTCTGCCACATTATTAGTGGCCTGAAAGTTTAATTGTATGGCATACTTTAAGGTTTCTCCAGTAGGAGATTCCAGGACCACCCCAGCCCCCGAGCCACTTATCGTAAGTGACCCGTCAGTACATCGCCCATCGGTCGTGGGAATCAGACGAGATCCCGAACAGTTCGATTTGTCCATTCGGCGACAAAGTCCGCCAAGATATGGGATTTAACGCCGTCGACACGAAATGGATGTCGAACGCCCCAAGTTCGACTGACCACTTTGCCATGCGCCCCACTGTTTCCCTATTCTGGAGGATCGCTCCCAAAGGAAACTCAGACGGCACAACTAGTTTGTGCGCCTGAAAGTAATGCCGCAGTTTCCTCGAAGACATGAGGAGGACATATAGAAGTTTTTGAACCTGAGGGTAACGCTCCTTAGGTCCGTGCAAAACCTCACTAACGTAGTATACTGGTCGTTGTATGTTTTCACGTTCTACGACCAGACTACGCTCTCGCCTCGTGGCGTGACAGCTAGGTAAATTAAGAGCGTCTCTCCTAGCTTCGGGGAAACTAGAACAGGAGCACTCGTAAGATACCTCTTGACTTCCTCGAAGGCTAGGTTAGCCTCTTCTGACCACTCGAAACATTCGTGTTTCCTTAGAAGTTTGAAGAAAGGCAGTCCTTTTTCTCCCAGCCGTGCTATGAAACGACTTAACGCCGCCATGCATCCTGTGAGTTTCTGGACGTCTTTTTTCGTGGTCGGGGGGCGCATCTGAGTGATGGCTTTTATCTTTTTGGGATTTGCTTCGATTCCTCGTGCAGAGACCAGGAATCTAAGTAATTTTCCTGAAGATACCCCGAACACACACTTCTCGGGTTTCAGTTTCAAGTGGTGTTTTCTGAGGTTGTCGAAAGTCTCTTGTGAATCTGTGATATGGTTGAGTCGTTTGGTGCTTTTTACGACTAGATCATCAACGTAGGCTTTTAAGTTTCGACCTAATTGAGGAGCGAAAGTCGTTTGCATCAAACGTTGAAAAGAAGCTACAGCATTTTTTAAGCCGGATGACATTTTGACGTAGCAAAATATCCCAAACGGTGTAATAAATGCGGTCTTCCCTTCATCTTCTTGACACATACTAATCTGGTGGTAACCGAGTATGCGCCTAGAAAACTCAACATCTCACATCCCTGTGTAGAGTCAACCACCGATCGATACGAGGTAAAGGGAAATCATCTTTGGACAAGCTTTATTAAGATCAGTGAATGTCACGCACATACGCCATTTGCCGTTAGACTTTCTAACCATTACAGGGTTGGCCAACCACTCTGGGTGATTGACTTCTCTTATGAAGCCTGCTTTAAGCAACTTGTCCAATTCTGACATAATAGCATCTCGTCGATCAGGGGAAAATCTCTGTAACTTTTGCTTTACGGGTAGTTTATCAGGCCGTAAAGCTAGCCTATGCTCGATCACTTCTGGGACTCGCATGTCAGATGCTTGCCACGCCAAGACATCGCTTGCACGGAGGAAAGTGATGAGGGCGTCTTCCTACTTGGGGTCGGAAGAATCCCCAATGCGAATAGTCTTTAAGGGCTCCCCTGCGTCCAAAGGAACCTCTTTGACCTGGTCGTTCGGCTTAGGTGCAGCTTTAGGCTTCGACTTGCTAGCCGAAGGCTGACTTTCATCTCGAGTCGGTAGTTGTCCAACCATCTCGAGGGAGCAACGATCGCAGGAGTGCGCCATCTTCTTGTCACAATATATCGTGATCACTCCTTTGGGACCTGGCATCTTAAGACATTGATACCCATAATGAGTAGCTATTAAGAATTTTGCCAAAGTAGGTCGTCCGAGTATGGCATTATACGCTGTATCGAAGTCGACCATGTCAAAGGAGACCTTCTCTGTCCTGAAATTGCTTGGTGACCCAAACGTTAAAGGAAGAGAAACTTGACCAATTGGTTTGGTCAAGACCCTGCATAATTCCATGAAATGAATATCGCATCGCCTTACCTTTGTCCCGGTACCGTGATCTCGTCTAGAATACTCGTAAACAGTATGTTTAGCGAGCTTCCACCATCAACTAAAACTCGATTAACTCGACACTTGTTGATGGTGGGTTCGACCACTATCGGAAATCGACCTGGTCGAGTCGAAGGGATCGGGCAATCACCTTTCTCAAAAGTAATGGTAACTTCCACCACTTGGTAATTTATTGACAAGAGGAGTCGATCAGGTTTACCTCACGCTCAACGACTTTCAACCGCCGCCGCGATTCAGATGTCGAAAATCCCCATAGATGTGATCAATGGTGTGTTGTGGATCCTGGAACGGCATCTCCTCATCATCCGACTCCTTCTGTCCCCTGGTTTGACCTACCTGTTCAAGATCAGGAAGTGGCCCATTGCCAGAGTAATAGTCTTCGAGTTTCCGTAGGAAAACTCGGAAGTTACGAAGATCATGCCCTTCTTTTTTATGAAAAGGACACCACCTGGGTTTGTCGTTTCTCCGATCTTGGCATTTACCTTTACCTTGATCGGGATTTTGCTTAGGGTTGCGTGGCTCCTTGTTGCTCACGGCTAGGACCTCCTTAGAACCGACAACTAGAGATTTGTGTCTTTTTGCCTTGTTCTTAGATTTCCTAGCCTTTTTATCCTTTTTCTTACCACTTTCGCCTGCTTCCTAGGGGATGTCGTCTTTGCGATCGATAGTATTATTCCACTGATCGCTTCAAGAAGAGCCGCATATCTATCGGCCATCTCAAAAAGTTCGGCGACGGTGGCAGGTGGATGGAAAGCGATGTCCTCTGTTATCCTTCTGCTACGGACTCCCTGCTTGAAAGCCCAGATCACGGATGTGTCAGAAACTTCCGGAATAGAATTTCGAACCTGACTGAAGCGCCTGATGAATTGGCGTAGCGTTTCATGGTCGTTTTGCCTTATCCGGTGCAGGTCATCCTCCTTTCCTAGGCGGTTGTAAGTGCCCTAGAAATTTGCCAGCAAAAGATCGCAGAGGTGTTGCCACGAGTAGATCGATTCGAATGGCTGGTTTAAAAGCCATGATCGTGTCGATCCTTCGAGCACAGTCGGAAGGTAATTCGCCATGACGTGCTCTCTTCCTCCTGCAGCTCGGATAGCTGTAGTGTAGATTTGGAGGAACTCGATGGGATTTTGAGTTCCATCAAATTTCTCCATATTCGCTGGTCGAAACCGAGGCGGCCAGCGAACCGCTCGAAGGTCGGGTGAGAACGCCCGACACCCCGAGATAACCTCTTGCCTCCTTCTTTGCAGAAAAGAAGGGTTAATGTCGCCGGGTGATCGAACTCGTCGATACCCAGCCATAGGAGGGCTAAACCTACGATAGGTCTCAGCTTTACGAGGGAAATACTCGCGTTCCCGCTTGCCGCCGTGCGTCTTGTCGCCGAAGTGGTGAAAGATCACCTCTCCTGTGGGCTTGTGGCGTCTTCCTCAGGTCGGGAGAACGACGTGAGTGAAAGTCGTGCCGCCTTCTATGCGACAAGTTATCCGAACGGCTGGCAGAAGGAGTCGTACTACTACGACTTCCTGGTTGTGGTCGACGAAGACGCTCGAGTTTGGCCATCGTGTCGTGAAGCCTTTGTGTGATTTCTTTTGCAAAGAGATCATAACCTGGTGCTCGAGCGAGTTCTCGAGTCGGGTTTTCCAGCAAATCGTTGATGTGCTGGAGTTCTTGAGCTTCCTCTTACTGGAAATAAGCACGCTCGGGAAGGTTTTTCTAAGCCGCTATTTTCTTCCGTCGGGTTGTCTCAGAACGATCTATTTCAGACCCCTGAGTTTGCTTTAATGGAGGGCGAGAATGTTGAGGATGTCCCGCACGTTCATTAAAGTGTTCGTCTCGTTCGCCAGTGGTGGTGTCCTTGCCATTACGACGAGGTGGTGTAGAGTATGCTCGTCGGGAAGCATCGCCAATCCTTCTTCTGGGAGAATGATCCTTATTAGAGGGAAGGACAAAGACCTCCCGTGGATGACTTCCACTTGTGCTCGAGACCTCCTCGCTTGAGGAGTAGTCGAGCGACACCATCTGGCGACTTGGAGTAAACCCCTCCAGGTAGGGGAACTCCGGGTTATAACCGTCTCCGTTTGCAAGTGAGTCCTGCGTCGGGACGGTTGGATCTGGATGAACAACGTGTTCGATCCTCTTCCCTGCGGAAACACTCGGAGAGAGAGGACCATTATGTGTCGATGGAGTTCCGGAATGATGGCTTCCAGAACCTGTCTTGCTAAGTCGTACTGTCTTGGGGGGACTCGAACACTTGGAGGAAAAACTCTCGTCGTGTTGCGAGTGTGCCCCGAGACAGTCCTGTTGTTGGTCATGTTGACCCTTGCCCCCTAAGGAAATTGGTTCCTCGACTGGGCGTACTGTCGTGGGGGATAAGGATCCCTCCTCGACTCCGGTAGTGACGCAATCTCCGAGATCTGATAGAAGATCTCTAGAGGCGGCAATACCGTCAGAAGATTCGATACTCGGTTCGTATTTGAGACCGGCATCCATGTCGACGTCTGCGTAATCGGTCAAGTCGAACCAATTCTTCTCGTTCCATTCTCCTGCCATGGTAGTATCAAAGAGAAAAGAAAGAACTGTTGACAAGAAATTACCAGAAGATCCCCACGGTCGGTGCCAACTGTCGGTGTTTTAGAACCGATCTTATGTAAAGATTGTTTGATTCGGGGGGTCTCCACAATTGATCACGCAGACGAAAGAGACACGGGGATTTTTATACAGGTTTGGGCCTTCTCCAGTGAGAATAATAACCCTACTCCTGTGTATCTTGTATTGGGTATCTGGATTACAATCAGCTGAGGGTTTTACTAATTGTCTTCCAAAAAGGCCTCCCCTCTCTATCTCTAAAAGACACCTAATTATACTACGCAGTGGTGGCTGTTGTCGTTCCAAGCTCATTAGTTGCTCATTATTGTGCAATAATGAGAGTAATTACCGGAGTAGTAACCTCCCCATGCTGTCAAACGGTTATCAGTCAGAGATAGTGGGGCATTATCTGTAGTTATGTCAAGTATAACTACGTATTTTGACTGCTTGGATTCTCATCATTAAATGGGTCTTCTGACGGGTGGACCCAGTTAGTCGTGAAGAATTCGTAGCAGACCTAGTCATAGTAAGACTTACGACTAGGGGGGTAGTCGTAGGAAGACTTACGACTGGATACTGGTCGTAGAAAAACTTACAACCGGACGTAATCGTAGCAGGACTTACTGTTACACCATAGTCGTAGAAATACTTACGACTAGGAGGTAGTCGTAGAAGAACCTACGACTTCCTGATTTGTTCTTCCCTTATAATATTAAGGGGTATGCCATGCGACGTCATATTTCATGATTATTAAATAATAAAATGAGGATTATTTAGATCCTCGTCAGAGATATTGTCAGATAATTGGTTCACTCATGTATTTAGCTAGCGCTACCAGGCCTGACATCTCCTGTGAGCAAACTAAGCCGTTTAGTTTCCAATCCGGGAGATGATCATTGGTATGCTCTTGAGAGGGTAATGCGTTATCTAAAGGGTACTATGAGCTATGTCATTCACTATACCGGGTACTCCAGGGTACTAGAGGGATATAGTGATTCAAACTAGATATCTGATGCTGATGAGATTAAGGCCACAAGTGGATATGTCTTCATACTTGAAGGTGGCGCTGTTTTATGGAAGTCTTGCAAGCAGATCATCTTAACAAGGTCAACAATGAAAACAGAACTTACAGCTTTAGATACTGCCATTGTTGAAGCCGAATGGCTTTGTGAGCTCTTGATAGATTTACCAGTGGTTGAAAAACCGGTACTGGCTATTCTGATGAGCTGTGACAATCAGACCGTGATCGTCAAAATGAACAGTTCTAAGGATAATATGAAGACATCAAGACATATGAAGAGAAGACTGAAGTTTGTTAGGAAAATGAGAAACTCCGGAGTAATAGCTTTGGATTATATTCAAACAACTAAGAATCTGACATATCCCTTCACAAAGGGTTTATCACGGAATGTGATAGACAATGCATCAAGAGAGATGGGTTTGAGACCCTTGTGAGTTATACCATAGTGGTAACCTATCCCGTGTGATCGGAGATCCCGTGAAGTAGGATTGGCGAAACAAGTTATTGGTTAACTGGAAGGAGAGTACCTTTATAGACCCACTCCATTGGATATGCAATTCTCTCTAAATCTGCATGGTAAGTTAATTTTTATTTTAATGTGTCTTGTGGCTTGTTTAAGCAAAGATGCTGTCCTACATAGCAGTCTTGAAAGAACACACCTATATGAGTCCGACTGCTAGTCGCAGTCTATAAGATAGGGTAATATGTAGGAAGCTCATGAATAGGCCAGGAGTATGACTTATATGCTCCAACCCACGGGGATGCCTGACAGCCTAGTATCAGTTAAGAACTTAAGTGAAACTTATTCACACAAAACTGCTAATTCAAGTCTTAGTCCATTGTGTAGTTGTGGATAAGTGTAGTTTCTGTTCTAGGTGGATGTTCAATCTTAACCGGTCTTCATCGAAATACTGGTATATCAAAATAATACTGTGGATCAGGGCATTTGACATGTGCTCTTGGGATCTAGTGGGGGATTGTTGGAATTAATACGGGTTAGGTCCAATTTTAATTCTAATTAATTCCTAAAAATCTCAAAGGCCCATGTGCACGTGCTAAAACTGTTTAGTCCTATATGGAGGATTAAAGAGGAGTTACACCATCTTAAAAGGTGGAACGTGGTAGCCCCCTTGTGGAATTGGAGAGAGCCAATACACGCGCGCGCTCGCTCGCTCGCTCGCCTCGCCTCGTCACGCCACGCCTCGCCGAGCCGAGCCGTGCCGTGCCGTGCGTGTGTGCAGGCGTGTCGGGTGTGGGCGCATTTTCTTTATCTATTAAAAAATCGAAACACACCAACTCGTAAAATGTCATTAACGAACGGTGGCGAGAACGGTTCGATTACTAGTGAGTAATGACCGCGTTAACATCGTTGATGGCGAATCAATGGTGACCGCTTGGTGAATTAAAAGCCTCTTTGTTTTGGCGCCTCTTTGTTTTTGGCTATTTATTTTGGGCTTGTTTTCAAATGTAAGAAAAAAGAATAAAACTTTTTCTACATCATGTATTTTGTTGCTATGTCTAGCGATCTATTTGATCCAGACTATGTTATCTCTGCCTTGGGTTCGAGTCGACTGGGCTCGAGCCAATTGACTCGGTCCGCCAACTAATCGCACGAGCCTCTCTTAAAAACGCGCGTTGATCTCTCAACCGTTAGATCTAAATCGCATGGCCCGCGCTGTAACCCTTCTGACCTTCCGGTTGCTTAAATGAATGTCGATCGTTAGATCTCCATCCAACCGTCGAGGTCCTCCAAAACCTTCGGACCTTCCGGTTGTTGGTTTGAATCGAGCCGTTGGATTAAGATCCAACGCCCGCGGTTCCTCCGTGGTAAACCGCATGACGTGGGGCAATCCGAGCCGTTCATTTCTAATCCTAGGGCTTGTGACCTTTCGTTGTGTTTAAAGCCCGAGGCGTGGCGCTATCTCACCGCCCAATTTGAATCGTGGGGCTCGAACGCCCGAGTTTTGCGCCGGTCATCTTCAACCTCTAGCCGCGCGGGCACGTTGTAGGGCATGGGGTTGTCTTGTCGTGCTTCCTACGGCGCCCTAGTTGACATTATGGGTCGTGGAGACACTTTCGCCATGCCATGCCCTATTGCACCATCTGTTATCTTTTCCTTGTTGGCGCACCTTGTGCTCGTGGTTTTTCTGCTAGAAAGAATTGTGGTGCAAACCCTAATACCTCCAGTACCTTATAAGCACTCAAATCACCTCCTGGAGTTTCTTTAGACCACCATCAAGCCCCATTCTCAGTATTGGAGCTTAACACCTCAAGAATGGCAAGTTGCCATTGTTGACCCGAAAAGCTCCATTGGTGTTCTTGGTGTTCCAGTGGTTCTCCTTCATGTTTCTTTGCCCTATCCTTATCTATTTACTTCCTTGAACATTTCCTCACTTGATTTTGGATTTGATTCTCGTGAATTGTCCAATTTGGGGTTTGTTCAAATTTACTAAATTGGTCATCTTCTTCCTCAACTCAGGTGAGTGTTCCATTTTCTAACTACTTGCTCATGTAGCTTCTGTGGACTATAATGAAGCTATTGTGATGCTTTGGTATCACTCATTTGGCTCAGGGGGTCATTTTCAAACCTTCTTCTCCAAGTCCGGCGAGCTTCCTCTGTGACCAAGCATCTCCGGCCATCTTTGAAGCTTCTCGTCACTAAGGTAGCTTCTTATTAGTCCTTAGTGGCTCTGGCACCGCTTCCTAGGTTTGCAGCGGAGCTCATCGCGATTTTCATGTCTAGCAGTAGGATTCCATTTTCGTTTTTCCGGCTAGCCGGCGTTCTGGTCCCTCACCGCCGGCGAGAATGCCACCATTAGGTTCGTAGTGCTATTGCGATTCCATTTTAGTGCTTGGTTGGCGCCGCCGCGGCCAGTGTCGCCGGCGACAAGCCGTTGTAGTCGCTCGGGTTTTTGCCGGCGAGGAGCTCCTGTTTTCGTCATTTGATTAAGGCATATTAATTGCTTAATGATTACTAATCATTAGTTATTAATGATGTCTTAATCGTTGTCGTTGAGCCACTGACCAGTGGGCCCAACATCCTTAAATCGCCTTGGCGCAACTCGCATTATTCGACATCATTAAGGCTTAATCATTGATTAATTAATGTGTCAAGATTTAATCGTCGAAATCACCTGCGGTCGCGACTTGTGGCCCGAGGGTTAAAATCAAATTTAAGTCATTAGTGTCTATTTAATGTTAATCATTAATGGCATTAATCCCGCCCTAACCGCCACTCTTAGTCGTTGACATGTGGGCCAGCACCGCGTGCACGCGGGTTAATCGTTCGCGTTGTGACTCAAGTTTCATCGACATGCGTGCCCCACGTGTCAAGATCTCCTTTGAACTTCGATCAATAGCCACCGTTCGCTTTTAGATCTCGCGCCGGATCTTTGTATGCATTCGGACCTCCGGATGACTTGATCATTCTCGACCGCCGATCTTGCGATCAACGGCCGAGATCGTATGCGTAATCGGACCTTCCGACCGTTGGTGCGCTCGGACCGCCCATCTGCAGATCTGCGGGCCGATTGGCCCAAGCAACCGCGACCGTCCGATGCATGCACCTTCGTGAGCCGTTGGATCGTGATCCAACGGTGAGCTCGACAGGTTCATGCGCGTCTTATTGTTTTTGGCGCGTGAGCCGTGGGATTTTAGATCGAGGTGGATAGGTGTCAACGTCTTATTCTATTATTTGAGTTTGTCTGTATTTTGGTAAGTAGTTATTTAACATCTGAAAATGATATAAAAACTTTAGAAACTCATAATTAATTCATTTTAACTGCTTTTTAGATAATTCCAACTGTAATAAATTGTGTTATCACTTAAGTTTATTATAAAAATGGATTTAAGTATGTTCCAGTAGCAGAAAATTGTGTAACTAGAAATAACTTGATTTCTGTCACTTTGAATATTCCAGAAATAGTTTTAACCTTGAAAAATGCATATCTTTTCCTGTTTAAATCCAATTTGTGCAAAATCAATTTTGTTAAATTCATCTGCCAGTATACTTTCATATGGAATAAAATTTGAGCATGTTCATAATTCTGTAATTTGACTTGCATTAGATTTACACCTTAGAAAAATCATAAGTAAATGTGTATAACTCCAAATTTAGTAAACTCAACTTTGCTGTTATTAGGATGTTATAATCTACCTGCTGTGAAGATTTCAGACCTTAGATCATTCTGGAAAATTTCGCCATGAACAGTGCTAATTATTAATTAGATTGATTTTAAGGCTGAGAAAGAGCATTTTGTCCATATCTTTTGCATGCTTAGTCCAAATTGCATGATTCTTGTTCCTATCTCTGTCTAAAATCATTCTCTAGCTGTTGTGTAAGTTTCATTAGATTTGGATGTGATTTGTTGTTGGAGTTTATTTGGTGTTCTTCGTTCTTATTTGCTTATCGCCTTTTCGCGTTAGGTTCCGAAGATAATTTTATTGCGATATTGAGCCACAGCGACCATCGATCTGCACTTCACCGAGCAAGCAGATGTAGCATTCATTTGATCATATTGTTCCTACTATTTTCAAATTCTAATATGTTGTTTGCAAATTCTATGTATGCATTGCTATGTTGTTTTAAACTATTGTCGATAGTGGCCTACTAGATGCATTATCGATGAAATGTTTATTCCTCTACCATCAAGCCTAGGTTACTTGCTGTGATTTTGGGTTCATTGGATGGACCCTTGTCACTTAGTAGGTTACGTGTCATTAATGCTTAGCCATGCTTAGCTATCGGTAGAAATGGGCGGTTAGCGACTCGTCGATAACCTTGATCACACAAACTGTATAATATGTATATTTCAGCCTTGTACTTGGTCTAAATTGCAAAACTAAAACTGAAAATGAAAACAATTTAGACTTGGGCACAATGGTAAGGTGGTGTGATCTTTTGGGTGTGAATGGAATGGTGCCCGGGTCAATTAAGGACCGAACTACTTGTGAGTATCTCATATCAGAGAGCATTACAAAGGCGTGCTAACCACACTAGAGGGATATGGGACCTCTCTTAGTTGAGTACTTTGGGCTGTGTTAATTAATGAGTCAGCGTGGTGGGTTGCATATTTGATTATATGCAACATGGACACGTTTGTAGGGAGAGGAACACCCGCCGAGGCCGGTGTGTCCTGCTCCACGTATGGGTCCTTGTGATCCATATTTCGTCGACAGATCACCAAGGATTAACCCCCATACGTGCGTCTCTTGATTAGCATATTCCATTGGAAAGGGTTCGTAGGACTTAGCCATGCCAAGCATACCAAAGGAAGTGTGCTTAATAGCTTGGCAAAAAGGCGATGCAAGTGTGGGTACATTGGTACACCGCAGGATTACAACTATTCGAATAGCCTCGTCCTAGGTTATGGACACGCTTGGATAAGCTTTTCAAGAGTTAGACTACAACCTTTTATAATTAAAACTTGATGGTGGTATGAATCAGGGATTCATGCTATGTTGTGGTGGCTTTTGGGAAAGTCACTTCTAGGTGGATACTTGTTACTTATGTTTACTCGCTGTTATTTAAATGCTTAAAACAGATTTTACAAACTGCTGTTCAATCTATTACAATATTGCAAATGAAACTTGCTTTATGCGTCCAAAGAACCATATAACCACATTCCTTTGAATACAGCTTTCATGTAGCTATGTATAGGCTTGTTACTCGTAAGTCTTGCGAGTACATTTTTGTACTCACCTGCATTGCTTGTGTTGTGCAGAGGATGATAGTGAGTCCGATGGACCTCACTTTTGTGAGTTGTCTTTGTGGCGCTTAAGAGGCGATTAGCTTGGCGGCTGGTCGGTTGCCCCGTGGTGTTATGTGGCTAACCATCGTCTTTTGGTTTAAGCCATCTTATAGCAACTTTGCCTCCTGTTACTTATTTGGCACTTATGTCATTTGGCCCTGAAGGCTTGCATGTATGTCTTTTGGTAGACTTGTTATATTCTCGTTGATGGAATTGATGCATGCGATATGAAGGCTTTTCGGGAGGGAGCGATTATTCTATTTGTGATACGCAGTGGAAGGTTAAGTATTACAAATTTAATCGGTCTCACTCTTCATCCGATCTCTCGGGAGAGCAGCCTCGAACCCTCTACATCAACTACACGACTACTACCACGACGCCCACTACGCCATACGTCTACATCAACTACGACTACTACCACCGCCCACACCAAGACCCACCAAGCCATCGCGCTCGCTGCTCCTTCTACTGGATCTGGGTATGGTTATCTCGTACTTGTTGTTTGGTTAGCTTTATTATATGTTGTTGTCTGGAACACTGAGATAGGTATGTTAGTTTCTGTCTTTGTAGAAATTCGTATGTCTATAGTGTTTTTGTTTATCTACTATGTGAAAATGGCTAGAGTAATTTTCATAATTTATCTATTATGTTTTTGGATTAAAGTAATTCAAAAAATACTTATATATTCAACGATAGATAGATAGATATCGATATCCGCAAGAGAGGTCTGGCCGTCTCCGCTCCGCTCGTTAAAGGCTTCACATGTGGCTGAGCCAATCATACAGGTTATTTCAATCCAATTAATATAGATAATAGATATAGATAGATATTTATGTGGCATCCTATTCCTATATGGTTACTGACAATTACTTGACGGTCCGATTGGATTGTACGGATAGCGAACGTGCCGGCGGTTGGCTGCTCCGAGCGGCTAAAGGGTAGAGTTTTACACACACCTGTGGCGTTCGTGAATCTAGGATTTCGTCCCATGACCGGTGGGTTAATCTGAGAGGTGGGCGACATGAGTTGCCAGAATGAATATGTGCTTTGGTACTCCATTTTTATAGTACATGAAAGTTTTCTTTTCTTCCCTTCAAGCTCATTTAGCATCTCTTTCTAAAGTCGCAATATAATCCCTTTGCTCGCGCCACGATTCAGCGAGGCATGGTGTCTTCTTTACTGAGGCGGCGGCTGTAATCTTTTGACCGAGGAATCTAGACTGAGCAAGGCGTTACTAATTAATACATTCTTCACTAGCTACTTGCTTGCTTGTCGATAAAGCCGCCGTCCATACGTTGCTGGATCGTATAAAGCAAGGCTCGCATACAGTGTGACACTGTAGGCAGGTACAAATCTGCTCCGTTCATCTCCAGATCACGTAGATATCACTTAACAGAAAATCCATTCAATCCGTCACTAGTCACGTTGCTCAATGCTCACCATTAGTTTCTTATCGGAAGCGGATTCCTTTTCTACTTGACAAGAACGGGAAATAATGTTTTCACTGTGCGGCGATACGTGCCTGATTTGTGTGCATTAGCACTGCTTCCTTCCGTCACGAAACGAGAGAGGGACGTTTGGGGATACGATCGTTAAACTTTCTAAACTTTGGTTGTTAATTATTATCTCTATGAATATTTATATTTGGGCATATGAAAATGGTATGCGGATATCTATGCCGGAAAGTACTTCTCAATATTACTCCCTCTATTTCACAAATTTTGTTATCGAGAAAATCAAGAGTGTAGTTATTACAATATTTTCATTCTCTATCCTTACTTAGATGGTTTGGAAGAAATTAAGTGATTATGTCATTCAACAGAGGTAAGTATAGTCATTTCCCGTTATTTTTTCTTAGATTTAGTGTTTTTTTGTCTGCGCGCATGGTAGGCTAACAAATATTGTGAAATAGAGGAAGTGTAACTTTATTAGCTTTATAAATACTAGTCAACAATTGGCAAAGGCCCAATCCAGCAATATCGCGTGAGTGAAGAAGGGCAATGCCGCTTGTAAAGCTCTTTCGTTGAGTGCGCGATCATGGCAAGACTCGAGGTAGAAGCCCTGACTAACTCTGTGCCAGCAGCCGTGGTAAGACGGGGGACTGGGACGCAAGTGTTCTTCGGAATGACTAGGCATAAAGGGCATGTAGGCAGTGATTGGGTTGAAAGTGAAAGTCGCCAAAAAGTAGCGGAATGCTCTCGAAACCAATTCACTTGAGTGTTCGTGCGTTGCGACGGAAACAAACTATAGAATTATTTAAAGCCATTTTGACAATATAGATGAAGGGAAAAAATATGACTAAATAAGATTGACTTGGAGTCATTTACATCCCGATGAAAATTCAGCAATCCATCACCGAATGTAGTCCAAACCATGCATAACAAAATGTTTCATTCATCAATTGAGTCCTTCAAATAAGCAACGATACAATGAACTTAAGAGATACTTTACTTCAATGTGATATTGAAACAATAACAAATGAAATAACATACCCTTGAAAGTACTAAAAAATGGAATATAAACTAACATAACAAAGGACCGCAATATAAATACGTTCATCAACTCTGGAGATCATTCCCCTTTTGCCTTCTTACTCGTTCAACCATTGATAACGAGGCGATCCACCTAAGGACCTGGTACAGCACCTCCAGCCCCACCGAGTTCCACGACAACGACATTTTCTGTGGCTTAATCGAATCATCCTAGAGACATTTGGCTGCAAAATTGAGCCTGTAACGTACAGCTGGCTGTCTAATTGGCCATTGCACAAGTCAACACAAAACAACACAACAAATGATATGAAGTCGTAATATGGGATCCTACATATTGTACAGTCAATATCAATTTATGAGATGCGTCTCATGTCAGCACATTACTGTTAAAGCATATAACAAAAGTCTAAAAGTAATCTTATAAGACAATCAACCGGATCACACGATGGTAACATCCACTTATCAACCGTCTGTGATATGAAATTATCACATACGGTTTTTAAATAAAACCGTCCGTGATACTTCACAGACGGTCTGTGATAGTCTCAGTCATCACAGAAGGTTCTAATGAAGAACCTTCTGTGTCACAGACGGTTCCATTTAAAACCCGTCTGTGATAATTCCATATCACAGACGGTTCGTAATAAGAACCATCTGTGATATCTCGGCATTATAAATACCTGGTCCCAACAGACCCCCATGCCCATTCCGATTTGAGCCACCACCCTGCTGCCTCATCCCCCACTGCGCCACCTTAGAGAGGAGAAGGAAGGGAGGAAGGAGGCAGGAAGGAGAAAGAAAGGAGGAAGCTAAAGAGAGGAGAAAGGGAGGAGAAGGAGATTAGGAAGAAAGGGAGGAGAATCTCAGACGATTTTTGGGATTTTCGACGTGAGCTCCGAGGGTAAGGATCTGTAACCCTTTATATTTACTCTAGGTTAATCACTAATCAATTTTAGTATGTTTGGTCAATAGAAAGAGTACTTGCGGTTTATTAATCTAATTTAACACTAATTTGTTACGTGCATAGCGTAGATGGACCGAAACTAGATGTACGGTGCGAACCGTGTGAGTGAAGAGTATATTAATGGAGTGTTTGCTTTTAGAAAAGCCAACGAGCAGGATATATTGAAGAAGTGGATAAAATTTATGTACTGTCCGTGCATTGATTGTGGTAATCTGAAGATGTTTAACAAACCGGAGCAGATCAAAGCGCACTTGATTTGAAGGGGTTTCAAAAAAGGGTATAAATGTTGGACCAGTCACGGTGAAAAGCATATTATACATGAAGTTAATAATGACGACATCGCTGATGAATTCAACGATATACCGGATGTGGACTGTGCTTTTGATGAGGATAGGTCGCACGATGACAATCTGGATCAGATGCTACGCGATGCAGAAGGGAACTATAGTGTGAGAGAGTTTTGTAAATTCGAGGGCTTAATAGAGGACTCGGGGAAACCTTTGTTCCCTGGCTGCAAGCCGGAATACACAAGGTTGTCAACCGTACTTGAACTGCTGAAATTGAAGGTAAGCAATAATTGGTCCGACAAGAGTTTCACGGCGTTGTTAGGTCTCTTAGAGAACATCTTTCCGGAGGGAAACGTGTTGCCCAGCACCACCTACCAAGCCAAGAAGGTTCTTTGTCCATTGGGAATAGAAGTAGAAAGAATACATGCATGCCCGAACGATTTAATCCTGTACCGTAAAGAGTATGCAGACATGCATGCATGTCCCATGTGAAAAGCATCCCGATACAAGCGTAAGAATACTGATAAGGTAAAGTAAGGATATCCTGCTAAGATGTTGTGGTATCTGCCTGTGATCCCACGTTTGAAACATTTATTTGCGAACTAAAAGGAGGCAAGATTGCTACGTTGGCACTAGGAAGAGCGTAAGAAAGATGAAAAGCTAAGACACCCTACTGATTCTGTCTAGTGGAGAAACTTCGATCGGAGCTTCGAAGAGTTCGGTGCGGAACCAAGGAACATAAGGTTAGGGTTGAGTACAGATGGAATGAATCCTTTCGGTAATATGAGTAGCCAACATAGCACCTAGCCCGTGAATCTATGTATGTACAACCTTCCTCCTTGGCTGTGTATGAAGCGGAAGTATATTTTGATGTCACTACTTATCCAAGGGCCGAAGCAACCTGGGAACGATATTGATGTGTACCTAGCACCATTGCTGGAAGATCTTGTGACACTGTAGAATGAAGGGGTACAAGTATGTGATGCGTACAAACGAGAGAACTTCACTTTACGTGCCATGTTGTTCTGCACCATCAATGATTTTTCTATCCTTGGTAACCTGCCAGGGTTCAGTACAAAAGGAGCCAAAGCCTGTCCGTACTACTTAAATGGTACCGAGAGTGTATGGCTGAACAACTCGCACAAAACTGTGTATATGTGTCACCGTAGGTTCCTTCCTAGGATTCATCCATACCGCAAGATGAAGAAACAATTCGACATAAAAAAGGAGGACGGTTCAGCTCTAAGGGCTTTTAGAGGGAAAGATGTTTATGATATGGTTAAGGATATCGATGTTGTGCTTGGGAAAGGATGTAAATTAAGGACCCATCAGAAGAACATCTGGAAGAAGCGATCAATTTTTGGGACTTGCCTTATTGGGAGCACTTAAAAGTTCGCCACTGCATCAATATCATGCACGTGGAGAAGAATATATGTGATAGCTTGATTGGTCTCTTACTGAACATTAGTGGCAAAACAAAAGATGGTGTTAACGCAAGACGTGACTTAGTTGAAATGAACATAAGGACCGAGTTAGCACCGAAAGAGACCGATAAAGGATGAACGTACCTTTCCCCAGCTTACTACACTCTGTCCAAGGCGAGAGAAATGAACTGTACCAGAGCTTACATGATGTGAAAGTTCTGTCTAGTTACTCCGCCAGCATTAAGAAACTTATTTCTATGGAAGATTTGAAATTAATTGGTATAAAGTCTCATGATTATCATATGCTAATGACACAAATGCTTCCTATTGCAATTAGGAGTATCTTGCTAAACACGGTCTGAGTGGCAATCTTGAGGCTATGTTATTTCTTTAACTCAATTGCTCAGAAAGTCATCGATCCTTAAGGACTAGATGCTCTGTAGGCTGAGGTGGTGATGACTCTATGTCATCTTGAGATGTATTTCCCTCCGTCATTTTTCGATATCATGGTCCATCTCATTGTTCACATTGTGAAAGAGATAAAGATATGCGGCCATGTGTTCCTACATCATATGTACCTGTTCGAGAGGTACATGGGAATTTTCAAGTCCTACGTACGGAATCGATCTCGGTCGGAGGGCAGCATCATCGAAGGTTGTGCAACCGAAGAGGTCACTGAGTTCTGCGTCGGTTACATGGCTCAGGTGGAACCGATAGATGTGCCTCTATCTCGTCGTGAGGGGAGACGTACGCTCAAGCCTATTTCACGGTCTTGTAACACATAACCCAAGTGTCTCCGTACATCGACGAGCACAAAGACATGGTACGTTAACAGAATCTAGACCGGTCGGAGGTTTGGATCATGAGTGAGTACAACCATCGGTTCAACGAGTGGTTAAAGGTGCGATTCACTGGAAGGTCATCAAGTGATGATACGCTGCTATGGTTGGCAAAAGGGCCACAATTTATAATTGTCACATGGAATGGATATGACATAAATGGGTACATATTTTATATGATAGCTCAGGATAGGAAGAGCATAGTCCAGAACAGCGGTGTCTACATAGATGCGTTTCACGAGCAGTTCAATACCACCGGGCCATGTGGGTTGAACTCCTATTACGGGTTCGTAGAGGAGATTTGGGAGCTCGATGACATACTTTTCAAGATCCCCTTGTTTCGATGCTATTGGGTTAAACTTCTGCAGGGTGTGAAGGTCGACAAGTACGGCGTCACTACTATAGACCTCAAACGTGTTGGATATAAGGATGAACCATTCGTACTCGCTAAGCAAGTTGTTCTAGTTTTTTATGTAACAGACCCGGCAAATAAGAATCGTCATGTAGTTCTTCATGAAAAAAGAAGGATTATTGGAGTTGAGAATATCGTGGATGAGGAAGAGTACTATCAATTTGACAAGTTACTTCCTTTCGGAGACGACATTAGGCTCGAGGAAGAACCCAGTGAGAAAGCTAGCTATATGCGCATCGATCATCATGAAGGGCTATATTGTAATTAAGAATTTTTTTCCATTGTAATTTTTTCTATAATATGAGACATTATTTCATTGTCAATGTGGACTTGCCATGTGTTACGGACTTGTAATCTCTTATATATTTTGATGTCAATGTGCAATTGTCATCTCTGATTTTGCTATCAATGTGGACTTCATTGTAATGTGGAATGGTAATATTATGCACTTGTACAACCTATTTGTCTCATGTCCTAATATGTTAAATATGAAGGACTTAATATCTCCTCACTGTTTAGTTCATGTGGTTTCTATACCACAGACGGTTCTATTATCGAACCATCTGTGATAAGTAATCACAGACGGTTCCATAATAGAACCGTCTGTGTTATGGACCGTATCATAGACGGTTCCATAATAGAACCGTATGTGATATGTACAATATCATAGACGGTTCTATTATGGAATCGTCTGTGATACGGTCCATATCACAAACGATTCTATTCTGGAACCGTCTGTGATACGGTCCATATCACAGACGGTTCTATTATTAAGTAGGGTTTTCTCCTTACTCGACACTTCCCCTCCCCAGCGCCTTACTCCTCACTCACCCGTTCGCCTCCCCACCCAAGCGCACCAGACCTCCACGCTGCCGCCCGAAGCCTCCTCCCCGACGACCGCCCCCGACGTTGACGACGCGCGGCCGTCCCCTGCTTCATCGCCAGCTCTGGTCGCCCCCGACATCGACGATGCCCGACCGCCCCTGCTTTGTCGCCAGCTTCGGCCGCCCCCTACTACATCACCGATGCCTCCTTCCCCTTCTCCCCGTCGCCGACGCCTCCTCCTTCCCCTTGTCGCTCCTCCTCCCCCACCGCATTGCTTCAGTGAGTATTGCACCTCTGTGATAGTTCGACTAATCCTTGCATATATATTAGCAGTACTAGTTGATCTTCTTGATTTGTGATATTTTGATATCTGAGACTAGTTCTGGAGATATTGCAAATTGTCAGTGGTTCTGTTATTGCTCTGTGATGAAATTAGACTTATACTGAAATTGGTTTGACAATTTAGTTTAGACTTGAACTCTAATAGGTTTGTCAAATCAAGGTTGTTGAACAAAGTATGTTGGCTGACTAGATTGCTATGTTTGATGATCTGTTAACTGTGACCTCCTGTTGGCCGAAAGTGATTATTGTTGTTTTATGTTTGAGATCCTCTTGATTGTTTAGAGCTCAAGGCTTAAATTGATATTGTCAAATACTTTTAGTGAAGAGTATAGTCTATAGTTTTGAGAAGGCAGAGTTTACATACTTTTCCAACTCTACTTCTGAGAGCAACTTTAAATTCACTCAAATCTGAGTAATATATTGATTTGTTTCATATACATGTGGTATATGTTTAGCATTTCATATACATGTGGTATATGTGTACATCTCCTGTTGGTCGATTTACGAATTGAATTACTGCTATGCGTATGCCAATTATTGGTATTATATGTAGGCTATTTACTATCCTTATGGAATTATTTTGTTAGTATTTTTATTTATTCTGTTTATATAATTAATTTGTTTACAAAGAAATTTTAGTTAATTGGTTGGGTAACTTCTATTTTTTCTGTATAAAATATATTTTCAAGAGAAACTATCTTAAAAAATACATTGTGGATATCAACTTGCAATCTATTTTATTTAAACTCTCAGCGTTTGGAATTCTAAAATTTTAGTTCATTGCATATGTAACTTATATAGATAGCAAGTAAGCAAGATGGCATCTGCACCATCTTCGCCGACGTCGTCGAACGCGTCTAGATCTCCGAGGAAAGTGGTACGTAAGCGAGATAGCAGAGGAGCATCGAAATTGCCTACCAGCCGAGTGACCATCACCCGGGTCAGTGATGTTGGCGTCCCTTTGAGTCCCAAGAAAGCAGTGGTGAGATTCTGGACTATCTGCAGGATACTGGGAAGAGAACGGGTCCCCATCACCACACCAAGCTAGAAGTCTCTGACGGACATACGGAGAGGCCAGATGTGGACAAAAATTTCAAAATCATTCACTATCCCAGAAGCAGACCAGGCACGCGTGGAATGATAAGCGTTGCTCGCGATGGGACACACGTGGAGGACCTTCAAGAGCACGCTTGTTACGGAGTACGTGAACACGGGTCGGATGCCCTTCACGAAGTATAAATTCTTGTCGCGGGATATATGAGACGCCTTTATGTAGATAAAGACGGCGACTGAATTTTAGGAGCAAAGTGCGGTGCACAAGGCTCTCCAAGCACAAAATACTCACCCCCACAAACTCGGCACCGCTGGGTACGTGGGTAAAACCGCAATGGACAGTGGAGGACGAGAACGGAACAGGGCCATTTGCTGAGATCATAAATGAGCATGCTCGAAGCTGGTTAAGAGCAAGGGCATCAGCCACGTCTTTGGGCGACATCTCTTTCACAAACCCAGCAGACCAGGATGTGTCCCAACGTCTCATAAATATGTCGAACTACCTAGTTATTAATAAGTCCATAACTTCTACTGTCTATAATAACATGATGACCTCTTGCGGCACACATTAACTTCTGTATCTTCCTAAGGCTCCTTCGAAGCAGACAGGGAGAAGGATATACTATCTAAGACCCTGGGAAACAAGAAGCACCTAGGTTGCACACGAGGCATTGGGGTTTACGTACCTTGGAGGGATGGATCCACGGACGATTGCTACACGTATAGGAGTAGGAAGAGATCCAAGACCGAGCATGACGACCGGTTGGAACAGGTGCTTACTACAAGATTTCAAGGACAAATAACAAGATTGCAGGATCAAATGAATCAACTGCTCAACCAGTCGCAAGCCACCCCCGTTATTTTGGGATCCTCCTCAACATCAGAGTAGCGTCGCATCCATGCAAAATTCTGAACATGACGATGTCCAATTACCTATCGACGACATCAAGGTAATGTGCATCTTTGAATACTACAAAGATAGACCTATAGGACGTCTTAGCTAATTGTGTATCGTTTTGCAGGAGTCGATGCCCTGCAAGCTCCAAGTGAGGATGATTGGGTCTATTTCTATTGACGCTAGGCGGGGGATGGCGTATCCATGCCAGGAAGGGACAATGCAGCACGGTGTTCAAGTGGCGCAGGGTTACGCTAGGGTGCAGGTGGACATGGTACATGACAATTTCATGGCTGGCCCACTGGAGATTCGCCTGAATGAAGACATCAGAACACTAGGGGATGTCAGGTACACTTTTATCCAGTGGCTCAAGAAGGACATCGCCCTGGACCCTGCAGTGCCACCATCTGGACATGACCATGCCTCTCCAATAGGATCCTCGATGACTCCACCTCAACCTTCGCTTCAGAAGGCCGCCTCATCGGTTCCCATGGAGAAGACGCCAAAGGAACAAGAAAAGCGTGTCATCGTATTGCCGCCATCTCGACACGACCATGCCCCTCCAACAGGACCCTTGATGACTCCATCTCAACCTTCACTTCAGAAGGCCACCTCATCGGCTCCCATGATGAAGACACCAAAGGAACAAGAAAAGCGTGTCATCGTATCGGTTTCCGAGTTGTCTCACAGGAAGACGCGTAGCGGGAAAGTCGTTAAGGCCAAATCGAAATTGCAGAACATTAAGGCACCTCCCAAGCCCGGGACATACTCCCTCGGAAGTCCGTTGGCCCCCGACACAGTATTAGCCCGTGCTGGATTAGGTTGTCAGTCTTTGCATGTCTGGTACATGCGGAAGACCAAAGAGAAAGGGTGCGATACTAGAATCACCGTTAGATACACAAAGGAGCATTTCTTCCATGAGCCGGCCCCCTTCGTCGTGGGCTTCGACGACTTATTCGACCTATTCAACCTCACTGCCCTCGATGCCTCACTTCTACGATGCTAGACACTATAAGTGTGTACAATCAAGTTCTACATTCACGTAATACCGATAAATATCACAACTAATTGCTTATGTATAGATACATGATGAAAAATACCCAGGAAAGGCGAGAACCGGTGGGTTTCCTCGACCCACATGTGGTCTCTGAGCAAACCATCAACCAAGACGCATCCTACGTCGAGGAATACATAACGACGAGATTGCTTGCTCAGGACGACAAGGACTACATACTGGTGCCTACAACCAGCGGTAAGTGCTTCACTACTTGATATACAAAATTCATTTATACTTTATACACAGCACGAACTTAGGTTTAATGACTATAGCGACATACATGAGTAGGTACCACTAAATCCTTTTAGTCATTATACCAAAGAGGAACAAGGTAATATACCTTGATTCCCAACTCAACAAAAACCACGACTTCACCCTTGTGCAAGGAATACTCGACAGGTATGCTCATTTTCTCCATACATAACTCTATTGCAGTCTTTCTTCGTTTGAAATGGCCAAGGATAACTTTTTGGAATCATGTAAGGCATTCATCGCCTATGTTGTTGATGGAGGATCATATAAGGGATCGAGCACCACACTGCAACACATGAAGCGATTTCTGGTACGAGCTACAACACAATAATAATATATCACACTTCGTAACAATATCTCTCGAACTGACTATACATATATATGTTATTCTATTTTTGCAGTGCCACCAGCAAAAACGAGATCATTGTGTATTTTACGTTTGCCGTCATATGCAACAAATCATAGGTGCTAAGATGAAGGATCTAGAGGTTTGTCAGTCTCGCAATGATTATTTTCTAATTATAAATTTAACTATATATGCTTACTACTTTACTCCTGCTAGCGATAGGGCATGATACTCAATTTAGATTCATTCACTATGACTGAGATCTTGGAGGTTCGAGGAGCGCTCTGCAGCTTTATCAAGACGCAAATCGTTAACGCTAACGGAGAGTTTCACTCCATTCACACCGTTGAATGACCTTCAAACAATTGATTCAATTGTAATTCACTTTGAGTAGTTGTAATTCAAGTGTAACTCTAGTGACAATACTTGAACATATTCATTTTTAGTTGTAAATGATCACTTTGAGTTGTCAACGATTGATTAATCTGTGATGTATCTATTTTCTGCCTGCTTGTTTTTCAGAGGGTATGGCTAGCAATTCCTAATGCTAGCCGAAAATCGAAAAAATTTAGTGAGGCATAAAGAACTACCACAGACGGTTTTATTATTTAACCATCTGTGATATGTCGGCTATCACAGACGGATCTATTCACTAACCATCTGTGATGTGTTGGCTATCACAGACGGTTATATTAACTAACTGTCTGTGATATGTATGCAATCACAAACGGTTGGTAAATAGAATCATGTGTGATATACTGTATATTACAGACGGTTTGTAAAGAGAACCGTCTGTGATATGTCGGCTATCACAGACGGCTCAAAGAACCATCTGTGATACACTTGTTATCATAGACATACAAATTCAAATGGTTCGAAAACCGTCTGTGATGAGGTTTTCTGTAGTAGTGATCACTCAGAAGCATCTCATATTGTTTAGAAATATAAAATGATAAATTAGCAATAATAACCTAAAAATATTTTTTGCTTGTATATATAGAACTTCATATTTCAACTCAATCTCATTGGCTGATTGTTCACTATTTTCCAGTGGTAGGGACCCTTTCATTGACAATCTCCCTTTCCTCCCAACCCTACTTTGCATGGAACTGATGCATAGTGTTTTTGATATAAAATGATTGTTACCAGCAAAATTTATTAGCGGTGTCCTAAGGAAAGAAGAAGTCACAATTGCTCGGTGCAATGATGCAGATCCATCGACAACAGGCTGATCTACCGTGCCTTTAACCTTTCATCCAAATGACAAAGAAAAGACAAGGGAAGAGGATCAATCACATTGTTTCCTGTTAGATCCGAACAAAAAATGATTCGCAGGTGTAACAAAAGACCTACCTATATAAACACAAAGTTTATGCTTGATAGTTTAATTTCATCATACATTTTCATCAACAGAAATTAATGCTATGAAATAATGTGAAAAATACTAACTATCTGCTAATTAGTCATATATTGTCATAAATGGAATTGTGGGAATTAAACAAGAATGGGCCACCTGGAGGAGAACATTAGCATAGCTTTGAAGCCAGTTTGCGTAAGGACTTAGCACAGTTATCAACATCATACCACCATCCTTTATGTCTGCATTTATCCTCACTTCACTTGGTTCTAGCAAATTCCAACTTAAACCTTTTAAGCTTTCATCTAATTGAAAATCCCAACCCTCATCAAGCTTGTCTCTCATCATTCTTGTTTCACTGATGTCATTAGATGATCCTCTGTCTTTCGCCCAAACAGGGATTCTTATGATACCTTGTTTACCATGTCCCCTTTCCAAATTTTCCTCTATAGAGCTGTTGTCTACACAAGTGATAGGGATACTACCTTGAAGGTTTACATGTCCACTATGTATGGTTGGTTCAAAATTTGCATAAAAAACAAAACAACTTGTTGAGGTTACAGAAGCTAATACTTCCGCTCTTCCAAGATCAATGCCTCCAAATAGTGCCATCAAGAAGTCTTATTTGAACATCGCATTCTGGTTTTGCAAGAGTATCCACGAGACGACGACGTCGCCAACACACAATTCAAATTCTTCTTTAAATTAAACCAAATAGAAATTTCTGAACACACAACTTATGTTGCATCTCCTCTGCTGTCGCTCGTCTCGTGCACTGCTGCTCCTGCTGAATTTTTAGGAAAAAAAAACAAATCAATACAAAGAATCAAGAACAGTGAATCAATCTCCGAGTGGATCAGAATCTAAACCTATTGCGGTTAGAGAAGTCAACGTTGCAGGAGACCTCGGATGACGATGAGATGAAGGGATACGACATGTCGATCTCCTCAACCAGTAATTCCAGTATGGTAATAAACTAATAATACAATGGTCTGCACTGTCATGGTTGGTATGATTAGTACATAGGAACCTATTTTCAACTGTTAACTTACATAAATAGCAAGGAAACATAAAAAAAAAATAGGAACAATGTCCATGTAATGTTTCTTTTGTAATATCATGTGCAAATAGAGACAATAGTGATGGTATATGAATTGAGATTTCTTTGTTGTAGTCTTACAAACTTCTCACATTGTCCTAAAACACAAAATAACTTATCAAGCTAAATATGATACTAAAAAGTTCATTTGCAATTTAAATTATCACATCTATAAAGCATGTAAATTAGAAGTATTGCTACGTATTCTGCTACATCATAGTGATTTATGCCAGTACATTCTAGACCCGTAGGCTTCTAGCGACTATGAACCAACTGCAGATAAACTTCATTTCATAATGGGGGAATATAACATATGATGATAGTATTTTGTTTCTTTGATTCATATAATGAGTCATTGATGAAACTGAGGAGCAAGTCCAAGTAGTACATACCTCAAGCATTAGCACCCAACATGGCTAAGGATTCTTACGGCCTGCAAAAAAAAGAACAAGAAGACTTGAAATACAATCATTTCAAAGGTATAATAAAAGTTGAGATCATGGTACTAAAGTTGCATATAAATGTGATTTTGACATGGAGTTATAGGTAGGAGCCAGTGTAATCCACCTATGTTAGATTTAGATATATCAGCGTTGCACCAAAATACTTATATAGTAGAATATCTAGTGTAGGCTGGAAATAAGGCAAGATGGCTTATCAAAGCTTAGGTAACTGATTTGAAACAAGGATCAGTGTAGGGAAAATTCTGAGCTGGGCACAAAAAGCTAGCTTACCCCATCGAGCTCTGTCAATTGCATCACAACGCTGTACACTTCACTGACAGTTTCCAACTACTTCTAAGAAAGAGAGGAGCTAATCTCTACTGAGCTAGCAAATGAAGATAAAAGGAAGGTCAAAGCATATTTGATCGCATAAAAGAAAAACACAAGAATGGTGAATGCAAGGTAGCATAAAGAGTAGCCAATATTATGAAACGAAATATGACATATGCATATTGTTCTGCCCTTCCAAACAAATAGGACTTGGTAATCTCCCCGAGCAACTCTAAAGTACGATATGTAAAATGGAAACAGAGCTGCTTACATGTAGTTCATATTATTGTAGACTTTTGGTGGAGCATTTAACATCAAGTAATCGAGTATGCACTTTGCACATATTCCGGAACCACCACTGATTTCATATATCTGATCAGTATAGGAATCCATTTCATATTTGGGTGAATAATGAAAATAGATATGATAATGTGCCATGATATTAGAATACACATAGAAGCGAAATTGGAGCTTGTAAGACCAAGTGAATTAGGGTGTGAAACTATGTGACAAGAAAATGTTAAGAACGTACCTTTAATGGGACTGGAAGATTAGTTGTACGTAGAATCAATACAGCTATTGCATAGGCATACCATGGTTGCAACACAGAATAAAAACATGCATCAATGGCTAAATGGAAAGAAAAATGGTACCTCATTCTCTTTATGAGCTAAAGCACAAAAAGAGTACCTTAAAAAGCTCCACTGGAGTAAACCAAGCGATATCATGCTTCTTATACAACTTATCAAGATGTCGCAGGTATGCACTCCTCCCTGCGTGATGTAAAATCCAATTGGCATTGGTAAGCAAAGGTCCAAGATATTAACACAGCATGGAACAAAGTCAACATCGAGCAAACATCAATGGAGTTTAGCACCCAAGAAAGAACAACCAAGTCCCAAATGGCTCTACAAGCTTGAGTAACAATCGTTCCATTTGGAACACACACACGTACACAACATGCTCGTGGAAATGCCGCCTCGACAAACAAACGAAGAACTGGTCCTATCTGATTCACACATTGTCGGAACATAGACAAAACTTTGCACATAAAGTCCACTTCAAGAAACAAATTGAGCAAAGGAGCAGGAGAAGGGACAAAAGGAGTCCAAGAAACCGAAAGTACCCTCGAGCTGGTGGAATCGGATGCTGGAGTCAAGCACGCCCACGGGCCCCAACCGCTTGGAGAAGTAGCCATGGTTGGGGTCGTACAACGCCGACCTTACGAAGTCACGCACCTACGAAGCTCCCTTGTTACTTCCATCGAATCAAAGTAACCGCTACATGGAGATCTCACTGATCGAAAATGCCTCAATACTTACCAGAATAGGCTTGTCGCCGGCGACGATCCTCGACGAGAATAGAGACGACCTCTGTAGTGTCAGGGGTGGAGGGAGGCCGAGATCTATAGAGGCCGGCAATGAAGGTCCTTCATATCCGCGAGATTCGATCCATTCGAGGAAAACGACGGGCCCACTGGTGTGATGTGGCCATTGGCGACGGCTTGGTCGGCCCTTCCTCCTCCTGCCCATCCTCCTCATCGTCGACTCTGAACAGGAAGAGCTTGAGTGGGCACTGTGCCTTCTCCCGGGTGTTGGATTTGGCCGTCGAAGGCATGGGTGGCGTGGATACGTCCGAGTTGGATATGAGGGAGCTCGCCATGAAGTCGCCCCAATCGTCATCGAATGTCGTGAAGGTGGTTGGATGGGGATCAACCATATATGGCTAGGGTACAGTGGATGCAGAGGTGAAGGTGAAGTCGTCGAAATCGAAGTCGTCGTCGAGGAAGGGGGCGGGAGGCGGGGGGAACGTAACGGAGTCCATAGGGAGGCGGGAGTGAGGTCAGGCGCAGGGAATAGTAAACGAGGCAAGAGCAAGGGAGCACTGGTGACGGCGCGTGCACGAGATGGAAGCGGATGAAAGGAGAGTGATGGGCCCACAAGTCGGCACACAATTTTTTTGTAAAGGGGAGTAGAACAAGAACACATCACTCACTACTACTAGAGTCTTTTTAAGTAGTAAAGATATTGGTCTGAAAAAAGGCTTTATAAAAATTAGTGGAATTATGATGACAATAATGTTTAGTTGGTCTTGGTTTATGTCGCACACACAAATCATTTATGGAGGAAAATCAGAAAGATGCGATGCTTCACGGAGTATTATTGTCCAAAAATCAATACTCCCTTTATTTTGCTATATTTGTCTACAGCCCCACCATGCACACAGATCAAGAAAATATTAAATCTAAAAAATATTTAATGAGAAATGATCATACATATATCTATTAAATGACATAATACAATCATTTAACCTCTTTCAAAGCGTTTAAGTAGGGATAGTGAGTTAGAAAATCACAATAACTACTCTAGATTTTGTCAATGAATAAACTAAAAACTAGATTATCTCAATGGATAAATATATTGAAACGGATACTCTCGAACCCGCATAGCAAAACGGAGGGAGTAGAGTGCGACGACAAAAAGTGGAAAAGGACATCTTTCGCTCAAAATAATGAAAAAAGAAATGCACCATAAGGATCGATGTCAATAATCCATTTCCAACTCCATCCCAGGGAACACACTTTTAGTATAGAAAATTAGCTACAGGACATCGTTCATTGTCTACCTTTGCCAACGGACACCCAAAATACGTGGTTTAGCCAAAACACACTGCCAAAAGCTGTAATTTTGCCGTAGGACATTGAGGCCATTATTTTATCATTTTCGGGTGAGAGAGGAGAGAGAAAGCACATGAAATGTCCATTTTGCCCTTCAGTCTCCTTCCTCTTCTCTTCACTCGTACTACTGTTGCTCGCGATTTCTTGCCCGACTTGCTCATGGTAGCGCTGCGCGTGGGAACGAACTATGTCGAGATGAGCGGCAGAGAGGCTAAAGCGATGGCTAAAATGGGACCAGGGAGTGAAGGCGACCATGAGGGTGGTCTTGGTGCGGCTCCAGCGGCACTGTGGCGGCTGGGAGGATGCGAGCGACGGCCGGCCGTGGGGGTAGCAAGGTGTGGCGGCGCTCGGGTGAGGGGGAAGGAGACTTAGGGCGAGTATGAGGGGGAGGAGGCCCAGGGGAACTCACCGGGACCGGTAGCGGCGGCGGGGAGAAGCTGAAGCGGGCTCGCGGCGGCGACCATGAGCGGCACGGGAGCTCCAATGGTGGCGGCGACCTGGGAAAGAAGAGAGAGCGGATGAGAGGTTGGAGGAGGTAGAGGGAGGTTAGGGTATACTCCCGTGTGAAGGAATTGGAGGGAGGACGGCCGGAGAGGAAGTGGCAGCGGTGGAGGCGATATTGGCCGGAATCGGGAAGAGGGCTCGGGCGCGGCTCTCCGGTGGGGGATTCTTCAAATTGACGGAGGGTTTATGCTCCATGTGGGGTTGGGCGCGTCGTGATGCGGTCGAGAAGGACCTAAGCTCGCCGGAGCAGCCGGAGTGCTTGGAGGTGGCGCGACGACTCAATGGTTGGCATTCGGGTCATTGCTTACTTGGAGCTTGGGGAGGAGAGGACGAGTGAAGGAGCTTGGGGGAGATGGAAAGAGCGTAGAGGCGACTCGGGCTGGCCTTCTCGACCGTGGGCGATGTGGCGGCAGTGGAAGCGGATTCGGCCGAACCGAGGAAGAAGAAGCGCACGCAGCTCCTCGGTGGCAGTAGCTCCAAATTAACCGAGGGGAAGGCTTCCTTGTGGTGTAGGTCTCGCCATGATGCGGTCGGGGAGGGCCGGAGGTCGCTGGTGCAGCTGGAGCGACGACAAGCGGGCTCGGCAGTTGAAAATGGCCGCCTCCTACGCCTCCCGTCTTCTTTCAGCGACCGCGGCCCCACTCGTCATAGAGGGAAGAGGGAAGGGTATGAAGGTCATTTGGTAGTGTTTCTCTCTCCGGAACAACGAATAATAATATAATAATGGCATCAGTGTCCTACGGCAAAATTACAGCTTTTGGCAGTGCGTTTTGGCTAAACCACGTATTTTGGGTGTCCGTTGGCAAATGTAGACAATGGACGATGCCCTGTAGCCAATTCCCCCCTTTTAGTAAGACCACGTTTGTAACACAGAATTCCACAAAAAATTTACGATAGGTTGTATCCTCTTCTATAAATTCTTGTGTTAAGTACGAGTTATAAATTTTGAACAGTGGTAGCCGTCCTGTTAGCCAAGTGAATATGGTGTATGAGAGCATCTAGAATAGTTTGTTTCTTAGCTTGTTACTAAGAGAAAAGAGAGTACTCGATCTAATAAAAAGAAACAAGCATTCCAATGAATTGTTTCTTGAGCTTGTATCTAAGACTTTAATTTCTACTTTAATTGCTATAGACAAAATAGGTTTTTACGTAAAAAGCAACTCTCAAATACCTATTTTGTTGTTTCTTGTATATTGGTATTAACAACTTGCTTGTTTCTTTATCTGGAAATAAGCTCACATTATCTCCTCACATTCTCTCCTTTATATCACCTAAATACTGATGTGACAACCCCTTAGTAATAAATGATATGGACTATTGTAGATACTATGAGATATTACTGTTTTACCAGGAGTTTATGTATGACTGGAATGCACTGCAAATGTCTAACAGAACCTTAGACCAGCCAAACAGTTCCAGACTCTGTGTGTGTGAAGTAGCCTCGAAGTTGCGAAAGAAGACAATCGAGACAACCTCCAAAAAAAATATGCAAGCAGCCTCACCTCAAAAAAAAAAAAAAAAGAAAGAAGCAAGCAACCTCTAAGCGAATTTGCTTGGAGGCAACTCCAAGCTTAATCCTTCTGAGGTTCTAGTTCTACCTTAGATGTGGTAGGAAATGTTAAATTAGTGGAGAGAAATGCTATACGTTTTAGGGCCATTTTGGCACAAATATAAAAATAGAAGTTCCGCGGCACCGCCCATATCTCACAAAAATGATGGGGTGGGGAATGTGTTCCAAACAGGGCCTTAGTTGACCGGCAAAGCTTAGAAACTTAGTTGACCGGCAAAACTTAGAGACTGTTGGCCACTGATCATTGCACGGTAAGTACAAGTTATTAGTGTGGAGTAGTACATTGGTGATCGGTGTGTACCTACGTTCGGCAAGCAAAGGGCGAGGCATTGAACAAAGATGGTGAAGTGCCACACAGTCACATCGACCTAGCCAGGAGCCGAGATGGACAAGAAGCCGTATCCTTTGTGACGCTGGACAATCCGGCTGGAACGAACGGTCGGTTTGGACTTTGGATTTTGGAACCTTGGCTTGGGGGATGATGCCCCAGAAGTAACAAAAGAGAGACGCCAAATCGCTAGCAGCATCGATCATATCCATCTATCCATGCGAGTGTGGCTTTTGAGTCGCGTGCACATACATAAATGCGTAAAATGACGCCAAAACACGGCGGAAAACGCCATCAGGGAGGGAATTGTTTTTATTAATTATTTTTTTAAATTTAATTTTAAAGTTAACTCTGACGTATTTTATTTCTAATTTTGACTCTTTTGGTCACGCGTGACAAAATAACACTGTCACCGCAGCCCGTTGCTGAGCAAACTCTTGTCACGCCATAGGTGGTGGCGTGACAGTGTTGTTTGGTCACACCACCACCAGTGACGTGATAAAAAGTGCGTTTTTGCAGACTTATTCTATGACGTGACAATATTGTTTTGTTACGTCATGAATGGTGGTGTGACCAAAAAAGTCAGAATTAGAAATAAAATACGTTAGAGGTTAACTTTAAAATTAAATTTAAAAAAATTAATTAATAAAAAAAATTCTCAGAGAGGCGGAGAACCTGACCGATATCGAGAGAATAAAATCTGATGGAGGTCCAGCGTGATCCTACCTTGTCAGCCGTTGATTTTATTGATAAGAGAGATCAACGGCCCATCAATCCCCAGCAAATTTCCTTTCGATAGCGCGGCCGCGGCCAGCCCAGCGCCGAGGGCGAGCCGCCCAACCACCGGCCGCCACGCAGCTGCGCCTGCACAGAAAGGACAGGTGAGCCCACAGATCAAAACCAATAAAAGAAAAGCGAAATTGGAATCCCCAGCTCCTAAAAATAAATAAAAAGAAACAAAAAAGATTCCAAATCGAAGGGAGAGCAAGCAGCTGGGCTGGATCCCCTTTAAAACCGCGACCACCTCCCTCTCTCTCTCTCTCTGTCAACGGCCAACCTGCCCCTCCGCCTCCTCCTCTAGAGAGAGATCAATCGATCGCCTTCTTCTTCCTCTCCCTCGAATCGCTGCGTGGGTTCTTTGGCCGGCCATGGCATTCGCCGCGCTCCTCCTCGTCGGCGTGGTGGCGGCGGTGATCTTGCCTGCGGCGGCGGGAGGGGGAGGGGTGTGCTTCGAGCGGATATTCAGCTTCGGGGACTCGCTCACGGACACCGGCAACTTCCTGCTCTCCGTGCCGGAGGACTTCCCCGACCCCGCGCGCAACCTCCCTTATGGCCAGACCTTCTTCGGCCGCCCCTCCGGCCGCTACTCCGACGGCCGCAACCTCCTCGACTTCTTCGGTAAAAAAAAACTAATCCTACTTTTGCTACTGCTTGTTTCGTTATTTCTCTCTTCTTGATTAGTACTATCAGTCTTGCTTGCTTGCTGTTCTGGGCCCCTTGGCCTGCTTGATTATTTGTTTGTTTGTTTATTCTGCTGGTGTCGGGTCCTCCTCCCTTGTTTGAAGCAGACAATGGCGTTGAAACGGTTAATTGGTATTGGATGCGAAAATATCCTAAGCTTTGGTGCGAAATCGCCAATTGATGGTGGTTTTTACTCTATGATAACAGAGGTGACAGGTGCCTTTCTTGCTTGCAACGCTTCTGCGCGAGTGTGCTGATCCGTTTCTTCGTCACCTGCGTCCATCCTCAATACTCCACGCATCCATTGTGTGATGATGATGGGGGAATCGAATCGCGACGCGCTTGATTTCTCTTCAAGTAATGGGCTCAACTCATCATCGTTTCTCTTTAGGGGTCGCCACACGCGGCGTGGTGGCAATATAGTACGCCCAATTCCGCCGCTTTTGTGTGCCTGCCTCGAACAAGAACATGTTTCCAACTTCAAAGGTCGCAAATTTATCAGCCTGAGCGTTTCCGCAAACCGTATTTCCCGTTATAATTCGGAATGCGCATGTGGCAAGATGGATTGTTTTTTAAGCATGCACTTCAGAGTTTATGAGTAGCTGCGATCATATCTTCGATTCATCTACTTTCTAGTGTAATACAAAACGAAATTGTGAGTTCCAAAGAGGTGGGGAGGAGCAAATTAGATGCAAGTATCCACAAAACTTGCTTACCTTCCCAGTTCCCCCCAGCCTCTGGACCATCATGGATGGCATCATCTCCTTGAACAGGCACACAATTGGTAGCTCCAACTACCAGTGAAATGGCACCTTGGCATTCACACCATCACGTGGTCAACACTTCTCTCTCAGTTTTTTTTGCGTGTTTTCCTTTATACTTTTTTGGGCTTCTTGATGTCTCTGCATCTTATCATCCGTCCTGACTGGTTTCTTGACGTGTGCTTGCTTTTCTTGTCATGACCAGCGGAGGCATTTGGGATGCCGTTCGTGCCGCCGTACCTCGGCGGCGGTGACTTCCGGCATGGCGCAAACTTCGCGGTAGGCGGGGCCACTGCCCTCGACGGCTCGTTCTTCCGTGAGCGCGGCGTGGAGCCTACATGGACGCCGCACTCCCTTGATGAGCAAATGCAGTGGTTCAAGAAGCTGCTCCCGTCTATCGCCCCTTCAGAGTCTGGTACGTATCTTCCTGGGTAATCTGTTCTGCGTCTCCTGTTTGGCCACAGTTTTTATTCCAGCAAGTTGTTTCATAAAATACTCCGGTGTGTGCAGTGCAACTGTGACTTGCTCACAGGTTTAGTAATAGATGTCGAGGAAACATGTGATCCTGGCGTCGAAGCATGCCAATGGACACGGTTAAATAGTGTCAGGCATGCTTAAAACCGTGCTGGCTAGCTGGCCAATCACACTGGCCTGCATGACTGTTCACTGAGAGCAAATTGCTGCATTTAGTGGAAACGTGCCTTGTACCGTTTCCAACTTGCAAGCAAACACTGCTTTGCCTGTGTTACAGTTGATAGCGGTTATGCTGTTTTTAGTTCACTTGTGAAAGCGAAAGTTCAACCGATAAATGGCACTGCAAAATCGACTACTTTGAGCCTTCTGATGAGGTGAAAACCTGAGTGTCCATAAATGTGATAGGTTCCGAGCTTGCTGTGGAGTTATTTCAGGCACATGGGCGGAACCTTCAAGCACCATGTTAGAAAATGTTTAGTGAGTTTAAAAAGTAAAATCGTCTCATTTGACTGTTTTAGTGAATGACAGTGAGTAGCATGATGAAGACATTTAAAACTTCCTCGCAAGTTGATACCAAAACCCCTATACTGTTCCATTTCTGAAGTCACTCAAATATCATGAACATAATTTTCACTTGTTCAGTTTGCAGTGTAACACCAGGTTATATCAAATTTGATGAAATCTCGAATTACCAAGTCCATTTAATTGTGTACTTCTGTGCAGAATGCAGTGATATAATGTCCAAGTCGCTTTTTCTCATGGGAGAGGTTGGTGGAAATGATTACAACCATCTAATTGTCAGGGGGAAATCTCTTGATGAGCTACATGAGCTTGTTCCTAATGTTGTTGGTGCCATAAGGTCAGCTATCACGGTATGTATATGCGCGTGCCTTTTCTGTGAGGTGCTACTGGGAGCGTGCATGTATTTGCATTCACAGTTTATATATTGTGCAGGACCTTATAAATCTTGGAGCAAAGAAATTAGTTGTTCCTGGAAATTTCCCAATAGGGTGTGTCCCATTGTATCTTGCAATCTTTCCAAGCCAAAAGGAGGATTACTATGATGAACAAACAGGGTGCATTAAGTGGCTTAATGAATTTACCGAGTACCATAATCGGTTGCTTCAGGAGGAGCTGGACAAGCTCAGGAATCTTCACCCTGATGTGTCTTTCATTTATGCTGATTATTATGGTGCTGCATTGAACATATTTCGTGCCCCACTCCAGTTTGGTGAGTTCTGCCTCCAATTTTTGTTTTTTTTAAAAAAACAGAAAGCACATTCTGAAATCTGAAGTGGTAAGGATATTTGAGATTTTTTATAGTTCAAGCATGCCTTAGTTGGCTTCCACGAGCTTTCAAAACTATAAATCAAAGCTGGCTGCACTACATTCACTTCATGAATAAACTCCATTAGGGGAAAGCTGATGGTTATATGCACGCTAGATCTGATGGTATACGACTGTATGCTAGTGGTATTACTTAACATTAAACCTCTATTGATTGGCTATAGCCTGTACTGGCCCTCCATGATATACAAGCCAGACTGAATCTGACAAAGCATGTTTTTCTAGACATAAATAGTCCGCGAATTGATCACAGCTTAGTCTTTAGGTAAATATGGCCTGCAATGATATACAAGTCTTGTTGAATATGAAGAATCGCAGCCATGACCCTGAGTCCATAGTAAGTGGGATTGCATCTATCTTAAGTTAAATTGAGGTAGTGGATAATGGATTAAGAAAGGACAATAACCAAATGGTTGCTAATTCAGTACATTCTTGTGTTCTATTTTGATTAGTGACACTGTGTGATCTTAGATACTCCACCATATCCTATGGATGACACAATAGGAACTAGTCTCTTTTTTTAACCTGAGCCAGGCAGTAAGGTGCAGACTGCAGCTGCCTATTTGCTGCTCGCTGCTCCTTGTTTTGTCTTTAGCTTGTTATGATCCTGATAATGCAACCCAGTCTCCTACAAGCAGAGATCAAAATCAACCTTGCACTGTTCTGCATATGCATAAGATTTTGAAAGCAGGGTTCCAAAAACCTGCTGGTTCCGTTTTCGTACCCTCTCTTCGGTCCCCCCCTGCGCCCGCGCCAAAAAACCCTCTTTTAGAATCAACTTCTACACGAAAAAAGGCTTACAGTTGCATATAATTTATATCCCAAACTTCAAATCTTTACAAACAAGAGCCTGGTCCTGTTCAGCTTGTTAGAGGTAGGAATCCTTTTTCTAACATATCTCTAACCCTCCTCCCCAACCCCCGCCCCCACCCCCTCTCAAATGCAAGGCATATGCAATAACATTGCATTTGGAAAGGATTGACATATCTCTAACACAGCTTACCCATGTAACACATAGAGAAGCCAGAGTTTCCAGCCTAAGTTTCACTAGTCATATAGCAATCCATAGCAATCTAATAATCTATATTCCAACCTTTTAGTGTCATATGCCTGCAGAGCATGGCTCAGCATTTGCAGGTGATACAATTGAACAAACTTACTAAAGCTCATTCTTTTCCAACCAGACCACCTTAAAACAAATGGAAGAATGTAGAGAAGCACAAAGAGCGATGAAAGAAACTATGTTATTCTATCTAACTTTTTTGTTGTTCTTTCATAAATGTTGAACTAAGCAAAGACTGATGGTATTGCAGGATTCACAGTCCCACTGAACTCATGTTGTGGAAGTGATGCTCCGTATAACTGTTCTCCGTCTATATTGTGTGGAAACCCTGGATCTGTGGTGTGCTCTGACTCATCAAAGTACATCTCATGGGATGGTCTACACTTCACTGAGGCAACATACAAAGTTATCATTCAAGGAGTGCTAGGGTCTTATGCCAGTCCCCCTCTTTCCGAAACCTGTCAGGGTGGCGAATACGAAGTCTCTCAACTTCATCAATGTACAGATAACCCAACAAACACTGTAGCATACGATGCTATGAGCTCTTTTATTTGATCTACTGAGCTCTAGTGCATGTAGAGTTTGAAGGAGCAATATATATAGATGTCACAGGTCCCATCACCTCAGACACTTCTCAAAGTCGAGAGGAGAAAGTAGAGATTTTTGTAGAGCAGAAATTCGCAACTGTTGAGCCCATTGCTTTGCTCAACTCTTTTTCTCAGCAACTTACTGCAACAGGAAATGGAAATGACTCCGTACAGATTATATTGCAGTCTGTTCAGGTGGCCATGTTGTATAGTTTAGATTTGTGATTCAGCTCCCGAGGGCAATGTATTTAGTACTACAGGCTTAATTGCCTTATAACAGATAAAAGCGTATACGTAATGAAGCTTGTCTTGTTCAGCATTCTGCAGCATATGATCACCATGCAATGTTCATGTTCATAACTGAAAGTCAAGTCTGGGATCTCCAGTCTGGTGTCCAACTCCAAAGTCCAAACTTTGAGTAGAAATTTCCAAGTCAGATTCCTTAGAACTAACATTGGTGCCATTCATTTACGTTACAGTGATATATGTAACATCCCAAATTTGGCATTTTTCAAAAAATTAATTTAAATCAATTAATTCAAAGTTCTGGATTTTAAATTGGAGTTTTTGCATATATTTAAAATTCTTGATCCAAAGTCCAAATTCTAATCCCGTCGCCTCAAATTTAAATTCATCGCCAAATTCCGGAATTCAAATTTTGCGAATCGAACTTTCCGTGAAATTCTTATTTCTTTTCCTTTTTCCTTTCTTTCTTTTTCTTTTTCTTTCTTCCTCCTGGCCTCTAGTCGTGCCTGCGTTGTCCCGTCAACACACGCACCTTGCGCACCCGGCGCCGCCTCCCCCGTTCCTGGCATGCTGCCCATGCCGTCGTAGCGCCCGCGCCCTGCGCACGCACCGCCCATGCTCTGCAGCACTCGGCCTGCTCTGTCCGCCGCGCCGTGCGTCGGCTCGACCCATGCCGCCCTGCTCCCTCCTCCGTTTTCGCCTATAAAAGAAGCACCGAGCACTCCTCTATCCCCTTCCTCCCCCTCACTCTCCGTCTACCCATTGCCCCCCCCCCCCCCCTTGGAGCACTGCCGACGCCGCCGTTTCTCCCTCCTCCCCAAGTCCGGCCGCCACCCTTCTCGCTGTTCCCGCCGCTTCGGTGTTCTTCTCGCCCAACTAGCCGCGCCATCTCGTGTTCCCGAGGCAGTGGAACCTTTCCCCTAAACCAATTTTACTTTTGCCGTAGTTGTTCGCCGGAATCAGGCCCTTCTTCTTCTCCCGGCCGAGCTCACGATTTCACCGATTCTCGTCGTCATGGTGAGCTTCTCCTCAATCCCTCTCGCCCATAGTATCACCTAGACCTCCTCTACCTTTTCCCCAGTCTTTTTCCCCGCGTTCTCAGCCGGAGCACCGCCGCCACCACGCCGCCGCACCGCCCGTGCGCCTCTTCCTGCGCCGGCGCCGCCACCGGCCACTTGTGCCCGTGCCGACACCACCTGGAGAACCGCCCCACTGCCGTAGACCCATTTTTCCCCTCGCTCGGCGCCACCGCGCCGCTGTCCGCCGCCGACCACCGCCGCACCGAGCCGCTGCTGCCTCCCCTGTTTTTCTGCTCTAAGTTGTTCTTCTTTGACATTATGGTCCCACATGTCATACCCCTTCACTCTTCCATCTCTCTCACTCTCTTGCAAGTGGGCCCAGAGCGTAAGTCACTCAGTGGCTTTGCAATGCAAAAATTAAACAGCATATTCCTAAGAATATTCCTTCTTTTTTTTTCATTCATTTCATGCTATTGCTCCTTCATACCAACTCTCATTTCGTCGATTCTCATTCTTATATTCATCTAAACTCAATATCTCTCTATCGATACTAATTTTATAATTTTATTTTATTGGATTTTCGGTTATTTATTTGTCTCATTTCGCGCGTGTAGAGTCTGACGCCGCTGAAGCCACTTTGGATCAACCGGAGGCCGTGATCTCAACCTTCGACGAGCGAGTCTCTTTTGAACATTTTGTACCTATGATTTTCAAATATTGTTTTCAGTTTTAAAGTATTATGCATTGCTATTTCACATAAAATGATGAGCTCAAATTGTAGGTTGCTAGTTACACCTAAAATTGTTAATGTCTTCCCTTGATAATTGTTACCCTAATTCATTGTCACCCTAGCGTAACAAATCAACAGTATTGATTACAATATTGCTATAATAGTTAATGCAGCAGAATTGCTTAGACATGCTTTTTGGTCTTGATCACCCTTTGGAAGGGAAACTGTTATTACCTTTTGTGCCAATCTTTTTGAGAAATGTATGGTAATAGGTATTGCCATTGAATTAGAAAATAAGATAAAATGCTGAAAATCTGTTTAGACCTGGGCAGACGGTAAGTCAGGTAGGTGCAGCTAGAGCATGAGAAATGGTATGGTGTAAGTTCCGCCCAAGTCATATTAAAGACCGACGCTTGTTACTATCCAAACTGAGTACTACCGTACAACCACATATCCTAAATAGGAAGTACCTGGCTGAATAATCTACTGAGTCCAAGCATTACGCCCGCAGGCTGTAGTTGATTAGGTGTTCTTTTGATTATGGTAAATGCACTTCCATATCTTGAGATGTGTGAATATGGTAAATGTACCTTCATATTTTGGGTCATGCAGATAATGGTAAATGAACATCCATGTCTATTAGGCTTGCTCTGAGCATTGGTAACTGACATCTATGTTCGGGCAGGTTATCCCCCACAACAGTGAGCTCCAGGTCGATGGTAAATCAACGTCTATGACTTGGGGTTAAGTTCATCTGGCGGGCTAATGTTATGATAAAGTATTGTAAAAGTCTTATGATAATCGCTTAGTCGCACGCTTAAGAAAGCGTGTCATGGCCGACATTATAAGTTGATTATCTCGTATGGTCAAGCTGTACAACCTCTAGAGAGTGTAAAATTATTCGAATAGCCATGCCCATGATCAAGGGTAGGCAATGTGCATTTTCACATGGTAGATTTTGGGTTTTGATTTCAAAAGAGTAAATTTGGGGAACCCGGGAGCAGTTGCGACTCTCAGGTAGTGTTTCCACTACTACAAAAAGGCTAATATTAGATGTCTCGTCACAGACGGTTGACCAAAACCGTTTGTATTACATATAATCACAGATAGTTTTGGTTTAGAGACCGTCTATGTTACTGGCTGCGTTAAAAATCGTCTGTGAAGAGGTAATATCACAGACGGTTCATATTGAAGACCGTCTGTGAAGTATCACGGACGGTTCTGAATAAAAACTGTCTGTGATACTACTAAATTCACAGACGGTTATTTATTGGAACTGTCTGTAATTAGAAACAACTGATTAGCCGATTTCGACCACTCCTGATCGGGTCAGATTGATCCTTTAAAGTGATTGAATTGAAGCTGATTTCCCTAACAGAAGAAAGCAGAAGATATGTAATCCGGTAGGCACCTTGTTCCGTATTATGTGTAACTTCACTGTCTTGACGTGTAACTTTCAATCAACAGAAGAATGCATAAGTAGTACTGTCAACGATCAAGACGTCGATCTTACGAAAATAAAAAGGAGAAAGTGACATGGGAAATCTCAGAAAATGATGGGGCTGCTTTTTATTTATATGAACTGGGTTTTACAAGGTATCCTCTAGGAATACGGCTTATTCCTTTACAATCTCAGATCTATCACACGAAACTATGGTTTGTGTTCTAGTCTGATGTCTAAGTTTTGTTCCTTCCTTCTTCTGTTGTCTCTTTGTGTACCGTGTCCTTGATCCGTCCAGGTTCCATATTTAAATAGCCCTCGAAGAGGTGGCAGTTGCGTCTGGTCGGAGTCAAGTGACGGTTGATAAAGAATCAACCGTTCGGCGGTTATATGTCTATGAAACATATAACCGCATGGAGGTTGTTTGCTGGTGTGTCTGGATAAGATACGTTGTATGGCATGGAATATACACATGCCACATTCATCATACGGTAGAGAATATACCTTGGGATTTATTCCGAGTATCAGTTCATACCTTCTACGAGCAGTTCTCCTGGTCAGAAGCTTGGCTTAGGCCTTCGTCCACTGCAGTACCCATTATGTAACCTCCGGAATCTCTACCCGGTGGTCGTGCACCTCAGGGTTACGACCACGAAGACGTATGATCTTTTATATATTAAAGATAATATATAGAGGTTCTAATCTTCGTCAGCTAGCCCCCGAACTTTAAATGAATAAGTCGTGTGAACACTTTCCTTCCGATGAAATCGTATCGGGCTGACGCTCATTTAAATGCAAGAGCATTTGAAGCGGTTTATATTCACTTTAAAGTTGAGAACTTTGCCTTGGGAATTTAAAAGTTTTTGTGTCCGTTGGACTTTTTTGGGTAACTCCTTATTACGGTTAGAAATTCTGAAGCTTATAAAACCCCTTTGTAGGCTTAGGGTTTTTTTTTTACTTCCTCCTTTCCTTCTTCATCTCTCGAGTAAAAAAATTGCCTCCGACCTCCTTTGCTTTCTTCACCCAAAAAAGCAATCTGATCATGTCGGACCAAATCATCAACTGGTCGGTTTTCGACTTGAGTGAGAAGAAGTTAGAGAACCTAGAGAAGATCGGGATGCTTCCCAACAGGATTTGTTTTCTTGGAGATCCGCGGTTGGAGAACATTCCCCAAGTAGTGAAGATGGAGAAATTCCTGTTTTTCTTGCATATGTTGAATGCAGATTTAGGCTACCTATTCACTCCTTCCTTCCCAAAGTTTTGGAGTATTATGGAGTTGAATTGGTGAATCTTGCTCTCAATGCGATCGCTAATCTCAGTATCTTTGTCTACCTCTGCGAAGCGTACCTGGGGATCCCGGCAGATCTAGATCTGTTCAGGTACTACTACAGGATGACAAAATCTGGGAAGACGATTGGGACGCCTGGAGAGTGCACTTTGCGCCTCCATGACGGAAAAGCTGATGAGTACATTTTTATATACTCGAAATCTTCGTGGTCGTCGTGGAAGAAGAGCTGGTTCTATATGAAGATCACGAAGAAAGACAACCTTTATTATTCTGGTAAGAAGGCGGTCGAGAATCCGAGATGGCGCTCCTCCACAGAAAAGGAGGGAAAAATAAAGATGTGGGCTGAAGCTATCAAGCTCCTTAGTGTCAAGGGTCTAACATCTTGGCATGTAGTGAAGGATTTTTCCACACGCCGGGTTAGTCCTTTGAAGGCCCGAGAACACCGGATGCTCTGGTACATTGGTCGTGATGATACGACCAGAGATTCAAAAGATGGTAAGCCATTTAATGATTCCGACCATTTTACCTATCCTAGTTGATTATTTCTGTATCCTTAAATCTTTTATATTACCTTTATAGCTTTATCTTCTGATGATATTAGAAGCCGGATCAAAATGATCTCATACGAGAGCTGGCGATAAAGCTAGCTTTCCCCGAATCTTAGCGGCTGTGTCCGCTGAAGAGAGAATTGAAAGACTTAAGGTAAGAAAATTAACCACTGTTCATTTGTCATACATATTATTTCTGATCGGTATACTATAAATCCTTTTTGATGTGTAGTCGGTTGGGTTGAGGATCAACAAGGTCACCGAAAGATGTGAGCCGATTGATGATCCGACCACCCCTTCGACTATACAGGATGTCAACCTTCTAGAGGTAGGAGACCGAACATAAATAATATTTTTGGACAAATGATGTTCATCGCCTAACTGTCTTTGATGATGAATTTAGGCGGTTGTCATACCTTCCAGCAAGGTCACTGAGGACCCTCCAATGCCTACTGAGGCCACTGTTTTGGAGGTCGACGAATCTACACCCACTGATCCGGTGATCAGGGACCTTATCCTTGACGAACTAGTCGCGGATATCGCTTCTGATTTTCAATCAGTGGATGTGTAGGATCTAGTCAACTCTACCGGTTTAGAACCGGTGAAATCAATTGACAAGAAGATGAAGGCCAGCGCAACGAACTTTGCTTCGATGCGCTACAAGGGTAAATTCAGAAAATCAACAAGGTACATATATTAAATGAAGGGGTCGATTTATACATACCTTGTATCTTCCTTACCTTCTCTCTCTTTTTAGATCTTTCGTGTTCCGTCGTGTCCGGCAGAGCACCCTCGAAAAAGGTTCCTGAGGAAGAGGTGGTCGTGGAGGTTCCTGATCAGGATACTCCTAAAGCCAAAACTACCGAGGATGAAGTAGTAAAGAAGCCCCGAGCGAGTTTCAAAGATCCGCTCAGATCCTCTAATAATCCTTACTCCTTCTCCGAGGTAGTCATCTCCAGAGATCCTCAACAGTTCCACTTCCTCCGGAAATGCTTCTCAGTTAACAAATTCCCTTTTCTCCCCGATTTATCGAGGATAAGGAACTTGATGAAGCATGGGGAAAGATATCGGACCATCAAGCCGAGATTGGTCCAGATACAATCTTTTCCGAATATAACGATATGGCAATTCGGGTAAGTGTTCTACAACCATCCTTACAACTCTTTCTTTTGAAGTTGCTTTGAAAGCTTATCAAAGAAAGGGATTTTTGTTTTTGTAGCACATGGTCGATAAATATGCTGTGGTCGGAGGACTAACCCAGCGTATAAGGTCCTTGGAGCAGAAACACTCCGATCTGAGAAGTAGGAACATTTCTCTTTTAGTTTGACTTCCTAAATTTTGTTACCTTATTTATCTCTTGTAACTCAACCTTCTCTTCCTATCATTATTGATAGATTTAGAGAAAATTAAAGAAGAGACCGCGGCCAAAGAGGCCATAATAATAAAATTGAAGGAAGAAAATCAAAGTAAAGACCAGTCGATCGAGCATGTGATGACCAGACAAAAAGAGATTTTCGACTCTTGTGAGAAGAAAATCAAAGGTAACTGGTCGTAGACTTAACCAGTATTCCATAACTCAATTATAAAGAGTATATTAATTTCTTTTTATCCACTCGTGCAGAAAAAACCTAAGCACTTGAACGAGCGGAGAAGGCCCTCGAGTTTGAGCGTGGCCAAAAGGCAGCCCTTGTATTCGGCCTTGATGAGAAAATTATAGCTCTTAACAAAATGATCTTTGATATGGGATCAGGATCAAGCTTGCCTTCTTTAGAGATCCAATGGAAAAGATGAACTATTTTGGTCAACTTCCGGAAGATCTCAAAGGTCTGCTCAAAACTATGAGGGAAAACCATACCCAGACGATGAAGGAAGCTATTGTTAATAGAGTTAGTGTTGCTTTAGCAAAACTAAAGGCTTCTGACCCCTATGTTAGTCTTAAAGCTGTGGAAGAGGACTTCGACCGCTGAAAGTGAAGCAACAGAACTTCTCGAGGAAGTAAGACCTCTCGGAGAGAAAGTTGCTGAGGAAATGGAAGTCGGATCTCCATCACGTAGCGACCAGTCTGGTGGTCCCAAAATGTAAATGGATATAATATTTAGAATATGTAAAATGAAACTTACCTTTTATCAAAGAAGATCCTGCTTTGTCTTATCAAATGTTGTTAAATACTCATATATCTCGTAGCTCCCGACTGCTTATGTTAGTTGATGAACCTTACTAAAAGAAAGCAGTGGACCAAGAAATTGAGTAATAACAATGACTATGGTAGGAGTGCTGATAATGTGTATGACAGCGATCCAGTGAATACTAGGAAATCATGTGGTTGGAACCAACTGATGATTTCGACTAGACTAGATCTTGTCCATTATCGAAGTACGATGAAATACCACTTGTAGTCGGAAGATATAACAAATACCGGATTTGCTGATAAGAAGATATGCATTAAGAATGTATGCAAAAAAGGAAATGAACAGATAAGTACCTTTGTTTAGAAAATATTCGGATCTGGTCGTATCGAATCTCAAGAATTGAAGATTTGTAAAATATCTCGCGAAACGTGCTCATGCTCAAATCCGACTGGCAGCGAGGATCGTAGGAAAGAGGATCATCACTAGAAGCTCCTTCCAGCAAGGTGACCACATGCGAGAGGAGAGACTTCGACCAGGAGGCTTTCTGTGTCCCGACCAGTAGCCAAACTTGAGTAGAACAGAATGTTGAAATAAAATAACAGTCTTCAAATTCAAGAAAGAAACGAAAACCAAGTAAATTGTCTGAGTTAGTACTCCTTATACTCGTATGTTTCTTTAAGAAAAGAATATATGGTCGTGCGTGTGTATCATTGAAGCAATGATCACGACTAAAACCGGTGTGGTCGGTGACCTTCAAGTCAGCAACCATGAGTAGTGGAGATCCCTTTGAAAGGAATATCGGAGAGAATGAGTGTCTTCTCCGACCAACCAGCAACGGGGATGGCATATGACCAGATGCAACGAATAATAAGTATAAACAACCATACTTATCGTTTTTGAAAAAGGAAACACATCTTTATTGAAATATGAAAATGAAATAAATACAGGAAATTAAACAAAGAACTTACGCAATTGATCAATATTCCAAGAATTAGACAAAATTTGCCCGTCTAACATAGCTAATCGTACCGATCCTGGTCGGGTGACTTCGACCACAATGTATGAACCTTCCCATTTAGGTGAAAGTTTGTTGCGACCCGCTTGGTTCTGAATTTTTCTAAGAACCAAATCACCTACGGCTAGGTCGCGAGGTTGCACCTTACGATCGTGGTACCGACGCATGGCTTGTCGGGTAGATTGTCGATCGTAGCAAAGCTTGATTTCGTCGTTCTTCAAGGAAATTGATGTCGTCAAGTCGTCGTTCACATTGATTACTTCGGAAAAGCAATCGGTTCGAGCAGAACCAATTTTAAGTTACGAGGAAGCATGGCTTCACTCGTAAACCATAAAGAATGATGTTTCACCGGCCGCACGACTAGTTGTGGTGCGAACGACCCATAATACGAAGGAAGTTCTTGAACCCAAGCCCCGACCGCTGAAGTAATCGGTGAAAACTCGTCGCTTGATTCCTTGCATTATGATACCATTGGCTCGCTCAATCGCTCCATTGCTCGTGGATGAGCAATGAAGTTTAAATGTATCTTGATACCTAGGTCTTCGAAATTCCTAAAAATTGCCGCCGAGAATCGCACCGTTATCGGTGATTATACGATCGGGTACACCAAATCGTAATCACGCTTTTTGTTAGGAACCTCTTGGCGGCTTCAGTTGTAATTTTTACAACCGGCTCGGCTTCGATCCATTTAGTGAACGTGTCAATCATGACGAAAAGGAACTCAAAGCCCTCGGGTGCTCTTGGGAAAGGTCCCAGAATGTCTAGTCCCCAGGTTGCAAAAGGCAAAGAAAGAGGAATTGTTTGCAAAGCTTGAGACGGTGATGTACTTGTCGGCTATGAAACCGACATTTACGCACGCCGTCATGAGCTCTTTTGCATCATGAAGGGGTTGGCGAGAGTATCCTTGCTTAAAGGTTTTACCAACCAAAGTTACAGAGGAATGATGAGCTCCACAGACTCCTCCATGAATTTGGTTAGCAATTTAATGCCATCCGAGCGAGATATGCATCTCATCAAAACTCCGTGAGATCCTCGTTTGCACAAGGTACGTTCAATGAGAGTGTATGATTTAGCTTTTCGTGCTATACGATCAGCCTCTACATCATCTTCTGGAATTAGGTCATGCTGAAGATAATTGTAGATCGATGTCATCCAATCTCTACCGTGATCGTGATGGCGCCAACCATCATCGACCTGTGGAGCATCCATGTTTGCAGAATCAAGGTGCGCAACCTCCTTGCGAACATCTATGTCCTCGGAAGGCTCGACTACCGAGGGTGAATCGAGTTTCTCGAGAAAAACTCCGGGCGGGACGGATGTCCTTGTGGAAGCCATCCGGGCCAACTGGTCTGCCAGAAAGTTTTCCTTTCTAGGAATGTGTTGGATCTGAAAACCGAAGAAATGCTTTTCGAGTTTCCGCATTCGCCGGATATGATGACATCTTGGTACTAGAGCATTGATACTCTTTCCTACTTGATTCGCTACTAGTTGAGAATCGCCTTTCACTAGCAATCTGCGAATCCCGAGCGAACGAGTGCTCAAGTCCCGCCAAGAAACCTTCGATTCGCCACATTGTTAGTAGCAGAAAGTTAAACCGAATAGCGACTTTATTTGTTCGCCAAGAGGGGAAATCAAGACGACCCCACCCGAGCCAAGCAACATCAAGGAACCATCGGTACATTGTCCACTCGTCGTGGTGCTCGTACTTGGGCCCTTGGGTGGGTTCGGGGTTTGTCTATTCGCAATGAATTACGCTATTGCCCGGAACTTGATTGTTGTTCATGGGACAAAATGGAGATCGAACGCCCAAGCTCAACCGCCATTTTGATATTCGTCCCGATGACTCCTGCTTCCCAGGACTTGACCAAGAGGATATCCAGGAGGTACGACCACTTTGTGGGTCTGAAAATAATAGTTTTCTTGAAGCCATAAGGAGACCATAGAGCTACTTTTGTACCTGCGGATACCTTTCCTTTGGTCCATGCAAGACTTCGCTTACGTAATATATTGGTCGTTGAACATGGTCTCGTTCTACGACCAAAGACACCACTAACCATTTGTGGCGTTGCGGCCACGTAAATTAGCAATGTTTCTCCCAATCTTGGAGAAACTAAGATTGGGGACTCGTAAGGTACCGTTTTAATTCTTTAAAGGCGCGCTGCTTCTTTAGTCCATTCAAACTCCCATGTTTCGAGAAGCTTAAAGAAAGTTAGTCCTTTTCCGCCTAACTGTGCTATGAAACGACTTAAACGCCATACAACCGGTTAATTTCTGAACTTCCTTCTTTGTGGTTGGATCGCGATCCGATCGATGGCGCGATTTTGTTGGATTTGCTTCAATGCCTCTAGCGAAACTAGGAACCCAAGAATCTTTCCCGACGAAACTCCGAACATACATTTCTCTAGATTTAACTTAAGGTTATGACGTCTTAAGTTATTGAAAGTCTCTTGTAGATCTAGAATATGATCGCCAGCGTTGATGCTCTTTACGACCAGATCATCAACGTAGGCTTCAAGATTCCGACCTATCTGAAGGCTAAAAGTCTTTTGCATCAACTTTTGGAATGTTGCACCAGCATTCTTGAGACCAAATGACATTTTTACATAACAGTAAGTACCATATGGAGTGATAAAGGAAGTTTTCTCTTCATCTTGTTTACTCATATTGATCTGGTAGTACCCTGAATAAGCATCCAAAAAACTTAACAACTCACACCCGGAAGTAGAGTCTACAAGTTGATCAATGAGAGGAAGGGGAAAGTCATCCTTCGGACAAGCTTTATTAAGATCTCAAAGTCAATACACATTCGCCATTTCCATTGGCTTTTCTAACCATTACAGGATTGGCGAGCCACTCTGGGTGGTCGACCTCACGAATGAACCCAACTTTGATAAGCTTGTCAATCTCCGACTGGATTGCTTCTTTTCGATCAGATGCGAAATGCCATAGCTTCTGTTTGACCGGTTTTTTGTTAGGCTGTAGAGCTAGCCTATGCTCGATCACCTCCCGGGACTCGGGCATGTCGGCGCTGCCGGCGAATACGTCCTGATTAGCTCGGAGGAAGGAGACGAGCGACTCTTCCTATTTAAGGTCGAGTCCTGCTCCGACCAATATCTTGGCACCCTCTGGAGAAGTACTTCCGTCGAGTTGTACCTCTTTTATCTGGTCGGAAGGTTTTGGTGTCATCTTCAGTCTTGAATTTTTGAGCTGCATGTTAATGGTGTTAGTTCCCCTGGTCGGGAGTTCATCGACCAGTTCTAAACACTTCCAATCGTCCAGCTTTAGCAAAGTTCCTGATCGCCTCGGACCGTGATTACACCTTTTGGTCTCGGTATTTTCAAACTCTGATAAACGTAGTGCGTGGCTATCAGGAACTTTGCTAAAGCTGGACGACCAAGATTTGCATTGTATGCAGTCTCGATGTTCACCACATCCAATGAAATTTTTTCTGTCCGGAAGTTGTCGGGCTTTCCGAACGTAACCAGTAGGGACAAGTGTCCTATTGGCTTAGCGATAGACCTAGGAACTATGCCATGAAAGGCATATTTCACTGGTTTTACCTTGGATTTGGGAATCTGCATGTCTTCCAAAGCACTTGCAAATAAAATATTCAAAGAACTACCCCCATCTATCAAAACCCGATTAACCTTGTAGTTATTAATAGTAGGCTCAACGACAATTGGAAATCTACCTGGTCGAGTCGAAGGAATAGGGCAGTCTTCTTTGCTGAAGGAGATTATCATTTCCGACCACCTTGAAGGTTTTACGGCGATCGAAGGTTCAGTAAGGTTGACTTCTCGCTCCATGGCTTTCAGGTGACGTATGGACTCATACGAAGAAGATCCACCGAAGATCACATCGACGGTGTGTTGAGGTTCTTGGTACTCCATTTCTTCGTCACCATCTTTGTCCTTTTTGGAGCTTGTTTCCCCGAGTTCTTGAATCGACGGAGTGGACCTTACCGCATAATAATCTTCCGACTTTTTGCCAGGCGCGACAATTGCGCAAATCGTGTCCTGCTTGCTGGTGAAGAGGACACTATTTTTTATTTTTCTTGTAATCATTGGTCGGAGCCTTAGCCTTGCCACGACCAGAATAATCTTTTCTTCCTTTGGAAAATTTTTCAGAACAGCAAGAACCTCTTTGTCGTTGGCTCTGCCATGCTTCTTTTTCTTGAGAGTCTTCTTTTATTTCTTTTCCGTCCTATCTAAGCCAAGTTGGGGAATTTTATCCTTTCGATCAACAACTTCGTTCCACTCGACCGCTTCACTGACCGTAGCGTACTTGTCTGCCATGTCGAAGAGCTTGATGGCTGTTCTTGGGGGATGTATAGCTAAATCCTCTGTAAACCTTCGATTTCTTAATCCCGCTTTGAAGGCTTGGATAACGGAAGATTCTGCAACCTCCGGTATTGAGTTACGAACTTGGCTAAATCTTTTGATGTACTGCCGGAGAGTCTCGTTAGATTTTTGTCGTATTCTATGGAGATCGTCTTCTTTTCCGGGTCGATCGTACGTACCCTGAAAATTTGCAATTAGAAGGTCGCGGAGTTGCTCCCAAGTATACACGGACCCGACCGGAAGGTTAAGCAACCATGATCGGGCTGATCCTTCTAATATAGTAGGAAGATAGTTTGCCATTACATTTTCATCACCACCAGTAGCTTGGATAGCGGTGGTATATATCTGGAGAAATTCTAAAGGATTTTGGGTCCCATTGAATTTATCCATATTGGCCGGTCGGAACCTAATCGCCAACGCATGACTCGAGCCTGCCGAGAAGTCTCGACACTGTGATAGTTTCGTGGCGCCTTCTTTGAAAAGGTGCGGATTATAATCGGTTGGAGACCGATTTCAGGAATGATTGTCGGTGCTCCAATGTCCGATTCGGTCGTGGACGTTAGTAGAACGCCCCGACCGCTGTTCGGTTTAGGTGATATCGAAGATCACTGTGTCCAAGCGATTGCTCCTCTCGACGAAGTGAGGGTGAGGATTCCTGGAATAGTCTCCTTCCCTCATGACTTGTTGGTCGGAATTGTCGAGGTTGTCCAGTGTCAACTGATCCTCAACACGACCATGCAGGCCCCTGCTTTGGGAAGAATGCTGTGATGAAGTCATGGTCTGAATTTGCGGGTGCCTTCATTCTCGATATGCTTCTGTGCGCTGCATCGTCTGTTGAATAATCTCCGATACTTGACCGAAGGTCTCGAGGGATTTCTGCCAGAAGAAGGTGTTTGATGGCTTACATCCTCCGACCTTCTGGTCGATCTTGCCTGGTCCCTTACATTGGTTGGAGGAGGATCAGCGACTAATCGTGAACGCCCACGATTCGTCACCTCGGACATTTGGTGCTTGACCGCCCGTACCATCTCCATTAGGACGTGGTGGCAGGGCAACGTATGTAGGACCGTACACGGTATTGTGATCCGTATCTCCGATCGCATTGACCTCATGCTTCCAGCAGCGATCCTCTGATGAGCTTCTGTCGTAATCGATGGAGAGCCTTTTAGAGCTTCTGCGAGAAGCTTCCACGACGGAGAGCAGTCGGTGATTAGTACTTCCTGAGGTTTTCGGAAGGGTCTCAGCCTGATCCGGCGAATTGCCGATCGAATGCTGAGCTTTATCATCCCCACTTGGTTTATGACCAATGGAGGTTTCATTGACACCGTCACCAGGTGTCGGTTGGCTCCTGGAATTGCTAGAAGCCGTCGGTGAGTACCTATCAACCATGATCGCATCAAAGGTATATTGAACCTCGGGTTGCGGTGTTGAATTTTCATCACCTTTTTGCGGTCGAAGGCCCGGCTTCTCGAGGCTTTGGGGTGTTCGAACCGGTGGAAGCACTTCCTCTGAAACCGCCACTGATTGTAGCGGTGTGTCTTCATCCATCCGGTCGACTTCACCGATTTCTGCCCTAGGAGAGCCAGCAGAGGAGGATGATGAAGAGATTCCGTTTTCCTCCATGGCGCGCATGCATGCATCCATGTCGAGGTCGGCGTAGTCCGCCAAGTCGAACCAATTTTCTTCATCCCAACTTCCCGCCATAACCGCATCAGCGGTCACAAACGGGGAATGGACAAAGATTTGATGAGCAGAGAAATTCTTCTGAGATTCCACGCCGCGTTCCCCACGATCGGTGCCAGCTGTCGACGATCAAGACGTCGATCTTACGAAAATAAAAAGGAGAAAGTGACGTGGGAAATCTCAGAAAATGATGAGGCTACTCTTTATTTATATGAACTGGTTTTACAAGGTATCCTCCAGGAATACGGCTTATTCCCTTACAATCTCAGATCTATCACACGAAACTATGGTTTGTGTTCTAGTCTGACGTCTAAGTCTTGTTCCTTCCTTCTTCTGTTGTCTCTTTGTGTACCGTGTCCTTGATCCGTCCAGGTTCCATCTTTAAATAGCCATCAAGAGGTGGCAGTTACTTCCGGAGAAGACGTCTGAATAGAAGCGTTGCGTCTGGTCGGAGTCAAGTGACGGTTGATAAAGAATCAACCGTTCGACAGTTATATGTCTATGAAACATATAACCGCATGGAGGTTGTTTGCTAGTGTGTCTGGATAAGATACGTCGTATGGCATGGAATATACACGTGCCCCATTCATCATACGGTAGAGAATATACCTTGGGATTTATTCCGAGTATCAGTTCATACCTTCTACGAGCAGTTCTCCTGGTCGGAAGCTTGGCTTAGGCCTTCGTCCGACCAGAGTACCCATTATGTAACCTCTGGAATCTCTACGACCAGTGAGGTCGTGCACCTCAGGGTTACGACCACGAAGACGTATGGTCTTTTATATATTAAAGATAATATATAGAGGTTCTAATCCTTGTCAAGTACTTCACGTGATCGATCGATTGAAAGTTACACATAATAGACAGTGAAGTGCTCACCTGATCGTAGGTATATGATCTTCTACCAATTTCTTGAAGACTTCAAATCCATAGACCAAATTGACTTTCTGACCACCTAAATTGAAGTAGTCAATCGATCATCCATGGATTTTGTTCTTTCCATGCACGGTGGTCGAAAAGTCAATTTGTTATGTGAATTTTGTCTTACTAGAAAGGTATGGAGATGAGAACTTTAAGAAGAAATGGAAGTAAGAAAAGATGGGAAGTTTGTGAGTAATTTTTTCTTGGGGAAATTAGCTCAGCAACATCGTGTTAGAGCGTAATCGGAGGAACAACACTGTTCATCTCGGGCTGAAAAATAACATCACGAACATCGAAAAATTAAATGAATGACATCCTGGCTTTTTCCAGAATTTTTTAAATATAGAAACTGAGGTAAAAAAATTATCCTTTTTTTTGTGAAGTCTCCCGACACAGTTTAATTGCTTGTGTATTTTTTCTTCAAAACTTTATACGTTTTGATTGTGTCTCTAAGATTCATTTAAGTATACTGTTTGTAGGAATTTCCTAATATAGAAAATAAGGTCCAAACATTATGAATTTTTTCAGGCTCCTTACACAGTGGACTTGATTGTGTAATTTTTCTAGAACTTTTACAAAATTAATTAATGCAATTTCATAATGTCATTACATTATGAAATATTTGACTCCTCACACACCGGACATTATGAAATTGCATTACTTAATTTTGTAAAATTCTGGAAAAATTACACAATCAAGTCCACTTTGTAAGGAGCCAGAAAAAAATTCATAATGCTTGGACCTCATTTGCTATATTAGGAAATTCCTACAAACGGTATATTTAAATGGATTTTAGAGACAAAGCCAGAACGTATAAAGTTTTGAAAAAAATACACAATCAATTAAACTGTGTCGGAAGATATCGAACCCGGGAACGAAGGATCCCGAATTCTCTGTGTTTATACACTAGTCCAGGATTTCCAGTGTACACAGCCATCAAAAGTGACAACAAAATCATATCACGCTCTTTATTATTATTATCTCAGAGTTTTATTACAACTGGGCCTGAGGCCAAATGGAAAGAAATAACACAGCGGAAACAAAAAAAATAGTAGTAGGCCACACGACTTGCCACAGGCAATCGTCTGGGGACGTAGCCTATTCGTCCAGGTCCTCACCGTCCTGATAGAGGTCTTCTCCTGAATAAAGATTATTCAGCAAGAGTAAGCACAACTACCGTGCTTGCAAGTTACACCCAATATTGAAGATTAATGCATGCATAGGGTAAACAAAGGATAATGGCAGGGTTGTTTTGCATAAACAGCATTTTCAGATTAAATACCATTAATAGTTTTCTTAAGGCCAATTTTAATAACCTACTGGAAATCAGTTGATTAAGATGACAATGAATCGTGGATAACCTCCAATAAATGAATAGTGAAGGATACCCTCCTGACAATTTGGCTAACCGCCCAATTTTTACCATAGGATTATCCATCCTAAAAACATCTGTGGAAATCATTTTATAAACCAAAAACAAGTCTAACTTAGAGTGGCTTTGATAGCATGTCCATGATCATGACGCGCTATTCGAATAGTTTCTACTCTGCAGAGTTTGTACAGCTTTACCCACACGAGATAATATGCTTTTAATGTCGCCAATGCACGCTCCAAGGCGTGTGACTAAGCAATTATCATGAGGCCGTTACAAGCAAGATCTTAATGTATTTATGCCCGCTAAGGTTTCACTACCATTGACTAACCATCCTCCGGAAGCCCCTCTTGCACCGGTGGGACTAATGTCTAACCAACACCCACACATACAACATAGCATAAATACCACTAAGATACCACAGATTATTTAGCCAAATCTGTCCCATTCGCATATGTGGTGGTACGGTAGGCGTAGCAAAATACGCCAAAGACCGGTCCTTAATCGACTTGGCGACTTTCCATTTAAATAAACCCATGGGCCGTAATCCTAACTGATTAGGCCGTGCATGAACTCGCACTCCACCATACTCCCATCACGCCAAGTCCAAACCCATTTTATTTTATTTAGAGTGAAAAACTCATAAAAGCCTTCCGTGGTAAAACAATACCACCAAATAATTTAAAATCAAATTGCAAAGGATTTGGCTAAACCTTCCCAAATAAAAGTGGTCTAAGCATGGCTAAGCATATGTCAAATTTTAATATAACTTTGCCTAAGGGTGTCATGGTATTCATATTCAAAAATCAAATTGGCCATACAATGGAGATTGGAGTAACTATATATAAACGGGACATTTAAACCATTATTTAAACATAAGCATGCGATAGTAATTTAAAACAGAATTAAATAATTTAAAATACTGGGAGCAATATGATCAATAGTGTAACTTGCCTTCGTTGAAGTCTTGAAATTCTAAATCGTTTGAAGGATTTAACTCTCCTGAGTCGCCGAGGTCTATACGTGAAATTACGACAAAATCAACTCAAATTCAAATAAATTCAAAAGACAAATCAAATTAACTCCAAATTGAAATATTTTGGTTTAGTTAGCTAGATTATGAATTTACACAAATTTTGCAATTTGAACCACCCAATTTGGAGTTCTTATGCAAAAGTTATGAATTTTAGAAGTTTAATACAAAATCGAATTTAATTGAATTCTTCAATTATTTTTCTAAAGGAAATTTATTTATTGCGCAGTCGACTGTGATGAATTTCCGGAATTTAAAAGAATTAAAATAATTTTCTCGACGAAGGGCCCACATGTCATAGACTCGGCTCATGGTGAATCGATCTCACCGAGCCACGTGGGTTTGCGCGCGGTGGACTAACCACGCGGCGCCGACGGCGTGACACGCGGCGCGGCGATGATGTGGCGCCAGTGGCACCGAGGTGGCCGCCACGCCAAAGACGCCCGACGGTGGCGCACGGTGATCGATGGTCGCGGCGCTCGCATGCACGCGGCGGCCGGTGATGGGTGCAAAAGAGAGAGGAGGTTCGACGATCTCGTGGGTTACCAGCGCGCGCGAGCGTGGTCGGAAGGTCGCTTCGGCGACGGCTTTGGCGGCGGCGTGCGGTCGCCGACGAGGAAGACGATCCCGAGGTTCTCCGTGAAGTGAATGACGGCGGCTTCGCATCGTGAGGCGATGACGTTGGTGCCGACGGCGGGACGAAGGAGCCGGTGGCGCCGGAACGGAAGAACCGCAGGCTTCACCGCGAAGATCTTCGAATTCGGCGCCACGGCGACGGAGGAGCTATGTGGATGGCGGCGTTGAGGTGTGGGGTCAATGCGTCCCGAGCACCTATTTATAGGCGCGGGCGTGGTCGAGTTGCCGTGGAGCTCAAGAAGGTCCCGCGCGCACGGCGAGCGAAACGGGATTCACGGCGAGAAGAAGGAAGGAAAGGGCCGTGTCGGGGTGGAGAAGATCGAGGATTTTAATGCGCACGATATTACGGACTTTAGATCGGGATTGCGCCGAGTATGGAAGGTCTCCACCCGCATCAATGGCGGATCGCGCAAAGAAGGAAAGGGAAGGAGGAAGAAAGGAAAGGAAGACGATGCGGTGGGTCGTCCGATTTGATCGGACGGAGGAGATAGAAGGTGCGAAACGGTAAGTGGGGGTTCGTGGTAGCCGTTGGATCCCGATCGAGGCGACCGAGGTTAGAAGCGCGCGGCGGTAAGCCGGAGGTGAGCTAAGCCGTTGGATCGATCCAACGGTGGATGGGGTATGGCGCGCGAGAGGAGTCACACCGGCAGCGGCGCTGGCATGAATGGAATTTGGCCGAGTGGGTTTCGCCCAAACACTATTTGGGTATTTTCTTTTGATTTTCGAATTAAGTAATTGCCGATAATTCAATTAAGGTTTAGAATATAGCAACTTAAGTCCAAAAATTTCGAGAAAATTCACAAATTCTCTGAATATTTGGGACTTAAGAAAATATTTCCACTATTTGTGGTGATATATTTTGCACATAAATTTGTTTAGCTTTAAATTAATTAAGGAAAGCTTTTGAAAATTCGGAAAATCCACAAAATACATAAGTTTTAATTTCTTCAAAATTTGGGTGTTACAAACCTACCCTCTTAAAGGGAATCTCGACCCGAGATTCAGCTTGGTTAGCAAAAGATCGGGGTAGTTGGCCTTGAGTTCGTCTTCATTCTCCCATGTAGCTTCACTTTACGGATGATGACCCATTGCACCTTGTATGATCCGATAACTCGCATCGTAACACGCTCTGCGACATCCGTAATTTTAATAGGTCGCCCACGAGGTGAGATCTTCTTGAAGGTCGAAGCTTTCGTAAAGGTATGGTCTTCCTGTTCTCGCGCACATTTTTTAATTGCGATACGTGAAAGACATTATGCATCGCCGCATGTGGCTTCCGCAATTCTAGCCGATAAGCTACCTCTCCACGCTTGCCAAAATCTTGTATGGCCCAATATACCTGGTGCGAAGTTTACCTTTTCGTCCGAACCTCCTCACACCTCCGAGTGGGGTAACTCTGAGATAGACAACATCTCCTACCTCAAAGTTCAATTCCTCCGACGGTTATCGGCATAACTCTTTTGTCGAGATTGGGCTACTTTCGACGCTCCCGAATGGTTTTACTTTACTTTGACTTCTTTGATCAACTCAGTCCGAGGAGTTGACGCTCTCCCACCGATCCCAAAGGAGCTGGTCGGCATTTCTCGCCATACTGAGCTTCAAATGGAGCCATCTGCAAACCGGCTTGGTAGCTATTATTGTATGAGAACTCGGCATATGGCGATCCTTATCCCAACCCTTTCCAAGTCTAAGGCACGTGCTCAAGCATGTCTTCAAGAACTTGGTTGGTGCGCTCTGCTTGACCATCGGTCCGGGATGATACGCCGCGGCTTTGAAATTGAGTCCGTTCCCAAGGCTTCATGCGGATTTTTCGCAACCGAGAGGTGGCGAGAACCTCTATCGACACAATCTTCTTGGGTACCCCATGCAAGTGCACGATTTTGGCCATGTACAACTCGCTAGCTTGCTACTCGTAGGTGGTCTTGACAGGATAAAGTGAGCCACTTTAGTTAACGGTCAATTATCACCCGGATGGAGTCGTATCCCGATTGGGTCTTGGGAGTCCGTGATGAAGTCCATACCAACCTCTTCCCACTTCCACTCGGAATTGGTAATGGTCGCAATGCATCAATGGGTCTTTGGTGTTGTGCCTTAACCCTTTGGCAGACGTCACAACGAGCGATGAAGTCAGCAATTTCACGCCTCATGCTGACCCACCAATACTTCTCTTTTAAGTCCTGGTACATCTTGGTGCTACCCGGATGAATGGAGTATGGTGACTCATGAGCTTCTTTCGTAATCGCTCTTTCATTTCCCTGGTTGGGCACACGGATGCGTCTCCGAACCACACCGTCCCTTGTTCATCCTCGAGAAGCTCGGAGCTTTGCCTCTTCTCATATTCTTCTTGATTTCTTGGATGTCTTCATCTTCTCGATCGCTTTGTTTCGATCGATCTCAAGAGTCGGTTGAACTTCTAAAGCGTTTACGCAACCATGATTGACAATCTCCGCATTCAGTGCTTCACTCTTCATACACTCCGCCGATTTTGTTGTACCATGACGGTGTTGCAATACGCCTTCCCGCTCAAGGCATACGCTACCACGTTGGCCTTGCCGGATGATAATGGATTCGAGATCGTAATCCTTTATCAATTCCAACCATCTCCTCTGTCGGAGGTTGAGTTCGATCTGCGTGAATATGTACTTGTGCTTTTATGGTCCGTGAAAATCTCACAATGATTTACCAATTAGATAATGCCGCCAGATTTTCGTGAGCGTGCACAATTGCCGCTAACTCCAAATCATGAGTCGGTAATTCCTTCGTGCGGCCTCAATCGCCGGATGCATAAGCCACAACTTTGCCTTCATCGCATCAAGACACATCCGAGGCCTTGACGGGATGCGCTACAAAGATTTCAAAATCCTGCGATGTCGGTAAGATTAACACCGGTCTTGAGACTAGCCTCTTTTCGCTTCTGGAAGCTTTCTTCACAAAGCGCTTGACCACCGAACTTCTTCTCTTTCTTCGTGTTGAGTCATGGGTTTGGCCGCCTCGAAACCTTCGATGAACCGCGATAATAGCTCGCCATCCAAGGAAACTTCACCTCGGTGATCGATCCAGGTTGTTTCGGTCCATTATCGCCTCAACCTTGGCGGGGTCCATCGCAATACCTCCCGCGGATACAATGTGTCCAAGGAATGCAACTTGACTTAGCGTAATTCACTCTTGCTGAATTTGGCATAAAGTCGGTGCTCCTCGAGCTTGTCTAGGATCATTCGAGATGCTCTTCATGCTCTTCTTCGTCCTTCGAATAGATGAGGATATCGTCAATAAAGACGACTACGAATTTATCCAGAATTCCATGAACACCTTGTTCATCATATTCATGAAGTAGGCAGGGCATTGGTTAGTCAGAAGGACATTATCGTAAATTCATCTGATCCATATCCGTGGTGAAGGCGGTCTTTGGAATATCTTCCTCGATCTTGATTGGTGATAACCGATCTCGATCAATCTTGAGAAGACGCTTGTTCTCTTCACCGATCGAATGCAGATCATCAATTTCGCAACGGTACTTGTTCTTGATTGTTACTTCGCTGAGTGATCTATAATCAACGCACATTCTCATACTATTGTCTTTCTTCTTGACAAAAGATCGGGCTCCCATGGTGAGGAACTGGGTCGAATGTACCCTTTCTCTCGCAGCTTCTTCAATTTGTTTCTTGATTCGCTAACTCGCTGGTGTGCATTCTCAGGGCCTCTTGAGATCGGAGCTGTCCCGGGACTAGATCAATTAGGAACATGATGTCCCTATCCGGTGGCATGCCGTAGATCATCCGAAAGACGCGGGATACTCGCGTACTACGGTATGTCTTCCGCCACCTCCTTCAAGTGGTGAGCATGGAACTTCTCGGTGGCAAGGACCTTGGGTTTGAATTCAACAGATAGGCCTTGGTCATTTGTGAGGGTGATGGATCTATTGGCACGCCTATTTGACAGTGGTTTTGGCTAGCTACCCATTCCAAGTATTACATCCAGCCTTGGGAGTGTAACACTATCAGATCTGCTAGAAAGGATACTCCTGATATCTCAAGGGTAAGATTTGGGGCAGAGAATTGGTTCTCATTTCCGAGCCCGGGAATGAATTATCATGGGGTAGCTAAGGAGGATACAGTAACCCATATTTTCCCACAAACTTATTTGACACGAAAGAATGTGAAGCTCGGAATCAAATAAGACAGATCTTGCATCGAATTAACGAGGAACGCATCGAGAACCACATCGCGCCGCTCGGGCTTCCTCGGCGGTGACATGGTTCACCCGCCCCTTGTGAATCGCTCTTTGGTGGTTGGTGCCGCGGTGGTTGCAACTCCGAGGTTGGCCTTGCTGGTGCCAAACCTGCGGCTTCTTCGCATTTATTGGCATAATGCCCGTCTCGCTGCAAATGGAAGCACGTTACTCATCTAAGATGAGGAGGTAGAGTGCTTGGCCGAAACCGCCTCCGACGGCGCCACGGAAGTTGGAGGTTGGAGCGCCGTGGCGGTGCCGAGTACGAGACGTGGAAGATTGGAACTTCCCACGCTGCCGTGGTCTGGCGTGGCGATGAAGCGAGGTTTGGGCGCACCTCGGCGTTGAACCTTTGAGCGCCATCCTCCGCTACGGTTCTCCATTTCGCGTGTTTGGCCTCCCGCTGATAGCTTTATCCACCAACCGCCGAAAGTCGGTGAAATTTTGAGAGATAAGTTGGACGAAATATCATCGTTTAGGCCTTCCAGAACCTTTCTGTCCTCGCCTCATCTCTCGCTACGCCACCGGGCGTAGCGTGCAAGTTGATTGAAGCGGTGAAGATACTCATTCACCGCTCGGCTGCCTTGGCGCAGCGGCGTGGAACTCCTTTTTCTTGAGGTCATCATCCTCACGAATGTGTGCATGACGGAAGGCTTGCACAAAGTTGGCCCATGAAATGGATTGAGCATCATCATGGGCGATGCGAATTGTCCCACCATTACGATGCGGGCCACCACCGTGAGAGGCAAAGCAGAACCCTCTCACGATCGAGCACCGATCGATGTCCAATTTCTTTCCAATAGCCCGGCCGATCGTCGGCGCCCATTGGTTCGATCGTTCGAGAACGCTTACGGGCGATCCTCATAAACTCGACATAGCCGCCTTTGATTATGCCGAGGTGGAGTCGGAATCGCCGCCGCATGATGGCGGCTCGAGCATTTCGCACATTTTGCGAGATTGGGCGAGAAGGTCAATCGATGGGTCGATTGGCCATCATCCGCGCCAATCGGGTCCTTCGCCGGTGGTGGTGGTGGCTGCGAATGTGGTTATTCGATGATCCGCCCGATCGCTTCCTTGTCCTTCAAGATCGCCGCTGTTGCTGCGTTCATGGTGGTCACCATCTGCGGGATCCTCCAAGGATTTAGATAAGATGGTAGAGATTCTAAGGGGGATAAATCTAAAATAGCCCAAGAACCAATAAACACGCAACAAAGAACCAACTTTTCAAAATAATTCTTTTATTCATTTATTTTATTAATGGATTATGGCTATCACAAGGGTAAATGATAGCTCATAATTCGCAACTAACGTACGGACTAATGAAGCATCTATGGGGTACTGGGGGTATAGTCTATCTCATTGGAGCTACCCTCGCCCACCTTTGTAGCTAGCCGCTCGCATCCAATGCCTTGATCCTTGCTTCTGCGTATTCCAAGCCGTCTTGAGCGGTACGCAGGTCCTCCAGGGTATTCCCGTAGACGTAGTCCAGGGCCTTTGTTAAGTCCACCTGGTGCGTCAGCTCGGGGGAATCTTCTTCCTTGGCGGTGCGGAAGACGCCGCCGAGTTCGGTCGGCAGATGCATCGGGTAATAGTGAAACCCGGTGCCGTTGAGGTAGCGGTCGAGTCGTGGCGAGTCGACGAACCGCTTCTCTTGTCTGCATCTTGAATACCATCCGCGAAGGTGTCGCGTCCGACGGTGCGTGGAAGGTGGAAGACCGTGTTCGCGATGTGTCTGAGTAAATCAAGATTTCCACCCTCCGAGGTGTCGTTCTCCCACCTTATACCGATAGCCCCGAACGTTGGCCTCTTCTTGTAGTCCAGTGTCTGCATCACTTCCTGAGAAGTTCAAACCAAGATCCCGCAATGACTCGTGAGAGATAGCGCCCGCACTTCGGCCATCTACAATTTTGAGGGATAGATAAGTCAAGAACCGCTTTGAAGAGAAGGGTTGAGAAATGACTCGATAGACTCAAAATAGTTTTAGTTTTTGAAAATAAGTCCTTAGGACATTTGTGGGGCCACGACCTACGATCGATATGGCTCGATACCACTTTTGTCTAACCCGGAACGAAGGATCCCGAATTCTCTGTGTTTATACACTAGTCCAGATTTCCGGTGTACACGACCATCAAAAGTGACAACAAAATCATATCACGCTCTTTATTATTATTATCTCGAGTTTTATTACAACCGGGCTCGAGGCCAAATGGAAAGAAATAACACAATGAAACAAAAAAATAGTAGTAGGCCACACGACTTGCCACTGTGCAATCGTCTGGGACGTAGCCTATTCGCCCGTGTCCTCACCGCCCCGATAGAGGTCTTCTCCGAATAAAGATTATTCAAGAAGAGTAAGCACAACTACTGTGCTTGCAAGTTACACCCAATATTGAAGATTAATGCATGCATAGGGTAAACAAAGGATAATGGCGTGGTTGTTTTGCATAAACAAGATTTTGATTAAATACCATTAATAGTTTTCTTAAGGCCAATTTTAATAACCTACTGGAAATCAGTTGATTAAGATGACAATGAATCGTGGATAACCTCCAATAAATGAATAGTGAAGGATACCCTCCGACAATTTGGCTAACCGCTTAATTTTTACCATAGGATTATCCATCCTAAAAACATCTGTGGAAATCATTTTATAAACCAAAACAAGTCTAACTTAGAGTGGCTTTGATAGCATGTCCATGATCATGACGCGCTATTCGAATAGTTTCTACTCGCAGAGTTTGTACGACTTTACCCACACGAGATAATATGCTTTTAATGTCGGCCAATGCACGCTCCAAGGCGTGTGACTAACAATTATCATGAGGCCGTTATAAAGCAAGATTTAATGTATTTATGCCCGCTAAGGTTTCACTACCATTGACTAACCATCCTCAGGAAGCCCCTCTTGCACGGTGGGACTAATGTCTAACCAACACCCACACATACAACATAGCATAAATACCACTAAGATACCACAGATTATTTAGCCAAATCTGTCCCATTCCGCACATGTGGTGGTACGGTAAGGCGAGCAAAATACGCCAAAGACCGGTCCTTAATCGACTTGGGCAACTTTCCATTTAAATAAACCCATGGGCCGTAATCCTAACAGATTAGGCCCGTGCATGAACTCGCACCCACCATACTCCCATCACGCCAAGTCCAAACCCATTTTATTTTATTTAGAGTGAAAAACTCATAAAGCCTTCCGTGGTAAAACAATACCACCGAAATAATTTAAAATCAAATTGCAAAGGATTTGGCTAAACCTTCCCAAATAAAAGTGGTCTAAGCATGGCTAAGCATATGTCAAATTTTAATATAACTTTGCCTAAGGGTGTCATGGTATTCATATTCAAAATCAAATTGGCCATACAATGGAGATTGGAGTAACTATATATAAACAGACATTTAAACCATTATTTAAACATAAGCATGCGATAGTAATTTAAAACAGGAATTAAATAATTTAAAATACTGGGAGCAATATGATCAATAGTGTAACTTGCCTTCGTTGAAGTCTTGAAATTCTAAATCGTCGGAAGGATTTAACTCTCCGAGTCGCCGAGGTCTATACGTGAAATTACGACAAAATCAACTCAAATTCAAATAAATTCAAAAAGACAAATCAAATTAACTCCAAATTGAAATATTTTGGTTTAGTTAGCTAGATTATGAATTTACACAAATTTTGCAATTTGAACCACCCAATTTGGAGTTCTTATGCAAAAGTTATGAATTTTAGAAGTTTAATACAAAACTGAATTTAATTGAATTCTCTGAATTATTTTTCTAAAGGAAATTCTATTTATTGCGCAAGCTGACGCCAGCGATGAATTTCCGGAATTTAAAAGAATTAAAATAATTTTCTGACGAGCGGGGCCCACATGTCATAGACTCGGCTCATGGTGAACTGATCTCACCGAGCCACGTGTGGGTTTGCGCGGTGGACTAGTTACGCGGCGCCGACCCGGCGTGACACGCGCGGCGGCGATGATGTGGCGCCAGTGGCACCGAGGTGGTCGCCACGCCAAAGACGGCCGACGGTGGCGCACGGTGATCGGCGGTCGCCGGCGCACTGATACGCGCGCGCCGGTGATGGGTGCAAGAGAGAGGAGGTTCGTGCGATCTCGGGTTACCAGCGGCGCGAGCGTGGCGGAAGGTCGCCGGCGACGGCTTTTGCGGCGGCGGCGCGGTCGCCGACGAGGAAGACGATCCCGAGGTTCTCCGGTGAAGTGAATGACGGCAGCCGCACGGGCGAGGCGATGACGCTGGTGCCGACGGCGGGACGAAGAGCTTCGGCGGCGCCGAACGGGAAGAACCGCAGGCTTCACCGCGAAGATCTTCGACCGGGCGCTACGGCGGCGGAGGAGCTATGTGGATGGCGGCGTTGAGGTGTGGGGTCAATGCGTCCCGAGCACCTATTTATAGGGCGCGGCGTGGTCGAGTTGCCGTGGAGCTCAAGAAGGTCCGCGGCGTACCGCGGAGCGAAACGGGATTCACGCGAGAAGAAGGAAGGAAAGGGCCGTGTCGGGGTGGAGAAGATCGTGGATTTTAATGCGCGCGATATTACGGACTTTAGATCGGGATTGCGCCGAGTATGGAAGGTCTCCATTCCGCATCAATGGCGGATCGCGCAAAGAAGGAAAGGGAAGGAGGAAGAAAGGAAAGGAAGACGATGGCGGTGGGTCGTCCGATTTTGATCTGACGGAGGAGATAGAAGGTGCGAAACGGTAAGTGGGGGTTCGTGGTAGCCGTTGATCCCGATCGGCACCGAGGTTAGAAGGGCGGCGGTAAGTGGAGGTGAGCTAAGCCGCTGGATCGATCCAACGGTGGATGGGGTGGCGCGCGCGGCGAGGGGCCACGGGGTGCATGCGCGCTGCATGAAGTGGATCGGGCCGAGTGGGTTTTACCAAACACTATTTGGGTATTTTCTTTTGATTTTCGAATTAAGTAATTGCTGATAATTCAATTAAGGTTTAGAATATAGCAACTTAAGTCCAAAATTCGAGAAAATTCACGTAAATTCTCTGAATATTTGGGACTTAAGAAAATATTTCCACTATTTGTGGTGATATATTTTGCACATAAATTTGTTTAGCTTTAAATTAATTAAGGAAAGCTTTTGAAAATTCCAGAAAATCCACAAAATACATAAGTTTTAATTTCTTCAAAATTTGGGCTGTTACAGAAGACTTCGCAAAAAAATTAATCATTTTTTAAGCTCAGTTTCTATATTTAAAAAATTCTGGAAAAAGCCAGGATGTCATTCATTTAATTTTTCGATGCTCGCGATGTTATTTACCAACCCGAGACAAATGGAGTGTCATTCCTCCGATTACGCTCTAACACGATGTTATTGACCTAATTTCCCATTTTTTTTCTTAGTTCTGCCCTTCTGATGGTTATTTATAGGCTTAACGACTTGTGGCAAGATTAAATTAACTAATAAAGATAGAAGTCCGACGGATAGGATTTATTAGAATCCGCTGCTAATAAATCGTTGATAACCAAAGCATCTGGGAATTTTTTTTTTCACAAATATGGTTGACACTCCTTTTTCTATGTTTACAACTGAAGCTGGAGGGCTCATCATAGATGGTTTTTTAATAAGAATCGTCTGTGATTACAGACATCACAAACGGTTTTTAATAAGAACTGTCTGTGATTACAGACGGCACAGACGGTTTTTAATAAGAACTGTCTGTGAGAATTCAATCTTTTGGCTCACGTCGCGATGCGTCTTTTCATCTCGCAAGCCGACGTTACTCTTCGTCTCGCGTGCCGATGTTATGATGCGTCTCTTCGACGTTTTATAAGAATGATCATCGCGCGCTATGGTGAGCACGTATGGTATTGAATACGTACGCCATGGTGAGCACGCGGAGCATGACGGCGAGGACCAAGATGAGGAGGTCGGTGATCGCCGTCACTCTTCTTCACGATGTCATCGTCCACATCGTTGGCCTCGTGGACGCAAGCTCTCCTCAGCCCATGGTTGACCTCTGCAGCCTACGAGCCACGTACGTATTCTGTTCTTTTATTTTTGTAGGTCTGAAAGGAGTCAGTATTCTATTATGTTTTTGTTTAGAGCCAGTTTCTGAAGATGACTATAGCGTATCATCCTAGTTGTCGAAAAGCTTCAGGTCTTCGTTTTGGTTTCAGGTTCTGATAGATAACCTGATTGTAATTCCTTTGAAAATCTATAAAAAGGAGAAAAATCGAAAAGTCGTATCAGTTGATATGGCGCAAAAAAATATCGTGTAGATTTCGTTGTGTCCAATATCCAGTTCTGAACTAAATTTGACTAGCAACAACGACCTTAATTTGGTCTTTTAATTTTCTCTTATTGAGTAATTCTTGTATTAAGATTTTGTCGTCTTGAATTTTAGTTGCAAGGCTATGTACAAGGCGTCCAAGGAGCGTGCCGTGGGGAGGCGCGTGGCACTGGAGCGAGAGGAGGCGATTATGTGGCAGGACAACGAGTGCTACCTCGCCGTCGTCAACCACCTGGCCGGCTCTGGCAACCCGGAGACCTGTTTCATCGTTGGCCTCGCGCTTGTCTTCGCACCCCAAGACATGCAGCGTGGCCTTGTGTTCCTTGAATGGACGGTCGTCGCGGGCCACAAGGTCGCTGCCTACGTGCTCGGCCTCCTCCTCTACACAGCCAGCGAGACGCGCGACGTTGGGAAGCACTACATCAGCCAGGTCGAGGGCGAGCTGGCTGACGGCGGGTGCGAGACGGCCAAAATGACCAACCGGGAGTGGAGGCGGTGCTAGAGGCTCGCTGCGGACATGGTCCAGGCGGCAACATGGAAGAAGATGGCTGGGCCGGGTGTGGGCGTTGTCGGAGGATTACCATGGGTGCACGAGCACCAACTGCGGCGTGGAAGGGTGGGACGACTACGCCATCTTCTACAGCTATGACTGCAAGATTAAGCATGAGTATGCCAATTTCTTTGCAGAGGTGTTGAACTACTTGCCGTAAAATTTGCGGTTTTAGGATAGTTTTTGCAAATATTCATATATAATTCTTTACTAATATGTGAATGTGTCATATGTTCTGAATTTTTATTTATGTATGAATATTAGCTTATCTTCGTCTGCGATAATATCGCTTCAGCTCCCCGGTGAGTTTCTTTGTCGCCGAATTTATTCCTTGTTTTATAAAAAGGATCATCCGCCATCGAAGATAATCATCCCCACATATAACTCTACTATATATACTTCTAAAGCAGAAATGGCCTACCATATCACAAACAAAATTGGCATATAAATATGTAATTTCCTCATGTCATGTAAATGTATACATGATAATATGCTCAAAACATAGAACTTGAGAACAACCATATAGAACCATCTATGATAATTATCACTGACAGTTCCATAATAGAACCGTCTGTGATATCCCTTTATTAATAGGAGTCCGCTAGGGTTTGCGCCCTAACTCGTCACTCCCTAGCACCCTTACTCTCGCCCGTTCCCCTCCCCACTCGAGTGCCCCCGACCTCGACGCTACCGCCCAAGCCTCCTCCCCGACGGCCGCCCCAAGTCGCACCTTCTCCCCGACCCCGTCGCCGACGCTGCCCTTCTTCTCGTCGCCGCCGGTTGTGACACCATGGTTCACTACACAAGACACTCTTATCGTAAGAGTCTTGTGCAGTGTCACCGTCGTGACACAACTACGATGGCGTCGCCGCCGCCACCGGTCGAATCGACCTCCCCCGGCCAAATCCACCTCCCCGCCGCCAGATCTGCCTTCCCCTCTTTGACCTCCCCCGACTACCTCTCCATTCTTTGTTGCTTCAATTTTTGGGTTTTAGTTTGACTTGTTTATTGATATGGGTTGTTGTTGCTTATGTATACATGAAGGAGATGGGTGAGGTGAGCTACTGCCAGTGGTCGATTTGCCGGTTTCACTGGGGTAACTACTCCCCTTTACTCTCTATCCCTTTCCCTCCCCTTGCTCTGTGATATGGGTGATGAATGATGTGGGCTATGGTGGGTGTTCTGTGATGGTTGGATGATATGGGTGGGTTCTCTGTGATATTGGTTCGTGAGATGTGGACATCAGTCTTTACACATACAAAATTTTTCATTCTCTTTTGTTTCAGTTTTTGGGTTTGAGTTTGACTTGTTTACTGATGTGGTTTGTTGTTGCTTATGCATACATGAAGGAGATGGATGTGGTGAGCTACTACCGATGGTCGATTTGCCAGTTGCACTAGGGTAACTACTCCCCTTTAGTCTTTATCCCTTTCCGTCCCCTTGCTCTGTGATGTGGATGATGAATGATGATGTGGGCTATGGTGGGTGTTCTATGATGACTGGATGATATGTGTGGGTTCTCTGTGTATGATATTGGTTCATGAGATGTGGTTCGGATGGGGCAAAATATCAACCTTTACACATACAAATTTTTGTACACGTAACTAATCTTATGGTATGTTTCTATATATATGGTATTCTACTTTTGAAAGCTGCAATTAACTTTTCAGATTTGTAAAGGTTGGGCTAATTTGTAAAGCTGCAATTAACATACAAATTTCTAGAATCTTTACCTAGTTTGTGCCTTTGATCATCAATTATTTATTAATTTGTGTGTATTCAATTCCAAAATAAGACCAAATGAGTCAAAACTACTACAACACCTCTTCACCTGTCTCTCGCCATTCATTTCATCTTTGTCTGTGTAACTGTGTTCATGCCAGTCAAGTTCTCCTCCCTTACGTCCCAGGCACGTCCTACTATTCCATTCCTGATCTCTTCTTTATAAAATCTCCAAGCAGTGGTTGATTGTGCCTTTAAAACCTACTTAAATTGTATGGTGATATCTCTTTATCTATTTGAGTAACCTACTTAAATCGTATGGTGATATCTCTTTATCTATTTGAGTATACTCTAAAAATGATTATAGGATACCCCAAAGTGAGTTCCATGAAAAAATTTATTAAAGTCCACCTTTTATTACAATATTTGTGTACATACTTCTTTTTATATATGAAAAAGGGTATATAGCAAAAATAAAGAGCTCCAATAAATTTTTTTCAATCAAATCGCGTTGGAGTATATTATAATTGGTATTTAAGTATACTGAAAGTGATAAAGAAATATAATATATTCGTTTAAGTGGTATATTCGAAGTGGGAGTACATACTCCCGGGAATACGAAACGGGTGTGTGTGTGTGTGTATATATATATATATATATATATATATATATATATATAGTTCGTAGTCCCTAGCCATTTTGGGGGGGGGGGGTCGTCAAGAGGATGAGACAACAGACTTTAAAGGCACAAACAGCCACTGTTTGGAGACTTTATAGAGAATATATATCACAGACGGTTTCATCTACAAACCGTCTGTGATAGTCAGCTATCATAGATGATTCTGAGTTAATAACCGTCTGTGATAGTTTACATCATGGACGGTTCGAAAACCGTCTGTGATGATCTCATATCATTACTGGCCCATAACTTCAGACGGCTCACGAAACCGTCTGTGATGACATTTTTGAACCGTCTGTGAAGACCTTTTCTGTAGTAGTATTATGGCAGTTAGAGCCAGTTGGACAGCTAGAGCCCTACCCTGTGAACCTTGGCGGTTAGAGCCTTCATGCTAGTGGCAGGCAGCTAGAACCTTCTCTAGTGTATCAGTTTATGTATCTCTTTACTTATTGAAACTACATTTGTCAAATGTGCTTTATGTAAAATGTTTAAAACTTAAAATATTGCTTTGTGCAAAAGAACCCTATAAACCCAATTGTTAAAGCTATGCATATGCATATTTTTCAAGACTCGCGGAGTACTTTATGTACTCACATGCTACATCCAAAACAAATCTTAGAAGTCTACAATGATGCCGGGGACGACTACGACTTCTACGCCTGTGGGTTTGACAAAAGATATCCGGAGTATTAGGCCGCACTCACTAATCGAATGCCGGTGGACAATTTGATGGGCCATCGCTCGGAGTTTATTTTTGTTGTTTTCCACTGTGTAAGACTTAAGGTCTTTGGACCTCTTTTGTAATAAGTAGCCTTAAGGTCGGTACCTTGTTGTTACTTTTATGTTAATCGTGATTCGAACTGGTTATCGACATTGTTTTCACTGTGTGCACTAGCTACTGATTTGGAACTGATGTAAAAATACATAGATGGTTCGGATTCAAAAGTCCAGTTCCAACAATATAATATCTGCAAGAGAAAGACTTGGTTCATCTACAGTCAAGTTGGTCTAGGAGAGGAAATTGTGACCAACTACCTAGCAACAAATGGACCATTCAAGAGGGTACAATCCAAACCCCCACACAACTTAAGTGGCCAGTGGAATTGTTCAGAACACTTGTCCCTGATATGTCAAAGCATGAATAACTCAGGTGTGCCGAATCTAGTTTTGGCTGTGAGATCATTCTAGAATCTGCCGAAATGGTCGAATGCGCATGTAAGAAACTACTTCAAAGACGCGTCGAAGATTTCTCACGCACAAGAATTTTATTGGAAGATAGATCTGATATAACATGTAAAAGTCAATTACAGATGTGGATATGTATATTTTACACCACGCATTTATAACCACATGTAAAGCTTCAATTACTGATTCCTTGCAGCAAAGAACTTCTGTCAGGTCCTTGCTCCTGAGTAAAATGGCTGTTGACATTACGAGATGTTCACGAACTTGGTTTGGTCAGAATATTGAAAAGTTCAACGAAGCAAGACTGTCACTTGCTGTGTGCGACAAATCTGTCTGAAATTTAGAGCTAAGAGTTTGAGATAGCAAGTAACTGTACGTTGACAAAGACGCTACAGAACAGTGCAACCATTCATTACAGTGGCATGAACGGCCGGCAAGAACTAGTCCATATTGACCTGAAGTCCCGAAGCACACACAGCTCTGCTACGATCAGTGAATAGTTGAGATGTCTTTTTTTACAAGTGAATAAAAATAATTGAGATTTTGACATTGCAAATTCCGAAAATTACTGAAAATGTGTGTGCTTCACCTTTCATCCGATTTCACCGCCGTGGTTACGAACTAAACAACCTATATAAGTTCTTAACATGCATTGCAATGTATAATTGTAAATCGGCGAACACATCTGGGATCATGTTTTCTCGTGCAGGACATAAATATTTGATAATGTAGAATTGATTTTCTGATATGGCTGCGTCAAGAACTCAGAATTTCTGCCAGGATTGAACTTCTAGCCTGACTTTTTTATGGACATAAAAGTTCCATATATGTGTACAAATCCAGCTAATTCTTCAGAAAATGAGAAGAAAGACGCCAGTAAATATTTAGGCACTGTATGAACCAGATTTCAGCAGGAATCTTTTAAGACCAAATCTAAAAAATTTCGTTGGGTAGAAAAGTCATAACTTGGATTTGTGTTCTTCAACATTGCAGCCCATTTGGCAGAGTCATGATCCATGAACGTCATGATCCATGTGGTAAATGGTAACCATCAGTATACGGCGGGACAAGGATCCTTCTTTTGTTGAGAGCAAGACCTTGTCATTGTGTGCTAAAAAGCTACATACTTGTTTGCTTTGATCTTTTTAACCAGAGAAACGATCAATTCTTGCCTTATTTTGGTCCTCTACTGGTTCAAATGGATTGTTATCTTAGTGGCGTTTTTAAGAAACTTTCATTACGAGCTAGGCCATTTGTGTTTTAATTTGTCATATTCATGAGTTTCAATAGAGGGGCTTGTTGGAGATATGCCCTAGAGGCAATTATTGAGATGATTATATTTCGTTATGTTCATAATTTATTGGATAATATGTTATCTTGAAAACCAAGATAACATATTATCCAATAAATTATGAACATAACGAAATATAATCATATCTATGATCGTCTCTAGGGTATATCTCCAGCAGTCTCCCACATGCACTAGAGTCAATCCTTTAAGTATCTAATACCAATAGCTCTTGTGTGCGCCTCATCTTTTGGCTGTGTGAGAGGCTTTATCAATGGATCAGTAATATTTAAATCCGTGTGTACTTTGTATATCTTTACATCTCCTCTATCCACAATATCGCGAATAAGATGATAGCGTCTGAGTATATGCTTGGACTTCTAATGGGATCTAGACTCCTTAGCCTGCGCAATGGCTCTATTATTATCATAATAGAGATTCATTGGGCTCGAGGCACTCAGGCCCTCGAGACCATACCTAATTCAGCAATAGAATTCCTTATCCAAACGCTTTCCTTTGCAGCTTCAGAAGCCGCAATGTACTCGGCCTCCGTCGTAGAATCAGCAACCGCCTTTGCTTGGAACTTTTCCAGCTCACTGCTCCTCCATTCAAAATGAATACAAATCTAGATTGCGAACGATAATCATCTTTATCGGTTTGGAAGCTTACATCGGTGTAACCATTTACAATGAGCTCTTCATCACCGCCATAAACTAGAAATGCATCCTTAGTCCTTCTCAAGTACTTAAGAATATTTTTCACAGTTGTCCCAGTGACTTTCACCGGGATCAACTTAGTATCTGCTTGTAACACTTAGAGCATATGATACATCTGGTCGAGTACATATCATAGCGTACATGATAGATCTAATAGCTGAAGTATATGGAATACCATTCATATGGTCTTACTCATCAGTTGTCGAAGGACACTGACTTTTGTTAAGACTTATGCTATGTGACATAGGCAAGAACCCCTTCTTGGCTTCCTGCATGTTGAATCGTTCAACACCTTGTCAATATAAGTACTTTAGCTTAATCCAATTAGCCTTCTTAATCGAACTCTATATATAGATCTTTATTCCTAAGATATATGCTGCCTCTCCTAGGTCCTTTATAGAAAAACTATTTTCAATGAGGCCTTAACGGATTCCAGCATAGGAATGTCATTCCCAATCAATAATATGTCATCCACATATAATATTAGGATTACAAGTGCGCTCCCACTAATCTTCATGTAAATACAAGGTTCTTCTTTGTTCTTGACGAAACCAAATCTTTGACATTCTCATCAAAACGTATATTCCAACTTCGAGATGCTTACTTAACCCATAAATGGATTTATGAAGTTTGCACACTTTACTAGCATTCTTTGGATCGACAAAACCCTCAGACTATATCATGTACACATCCTCACTTAGGTTTCCATTAAGGAAAGCCGTTTTAACATCCATTTGCTATATCTCATAATCAAAATATGCAGCAATAATTAGAATGATCTGTACAGATTTAAGCATTGCTACCGGTGAGAAAGTCTCATTGTAGTCAACTCCTTGAACTTGTTGAAACCCTTTTCTGACTAGTCGAGCTTTATGAATGTAAATATTTTTATCCATATCAATTTTTTCTTATAGACCCATTTGCACTCAATGATTTTAACACCATAAGGCTGATCGATTAGGTTCCAAACGTGATTGTCTCCCATGGAGTCTATCTCGGATTTCATGGCTCGAAGTCATTTCTCAGAGTCTAGGCCCATCATCTCTTCCTTATAAGTCACAAGCTCATCGATGTCTAACAACAATATATCACGCGAATACGGAGCAAGTACTTTGCGCATCCTATCTGACCTTCATAGATTTGGTGCTTCCCCGACCAGGGTATCTCCGATTGCGGGTTTCCCAACCACATTTTCCCCTTATTAGGGCGTCTGTAGCAAGGCCCTCCCCAAGTGGTGTTTCTCGACCCTCTTCGAGTTGCACGGTTTTCCCACTAGCCCTTCTCGAGAGAAACTCTTTCTCTAGAAAGACACCGTTTCGAGCGACAAATACTTTGCCCTCTTCACGGTTGTAGAAGTAATATCCTTTGGTTTCCCTAGTATATCTTATAAATAAGTATTTATCTGACTTGGGTGTGAGTTTATCAGACGTTAAACGTTTAACATAGACATCACATCCCCAAATCTTTAGAAAAGACAAACTAGGACTCTTTCTAGTCCATGTCTCATATGGTGTCTTATTCACTGATTTAGATGATACACTATTTAAAGTGAAAGCGACAGTTTCTAGAGGGTAACCCCAAAAAGACAATGGCAGATCTTATTGGCTCATTATCGTCCGATTACGCCGCTCGAACACCCCATTCCACTATGGAATGCCCGGTGGTGTAAGCTGTGGGACAATACAACATTACTTCAAATGACCAAATTCAAGGTTTAAATATTCACCTCCATGGTCAGATCGTAAAAATTTGATTGTCTTGCCAGGTTGATTTTGTACCTCACTTTGGAACTCCTCGAACTTTTCAAAGGATTTCGACTTATACCTTATTAAGTAGATATATCCATATCTACTAAAGTCATTGGTGAAAGTAATGAAGTACTGAAAACCACCTCTAGCTGTCGTGCTCATTGGCCCACACACATCTGTATGTACGAGTGCCAGCAAGTCAGACGTCCTCTCAGTTCATCCAGTGAAAAGGCGCCTTAGTCATCTTTCCAAGTAGACAAAATTCACACGTTTTAAATGTTTTCAAATCAAATGAGTTTAGAAGTCCATCACCATGGAGCTTATTCAAACGTTTCTCACTTATGTGACCCAAACGACAATGCCAAATAAAAGTGGAATTTATATTATTAGACCGAAACCTCTTCGCATTAATATTATAGACCGGTGCATCATCAAGATTTAAAATAAACAGCCCATTCATAATAAGAGCATAGCCATAAAATATGAGCAACCGATCCGGTATCAAATACCCAAGAGTTAACGGAAGAATTAGCAAGGAAAACATATATAAAATTAATACCTGAAGTGGAAGGTTTAGTCCCACCATTTTTTTCCAGATCAGTCAGGTATTTCTTGCAGCTCCTCTTCGAATGGCCTCGCTCTTTGCAGTAAAAGTATTCATTCTCTAGAGTCAGGCCGGGCTTAGTCTTGGGCTTAGGTTTGTTAGTATGGATTTCATCCAAAGCTTTAGCTTTACCCTTTCCTTTGACCCAAGTCTTAGCCTTCTTCTTGAAGCTTGTACTCTTTTGCACCATCATCACATAGCTGTTGCTTTTCTTAACGTTGTCCTCTGTAGTCTTGAGTATCATATGCAGCTTGGTGAGATTCTTGTCTAAGCCATTCATATGGAAGTTTAGAATGAATTGGCCATAGCTTGCACGAAGCGAGGCAAGAATCAAGTTAGTAGCCAGCTCTTGGCTAAGGGGAAAACAAAGTTTTTCTAAGCTCTGTGTGTAACCAACCATCTTGATCACATGAGGGCTCACCGGACTACCCTTAGCTAGCTTACACCCAAACAAATTCTTCGAGATCTCATATCTCTCAGTTCTTGCTTGTGTCTCAAACATGCATTTGAGCACGACGATCATATCGTAGGCCTGTATGTTCTCAAACTGCTTCTAAAGGTCTGAGTTCATGGCAGCAAGCATGAGACAGCTAACATCAAGGGACTCATCACATGCCTTTTTATAGGCGTTTTTAAGAGCAGCAATAGTATTTTCAGCAAGCACTTCTGGAATTGGTTCCTCTAGAACATGTTCCTTTTTATCTTGCCTAAGAATAATTCTTAGGTTACGGGACCAATCCGCAAAATTTGTTTCATTCAATTTTTCTTTATCAAGTATCGAACGTAAAGCAAAACTGGAGGTGCGTACAACAATTGGTGCCATGATCTACAACATAAAATATGTAAAAACTAAGACATATGTTCAAGAAAAGTAACTTCTATTAAACAATTTAAAAAAGATACTCCCACTAAATTCCATATCCCTCTTGTGACATTTAGTGATTCAAGACCCACAATCAGTTAATCTATTAGTGAGCTTTAGCATCACTATTAGAAAATTGGTGAAATTAGTAAGCAACCCTTTGCTAGTCATATCTCTATATGACTCTTGTTGTTGGGCTACATCTCTATGCCCCTGCGCCTAACCCTATGCCCCAATGTCTATAATCATTATAATGACCTTGTCAAGTTTAACCAATACTATGTGTGTAAGTGTTCGACACAAATCCATCTAGTCAAGGAAAGTTAATGGCACTCTACTTTAACAAGACCTACTATTAAAATACATGACTTTGGATGGTGCAGCTAATTGGAAGGGCATCAATTTAGCTTAATATTATGTGAGAAAATTTTACTTCTACCATGGTAAAACCATTCGGAGCAACTAAATAACATGTATAGAAATAAATGAACAAGAATATAAAGGCATTCACAGACAATCACATTGTATCGTGATATAGTATGGCCCTTCCACATGGTGATCTCCATCGCCGTGCTTCCTGTTCGCCATGTCTCTAAGTGGCTGATTCCTCTAAGTACTCCCACTAAGCCATTACTCCTAATAGCACTAGTAATAAAATATAAGGAGTGAAGAAGCATCACAAGTTGACACGCAGACCGTTATACAAATATAGACAGCCTTGGACTGCAATAAGCATGATACACAAGTCATGAACATTACACACATACATGAATCTCATGCATCATTCACATGCATCACATATGTAATGGGCCATACTATTCACAAAATCCTGCAAAAACAAGTTATGCATAGAATCGTATTCTATCTAACAGATGGTGTGAACTAGCAATACCAAAAACCAAGTTAAGATCCTAGTCCACAAGGGGGCAACCCGAACCAGAAGGGCGGCAGCCCTATCCATATACCAAGGTCCTTTTTGACAGTTCTAACTAATAACATGGACACATGTTAGCGAACATAAGGTTGGATCGGCCCACTATGAGACACTGTAAGAACGTTGTATTCTTATATGTCATCAGTTGGTCTCATTTACAATGCGTTTGCTATATCCTTAGACTTGAGGTCGTCGCACGTACTCGAGATGTGTAGTGACTTACTTAGGGGTTGCCAAACGCTACTCTATAACTAGGTAGTTATAAAGGTAGCTTTCGGGTTTATCATGGTACATGCGTCGAGGCATGGTCGATCAAGATAGGATTTGCCCCTCCATGCAACGGGAGAGATATCTCTAGGCCACTCGAGTGATCGGATTCTAGAAATGCATGACCATGCTATTCGTAGTTAAAGAGTTAACCGTAGTCGGGGAATTCGAGTCATGTGATTGAGAGAGAGTGGTCGAGTTAACCAACAAGGATGGCATGTACTCGCCTTGAATTCGACCGATATCGTGAGGCAAAGGAAAATACATATGATATTTGTTGAGGTTCGTCCGATGTGATCTTTATATATACTCGAGAGTCGGCATGTCCTGCTAAGAGCCACTACCGATTAGTGGACGAGTAGGAGTACTCGGGCCATGCCCAAGTATATGTGAACCTGTAGGGTCGCACACTTAAAGAGTTGGGACACATTGGATGGTGATCCGAATTCTTATGGGCCACGAGTTCCTAATGGGCCTCAAAGATCGAGACCCATCATGAATGCCTATATATAGAGGGGCGATGGCATAGGGTTAAGTGTGATTTTCGGAATTCCGAAACCCTAGCCGCCATGCCTCCCTTACCCAAAACCGCACAGCATGCGCTAGCACTCCGGCGCATGGTGTCCCCGCCCGTATGTGTGGATACCTTGGAGGCGTTGCGCGAGGCTTCAACGCTAGGACGATCTGCAATTTGTGATGGTTACGAGGAGCGCTTGGAGGAGGCACGAGACCAATACAACTACAACCGCACCGCACCAACGTGCTACATTGACTCTTCTTCTGCTGCGAATCTGAGTATCTAGTGGTAATCCGTGATCTATTACTAGCGAAGGTTCCTTGGTTACGGGGTAGATTTTTGAAATTGCGTTAGTGTAGCCTTCCGTGTTCCTTCATGGATTTCCACTTAAATAAATTTAAATCACCCCAATATTGACATGCTGTGAAATTCTATATAACTAAAATTGGCTATAGTATGTGTCTGACCAATATGAAAGGGTGATATAAAGGTGTGCGGCGTGCCATATATAATTGTGGTTGCAAAGTGCAAACCAAATGATTAAAAAAACTCAAAGTTTCCTAATTAAGTTGAGTGTGGCCTAGTGTGGCTGCTAATCTGCTCATGCTTATATATGGAGCTAGCTAGAACGAAATTCACATGACTTCATCATATTTTAATTAATTAATATGTATATATGGCAGGAATGACGTCGAGCGGTTGGCAATTAAATTTATTTCCCCCCATTATTTGACTTTATATGTCCTTTTATTGAGTATTTGAAGATAGATATTCTGATTGGACCTTTTTGCTCTACTGTTTGCATTCTTTTATTCTTTTTCAGTTAACCACTAGCGCAAGTATATATTGAAGTCAACCCGAAGAACGGTCCAAACACCAAATTAAATGTTGGATCACATCGTACTCGTACCGGTCTGTATTATGTCGGGTGTAATCACCCGTTTTTACACATGCTGTTCTATTTTTTCCAATCGGTTACCTCTTAAATCAAGAGAAGCAAAGAGATCAGTGAGCTTTGACAAAGCATTCCGTACGTTTGCTTCGATTACATATCGGGGTTTCATCGATTTCCATGAAATGTTGGAGGCCAAGTAATATAATGCACACGTGATAATTACTGGAACCTTACGTGTAAGAATACCATTACATCGAGATGGCGTGCGTGTGACGTGTCGTCCTTTATATATACGTTCATACATTGCATTATTGCGAGGTACATACGAACATATATATATATATATATATATATATATATATATATATATATATATATATATATATATATATATTCCCAAGTGATATATATATCTTTGGCGTGTAATCTTAACTTTCCTACATTGTACTATATATTCCCAAGTGAACAATACAAATACTGTGCACGATTCTCCCAATTCTACGTGCACTACTACAAACAAAGTTATATCGACGCTTCATCACTGCAGGCGGTTCCAAAGAAGCCGTCAGATTTTCTCTATCTGACGGTTCCCTTTAGAACCGCTGTGATAGTGCCTCATCATCGCGCAGGCGGTTCTTATTACCAACCGTCAGGATACTTCGCGACGGTTCATAATAAGAACCGTCTGTGATAGTGCTCATCACGCACGGCTCCTTCTACCAACCGCCCGTGAAGTATCACGAGCGGTTGGTAGAAGGAGCCGTCGTGATGAGGACACTCATCACGCATTTGTTAGTATAACGAATCGTCTATGATACTTCGCGACGTTCGTGATACCAACCGCCGTTGATAATTATTTCATCGCTGCACGGTTGGGATTAACAACCGCCTCGTGATTTTGATTTTACTATGGCTTAAAATTTTCTTACTCTCTGATTTTACCATGACTTAGAGTTTTCCTTACTCTCTGATTTTACCATGACTTAAAATTTTCCTTACTCTGTGATTTTACCATGGCTTAAAGTAAGGAAAATTCCAAGTCATGGTAAAATCAGAGGTACCATAGCTTAGAGTAAGGAAAATTCCAAGTCATGGTATACCATGGCTTAGAGTAAGGAAAATTCCAATTCATGGTAAAATCAGAGATACCATGGCTTAGAGTAAGGAAAATTCCAAGTCATGGTATACCATGGCTTAGAGTAAGGAAAATCATGGTAAAATCGAGAGTAAGAAAATTTTAAGTCATGGTAAATCCAAATCACGACGGCTCTTAATACCAACCGTGCGTGATGAGAATACTATCACGCAGCGGTTCGATAAGAACCGCTCGTGATGAGTTATTTATCACGACGGTTTTGTATGAAACCGTCTGTGATTCGCAGCTATGGAATTTGAAAATTTTGAGCAGCGCGCGCGGGAGGCAAAATATGTCCTTATATATTATGGCCGACCTCCTCTGGGCGCTCAGTCTCGCACTCCGCGCCCGGTCCTCCTCTGGGCTCGGTCCTCCCTTGCTCCGGCAGTCCTCCTCCGAGCTCCGGCTGGTAGCTGCTCCTCCGGTCCTCCCGCAGCTCCTGGGCCCCGCTACACCTCCAGGCTCCGGTCCTCCCTTGCTCCCGCAGTCCCCAACCTTCGACATGGTCTTCCTCCCCAACATTTGAGAGTCGACACCGACACCAACGCTGACCTCCTCTAGTCCTCTGACGCCGACGCCGAGCTCCTCCGGTCCTCCTCCGACGTCGATGTCATTGGTACTTTGTATATGAGGTTCTATTAGATTGATCCAGATTTGTATGTATGAGCTTGTGGTACTTGTGTTAGATTCATATCCGATTTTGCTAGATTCTCCTCCGATTCTACATTGGTACTTGTGTATGATCGAGTGTATGTGTGTATCCATGAATCCATGGCTTGAGAAATTTATTGGGAGGCTTAGGAGTTGGGAATCCATGTATGTGTATCAATGAATCCATGTTTGGGAGGCTTGGAAATGGCGGTGTATGTGTATGAGTGTATCCATGAAAATGGCAATATTTTTTTGCAATAAAAAAGCTATCATGAGACGGTTTGGAACAAGAGCCGTCAGGAAAACAGTATCACTGAGCGGTTGAGAACAAGAACCGCTCGTGGATAATCAATATCACTGACGGTTCTTGTTCCAACCGCTGCGTGATACTATTTTCATAGACGGCTCTTGTTTCAATCGTCGTGATAGCTTTATCCTGACGCTCAAAACCGTCAGTGATAACCACTTTCGTTATCACAGACGTACTTTTACGTGCGGTTGGAAATCAAATTCGTGATGACGGTTCGAACCGCCTCGTGATGAGGTTTTCGTAGTAGTGGTGCTTTCATTTTTAATCTGTAATAGTAGTATGTCACTGCATGCAGTAGCATAGGTTTATGTGCTCGCCCTTTCGAATTGTACAAATTATATATATATATATATATATATATATATATATATATATATATATATATATATATATATATATATATATATGAGTACCATACCATTTTCCTATATATATATATATATGGAAAAAATTGGCTACAGGGTACTCAAATTTTGCGTATTTGGCTATTGGACATCCAAAAAACGTGATGCGGCCAAAAGACACTAACATTTTGTGTAATTTTGCTGTAAGACACTAAGCCGATTATTATATTATTTTCGGGTGGGAGAGGAGAGAGAAAACACACGTAATATCCCTTTTGCCCTTCGGTCTCCTTCCTCTTCTCTCCCTCTTCTCTTGGCCCACTACCCGCCGCATGCTCGTGTACGCCCTTGCGCCCCTCGGCTCGCCTCTGCGCCTCCCTTTCCCTGCTTGCGCAACCCCCGGCTCACTGCTACTGGCTTCCACCGGCTCGGCCCATGGCGCCACCGCCGCGCCCCAACGCCGACTCACCACTCTAGCGAGCTCCTTCCCCGGCCGCCACTGTCATCATGTGCCCCAAGAACCAAGGAAGCTTCCCCCTATCCGAAATGTCTTTAGTCCACCGACACCGCTGTATTCGGCCTCCCCCTTCACCTCCAGCCGGCACTTCCTCCGCAGCCGTTCATCGCCCTCCGACCACCCCCGGCACTCCCTCTTGTCCCATTGAGCTCCTCATCCCATGTTCTAGCCCATGCCCCTCCCTTGTCCTCTCCACGCCGCCCCACCGCCGGCTTGCCGCGCGCTCAAGGCGCCACCGCCGCCACTAGCTCCACGGCCGCCGCACTGGGTCTCCTCCTCCGCCGCCGTTGTCTCCCCTAGGGCCACTAGCCTCTAGGTGACCCATTCCAGCCCTTGCCTGGCGTCGCCGAGCTTCCCTTCGCCGGCGGCGAGCCCCAGGCCGCAAGCCACCGTGGCCTCCTCTGCTTGTCTGAGCTTCAGACCAAGCGCTGTGCAAGCACCATTAATTAACATAATCTTGGTCTTAAGGATTAATGATGGCTTAACTACTGGTTTAATATTGCCTTGACCCAATGCCATGTGGGACCCAAGGTGTAATGCAATAGATTAATTCCTGTTTTTCTCTGTGTATGAATGACAAGTGGGCCCGAGTGCTAAATGCACAGTCCAAGCCCCCATGGACCCGTGAACCAACACCTGTGGGCTCGGTCCACGCGCTGTGGCCGTGAGCCAAGTTCTATGAATTGAGGGTATTGAGGATATTTTACAAAGTTTCTCTCTCCAAATCACTCGAATATATTATTTTAATGAGGTCGGTGTCCTACAGCAAAATTACACAAAATGTTAGTGTCTTTTGGCCGCACCACGTTTTTTGGATGTCCAATAGCCAAATACGCAAAATTTGAGTGCCCTGTAGCCAATTTTCCATATATATATACACACACCACTTAAACAAATATATTATACTTCTTTATCACTTTTATTATACTTAAATACCAATTATAAGATACTCCAATGCGCCTTGATTAAAAAAAATTCATTGGAGCTTATTATTTTTGCTATATACCCTTTTTCATTTGTAAAAGAAGTATATACAAAAATTTTGCTATAAAAAGTGGATTTTAATAATTTTTTTTTTATGAAACTCACTTTGGGGTATCTTATTATCATTATTGGAGTATGTTCAAATAGATAAAGAGGTATCATCATACGATTCAAGTGGTATATGAGACGCATGCACATTACTCCCAAGAGTACCATACCATTTTCATATATATATATATATATATATATATATATATATATATATATATATATATATATATATATATATATATATATATATATATATATATATATATATATATATATATATATATATATATATATATATAGAAAACCTTTTCTACTCCCTAGTAGTTACTCCCTATTCCGTATCTCACATATCTCACAACGTAGGGAGTATCTTGCGCAACCGATAGTATGTATGTGTAGTATACGAGTATATAAGACCATATAGGTGGTATTTACATATTTTCAGAGGTGGTATGTACAATTTTTAGAAATACTCCTTTTTATGTGCGAATATGAAGGTATTTACAAAATATGCTAAAAACTATGGACTCTCTTGCAAATTTTTCGTGTAGTTCACATTGGAGTATCTTATAATTAGTATATGAGTATACCCAAAATGATAATGGAGTATAGCAAGTTCTTTTAGGTGGTATATCAAAGGTGGGAGTAACTACTCCCGGAAGTAGAAAGTATTTTTCCTATATATATATGTATATATATATACATATATATATATATGTATATATGTATATATATATATATATATGTATATATATATATATATATGAAGCCTTTTTTCTACTCTCAGGAGTAGTTACTTCCTATTCTGTATCTCATAATGTAGAGAGTATCTTGTGTAACCGAGAGTATGTATGTGAAGTATACGCGTATATAAGACCACCTAGGTGGTATTTACACATTTTCATGGGTGGTATGTATAATTTTAAGATATACTACTTTTTATATGCGAATATAAAAGTATTTACAAAATTTACTAAAAACTAGGAAACATTTTTGCTACTCCCAAATGTAGTTACTCCCTGTGCATCTGCCGTTGATCATCCATGAGAATCCTACTTTCTGATCGGGTACGTGGATGCAAATAACACCAGTAGCAAATCCACTAATTATGGATTAGTTTAATTACCTACTTCCGAGATTTCCGGCCGGCACAATTGGATCACGTGGTCAGCGGCCAAGAGATGTGGGGTGTGCGACGTATTTCAGATTTTAGATTTTTACCTCCTAGCTTTGATGCAACCGGTTACCGGTGCAAGATACTACGTACTACGTACTACCATCTACTATCTTTATTTTTTTCTCAAAAAAAATTCTACTACCTTTATTTCAATTGAACTTTAGAAAAGCACTTCACCATGTGTATGTGCGATTCTTCATACTTTAGCTAGTTCTTTGATACCATGTGTATTCTTGTATAGTTCGTTGAAAACTAATATAATATTATGTTACCATGCCATCAGAAACAAAATGGAGTATATCTGTCACGTAACCCATAAGACATTTTACAGTTTGGATGTACGGGAGTATCTCCGTATGGGAGTACACAAAATTTGGGGACTGTATCAGAACTAGTGTACTTAGGAAGTATGTATACGTTTTGTTTTGCGAAGAGGAAGTATGCATACTAGGAGTATCCGTACATGCTATTTGTTATTATATGAAGAATGTTCATAAAATTATTCAGTTCATATGGGAAGTATTGACTTGGAAAAACATTATACTATATACTTGCTTATGAAAAAGGACCCAATAGGAGTATGTATACTCTATACCACTTTTCAAGCCAGGATTGAAGGGTGGATGACGAATGTAAGACCATATAGTTATTGGTTCGGGTCTCTTCTATCCGTGATTTTTAGGCTCGTTAGGCTCGGAAAGACGCACGAATCTCATCAAGGATTAAAGGGTAGATAAATAGGAATAACTACACTGAAAGTAGATAGTATATATATATATATATATATATATATATATATATATATATATATATATATATATATATATATATATATATATATATATATATATATATCATACTCCACTGAATATACCACTTAAAGCGCATATATTATACTATTTATCATTTTCAAGATACTTAAATACTAATTATGAGATAATTCAATGCGATTTTATTGAAAAAATTTCATTGAAACCATTAGTTTTTTTGCTATATACCCATTTTCATATATAAAAGAAGTATACACACAAATTTTGCTATAAAAGTGAAAATTAATGAATTTTTTCATGGAACTCACTTTGGGGTATCCTATAATTATTATTGGAGTATGCACAAATAGATAAAGATATCATCATACGATTTAAGTAGTATATGAGAGGTGGGAGTACGCACTCTCAGGAGTATATATATATATATATATATATATATATATATATATATATATATATATATATATTTGTGTGTGTGGAATAAAAGTAGCTAGCTAGCCGGCTAGCTAACATGCATGCAGTTCGAGCGAGCGACCCGGCCGGTCAAGGGCCGGAAGAGGAAAAGGAGGAGCACGCGACGCGACCACCTCCATGCTAGCAGCCTGCAGGGGATTGCGCGCGCTATGCTTGACTTCTCTCTATCACACCAGCGGCCGCATGCGTATACGTCATGGTCCATCGGCTTCATTAATTCATTCATTGCAGGTCGTCCCGGCCAGGGGCGAAGCTTCCCGGAAGGGAATTCCTGGGGAGGGTCTCACGTGAGGCTCCTGCCCGGGCCGTTGGATCAGGGACGGTGGGGTGAAATGGAGGGAGATGAAGAGGCCTCCTGTGGGACGGGGTCCCAAAAATTTATTTTCAAGCTTCCCCTCCCTCGCATGGGGCGCTGAAGCACCTGACGAAATTTATCCGTGGTATCCATAGTACCCCACTACTACTTATATATAATTATGGTTATTTGTGCAACGGTATATGTCTAGTAACGATGTATTGTTTCTACTGTGTTTTGTATTTTTTTAATTATGTATGAATTTTGATTATACAAAACTGTTCAACATATGTTATGTAAGTTTGTCTTGTGTTAGCTTTAACCTCAGAGCATCTTCTCTATTTTCGTTGTGGCTTCGCCGCCTGTTCCAGTGGCCGTGTGGATATATGTATATATATATATATATATATATATATATATTAATATATATGATGCGCTTGTACATACGTAATCTCATCTCTGGTGTAATTTATATACAAGCTCCCACGCATGCAGCTGCAGTACAGGTGGAGTTGTATTGGACGGAATACTTATTCAAACCGTCCTTCCAATTAATATACCACCCATGCATGCATGCATGCACGATCGATGCACATACATACATAGCTGCCTATAAATACGTGTGCATGCATGTGTGCTACTATTCTATACTGCTACTACAAGCTTACAACACACATTGCTGGCCAAGCTTGTGTCCTCTCAAACCCTAGCTAGCTAGCTTCAGTTACTGGCCGGCCGGCGCCATGGATATGCGAGACCCAGCAATGACGCACATCGATATCAAGTTCTCAAGCTGCCGTGGCGTCTCCTTCGAGGTCAAGCCGTCGCCGGCCGGGCCCTCGCCGCCACAGGCAGTCCCCGGCGCCGGCCGATGGGTCTGGTTCCCGCTGCCGTTCAACCGCGAGCGCTCCTCCGGGATCTCTCCCGCGGCGCCGGAGTCTCACGTCTTTGGCAGGTCGCGGAGCCGCGCGAGCAGCCACTTCTGCGACCTCGAGATCGGCGTCGATGAAGAGCACGATGAGACCGGCACCGACGAGGAGATGGCTGTTGCCGCGACAGCTGCGGCCATTTCTGACGTGCCGAGCGCGTCGGCTAAGCATGTGAAGGCGTCATCGTCGGCCGCGCCCTCCAGGCTCGGCGTCATACTGCTCGACGAGGGCTTGTTCACCGTGTACAAGCTCCTCTTCGTGCTGTGTGTCGTGCTCAACGCGGCAGGGCTCGCGCTCGCCGCGACGGGCCACTTCCCTTATGCCAAGCGGCACGCCGCCATCTTCGCCATTGGCAACATCCTGGCGCTCACGCTCTGCCGCTCCGAGGCGGTGCTCCGGGCCGTCTTCTGGCTCGCCGTTGCGCTCCTCGGCCGGCCGTGGGTGCCGGTCGCCGCGAAGACCGGAGTCACGGCAGTCCTCCAGTCCCTCGGCGGCGTCCACAGCGGCTGCGGCGTGTCGTCGCTGGTGTGGCTGGTGTACGCGCTCGTGCAGGCGCTCGGGAAACGCGACGTGACGCCCCCAGAGATCGTCGGCGTCGCGTCCGCCATTCTCGGCTTGCTCGCTCTGTCGTGCGTGGCGGCGTTCCCGCTCGTGCGCCACCTCCACCATAACGTGTTCGAGCGCACGCACCGGTTCGCCGGCTGGAGCGCGCTCGCGCTGCTCTGGGCCTTCGTCGTGCTCTCCGCCGGCTACGACCCGGCCACCAGATCCTACGCCCAGCTCACCGGCGCCGCCCTCGTGAAACGCCAGGAACTCTGGCTCGCGGCCTCCATCACCTTATTCACCTTCCTCCCGTGGCTCACTGTGCGCCGCGTGCCGGTCACAGTCACCGTGCCGTCAACCCACGCGTCGATCATAACCTTCCAAGGCGGCGTCAAGGCCGGCCTTCTCGGCCGCATCAGCCGCTCGCCGCTCTCCGAGTGGCACGCCTTCGGCATCATCTCCGACGGCGGGGACACGCACGCCATGCTCGCTGGTGCGGTCGGCGACTTCACCAGAAACCTCGTCTCGGACCCGCCGAGCAGCCTCTGGGTGCGCGGCGTCCACTTCGCCGGCCTACCTTACCTCATCAGCATGTACCGGAGAGCGACCATGGTCGCGACGGGCTCCGGGATATGCGTGTTCATGTCGTTCCTGATGCAGCCGAGCTCGGCGGAGCTGTCGCTGGTGTGGGTGGCCAAGGGGATCGAGGCGAACTACGGCGAGGAGATGAAGGCGGCGGTGGCGAGCAGCAAGAACCTCGCAGGGCGGGTGGTCGTGCACGACACCGCGGTCATGGGGCGGCCGCACGTTGCGGAGCTGGCCGTCGGCGCGGCGCGACGGTGGAACGCGGAAGTGGTGGTGGTGACGAGCAACCCGGTGGGAAGCAGGGACGTCGTGAGGGGGTGCAAGAAGGCCGGCATCCCGGCGTTTGGGCCTATCTGGGATTCTTGATTTGCGTTATGGAAACACTTGAATTTCGGAAGAGACTGTTGGGAATACTCCCTCTCTCTGTTCTCTCTCGTACACACACGTATATATAAATACACATACACACGTATGAGAACACACGAACTCACGCGTACAGGAGTATATGGTATGACACCAGACGACTTGCCTTCTGGGAGGGGATGGACTCACTCCGAACCTCTCATCTTTCCTATTCATTTCAAGTGCTACTTATACAGGATAAGAGATGTATGCTGTCACTGACATGCACTACCTCCTCTAACGACTAGCTACTCTTGCGCCACTAACACTCACCGGTTAAGACTCAGTGCATGACATCAAACAGACTAAGTACTTGGTCCACTAACAAGCAGGACCGAATCCTATGCCATGACCACAACGTGCACCTCGCCAAAACATCTACATGCGCCAACTAGTCCCTACATGCAGCTACATGCAACACACCAGATGAAAAACTACTACTTTATCAAGATTAAACCCAACAGAGACACCATTAATCTACTTAATGTCAGCTAAATTCTCGTATCATGAAGCTAGCGTCTCTAATTAGGGACTCGTTATTTTTTTTTGCGATTAATTAGGGATTTCTTACATATATTGCAAGCGCATGCATGTACATATGTGTGCTGCGCACACATATCAAAATACGGATTTACTATTTTTAAGTTGCCTAAAATTTTTAAGTTTAAGTCAATTATTGTGACCATTAGATTTGTGTAGAGATTGATGTGTCATATGATTGAATATTGATCCAATGGATAGAACATGTGACTTATGCTTAATAAAATTTCAGCCACCTTACGAATAGACAATCCCTGCATAGTGAATTATGCATGGTGAACTATGATCCCATCTCATCTTGATGTTGCTTTGCCTTGTCTTTCTTGATTTGATCTGGATGCATTAGTTTGCGTTTCCAACAAAAACTCGAGGACCGCTACTTCGGCAAATGACCCCTTCCTACAGTCGAAGAGATAGGCCAAAAAAGTAGTTGAAAGCAGTCGGACGATGACGAGGAGATACCATTTTAGGATCCGAAGCACACCATCGATCACATCTATGGAGGATCTTTGACATACGAGTCAAAACGACAGCTCAAAGCTGTCGAACATGAGGTAAACACCATTAACCCTCCTCTTGTCAATAAATCACTGAAGTGGTCGGAAGTCACCATCTCTTTTGAGAAGGATGATTATCCGATCCCTTTTACTCGGCCAGGTCGATTTCCGATCGTGGTCGAGCCCACCATCAACAACTGTTGAGTAAATCGTGTGTTAGTTGATGCTGGGAGTTCACTGAACATATTATTTACGAGTGCCCTGGATGAGATGCAAGTGCCCAGGACAAAGGTGAAGCTTGTACGATACTCATTTCATGGGATCGTACTGAGGTCTTCGACCAAACCCATTGGCAAAGTTTCTCTTCCTATAACGTTTGGTTCTCCAAACAATTTTAGGACAGAAAAAATCTTTTTTGATGTGGTCGATTTCAACACGGCATGCATTGCTATACTCGGTCGACCAACTTTAGCATGATTCACAATGGCTACTCATTATGGTTATAAATGTCTTAAGTTGCCAGGTCCCAAAGGAGTAATCACAGTCCGCTATGATAAAAATATAGCGCTTACATGCGACCGCAAATCTCTCGAGATGGTTGGCCAGATACTAACTCGAGAAGCAAGCAAGGGGCAGTCTTCGACCAAGCAGTCGAAGCCTAAAAATGCACCAAAGTTGAACGGTCAAGTCAAAGAAGTTCCATTGAACCCAGAGGAGCCTTCAAAAACTATTCGCATTTGGGTTACTTCTGACCCTGCACAAGAAGACACCCTCGTCACCTTCCTCCGAGCTAACGTGTCGCGACCCCAGGAGCGAAGGATCCCGGGTCCCCGCTGTGTCCCACACTAGTTCTAAGATCAGTAGCTAGTGTACATAGTCAAACAAGAGATGATAGCATAACCATACAGCGTTTTTCATTGAAATAATTAGAGTTGATTACAAAAGGGGCATGAAGCCAAGAGCAAACTACAGCGGAAGCAAAAGCAGCTAGCGGACTACACGATTCACCACAGCAATCGTCTGGAGGCGCAGCCTAGTCGTCCTGGACCTTGTCCTCTTCGTAGAACCCCTCTCCTGCTTAACAACATTAAGCAAAGTGAGCACAACAACTGTGCTCACATGTCACACCTGTAATACCCCGAATTGTTCTAAGGAAGGAAATCGCATAAAAGATAAAATTAGAAGGAAAAAGTGTTTTTCACAGTTGTGCGAGAACCTGGGCTTTGGGCCTTTGGTCCACGAAGCCCAAGAGGGGGAGATGGGGGGAAACCCTAACATATACTGTAGCACTGTACTATAGCACATCTGGCACGGTAGCACCACCACTGTAGCACACCACCCCTCCTTGCTGTCGGCCAAGATCAAGAAAGGATGGAGGAAGAGAGAAGAGAAGGGAAGAAGAGAGGAAAAGAGGAAGGACCAAGGACCACGTTTTCTTCTTTGGATGATCTTTAAGGGTAACAATCTGGAAGTCTTTGGCAATCCCTAGTTTAATTTTGGTTCGATTTGTAGATCGTTTAGCCAATAGGAAGTTAGGTTTTGATTATCCAAATTCGTCAGGTTTAGGGCTGCGCCTTGCGAGGGTATTTTGGGATAGTTAAACTCAAAATTAGAACTCTGTCTAGTTAGATGAAAGATAGGTTATTTCGTTATGTTTCTTTAGAGTGCATGATCAAAATTTTTGGATGAGTAGATCTCAAGATATGAATTTTACAATGCTGCTATCTAGATTCCCTGTCAGGTTACAACAGTCGTCGTAATTAATAAATAAGAATTTGTCAATGGCCAATTCAGGGTTGTTGCCCAAAACGATTTCTGTAGGTAATTCCATTAGCTTTCAGTATTGTTAAAGAACACCCTTTTTGGATTTTTAGAATAAAAGTTATGCACGTTTCAATCTGATTGTCCAAAGTGTATGTTAGATTCTGACGGTAGTTTTGAGTCGTGGCTAAATTTTGTTAAAGACATAATCTGAGGGTCGGTCCAACTAGACTTTTGAATTTTATATTCTTAGCTTTCTAGATTGATAAAGAAATCAAAATTTAGTTCAGCCAATTAAAAGTTATAGCATTTCTTGTGCTACTGTCCTTTCTGTTTGTCAGATTATAACTTTAGATTTTTAACTGAATATTAGACTCAGATGTGGGCAGAATTAGAGGATCTCGCCAACTAGGTTATTGTAGATAATTTTGTTATATTTTCAGATAATATGATAATGCATTTTTATGATTAACAGGGCGAAAGTTATGTAATTTATAATGCCGCTGTCCAAAGTAGTTTCCTGATAATTTGTTGTCTGATTTGAGTAGATCAAATAGTTAAATCTTGGGTTTTGGAGAAGGCATTGTAAAGCGTTGCGAGTAGTGTCATGTTACCATGTCGTTCTTATTTTGAGTAACTTAATTGTGTAGGTGGAGAGGCTTCGGGATTAGTGACATCTTCCTTGACTCCTAACGCGTCACAACGGGTTTTGAGGAGGTCGCCCCAGGGTGGTCTTTGCAAAAGGTGCAAAGGAGGTTCTAGGGGAGGTCCTCGAGGGTTGTCTTTGAAAATAGAACATGAGGAGGTCTAGGCGGTTGGATGCGGATCAGAGGGCTAAGAATGCCCGCGCATTGAGACAGGCTCGGGACAGCGCTAGGTGGTTGGACCGAGCTAGGCGGCTCGAGCTACCTCAAAGTGCGCTGAGGAACAGTGAAGACCAAGAGGTTTGGATTTTAGAGTGAAGCTTTGGGAAATTAATTTAGGTATCAATTCAACTCTAAAAATTGTGAAATTTTTCAGAGGGATCACATACCACCCAAGAACTAAGGAAAAATATTTCGTAAGATGATCAACATATTCGACAAAATTGTTTTTGGAGGATCAAGATTTGGATCAACAGACTTGTGACTTTGTATTTCCATACTCTTGTACAACAATTGTTTAGCACACACAGGAAGTACATGATGTAAGAAAAAGTTTTAATTTCTACTCATTTTCTTACATTTGAAACACAAGTACAGAATTTGGGATGTTACAAAACCTCGCCCCCTTACAAAAATCTCGTCCCGAGATTTGTCTCACTCGGAAAAGAAAGAGGGGTAGTCTGCACGGAGACGATCTTCTCGCTCCCAAGTAGCTTCATCCTCAGAATGATTCAACCATTGAACCTTAAGGAACTTAATGGAACGATTCCTAGTTCTTCGTTCAGCTTCTTCAAGGATGCGAACAGGATGCTCGTGAGGTCAAATCCTCCGGACATCAAGAGTTTCCAACGAGCTTCCTCGGTTGGAACACGAAGGCACTTCTTTAATCGGGACACATGGAACACATCATGTACCCCGCCAAAGCAAAGTAACTCGGCTTGTAGGCGGCGGCTCCCTTCTCGATGACGCGGTAGGGACCGACATATCGAGGAGCTAACTTGCCCTTGACACCAAAACGTTGGTGACCTTTCAGTGGAGAAACCTTGAGATAGACGAAGTCATTGGGCTCAAAGCTCAATTCACGACGACGACGATCCGCATAGCTCTTCTCGCTCGGATTGAGCGTGCGCAAATGATCACGAATAAGCTGGACTTGACTCTCGCTTCATTGATCGAGTCCGCCAAAGAAAGGTCTCGCCGATCTCAGACCAATACAACGGGGTTCTACACTTTCTCCCGTTAAGGCCTCGAATGGTGCCATGCCGAGACTGGCTTGGAAGCTGTTGTTGTAAGAAAACTCGGCGAATGGCAAGCACTTCTCCCAATGCTTCCCATAGGAAAGGACACACGCTCGAAGCATGTCCTCTAAAACTTGGTTGACCCTTTCGGTCGACCGTCGATTTGGGGTGATCTGTGTCAGGTTGAATGAAAGACGAGTTCCCATAGCTTCTTGCAAGCTATGTCAGAACTGAGAGGTGAAGATGGAACCACGGTCAGAAATGATCGTCTTCGGCACCCCATGCAAGCTCACGATCCTGGCGATATAGAGCTCCGCTAGGTGACCGGTACGAATCTTGGCCTTGACGGGGAGGAAGTGTGCCACTTTAGTCAACCGATCAATGACAACCCAAATGGCATCATTGCCCCTCGGTGAGCTGGGTAGGCCGGTGATAAAATCCATCCCGACCGAATCCAACTTCCACTCCGGAATTGGTAAGGGCTGAAGCAGTCCGGCCGGATGCTGATGTTCGGCCTTGACACGACGGCACACATCGCACTCGGCAACGAACCTTGCGATCTCCCTCTTCATTCGGGTCCACCAAAATCTCTGCCGGAGATCATGATACATCTTCGTGGTCCCGGGATGAATGGATAACGGGGAATCGTGGGCTTCGCGGAGGATCAACTCCCACAACTCCATGTCCTTTGGAACTACAAGGCATTGCCCGAACCGCATAACACCAAGCTCATCTTCGGAGAAGCACTTGGCCGTTCCATTCTTGACATTTTCCTTGATGCGGTTCACTCCAACATCTGACTGCTGAGCGGACTTGATCCGATCTACCAAGGTTGGCTGTACAACCAAGGCAGCGAGGGAACCATGCTCAACCAAACCCAAGTTGAGACGCTGAAACTCCTCCAGAAGGGTGGGCTGAGGCTCCTTGAGCAGCAATGCATTGCAATGCGCTTTGCGACTAAGCGCATCCGCAACGACATTGGCTTTGCCCGGATGGTAGTGAATACCCATGTCATAGTCCTTGATCAACTCCAACCATCTTCTTTGCCTGAGGTTCAGATCTGATTGGGTGAATAAATACTTCAAGCTTTTGTGATCCGAGTACACTTCACAACGATTACCGATTAGGTAATGTCGCCAAATCTTCAGTGCATGAATCACAGCGGCCAACTCCAAGTCATGGGTAGGATAGTTGAGTTCATGAGGTCTCAATTGCCTTGATGCATAGGCCACCACCTTGCCTTCTTGCATAAGGACACAACCGAGGCCTCGACGAGAAGCGTCGCAAAAGATATCGAAGCTTCGATGGACATCGGGAAGAACAAGAACGGGAGCGGTGGTCAACCGCTTCTTGAGTACTTGGAAACTTTCCTCGCAATCGGCAGACCACGAGAACTTCTTGTCCTTCTTGAGCAACTCCGTCATTGGCTTCGCTATCTTGGAGAAGTTCTCGATAAAGCGACGATAATATCCCGCTAAACCAAGAAAACTCCGTGCCGGTGACAAAGTGGGTCGACTCGAGAGAGCACATCGCTGATCTTGCTAGGATCCACGGCTACGCCTCCTGCTGAAAGAACATGGCCTAGGAAGGCCACTTCCTTCAACCAGAATGCACATTTGTTGAACTTCGTATACAGCTGATGCTCACGAAGCTTGCCCAACACAAGCCTCAGATGCTCGGTGTGTTCCTCATCGTTCTTGGAGTAGATAAGAATATCATCGATGAAGACCACCACAAACTTATCCAAATACTCCATAAACATCGAATTCATGAGATTCATGAACAAGGCAGGAGCATTGGTTAAGCCGAATGACATGACGGTATACTCGTACAAGCCATAACGAGTAGAGAAAGCCGTCTTCGGGATGTCCTCCGGTCGAATCCGAACTTGATGATATCCCACTCTCAAGTCAATCTTGGAGAAGACTCGAGCTCCAGCCAATTGATCGAAGAGATCGTCGATGCGGGGCAAGGGATACTTGTTCTTTACCGTCACTTCATTAAGCGGCCGGTAATCCACGCACATGCGTAGAGTATTGTCCTTCTTCTTTACAAAGATTGCAGGATAGCCCCACGGAGATGAGCTAGAACGGATAAAGCCCTTCTCTTGAAGCTCCCCCAGTTGCTTCTTCAACTCCACCAACTCGTTTGTAGCCATCCGGTAGTGCCTCTTCGAGATCGGAGCAGTACCGGGAACCAACTCAATGGCGAACTCGAGGTCACGGACTGGCGGCATCCCTGGGAGATCTTCGGGGAAGACATCAGTGAAGTCACATACTGTAGGGACTTCACTAATATCTAGAACTGGCTTCGCTTCGAGCACGAAGAGATGCGGACCTTACAGCTTCGGCGAAAAGCGAACCTGCTCGCTAGAAGGACTGGTGAGGTAGATGAGCCTTCGGGCGCAATCGATTTGTCCCATGTGCTGAGACAACCAATCCATGCCCAGAATTACATCTAAGCTCGCTGAATGGAGGAGGATAAGGTTCGCTAAAAACCCTACTCCCTCTATCTCAACAGGGACATCCCGACACTCAAGCTCAGCTCTCAACTCCGAACCGGGAGAGCGAATGAGCAGCGGGACCAACAAAGGAGCAAACCGAAGCTCGCCAACAGCAGCAAATGATTCAGAAACAAATGAATGAGATGCTCCTGAATCAAATAAAACAGTAGTAGGATGAGAGTTAACCGAAAGCGTACCCAACACGACGTCAGGCGCCTCCTGTGCCTCCTCCGCGGAGATGAGGTTGACACGACCACTACCCACACCTTGGGTAGCGGGGACAACCTTCTGATCCTGGGAAGGACCACCTCCATGCCCGCATCCTCCATTAGGACGAGGGGCTGCTCCCATCTTCTTAGGGCATTGGTTCGCATAATGCCCCTTCTGGCTGCAGGAAAAGCAAGTGACCCCGGCAGCCGGATTGCGGGGGCCACTCGGCTGACTCGCAGGTGCACGTGACTGGGGCACGGCCTGCGGAGGGCGAGGGGCTGGTGCCGACGGCCTCGGCGGTGGTAAGGCCAAGGAACGGGCCCCTGGTGCAGGCCCAACACGAGGACGGGGAAGGCCGGCCTGTACAGACCGCTGGGCCTCCCACTTGCGCTTGCGGGACTCGCCTAGCGCCTTCGCCTTGTGCTCAGCAACAATGGCCTTGTCCACCAAGGTCTGAAAGTCGGCAAAGTCCACAATGGATAGCTTGTCTTGCATCTCCTCAGATAAGCCCTCCATGAACTTCTCCTGCTTGGCCTCATCAGTGGCCACCTCAGATGGAGCATAACGAGCCAAGTGGTTGAACTCGTAAAGGTACTCCATCACTGACTTACGCCCTTGCTTGAGCGCGAGAAATTCCTTCTTCTTCAGCTTCATCAAGCCGGCAGGGATGTGAGCTCGACGGAACGCAGTCCGGAACTCCTCCCAAGAGACAGTGTGGCCGGCGGGCTGCATGGCCAAGAAGTTCTCCCACCAAGAGAGTGCTGCCTCGCAGGCCGATGGGAGGCAAAGAGTGCCTTGTCCGGTCACGGCACTGGGCAACGCCGAAGCTTCCGCTCAACTTTGCGCAGCCAGTCATCTGCGTCCAGTGGGTCCTCAGATCTAGAAAACGTGGGGGGCTGAGTGCGAAGAAACTCAACAAGGCCCCCACGAGGCTGATGTCCACCCGCTTGCCCGGATCTTGAGGCACCGGCAAGGGCGGAGGTGTTGCGCGCAAGTAACATCCAGCAGGACCCTCCTGTCCTCTGAACGGTTGCGCTCGATCTGTAGAAGAACCTCAGCCATGGTCGGAGGAGGCGGGAGCTCCTCATCCAACCCAAATTGCTGACCACGGCCGCTACGAGTACCTCCAGCCATCCTGGGACACGGAAATTTGGGTTAGCAACAAAACCTTAAATCTAGAAGTTGATGAAAATGAAAAGCCAAAAATAACAAGCATAAAAACTTTAAATGCTTCCAAAGAGGCTCCAAAACAACAAGGAGAACACCAAACCAAATCTCAACTTCTCGATGCCATTAACCCGTATTGAATAAACGAGCAATGGGTGGAGAAGATAAAATTTCAGCACCCTACATCAAGTCTAATACTACTCAAGAGCGATGTTTAACCAGCGAAATAAGTGTTAGATACTTAGCTAACTAGTATCACATCTTACCCCTTTATTTCCACAAGTTTTAGTTGATTAACCTCTCATTTTCTACCCTATTTAGGACCTTTGAGCTTGCTGTCCGGAAATTGACGCTTGCTGTCCAGATTTTGCATCCAAGCTTCTAAGCCGAAATCTTCAATTTCCGAAGCTTCAAAACCTTGTAGAGGGCAACTAACACTTCAATTTGCCAAACTCAATGGTTCCCAAAACCCAATTAATCGATAACGACTATCTTTGGAGGGAAGGAGAGGAAAACAACTTTCAAAACTCAAATTAGAGCAAGATGAGAGAAGAAAGCTAAGATAGATAAGGAATAAAATATGAGAATTTACTTAAGCTTTCATAAAGCATTTGATACTTTGAAATTAAGTTTTCCAAAATATCCTAAAGACGACCAAGCTTGGGTTACTACGGTCGGAATGGCTCTGATACCAACTTTGTGAGGACCCTGGTTTATTCGGCTTGTACTTCTTAACCACCCACTTGGTCCTAGCAGCACAAATCAAATAAACCAAGCCTCGAGATATGTATACTTCCCAGAAATGCAGTATACACACCCCGTTACCAAATTATGCATCAATTTCATTCATACACATAGAGCCGAAGCTAAAGCAACAAATCAGAAGACATACATAATATAAAGAGAGTTATTACAAAAGAGAGGCCGACCGGCCAAATAACACATAAGTAACTAATTTAAACAGCGGAAGCAAAAGGGCCATAAGATGGCGATAAACAAAAGCCAATCGGTGTGCCTTTACCCACAAGGCAACCAACCGGACCGCCAAGCTAATCGCTCCAGACACCACCACAACAAATCTCATAAAAGTGAGGCCCCTCGAGCTCACCTTCTTCCTCAGCAACAAAACAATTAAGCATAGCATCTGAGTACAAAAATTGTTTTTGTACTCGCAAGACTGACGTGTAAGATAACAGAACTATAATTAACTACATGGAAGCTTTATTTAAGTGGAGGAGGCTCTGGACTTATTTTCAGCATAAAGCAAGTTTTCTTTGCAATAAGGTAATACATTTAAAAGCAAGTTGGCAATTAAATCTTATTGTTCAAATAAAAGAGAGACCAATATAACAATAGGTAGATGACAGCATCCTGAAAGTGACTAACCCAATAGCCACCACAACAATAGCATGAAGTACCCCTTCATACCACCCATGTCAAGTTTTAAGTTTTTAAAAGGTTGTAGTCTAGTTCTTGTGGGAAATAACCAAGCGTGTCCATAACCTAGGACGAGGCTATTCGAATAGTTTTAACCCTACAGAGGTGTACCAATGTACCCACACGATAGACCGCCTTTCCACCAGCCACGGTTAGCATACTTCCTTTGGTATGCAGGCACGGCTAAGTCTAACAAGACGCTTTCCAATGGACGATGCTAATTAAGAGCCGCAACCCACGGGAGAAGGACACATTAGACAGCCTAACCGGACTGCCAATGCTCCCCTCACACACCACAAACACACACACACAGTTTCAACACACCCACCGACCAGCTCATAATTAACACCTTCCAAAGTACTTAGTCAAGAGAGGTTCCATATCCCCCTCGCGTGGTTAGCACGCAACAATTGCTTGGATCAATGGCACAAGTAACTCGGTCCTTAGGGACTTAGGCACCATTCCATTCACACCCAACAGATCACACCAACATACAATTGTGCCCAAGTCAAGATATAGTTTTGTTTTCGCTTTTGATTTGTAAATCAATAAAACACAAGGATTGGACATAATGGAATAATATAAGTATTTGTGTGATCAAGACCATCGACTAAGTCGATGATCGCCAATACTACCGATATCTAGGCATGGCTAAGCAATATGTATTCGTAATCTACTAAGTGACAAGAGCTCATCCAACGAGCTCTAATCACAAGAAATAACCTAGGCTCGGTAGTAGAGGATATTTATTTACCTACAGATTATGCAACTAGAGGATTAACTAATCAATTTAACATCAAAATAGCAATGCATACATAGAGGTTAAACAAAATATTAGACTTTAAAAGTAATGGGATCAAATGGGAAATGATAAAACTACTTGCACTGTTCTTTCACGCTTAATATGCTGCAGAGGGTCACTCTCAAGGACGGCACAATCGCGGAACCTACCAAAGAGCGAAAAAGAATCGATAAGAACAAAGAAAACGAAAAAGACTCTAAAACCAAAATGCTCCAAATGCTCTGAAAATTTCACAGCAGCAAGATCATGATTTAAAATGAATTTAGAAACAAGAACCAATTGATTTGGACTCTTAATGCAAAATATATGATCAAAACAATTTTGCTCAGCTGGAAAAATTGCAATCTGTTACTGTTCATCATAATTAATTTGGTTGGCAAAAATTTCTAGAAATGTGGTGCAGCTGAAAATTTTATTATAGGTGGCTACTGACATTTTAAGGTTAACACAAGTGGTCTCACCTCATTTGGAGTTAAAATGATTTAGTTATGATTTTTCATAACTTGTTATGATTTTTCAAGTTATGAAAATGAACAAAACTAATTTGCATGCGAAATCTTGTTGGAAACAATAACATGCCTAAAGTCAGTTTTATTAACAAGTTTATTCTGGAGGAAGCTAATGAGGTGGATTCACTCAAAAGGAGTTAAAACGAAAAGTTATGCACATTTGAAAATTAGAACACTTAAACACTTTGAAAACCCGGAGCTCGGGAGGTCCGAGGGAGCTAGCGAAAAGGAGGAGGCTGGACCGTCGATGCGGGATCCAACGATCCAGAGCATCGATGCCGCAGCACCAGTGCGGCGGCACAAGAGGGGAGGTCCCGACCGTGGATATCGAATCCAACGGTCCCGACCATCGAGGCACAAAGACGCGCGAAGGATCTCCTCGCGCATTAGGGAGGTCGTGGCCGTCGGATCGAGATCCGCGGTCCCGAGCTCCACGAGGAGGTCCTACGCTATCTCACTAAGGGAGAGTGCCGACGGTTAAGATCTCCGAGGGGAGGTCTTAACGGTCTAGATCTAAGCGGAGAGAGGACCTAAACGGTGAGCTTAACAGCGAGAGGTCTTGACGGCTAGGATCTCACCGAGGGGGTCCTAAACGGTCACGATCTCAATGGGGAGGTCCTAAGCGGGTTTTTAACAGAGAGAGGTCTGGACGGCTTAGATCTCTCAGGGGAGGTTATAAACGGTCCAGATCTGAGGCGGGGGAGGTCCTAAAGCCACGGATCTAAAGGAGGAGGTCCTAGACGGTCAAGATATCCAGGAGGAGGTCCTGAACGGCTAAGATGAAGCGAGGGAGGTCCTAGACGGTTAGGATCTCACCAAGGAGGTCCTAACGGTCTAGATCTAGGCGGGGAGGTCCTGAGGCTTCTTTACAAGGACCAGTAGTGGTCTTTTACAAAGAGGACCTCAGGGGGTAGTTTTGAAGGTTTTCTTTACAAAAGACGAGGGGTGGTCTTTTGCAAAGAGGACCTCGGGGAAGGTCTTTAGGGGTGGTTTTTACAAAAGACCACAGGGAGGTGTTTTGCAAAGAGGACCTCGGGGAAGGTCTTTAGGGGTGGTTTTATACTGCTAAGATTTAACAGGGGTGGTCCTATACGACTAGGATCACCACCAAGGGGAGGTCCAGAGACTTAGGATTTTTCGAAAAAGATCCTAAGGCCCAGATCTAAACTTGGAGAGGTCGTGAACGGATAAGATTAGCCCGAGGAGGTCTAGAGTGGATTTAATGGCGCAGGACCTCCGGACAACGACAAAAGGTGGCAGCTAAGACAAATTAAAAGCATCTAATGATTGACAATAAATGAATCCAACAGGAGCACTTAAAGACTTCCGGACTTTAATTCTAAACCCATGGCCCACACGTCGCTGACTCCACTCAAGATGCAGATTAAGACACCATTAACGCACCAAATGATAAGCAATGATTTGAGCATTAAAGTTGTCCGAAGAACATGACGAAAACGGGAGGTTTTGACTGACAAAACACGAGCGTGTTCCACAGCTTGCCGCCGGCGACGTGGACCTCGTCGGCGGAAACCAAGAACACGGATGAGTCCCAATTAGGGAGGAGAACCTAAAGGTGCCAACAGCTAGGGCTAGAGCGCACCCTACCAGTGGCTAGCCGGAGATAACCACCGGAGACCAAATGCGGCCGAAAACGAAAACTGAAGAGGTCTAAGAGGATCGGGTTTTTTTTGGAACTGAGGTACTCACCAGGGATTGAAGGAGAACTGGGAGTGGTCGCAAGAGCTCCGGTGACAGTGGTGCTCGCCGGAGATGACGAAGACGACCAACTCGGCCCCGAAAATAGGCTCCCCAAATTGTCAACCTCTGTGAAGGTTTAAACAAAACAAGTTAGGGAGACTTGAGGCAACCAAGATGACAAAGAGATAGCCAATATTGCAATATTGAACCACTGGAGCTCGGAGGTCGCCTGGGAGCTCCAAGGTCCAGCAATGGTGGCAAATACTTTCGGGTGTTTTGAGCACAAGAGTAGAGAAAGAAGTTAGAGGTGCAAGAATGGATCCAAAGAAGCTTAAGGGAGAAGCTCGGGCTCAATATATAGCCGGAGAGGAAGAACAAGGCAGTGTCCACAGTTTCAACAAGCTAGGACACTCGACATGATGGGAGTAGGTTGTCGAGAGACTTTTGAGCAAAAGGGGTGCGGACATTTAATGTTGGCAAAGACATAGCCGCTTGTCGACCCTAGAGTTGACAAGGCACCGCTCTCCGCCATGCACAAAATTTGATAATGACCAGGCCCCACCAGTCAGTGAGAGAACCAGGGAGGACTGGTCAACAAGTGTAACGGTTGGAATCCGCACTGAGCTCCCACTAGGGAGGTCGTGAGCTGTTGAATTGAAATCTAAGGGCTCAGGTTTAGAACTATGTATTAGAGGTCCTAACACTTAGGGGAGGTCTGAGCCACAGATCTCAAGATGGACGGCCCACGATCACCCAAGTGCTAGGGGTGGTCGTGGAGGGTCGAGGAGGTCGCCCTAGGTGGTCTTTGCAAAAGGTGCAAAGGAGGTCCTAGGGGAGGTCCTCGAGGGTTGTCTTTGAAAATAGAACATGAGGAGGTCTAGGCGGTTGGATGCGGATCAGAGGGCTAAGAATGCCCGCGCATTGAGACGGGCTCGGGACAACGCTAGGTGGTTGGACCGAGCCACTGCTCGAGCTGTGCTCAGTGCGCGCCCGAGAGCAGTGAAGACCAAGAGGTTTGGATTTTAGAGTCAAGCTTTGGGAAATTAATTTAGGTATCAATTCAACTCTAAAAATTGTGAAATTTTTCAGAGGGATCACATACCACCCCAAGAACTAAGAAAAAATATTTCCAGAAGATGATCAACATATTCGACAAAATTGTTTTTGGAGGATCAAGATTTGGATCAACAGACTTGTGACTTTGTATTTCCATACTCTTGTACAACAATTGTTTAGCACACACAAGAAATACATGATGTAAGAAAAAGTTTTAATTTCTACTCATTTTCTTACATTTGAAACACAAGTACAGAATTTGGGATGTTACAATGTTGATCTGTAACCGTCATTAGTTGTTAAAGTGTTGAAAGTAAGTTGTATTGTTGCTTTGTGTTAGAGTTTTAGGTAATATTTTGGCTTTCGCATAGCTAGGGTGTTACAACACCCGTCAAGTAACAGATTATAATGCATTCAAGGATTTAACAAATGGAAGGCTTATAGAGTTGATTTGCATAAAGCCATGTTTCTTTCCAAATACTGTACTAAGTTTCAAAACAGATATTCTATAACTAAAATACATTTTTTCGAAACTCAAGTTTTATAGTCAAATAACATTCATCAACAAGTGGTGAAGGATACCCTCCTATCACAAGGCTACCAGCCCAAAACCCATTTGGATAGAGATCCAAAACCATTTAAACAAGTCTTTTGAAAACAGAAACAAAATCTAACTTGGAGCAGCTTTGCCAGCATGTTCATTTCTGTCACATCCCCAAAATAATAAAGTGGTTTATTATGCGTCTCATTAGCATGCATCATGTTTTGAAACTTTTTATTTAAATATTGTACTTGAAAAAATCTCCAAAAACAAATGAAACATACACTTTAAATTGAACTCCAAACAAAAAACTGAAATAAATGCTACTAAAACATCTCTGGAAATAATTTATTCAAATACTATATTAATTATCATGAATTAATATAATTTTTTCTAAATTTTTGGGACTGGTCTTTACCCTACTAAAATCCAAACATCATTTAAAGATCAACAATAAGATTGAAATTAAATTATACACTTTACGTCACGAACAGTAGGGTTCAATAATTTTTATGGACACTAGGCTATCCCAGGAACCCCCAGTAATTATTTCATGATTTTGGGAATTTTATTTCTATTTTTAGCCTCTGGTCAAAGTGGAGGAAACTATTTTAATTCTCAGTCAAACCCTAACCCTAAACCGACTGACACTATTCCTTGGACTCGAGTCCGACCAGGCGAACTGACTCAGCTCAACCGCCTAAATGCACCAACGCATGTAGGCCTTTGGATCTAAATCCTACGGTCCCGACCTCTTATGTCTCAACGGCAGTCAGGACCGCTTGGGTGGTCGTGAGCCTTGCGATCGAGATCCAGCGGCCCACGACCTCCTTTGCCTTATAACCCTCATTCCCACTTAGGAGGTCGTGGGTCATCCGATGGACATCCAACGCCACGACCTCCCCGCCCTTTTCGGTGCTCATCGCCTAAGAGGTCGTGAGCCATTTGATGCGAATCCAACGGCCCACGACCTCCCTTCCCTTATAACACTCAATCCCGCCTAGGTGATCGTGAGCCATGTGATTTACATCCAACGGCCCACGACCACCCCTTCTCCTCTGACTCACGCGCACATGTCTAAGTCACTGTCGCCGTGGGCCCGCATTGTCAGGTCCGTCTCTGACCTTGCGCAGGAGCTCCTCGCCATGTGTTTGAGCTTCTCCGACGTGCTCAGAACGGCGCCAGTGGACGCCGTCAATCCACCGCCGCATGCAACCACTCCTGGAGCTTCTTCACTTCACGCCGCCTCCATTTCCGTCATCACCCGACCATTTTACCCCTCGCAGCCCCTCCATTCTTCCTCACTTCTCCTCTATTGACCGAGGAGAGGGGAGCTTGTTCTTGCTCTCTTCACGGGTGAGCTTCCTCCGCGTGATTCCTCCCTGCTCTGTGATCCATTCCGTTTCCATTTTTACTAATCTCGTTTCTCGTTGCTTGTAGCACTGGACCATCGTGGTGCCATTGCAAGCTCAGAGCACACTCCGTGGACATCACTTTGTGATCTTCGTCTCCGGTGAGTTTTGTCTAAAGCTTAGCGTGTCACTTCGTGCCTTTAAGCATAAGATGGAAAACCCCTAAATCTATTTGGGTAATGCACGACAGGGCTTCGTGGATTTGAAGAGATTAGATTTTCGACCGAGGAACCAACCTTTCACCTCCCACTTAGGTCTGGTAAGCTATTGTCCAATTCCTTGCTCCTTTAGCTTCCTCAGATGATCTATAATCCATCTTGATCATTCATCCCACTTAGGTTTTGCTCTGGGGATCCTCTCCTCGTGAATCCGTTTTGCCGCCACCTTTCTTCTCCGGCGCCGACGCAACTCCAGCATCTCCAAGCTTCCCCGATCACCTTCCTTAGCTCAGGTGACCTCTTCGTAGCCCGTAGGACCTCAGGCACCCGCTTGTTTGCGCTGCGGAGCGACATTTTGCTGTTTTCATTTTTGCCGTTGGAGCACCGCCGCTCAACGCCGGCTAGCCGCCGTTCTGGGTCGGCTCTGGTGCCGTGAGTGCCCTCAACGGGTGCGCAATGTTATTGCACGACTAACGGTGCTTTTAGTTCGCGCCATCGTGGTGCCTGGCGCGGCAAGCCGTGGTGGCGCGCGGGCAAAAGCCCGTTGTCGCACTCGGACAACCACCGCAGAAGCGATTAGAGTTAAATCATCGTCATTAGCATTTAATCGCTGTCGGAAATGAGCAGTGTTACTCACTTACACGTGGGCCCCTTGCACAGAAATCCGTAGGTTTAAATGAATAGCGACGGTCGCTGACAGGTGGGACCAGCCGCGTAAGCACCGTGCACCGCGGCGCGCGCATGAAGGCCGAGTCCATTGGACCGTGCACGCGATGACGCCCCACGTGTCGAATGGATTTTAAAATCTGAGTGAAATGGAAAATGCACTATTCATCGGGCCACTGGTCGATTACGCGGTTAGGAAGCGCTCGGTAGAAAAAGTGATAAATGCTTTAAGAAATTCGAAATCCATTTAATTGTAAGCTGAAAAATATGTATAACTTTGAAAAAGGCATAACTAATTCATTTTTACTCCAAAAGCAATCAAACCACTTCTGATAATTTTTATTTTTAATGAAATTTATGTTAAAATTGGTTTCAAACTTTTCTCTATAACAGAGAGCATTATTTTGGAAAATGAGCTATTAACACTATTATTGTTACAAAAGAAAACAATGATAACTTTGAAAATTCATAACTAAATCATGAAAACTCCAATTGAGGCAAACTCAACTGTTTTGAACTTGTAATAATATTGCCTATTTATCCATGTAATCCATTTACTCACCACAATTCTACAAATTTTCGCCTCATAATTAAATTACCCGAATAAGGGCGTATTGAAATCTGAAAATCGAATCACCATAACTTTCACATACTAAATCAGAATGAAATAATTCTTTCACCAAAAATCACCTTAAATCATGACTTAGCTACTGTAGAAAAATCATGCATTTTTGAGCATTTTGAATTTTGAGGTATTTCTCGATGTTTATTCGGTATTGCAATTATATAGATTCCGAGCCTATTGATATCGATTCCTACGCGACTGAGAGTGAGCAACTAAGCTACCAGCAAGGCAAGCATCCTTTGAACTTTCTTTTGCATCATATTTGATCCCAATTTTGTTAGGGTAGATGCAATGATAATTGCTTGCATATAGTTTTATAATGTCGCTATTTTTGTGATGAGTAGTTAGACACATCCTATTATCTTGTCATTGTGGCTATCCATGAATTACTCCAATGCTGAAATATTTATGTTAGGATGTGTGAAATTATATTTTTCGAGTTTCGCTTAGCCATGCAAGTCTAGAACCGGTAGTTTGATTGTCGGGAATAACCCGACAATTATGGGATAAACACCACTCTCTTTATATACTTTTATTTCAGATCTTCGTATCTGTTTCCTAAGTTAAATTTTGTCATTTTAAATGAGCTTTTGGTCTGGACAAGTGATGGCTAGTGATGGTGCCTTCGTGCACGAGAATTGGGTATGTGGTTGGACTTGTCTGGACAATTAAGGACCGAACTTTGGTAACGTCGTTGATTCAAGTACATTCGTGCTATCACACGCGGGTTGGGAGCCGTATGGTTAAGTAGGGGGAAGGTTTTATTGTGTTGAGTCCCACAGTGGCGAAATTGTAAGGGCATGGGACCGTGAAATCCCGTGTTCCTTTGGGCCGATAGGATGGGGGCGTTAACGTCTTGTGTTTCCTAGGATATATAGGATGGAGGCGTTAACGTCTTGTGTTTCCTAGGATATATAGGATGGAGGCGTTAACGTCTTGTGTTTCCTAGGAGCCATGGGTTGAGGGACTTGGCTCAATGGGATCTTCTTGCTAAAAACAACCGTATCTTGATTTACAGTAGGCATACCATAGGAAGTATGCTATATTCGGAGGCATCTGGAGGCTTACGGGCTAATCAAGTCGTGTGGGTAAAGTAGTACACCCCTGCAGGGTATAAATCTATTCGAATAGCCGTGTCCACGGTTATGGACAATCGCTTGAGTTCGGGAGTTACTATTGTTAGATTTGGAATTAAAATTGTGGTTATAACTTGGTATCGACACGAATGGGATGTTCATATTTGTTGTTGTATCAAAGTGGACCGCCATTTTGATTGTTGGTATGATTCATTCGTTATTAAATTCATCACTTATTCACATGCTTTACTTCTACTTCGAATCTGATTTTTTTAAATGGCACTTGAAAAACTAGTATGTGTAGGTTGTTCAGTATTGCGTCTCTTTCGCAAAATTAAGCCAATATGAGCCCTTCCTTTGAATGACCTTATGCATAACTACTTTTATTCGTGTAAGACTTGCGAGTACTCTTTGTACTCAACCAGGTGTTTGCTGGCTTTTACAGGTGAGGAGAATATTGAAACCGACGAGCATGTCGGTGTCGATTTAGGCGACACCGATGAGTAGTTTGCTATCATCTAACTCCCAGTTGGTTGCTGATGGGTTATGGGGCATACCATTGCTGGTCTTTTGGTCTATTTATGTGTTTCCGCTGCTACTTAATACTCTCTATTAAATTTGGCCGGTCGGCCACTTGTATTAGTTGTAAACTTGGAACTTTGTTGTATGTCTTTTGAACTATTTATGTATGAATGTTGTATGGATGTGAGCAACGTTGTATGAGAGTATGACTATATTGGTCGCTGATCTTGGGAGCCAATATAAGTTGTACTCGCTGTTCATGGCTTCCTATTTAACTCACTAAGTGTAGCGTTTGACTTGTTGGAGAACCGACAATCATGTAGTGCTCGCAGAGGAGCGGCGCGCATGATCTTCGGGGCTCTAGTTTGAGTTAAGCTTCTCATTTAGATGGAGTTAAGTTGGAATCCATTCACGGGAGACCTAGAGTTATGTCCCTAAGGCTTTGATTAGTCTCGGCCTTATGGAGATAACTCCGGGTCCCCACGTTAATATCGAGCCATCTTGAGCCATACCGATCAGAGGTTAGAGATAGCACTAGCGTTAGAGTTAGTAAGCCTTCTCGAGTCAAAATATTTTTAAATTATCAAATTAATTTCAGAAAGTTTAAGTTAGGAATATCCTTTATTCCTCATCCATCCTAGCATCCTTTCTTACCCTATTTCAGTTTTTAAAGAAGTCTTACCTTGTTGTTCTTGCTTTTAGATGAGTCGCCAATACCTGGTCAAAGAAACTCAAGCTGAGAACGTGGATGGATACCCGGCGCTTCTCCGAGAGATGATGTGGAGGGCGAACTTTACTTATCACCAACCTCACGCCATCTATCGCCGCGACGGGGCGGGCATGGAGGAATACTTGGCCGTGATCAACATCATCGCGGACGAGTCACGGGAGTATCCCATATTGTTTCGAGCACGTGGCACCTCTGAGGCCATGGCTCTACAGGAAGTGGCTCGTGTGGCCATGAGCCACCTCCGTTATGATCTGACGGAGTTGTCTCACCGCCTTACGACCATTTTCCTATGAGAGAGCGTGGCGCGAGGTAGACACCTTTGCCCAGATTCGGTTTGGGAAGATCCCGTGTTAGGCGATTGGCAAGATTGGTTCATATCATGGACCAAATCCATCGGTGCTGTGTATGAGTTGTACGAGACTCGCGTCGTCTCGTGGTGGCCCAAGAACACTTGCAACTCATGTGTAGTATGGGGATCATTGACCGCCATGTGGTTTATGGCGCAAATGAGATTTCCCCATATGCTTCAAAGACCGCCGATGTACCGTCTTCCGTAGTGCGTGGCATGTACCCAACTATGGGGCGAGACGCAAGGTTCGCATGTCAGTTGGATTTGCTCGTACTCGTAGGATGGAACCTGCTGGAGGCCATGTGATAGAGCAAGGCTCCCCGTTACGTCTTCCTAATTTTGGAGACCCCGATGATACGGGATCCCCTGAGGCACATCTTCTGGACGAGTTTCCGGTAAACTTTGATCGGAACAACATTTAGGATGTAGTAGGTGTTAGCTCATGGTTGGGCATGTATCTTTGTTTCCCTGTAATAGGTTAGTGGTACTTAAACTATTATTGTCCTTCTTGCAAGAACTTTTAATTCCGTCAGTTGCTTTTCGCCCACAGGCCTTTCTGGATGTAATTGCATTGGAAAAACTATGATTTGAAGTTATGGATCTTGTACTGGCATTAGCGCCTTTGTACACCCATTTGGTGTTATGTTTTTGGTGCATCTTATATCATTATGCATGCTTAATTAAGAACTTTGTGCTTGCTGTCCAAAGTTTTATTATTCGTATTTTTCCAACAATTTTGTCCTCTTTTTAACATTCCTTGTCACTCCAGATGTCGTGCCCTAACACTCGTGCTAGAGCTCAGTGCGATGGGGATCTCCACCCGGGCACTCGCTCACTGCTGTAGAGTAACTTTACGCCCGCGAGGAGAGGGGTGAGCCCTCTCAGCAGCACCGTCCGCGGGACAGTTCATCTGAGGAAGTGCTTCCTCCGCCACCCACTATGGCGGAAGTCTTGGCCCAGATCGAGAGAAACAGGATGGATCAGACCAGGATCCTGGAGGCTATAGCTCGCAACACTTCTCCTGCTCCTGCGGCAGCAGGGGGAGGGGGAACTCAGAGGCAGCGTGGGGGTCTCGCTGAGTTTTAGCGAACAAATCCTCCCACCTTTGCGGGTACCGGAGACCCTATGGAGGCTGAAGATTGGCTGAAGGATGTGGAGAAGAAACTAGCCATTGTTCAGTGCATGGGCATTGAGAGAGTTCTTTTTGCCACCTATCAGCTGGAAGGCGCTGCTAGTGCGTGGTGGGACAACTATTCCGCCATGCAGCCTGAAGGAGAGGTTCCATCATGGAACGAATTTCGAGCAGCGGGGTCATATCGATCAAGCAGCAGCAGTTTCTTGCTTTGAAGCAAGGAAGGAAGACTGTCACTGAGTATCTTCAGGAGTTCAACTCCTTGGCCCGCTATGCCCCGGATGACGTCTCCACAGATGCCCGCCTCCAGCGCCGGTTCATGGGCGGCTTGGCGAGGAGATGCGGTGGCTTTAGCAGTACATGACTTCAGAACTTCCAAAGACATGGTGAACAAGGCCATTGTGGTGGAGCACAAGAGTGTGGCTGTAGAGGAGTCCAGGAAGAGGAAGAAAGCCGCTCAGTTTTCAGCTAGCGGCAGTTTTCCTCGGCAGCGCACCGGACCACCTCAAACACCTCGTTCTCAGGCCCCAGTGCCACCGAGACCTCCTGTGGCATCTCCACGACCTTCTCCACCCACGGTGCAGCGGTACAATGGGAGTAAGAACTCCCAAAACAGTGGTACTTTCAAGCAAAATGTCACTTGCTTTCATTGTGGTCGCCTTGGCCACTATGCCTCTTATTGCCTCGCCAAGCAGTGGGGATGCCTCAGGTCTATCGAGCTCCTACACCACCAGCTGTGGCAAGACCTAAACCACCTCCGAAGGCAGCATCTACCCCTCCTCAGGTCCCTGCACGTGGCCGAGTGAACCACGTCACCGCCGAGGAGGCAAGCGACGCTCCGGACGTCGTTTTGGGTACCCTTCTTGTTAATTCTTGTCCAAAGATCGCTTTATTTGATTCAGAGCATCTCATTCATTCATCAAAGAAGAATATGCTGCACTTAATCAATTTGAAATGCATAAACTTCAGCCATCTTATCAAATCCAGTCGCCGGGATCGGTTTTCCAAACCGATCAAGTATGCCGGGACGTAAAAGTGGAAATTCAACATATCAACTTCTTGGCAAACTTAATTGTGATAAAATCAGCGGGTATTGATGTGATCTTGGGGATGGATTGGCTGTCCAAAAATCAGGAAAGATCGATTGCGCCTACGGTCTATTTCATCACTAGTGAAGACAGCGATCGAGTCATTTTTGCACCTTGGTGGGATTCTCATCTCTATGCTTTGGAAGTTAGTACCTCTCTTGAACTTGAGAAAGTGCATGTGGTGTGTGAATATCCAGATGTATTCCCCGAAGAACTCCCAGGCATGCCTCCTGATTGAGAAGTCGAGTTCGTCATCGAGCTGCATGCTGTGATCGCGCCAATCTCAAACGGCCATACCGGATGCCTCCTAATGAGTTAGAAGAATTGAAGAAGCAACTCCAAGAACTTCAAGACAAGGGGTTTGTTAGGCTGAGCTCCTCACCTTGGGGATGTCCGGCCATCTTTGTCAAAAAGAAATACAAGAGTTTGCGGATGTGTGTTGACTACCGTCCGTTAAATGAAGTCACTATCAAAAATAAATATCCTCTTCCGCGGATTGATGATTTATTCGATCAATTGAGTGGAGCCCAAGTATTCTCCAAGGTTGATTTGCGCTTGGGCTATCATCAAATTAAGGTTCGAACTGAATACATTCTGAAGACAGCATTCTCTACTCGGTATGGGCTATACGAGTACACTGTCATGTCTTTTGGTTTGACGAATGCCCCGGCTTACTTCATGAAACTTATGAATTCAGTTTTCATGGAGTATTTGGATAAGTTTGTGGTTGTATTCATCGATGATATCCTTATCTACTCAAAGTCCGATGAAGAACACGAGCAGCACTTGAGGCTTGTGTTGGAAAAGCTTCGTCAACATCAGCTTTATGCTAAATTCAGCAAATGCAAGTTCTGGCTTCATGAAGTTAGTTTCTTGGGACATGTCCTATCCAAGGGTGGTATCGCTGTTGATCCTAGTAAAGTGCAAGATGTCCTTGATTGGAGACAACCTAGAAACATCACTGATATTCGCAGTTTTCTCGGACTTGCGGGTTACTACCGCAGATTCATCCAGAACTTCTCCAAAATTGCGAGGCCAATGAATCAACTTCTAAAGAAAGAAAAGAAGTTAGAATGGTCACCTGAATGTGAGGAGAGTTTTCAGATCCTAAAGGAATGCCTGACCAAAGCTCCAGTACTTATCCTGCCCGACATTCACAAGAACTTTGATATTTATTGTGATGCATCTCGCCATGGGCTCGGTTGTGTGCTTATGCAAGAGGGCCGAGTGGTAGCTTATGCATCAAGGCAATTGAGACCTCATGAGTTGAATTATCCCACTCATGATTTGGAACTTGCAGCGGTCATTCATGCTCTGAAGATTTGGCGACATTACCTCATCGGTAATCGTTGCGAAATCTACACCAACCACAAGAGTCTTAAATATATCTTCACCCAAGCCGATCTGAATTTGAGGCAAAGAAGATGGCTTCAGTTGATCAAAGAATATGATTTTGGACTCCATTATCATCCAGGAAAAGCGAATGTGGTAGCCGATGCCCTAAGCAGAAAGTCTCAGTGCAACTGTTTATCGGTAACTCCCATTTCGGCAGGCTTGTGTGTTGCGATGCAACGTCTGCACCTGGAGATAATTGAAGAAGGTTCTCTCGCTGCCCTTAGTGTGAATTTTATACTCGAGGACCAGATTAGGAAGCCCGTAAGACGACTTGGAAGTCGCCAAACAGGAAGCATTGAAGAAAGGCAAGGCCAAAGGTTTCAAAGAAGATACACAGGGCACTCTGTTGTACGGAAACCAGTTGGTGGTGCCTTTTGACCACGCCTTGAGAGAACTCATTCTCAAAGAGGCTCATGACTCCAAATTTTCTATCCATCCTGGTAGCACCAAGATGTACCAAGATCTTAAGAAGCGGCTATGGTGGAGCCGAATGAAGCGGCAAATCGCTCAATTTGTTGCTGAGTGTGATGTCTGCCAAAGAGTCAAAGCCGAGCATTTGAAGCTCGCAGTACTCTACAACCCCGCCCATTCCCAAGTGGAAATGGGAAGAAGTTGGCATGGATTTTATCACCGGCCTTCCAAGAACTCAAGCTGGGTCAGATTCTATATGGGTGATTGTTGATCGTTTGACGAAGGTTGCCCATTTTATTCCTGTCAAGACCACTTACACCAGGGCCAAGCTAGCAGAGTTGTACATCTCCAGGATTGTTTGTCTCCATGATGTACCAAAAGTGATCATTTCTGATAGGGGTCCCCAGTTTACCTCTCACTTCTGGAAGTGGTTGCACCAAGCAATGGGAACCAATCTACCTTTCAGCTCCGCATACCACCCTCAAACAGATGGACAAACGGAAAGGGTGAACAAAATTTTAGAAGACCTTCTCCGAGCTTGTGTACTGTCCTATAGCAAGAATTGGGAGAAATGCTTGCCGTTTGCGGAGTTCTCCTACAACAATAGCTTCCAATCGAGCATTCAAATGTCCCCCTTTGAGGCCTTGTATGGGAGAGCTTGTAGGACACCTTTGAACTGGTCCGAAACCGGGGAAAGGCCATTTTATGGTCCAACCTTGGTAAAGGATGCAGAAGAACAAGTTCGTGTCATCCGCGAACGACTTCGAACGGCTCAATCTCGTCAGAAGTCCTATGCCGACCGTCGTCGTCGTGAGTTGAGCTTTGAGGTGGATGATCATGTCTATCTTAAGGTTTCTCCAATAAAAGGAACACATCGTTTCCAAGTCAAAGGCAAATTGGCACTCGCTACATCGGACCTTTCCGAAGTTCTAGCAAAGTTGGGACCGGTGCTTATCGATAGAATTGCCACCATCACTTGCGATGTACATGATGTCTTCCATGTTTCACTCGAGAAAGTGTCTTCGTGTCCCAACCAAGCAATCGGACTAGAAAACTTGACTTGCAACCCGATCTTTCTTATCGGGAGCACCCATTCGCATTCTTGAGGAAAAGGAGCGCAAGACGCGAAATCGCAATAACAAATTCATCAAGGTTCAAATGGAGTAATCATCACGAAGATGAAGCAACATGGGAACGTGAAGATCAAGTGCGGGCGAACTATCGGATCTTTTCCTTCTACCTAAAATGTCTTGAATCAAGAAAGGAAAGTTTAGACAAAGCAATGAGAAGGAGAAATGTAATAGTCATCCTTGTAACCCTACAAAGATATATTGGCACTATCTTTGAAGGAAATAAAGACAACGGATGTTATATTTCCTTTTGGAACCTTTTCTATCCAACTTCGACCCTAACCGATCTCGGGGTCGAGATCTTTTGTAAGGGGGGGAGGTTTGTCACATCCCCAAATTAATAAAGTGGTTTATTATGCGTCTCATTAGCATGCATCATGTTTGGAAACTTTTTATTTAAATATTGTACTTGGAAAAATCTCCAAAAACAAATGAAACATACACTTTAAATTGAACTCCAAACGAAAAACTGAAATAAATGCTACTGAAACATCTCTGGAAATAATTTATTCAAATACTACATTAATTATCATGAATTAATATATTTTTTCCAAATTTTTGGGACTGGTCTTTACCCTACTAAAATCCAAACATGATTTAAAGATCAACAATAAGATTGAAATTAAATTATACACTTTATATCACGAACAATAGGGTTCAATAATTTTTATGGACACTAGGCTATCCCAGGAACCCCCAGTAATTATTTCATGATTTTGGGAATTTTATTTCTATTTTTAGCCTCTGGTCAAAGTGGAGGAAACTATTTTAATTCTGAGTCAAACCCTAACCCTAAACCGACTGACACTATTCCTTGGACTCGAGTCCGACCAGGCGAACTAACTCAGCTCAATCGCCTAAATGCACCAACGCATGTAGGCCTTCGGATCTAAATCCTACGGTCTCGACCTCTTATGTCTCAACGGTAGTCAGGACCGCCTGGGTGGTCTGAGCCTTGCGATCGAGATCCAACGGCCCACGACCTCCTTTGCCTTATAACCCTCATTCCCACTTAGGAGGTCGTGAGTCATCCGATGGACATCCAACAGCCACGACCTCCCCTGCCCTTTTTGGTGCTCATCCACCTAAGAGGTCGTGAGCCATTTGATGCGAATCCAACGGCCCACGACCTCCCTTCCCTTATAACACTCAATCCCGCCTAGGTGATCGTGAGCCATATGATTTACATCCAACGCCCACGACCACCCTTCTCCTCGACTCACGCACATGACTAAGTCACTGTCGCCGTGGCCCCGCATTGTCAGGTCCGTCTCTGACCTTGCACAGGAGCTCCTCGCCATGTGTCTGAGCTTCTCCGACGTGCTCAGAACGGCGCTAGTGGACGCCGTCAATCCACCGCCGCATGCAACCACTCCTGGAGCTTCTTCACTTCACGCCGCCTCCATTTCCGTCATCACCCGACCATTTTACCCTCGTAGCCCCTCCATTCTTCCTCACTTCTCCTCTGTTGACCGAGGAGAGGGAGCTTGTTCTTGCTCTCTTCACGGTGAGCTTCCTCGCGTGATTCCTCCTGCTCGTGATCCATTCCGTTTCCATTTTTACTAATCTCGGTTTCTCTCGTTGTAGCACTGGACCATCGTGGTGCCATTGCAAGCTCCGAGCACACTCCGTGGACATCACTTTGTGATCTTCGTCTCCGTGAGTTTTGTCTAAAGCTTAGCGTGTCACTTCATGCCTTTAAGCATAAGATGGAAAACCCTAACTCTATTTGGGTAATGCACGATGTGGCTTCGTGGATTTGAAGAGATTGGATTTTCACGAGGAACCAACCTTTCACCTCCCACTTAGGTCCAGTAAGCTATTGTCCAATTCTTTGCTCCTTTAGCTTCCTCAGATGATCTATAATCCATCTTGATCATTCATCCCACTTAGGTTTTGCTCTGGGGATCCTCTCCTCGTGAATCCGTTTTGCCGCCACCTTTCTTCTCTCGTGGCACGACGCAGCCTCAGCATCTCCAAGCTTCCCCGAGCACCCTCCTTAGCACAGGTGACCTCTTCGTAGCCCGTAGGACCTCAGGCACCCGCTTGTTTGCGCTACGGAGCGACATTTTGCTGTTTTCATTTTTGCCGTTGGAGCACCGCCGCTCAACGCCGGCTAGCCGCCGTTCTGGGTCGGCTCTGGTGCCGTGAGTGCCCTCAATGGGTGCGCAATGTTATTGCACGGCTAACGGTGCTTTTAGTTGGCGCCGCTGTGGTGCACAGCGCCGGCAAGCCGCCGGTGAAGCGCGCGGGGCAAAAGCTCGTTGTCGTACTCAGACAGCCAATGTAGCAAGCGATTAGAGTCAAATCATCGTCATTAGCATTTAATCGCTGTCGGAAATGAGCAGCGTTACTCACTTACACATGGGCCCCTTGCACAGAAATCCGTAGGTTTAAATGAATAGCGACGGTCGCTGACAGGTGGGACCAGCCGCGTAAGCACCGTGCACCGTGCGAGCGCACTAGTGGGCCGAGTCCATTGGACCGTGCTACTGACGACGGGCCCCACATGTCGGAATGGATTTTAAAATCTGAGTGAAATGGAAAAATGCACTGTTCACTGGGCCTGCTGGTCAGTGATCGCGGTTAGGAAGCGCTCGGTAGAAAAAGTGATAAATGCTTTAATAAATTCGAAATCCATTTAATTGTAAGCTGAAAAATATGTATAACTTTGAAAAAGGCATAACTAATTCATTTTTACTCCAAAAGCAATCAAACCACTTCTGATAATTTTTATTTTTAATGAAATTTATGTTAAAATTGGTTTTAAACTTTTCTCTGTAACAGAGAGCATTATTTTGGAAAATGAGCTATTAACACTATTATTATTACAAAAGAAAACACTGATAACTTTGAAAATTCATAACTAAATCATGAAAACTCCAATTGAGGCAAACTCAACTGTTTTGAACTTGTAAAAATATTGCCTATTTATCCATGTAATCCATTTACTCACCACTGTTATACAAATTTTTACCTCATAATTAAATTACCCGAATAAGGGCATATTGAAATCTGAAAATCGAATCACCATATCTTTCACATACTAAATCAGAATGAAATAATTCTTTCACCAAAAATCACCTTAAATCATGATTTAGCTACTGTAGAAAAATCATGCATTTTTTAGCATTTTGAATTTTGAGGTATTTCTCGATGTTTATTCGGTATTGCAATTATATAGATTCCGAGCCTATTGATTTCGATTCCTACGCGACTGAGAGTGAGCAACTAAGCTACCAGCAAGGCAAGCATCCTTTGAACTTTCTTTTGCATCATATTTGATCCCAATTTTATTAGGGTAGATGCAATGATAATTGCTTGCATATAGTTTTATAATGTCGCTATTTTTGTGATGAGTAGTTAGACACATCCTATTATCTTGTCATTGTGGCTATCCATGAATTACTCCAATGCTGAAATATTTATGTTAGGATGTGTGAAATTATATTGTTCGAGTTTCGCTTAGCCATGCAAGTCTAGAACAGTAGTTTGATTGTCGGGAATAACCCGACAATTATGGGATAAACACCACTCTCTTTATATACTTTTGTTTCAGATCTTCGTATCTGTTTCCTAAGTTAAATTTTGTCATTTTAAATGAGCTTTTGGTCTGAACAAGTGATGGCTAGTGATGGTGCCTTCGCACACAGAATTGGGTATGTGGTTGGACTTGTCTGGACAATTAAGGACCGAACTTTGGTAACGTCGTTGATTCAAGTACATTCGTGCTATCACACGCGGGTTGGGAGCTGTATGGTTAAGTAGGGGGAAGGTTTTATTGTGTTGAGTCCCACGGTGGCGAAATTGTAAGGGCATGAGACCGTGAAATCCCGTGTTCCTTTGGGCCGATAGGATGGGGGCGTTAACGTCTTGTGTTTCCTAGGATATATAGGATGGAGGCGTTAACGTCTTGTGTTTCCTAGGAGCCATGGGTTGAGGGACTTGGCTCAATGGGATCTTCTTGCTAAAAACGACCGTATCTTGATTTACCCGGCCGGCATACCATAGGAAGTATGCTATATTCGGAGGCATCTGGAGGCTTACGGGCTAATCAAGTCGTGTGGGTAAAGTAGTACACCCCTGCAGGGTATAAATATATTCGAATAGCCGTGTCCATGGTTATGGACAACCGCTTGACTTCGGGAGTTACTATTGTTAGACTTGGAATTAAAATTGTGGTTATAACTTGGTATCGACATGAATGGGATGTTCATATTTGTTGTTGTATCAAAGTGGACCGCCACTTTGATTGTTGGTATGATTCATTCGTTATTAAATTCATCACTTATTCACATGCTTTACTTCTACTTTGAATCTGATTTTTTTAAATGGCACTTGAAAAACTAGTATATGTAGGTTGTTCATGTAATACTCCGGAAGTGTGAGAAGCCATTAATCGGGTTAATTAAATTTAATCGCTAGAGATTATTTAATCGGGGAAAAGTTTATGTCAGAATTCGTCAAAGCAAGAAAAGAGAGGGGTTTTTCCGCTTCTTCACACCCACTTGGGCCTGGGCCTTGGCCCATCTGACCCTGTAGTGGCCGGCCAAAGGGGGGGAGGTGCCACCCTCCCCAAACCCTAGCCGCCCCTCCCCTTTTTCCCTCCTCCCACTTGCAGCCGCCCCCTCCCCCTTTCCCTTGCGCCTCCCCTCTGTCCAGGCTGCTGCCCCTTTGCGCAAGAAGGAAAAGAGAAGAAGGAGAAGAAGGAGAAGAAGGAGGAAAAGGAGAAGAAGATCTTGCGTGGGGATTGGTTCAGCAAGCTCTAGCGGTTCTACAAGGGTAACGAGATGCCTTCCCCGCTGTTTGATCCGTAGTAGATGCGAAACCGATTAGAATTGTTGGATAAAGGTTTGGCTGCAGAAGATTCGATTCTGTCCAGTACCTTGCGTGGGTGATTTCGTGTAGTTAGAGGCTGAATTTTAAGATTCCATCTCCTAGAGTTATGTGGGATCTGTCGTTATCTTTCAGTAGCCATGAAGATCACTCAATTCCGAGGTCTGAGTCAAAAGTTATGGTCGATTTAGTATCTGCTGCCAGAAATCTGACGAGAATAATCTGTCTGGTTATTTCCTAAAATATGAAAGGGAAATTGGTAGAATCTGAAAGTTCACACAACTAGGTTATTGTAGATAATTCGATAACCTTTTCAGATTGATAAAGAACGATCAATTCAGAGTTACCTATTAAAAGTTATGGTCATTTTAGTTTTGCTGTTCGAACGTGTAGGCAGTTTCTGTACTGAAAGTTCAAACAATGGTTAGCCTATTATTTTGGCCGAATTGGATTATCGTGTCAACTAGAGTATTGTAGATTAGTCAGTTAAGAATCTACAGAAATTGGGTTTACCTCTTTTCGACTTCCAGTTCATGAGTTATGTCAATTACCGTGCTGCTGTCCAGAAACGGTATATGGCAGGAAACGTTGTTTTTCAGTTTCAGCTTTGTAAACTCGACTTGAGACATCAGGGAAGCGGTGTAGAACACCGATTAGTAGCGCTGGGTATATTATGTCCTTATTAAAATTATTTTACTTGTTTAGGAGGTGAAGCCTCAGGTTTAGGAGTATCACCTTGGTCGGCTAACGCGTGGCATCGTGGAAGGCAAGTAATTGTAGCAGTGTTACTACCGTTTAATTGGTTGTTCTTACTACTTGCAATCTATATGATTCTCGTATTTTGAAGTATTATGCCATGGTTGGTTGACTTACAAATGAGGTGATAACAGCAATTAATAATTGAATGTTTTACTTCGGATATCTTGCGTGTGGTCATGAGGTGGTTGCTTTATGTGCCAAATGTGGATCATGGATGTATTTTCCATAGTGGCTGTGTGGTAGTAATAAAAGTTAATCTTATTGGTGCCCTTATGAGGATGACACTTATGTGGTTTATGAGTATCATATCATTCATAACATATCATGACATTGCATTGTGGATGTCGCCGCTTATGGCGGCGATCAGACTGCACAAAGATCGCACATTGTCGTAGTCGATGCACACTCTTACCTTGATGGGTGAGAGTGCGGTGGAGCATGGCATGCATTTACATTAAAATTGTGGATGGAGGAAATGCATACTTATGCCAAAGTGTGAAATCTTATGAGCGGGACTCATGTTAGTCCATGTGGTTTATTGAATGAGAAAGTGGAATGTGGTTGCGGTCATGCAATAATATAAATTGTGATGTAGCTTGCTTGCTATTTGAATAACCTGTTACTCAATTTACTTGCTGAGATTTTATCTCACCCTTGTTGTTTCTTTTCCCCTTTCAGGTGATTCTTAAGCATTCCTGGGATGGGTAGAGCGGCACTACAATAATGCACTCAATTCATAGATTTATGCTGTAATAAAGTTGAGAGGAAACTAGCCTAATGACTAGCTATTCGCGAGTGTTCTTTTGATTTCTTAATGATGAATTTGTGGGCTGCTCTTGGATTAAATTGCTAGTGGTTGTTTTAATTTATTGAACTCTATCCGTTATTACTGTGTCCATTAGTTGTTTATGCTTCCGCTTATGTTCAATTGTAGAGTGGTTAGTGGCATTCCAGGGTAATGTGGGTCCTGGGGTGTTACAGTTGGTATCAGAGCCTAGGCTTTAGGTTCTAGGAGAAGTAAGAAAATTGACACGCTTGCACATGTAGGATGGGGAAGGGTTTGCATATCTTGCATATACCTTGTTGAATTCTTTAATTTATTGCTTGTGCTTCACTTGTGCGAGAATAATGTTTTGCTTGCTTGTGGGTTGCGGTCGCTGCAGAATGCCACCTAAGGGTAGTGGCGTGTTCGTCTTTGCTACGCCGTGCACAACCGCGATTGAGGAGGCCGAGGATGCGCACCGGTGGGCGGTACCAAGAGGCGTTGGTGTGATCGGGGCCATGCGGCAAGAGTTGAGGGCTTTGAAAGCAGGCGGTGGCCCTCGGTGCCGATGCCGCTCGGTACTGAGTTGCGGCGGTGGCAATTAGCGGCATCTCACTTCGTGAGTGGGTAGGGTTGAGGCCGACAGCTTTGGCGCGCGCGGCCACTCTGCTCGTGCCGACCGGTGTCCCATGTGGAGGACAAGATGGAGGCTTTTGAGGTAGTGGTTTCCGACCGCGTGCGCTATGTGGCGCAAGCTGGCAAGAAGGAGGCCCAGATCCGGTGGAAAGGAGTGCGATCGCTTTCGCAGTGCAGATGGACTCCATCGTAGGCGAGTTCGTCCGGCGGATTTGAGAGGCGGTTCTATCGAGAGACCTTTCGGACAAGATGAAAATTGACACTGGCAAATACACACAAGACAAGCGATGCGTGGCGAGTATGAGGTGGGCATCAATCAGATTGTCCGCTTCGTCCCACATGTGGCTCGGGACGATGCGGAGAAGGCCAGACAGTTTCGTCAGGGGCTTAGGCCTTCGATCCGCCACCTGCTAGGTGCCTTTCCGATCACAGATTTCCGTACCCTGGTGGAGCAGGCCTTGGGGATCGAGATGCAGCATGCGTACACGGAGGACACTCGCAAGGCCTCGGGAGGAGATCAGCCTCGAGGTCATAGCGAGAGGAGGGGCCATTCTGGGGGCCCTATGAATAAGAAGGCAAAGGGGCGTCGTCACCAGCCCTACCGTGGTAGTGCGGGCGCACCACTCACCGGAGGGAGCTCTGCGTGCATCGTGCCACTTCGAGGCCCGTGCAGGCTTGGTGTGCTTCGTTGTGGGGATCCGCACAAGCGGAGTGTGTTGCTCTTGGAAGGCGATGTACTATCTGTGGTCAAAACCACAAGGATGTGGTGTGCAGGCAGAATCCCAAGGGGAAGCTGCAGTGGGAGTTGGCGCCTACACCTTCAGCGGGATTCTCTCGCCCTGATGGCACCGTACAGATGATGGCTGCGGCTCCTACCCCGCAGTTCCTACCCGCGGTCCCTACACCGCATTACCTGCCGGCGCCTTCAGCACCTTCATCGACTGTCTTGGCGCCCCCACCTGGAGGATACTGGGTTCAGCAGCCTACTACTCCATCGACCATGGTACCTCAGTGGACACCTGCGCCGACCTACCAGAGAGTGGGAGATCCTTCTTCTTTAGTTGTCCCTGCGGCATTCTCCATGCCAACATCGGATGGCAGGGATCGTGGAGACGTTGTGACAGGTACCTTATCTGTTGACTCTTTCGATGCCTGCGTACTTTTTGATTCTGGAGCCAGTTTCTCTTTTGTCTCGGAGAATTTTGTTGAGCGGGCAGGGCTTTCGGTGCAGTTGATTGGGAGGGCAGTGGTTGTTAGTTCTCCTAGTGGGCTTATTTCTAGTTCCCGTGTTTGCCCTGGTTGTGTGGTGATTCTAGCAGATGAGGAGTTCGTGGCGAATTTGGTGGTTATACCCCTGGAGCCCTTTGATGTGATCCTTGGCATGGATTGGCTCACGCGTATCAAGTGTTATTTCTTGTTTCGAAGACGGTCACCTTGCGTTCTCTGTGCAGGCACGGTTGTCTTCCAAGGAGTGCTCGCGTACTCTCTCTTGTTGTTGTGCCGTTGTTTCCTAATCGGCGGATGCGTAAGTCCGGTTGTTGTGGGCTTTGGTTGAGGGTCACGAGGTCGCCTTGAGGTTAGAGGACATATCGGTAGTCTGCAAGTACCCGGATGTTTTTCCCAGTGAGCTTCCGACTTGCCACGGAGCGGAGTCGATCTTCCGTATTGAGCTTGTTCCGGCGCGGCCTATTTTAAGTCCCCGACGGATGGCACCGGTTGGGCGGTGGAATTAAAGAAGCGATTGGATGAACTCTTAGCTAAGGGGTTCATTAGACCGAGCACGTCACCTTGGGCCGCTCGGTTACATTTGTGGGAAAGAAGGATGGCACCAAGAGGCTTTGTGTGGATTATCGAGCACTCAATCAAGTGACAATCAAGAACAAGTATCCTCTGCCTCGTATTGAAGATCTCTTCGATCAGTTGAGAGGTGCCAAAATATTTTCCAAGATTGATTTGCAGTCTGGTTACCATCAACTGCGGATCAGGGAGGAGGATATAGAGAAGACAGCATTTAGCACAAGGTATGGGCACTACGAGTATGTCGTTATGTCTTTTGGACTGACTAATGCCCCTGCTGTCTTTATGGAAGCTATGAACAGGATGCTCCATGAGTACCTGGATTCTTTTGTGGTGGTCTTCATCGACGACATCCTGGTGTATTCCAAAACGGAGGAGGACCACGAGTTGCATCTCAACCTGGTCCTAGATACTCTTCGGAGGAATAAATACTATGCGAAGCTAAAGAAGTGTGCTTTCTGGTTATCCGAAGTAGGATTTTTGGGTCATACCATCAGTCAGCACGGTATTACAGTGGATCCGAAGAATGTGGCAGCAGTGGTGCAGTGGCGGAGGCCAACCAATGTGTCAGAGATCCGGAGTTTCCTTGGTCTTGCCGGGTATTACCGGCGCTTTGTGCAGGACTTTTCTATCATTGCTAAACCAATGACCCGACTCACGCAAAAGGGGGTTCCTTTTGTGTGGACGGACGCTGTGAGGTCGGGTTTGGACTTTGAAGAACAAGCTGGTGAATGCACCTATCCTATCCTTGCCCAGGAGTGGCAAGCGCTTCACGGTGTACACGGATGCTTCTCGGATTGGACTCGGTTGTGTGCTGATGCAAGAGGGGCGAGTAATCGCTTATGCTTCTAGACAGATTGAAGACTCATGGCGAATTATCCCACTCATGATCTCGAGTTGGCGCAGATTGTCTTTGCTCAAGACATGGAGGCATTACTTGTATGGGGAGCAGGCGATATCTTTACCGATCACAAGAGCCTTAAGTATATATTCACTCAGCGAGAGCTAAATTTGAGGCAGCGGAGGTGGTTGGAGTTAATCAAAGATTATGACCTGACTATCCAGTTTCACCCTGGTAAGGCTAATGTGGTGGCTGACGCCCTAAGCGGGACAGGGTACCTCGGTAGCGTTGTCCTTGGTCTCGAGTTTGAGAAGATGGGTATCTCTTCTCGTCTTCATCGGATCTACGCAGTGCAGGCACAGATGATCATCCGATGCGCCATTCTGGCGCGTTCGTGAAGCTCAACAGCACGATCGGCTCCTTTCAGAGGTGCGGAAGAGGATCTCGGAGGGGCGTTCCCGAGACTTTAGTGTGGATGAACACGGTGCGGTTCGTTTCAAAGGCCGGCTGTGTGTACCCCAGAAATCACCGGTGAAGGATGATATTCTTCGTAAGGCTCACCGGACCCCATATTCGGTACATCCAGGAGAGACCAAGATGTATCGTGATCTGAAACAAATCTTTTGGTGGAAGAGGATGAGGGTGGACATTGCTAAATATGTCGCTGCATGTGGCATTTGTCAACAGGTAAAGGCCGAGCACAAACGTCCTGCTGGTTTGTTGCAGCCCTTGGAGGTACCTGAGTGGAAGTGGGAGCATATCACTATGGACTTTGTGGTTGGGTTGCCGCGCTCGCCCCGAGGACGAGATGCAGTATGGGTCGTGGTGGACAAAGCTTACCAAGTCCGCACACTTCATTCAGATAAAACGACCAACACAAGCGCGGACCTAGCCCCGTTGTACATCCGAGAGGTGGTGAGACTGCACGGTGTACCCAAGTCCATTGTTTCTGACCGAGATGCCAAGTTCGTCTCTAAGTTTTGGCAGAGTCTTCAGGCTGCGTTGGGCACGACAATTTCCCTCGATCTGACCTTTCACCTCGGACGGATGGTCAGTCAGAGCGGACCATTCAGACCCTGGAGGACATGCTTCGTGCTTGCGTACTATCTTGGAAGGGCAGTTGGGAGGACTATCTGGCTTTGGCAGAGTTCGCTTATAACAATAGTTATCAGGTGAGTATCAAGATGCCTCCTTTTGAGGCTTTGTATGGTCGGAGGTGTGTTTCCCCTCTTTGTTGGGATGCGATGGGTGAGAGGTCGTTGCTTGGTCCGGATCTTGTTCAAGCAGACCATGGAGAAAGTGCGGAGGTTCGTGAGAACTTTGTTGGCTCGAGCCAACAAAAGAGTTATGCGGATGTTCGCGACGAGTTGGAGTTTGCGGTGGGTAGCCTTGTGCTCCTTCGGTGTCTCCAACCAAGGGTATTGTTCGTTTGGTACCACCGGAAGCTTAGCCCGTGGTACATCGGTCCTTTCGATGGTTGCTCGGGTGGGTAGTTTGGCTTATCGTTTGGGTTGCCAAACTCATTGAGTGGGGTGCACAATGTTTTCCATGTGTCTATCTTTGGAAATACTTGCGGGATCTCGAACACAAGATTGACCTGGAACAGGTCACAGTGGAGCAGGATCTCACTGTGGAGAGTCGGCCAGTACGTATCTTGGATGCGTCGGAGCGGGTCTTGAGGAATAAGACCATCAAGTATGTGAAGGTCCTTTGGACGAATCAGTCTGAGAGAGAGGCTACGTGGGAGCTGGAGGATCTTTTGCGAAAGAAGTACCCCGAGCTCTTCGAGGCTGGTGAGTACTCCTAGTTTGGGTTGCTCTTTTCTTGTTGTTCTTTTCTTTGTGGTCTGAAGAGTTGGATTCGAGGGCGAATCCTTTTAAGGTGGGAAGAATGTAATACTCCGGAAGTGTGAGAAGCCATTAATCGGGTTAATTAAATTTAATCGCTAGAGATTATTTAATCGGGGAAAAGTTTATGTCAGAATTCGTCAAAGCAAGAAAAGAGAGGGGTTTTCCGCTTCTTCACACCCACTTGGGCCTGGGCCTTGGCCCATCGACCTGTAGTGGCCGGCCAAAGGGGGGGAGGTGCCACCCTCCCCAAACCCTAGCCGCCTCCCCTTTTCCCTCCTCCCACTTGCAGCTGCCCTCCCCTTTCCTTGCGCCTCCTCTGTCTGTGCTGCCCCTGCGCAAGAAGGAAAAGAGAAGAAGGAGAAGAAGGAGAAGAAGGAGGAAAAGGAGAAGAAGATCTTACGTGGGGATTGGTTCAGCAAGCTCTAGCGGTTCTACAAGGGTAACGAGATGCCTTCCCCGCTGTTTGATCCGTAGTAGATGCGAAACCGATTAGAATTGTTGGATAAAGGTTTGGCTGCAGAAGATTCGATTCTGTCCAGTACCTTGCGTGGGTGATTTCGTGTAGTTAGAAGCTGAATTTTAAGATTCCATCTCCTAGAGTTATGTGGGATCTGTCGTTATATTTCAGTAGCCACGAAGATCACTCAATTCCGAGGTCTGAGTCAAAAGTTATGGTCGATTTAGTATCTGCTGCCAGAAATCTGACGAGAATAATCTGTCTGGTTATTTCCTAAAATATGAAAGGGAAATTGGTAGAATCTGAAAGTTCACACAACTAGGTTATTGTAGATAATTCGATAACCTTTTCAGATTGATAAAGAACGATCAATTCGGAGTTACCTATTAAAAGTTATGGTCATTTTAGTTTTGCTGTTCGAACGTGTAGGCAGTTTCTGTACTGAAAGTTCAAACAATGGTTAGCCTATTATTTTGGCCGAATTGGATTATCGTGTCAACTAGAGTATTGTAGATTAGTCAGTTAAGAATCTACAGAAATTGGGTTTACCTCTTTTCGACTTCCAGTTCATGAGTTATGTCAATTACCGTGCTGCTGTCCAGAAACGGTATATGGCAAGAAACGTTGTTTTTCAGTTTCAGCTTTGTAAACTCGACTTGAGACATCAGGGAAGCGGTGTAGAACGCCGATTAGTAGCGCTGGGTATATTATGTCCTTATTGAAATTATTTTACTTGTTTAGGAGGTGAAGCCTCAGGTTTAGGAGTATCACCTTGGCCGGCTAACGCGTGGCATCGTGGAAGGCAAGTAATTGTAGCAGTGTTACCACCGTTTAATTGGTTGTTCTTACTACTTGCAATCTATATGATTCTCGTATTTTGAAGTATTATGCCATGGTTGGTTGACTTACAAATGAGGTGATAACAGCAATTAATAATTGAATGTTTTACTTCGGATATCTTGCGTGTGGTCATGAGGTGGTTGCTTTATGTGCCGAATGTGGATCATGGATGTATTTTCCATAGTGGCTGTGTGGTAGTAATAAAAGTTAATCTTGTTGGTGCCCTTATGAGGATGACACTTATGTGGTTTATGAGTATCATATCATTCATAACATATCATGACATTGCATTGTGGATGTCGCCGCTTATGGCCGCGACCATACCAGTACAGCATCGTACATTGTCGTAGTACGATGCACACTCTTACCTTGATGGGTGAGAGTGCAGTGGAGCATGGCATGCATTTGCATTAAAATTGTGGATGGAGGAAATGCATACTTATGCCAAAGTGTGAAATCTTATGAGGCAGGACTCATGTTAGTCCATGTGGTTTATTGAATGAGAAAGTGGAATGTGGTTGCGGTCATGCAATAATATAAATTGTGATGTAGCTTGCTTGCTATTTGAATAACCTGTTACTCAATTTACTTGTTGAGATTTTATCCCACCCTTGTTGTTTCTTTTCCCCTTTCAGGTGATTCTTAAGCATTCCTGGGATGGGTAGAGCGGCACTACAATAATGCACTCAATTCATAGATTTATGCTGTAATAAAGTTGAGAGGAAACTAGCCTAATGACTAGCTATTCGCGAGTGTTCTTTTGATTTCTTAATGATGAATTTGTGGACTGCTCTTGGATTAAATTGCTAGTTGTTGTTTTAATTTATTGAACTCTATCCGTTATTATTGTGTCCATTAGTTGTTTATGCTTCCGCTTATGTTCAATTGTAGAGTGGTTAGTGGCATTCCAGGGTAATGTGGGTCTTGGGGTGTTACAGTTCAGTATTGCGTCTCTTTCGCAAAATTAAGCCAATATGAGCCCTTCGTTTGAATGACCTTATGAATAACTATTTTTATTTGTGTAAGACTTGCGAGTACTCTTTGTACTCAGCCAGGTGTTTGCTGGCTTTTACAGGTGAGGAGAATATTGAAACCGACGAGCTTGTCGGTGTCGATTTAGGCGACACCGATGAGTAGTTTGCTATCATCTAACTCCCAGTTGGTTGCCGATGGGTTATGGGGCATACTATTGCTGGTCTTTTGGTCTATTTATGTGTTTCCGCTGCTACTTAATACTCTCTATTAAATTTGGCCGGTCGGCCACTTGTATTAGTTGTAAACTTGGAACTTTGTTGTATGTCTTTTGAACTATTTATGTATGAATGTTGTATGGATGTGAGCAACGTTGTATGAGAGTATGACTATATTGGCCGCTGATCTTGGGAGCCAATATAAGTTGTACTCGCTGTTCATGGCTTCCTATTTAACTCACTAAGTGTAGCGTTTGACTTGTTGGAGAACCGACAATCATGTAGTGCTCGCAGAGGAGTGGCGCGCATGATCTTCGGGGCTCTAGTTTGAGTTAAGCCTCTCATTTAGATGGAGTTAAGTTGGAATCCATTCACGGGAGACCTAGAGTTATGTCCCTAAGGCTTTGATTAGTCTCGGTCTTATGGAGATAACTCCGGGGTCCCCACAATTTCCGTGGACACGGCTATTCGAATAGTTTTTACACTCTGTAGAGGTTGTACAGCTTTACCCACATGACTCGACCTCTCTAATTTGTTTGGTATTCGTCGATATCACTGCTCACTATCTTAGGTGAGTAGTCTAGAGCTCGTGACAAGGCCTTTACAAAGCGCCATTCCACCGCAGTCCCCCCTCACTAAGGTTTTGCCCCCTTTGGATAGAAACCCATAGGGTTCAGGCCCCCTCTTGCGTCAGGTGGGAATATGTAAAAGTAGGTCGTAAAGACACCCACACAACCAGATAAAACGACCACGGTGAAACATTGTAAATTAGTTAACTAGGTCCCGCCCATTCGAGACATGTGGTAGTACGATAAGGCGTAGCAAAATACACTCGAAGACCGGTCCTTAATTGTTTTGGGCGACTTTCCAAAAGAACCGTGGGCTTTGATCATAGAAATGAATCGATCCTGTGCATGAACATGCACCCATCCAAACATCCATTTCGTCCAAGTCCAAACCAAAATTTCATTTTATTTACCATATTAAAACATTTCATAAACTCCATGGTATAGACCATACCATAGCAGCAATTTAAATCATAGTTGAGATTTTGGCTAACTTCCCCAAATTGAATATTTTTGGAGCTAAGCTTCGACTAAGCAGAGAGTTTTGTAATTAGTTCTAGTTCATACTAATGTACCAACAAGCTTTTAACTAAGGCATCAAGGGTGATTCAGACAACATTCAAGTGTGGATGTGCAAAGGAATTAGGAATAACTATAAAGTTAAAACAGGATTTAAAGTACTTGAATTGAAATACGCATGCAGTAATAATTTAAAACAGAATTTAGATACTTTGAAACACTGGGATTCAATATGATCAAAAGTATGACTTGCCTTGCTAGAAACCTTGAGGATCTACTTCTTCGGAGTACTTGGGTTCCCCGGAGTCGTCGAAATCTACACATGAGAACGAAGCCAAATCAAATAAAGTCCAAATAAAATCCAAATGAACTCTAGAAAACACCAATTGGAACCAACAGAAAGGTACAGACTGTAGAAGAAGATAGAAATTTGAACCACTCGAGTCGGAGCTCGAATGAGGGAGAACACTCTCGGAAGCTTGAGAATTACAATGTCAGAAGGAGGTCCAAAGGGAGTGCGTAAAGGGCAAAAGGGCTCCCTGATGCTTATTTAAATTGGAAGTAGGAGAACTGGGTGACAAGGATAGAGCGACGGGATTCACGGCGGCGCAGCACGGGCACACGAGCGGAGCTCTAGCCGGCGCAGAGCAACGGGATGGGAGCAGGTAAGGGAGGAGACAAGAGGAGGAACGGGTATTGCAAAAGCAACAGTATTTAATGCGACACAGCGGTATTTAATGCGCGAAGACTTCTACGACAGATGTGACGCAGCGGGAGGAAGGAGAAGGTGAGCAGAGGAACTGTCGGGACCCCGGGTATGCAACCCCAGGACCCTCTGTGCATTCTGAACTAGTCCCAGATCAGTAGCTAACTCGCACAGTTGTAACATAGATGTAATCATAATCATACAACCCAAATAACGATGAAGCGGACAAATTAATATTACTTAGTAGCAAAAGGACCTTACGGTCAAGTCTTACAGAGTTGCCACGTAGGGCTTAACAACAAAAGATAACCTGCAGCAGAACCAAAATATCTCGTGACGGCCAGCCGACATACTCACAGGGAATCGAGTGGAGGACGTGACCTAGTTCGCATAATTCTCAAGTACTCCTCTTCATAGAACTCCAAGCTTCTTGGATCTTCTTCAATGACTGATAAACCAGAGGGCATAAAGCCATGAATGCTTTGAATGTACTCAGCAAGCCACAGGGAAATGTATGCAATTATTATTCATGCTAGGCTTGACAATGATAGCTTTATGTTTAATTTACAGAAAGCAGTGTTTAACAGTAAATACGGTAAGTAGATTGTAAAAGCACAATTTAAAAGATTAATACATAAGTAGTCATGTTTCTCGAAAACAACAAGTGAAATTCCCAACCATTCCACCCAAACCATCATTCCCACCATTTTTAATGAAAATCTACCCCTCGTGTGATATCACCAGGCGTTGTCCATAACCGGGGACACGACTATTCGAATAGCTTTACACTCTGCAGAGATTGTACAGCTTGACCCACAAAAGATAATTGACTTATAATATCCGTCTGACACGCTACCGGAAGGTGTGCGACTAAGTCATTATCACAGGGCTTTTACAAAGCTCTGTTTTGACTCGGTTCTGCTCGCTAAGGATTCGCTTCTAACGGGTCCTTCTCCTGCCAGATTCATGCCGCCTCTTGCGCCGCTTATCAACCCAAACAGAACCAAATCAAAATATTGCTAATTAGTTGGTCCAGTCCACCCCATAAATGAACTTGTGGTTGCACGGTATGGCCCAGATCAATGGCGCACAAAGTTAAGTCCTTAATTGCTACTCAGGCGAGGCAACCACATCCCAAAATCATCCCCTTTACTGCACGATCACTCGCCCTAGCCTTGGCACAATATCTTTTAATACTAGTGGCCACGCCACAATTTCATAATTCCTTTAGTCATGTTTATTCATATGAGCATGTGATCATGAGTCCCAACGTACAACTATAGCATGGCTAGCATAATACGATACCCGTGTTGGTAGTTTATCCACATCCAACTAAAATAACTCATCCTATGGTGTCCAAGGATTTATGTCATTCAAGGGTACATGTCAATTGCAATTTTTCAAGGGGGCATACATCAATTAGGCAATTATCTACTCCCGAATCCATTTAATATAAAACTAGAAATGTATGTTTATATCAAACAATATAGTTTTATAAAGTGGGTGCGACATGGTCAAAGGTTTACGACTTGCCTTCGTTGAAGAGTTGAGGTGCTTCGGTCGTCGGGTCTGAGAAATCTTCCGAAACGCCGGAATCTACACGTTTGAACGAAGCCAAATAAATAAAACAACTCTAAATAAATTCCAAATAAATATCAAATTACCACTAATAGCAAGAGGAGGATTTTATATGAATTTATAAATTTGAATCACTCGAATCGGAGTTCGAACGAAGAAGTTACGACCTCCGGAAGTTTGAAAATAAAAAAAAGGGATTTTCCTGATTTTTTGAATTATTTTTCGAAAGGAAAATAGATTTATTGCGCCAGCTGACGTCAGCGCTGAGGTTTTATTTTCCAGCCGAATTATTTTTCAACGGGAAATCCCGCCACGTCGACGCTGACTGGGTTGCCACGCCGGCGGGGGGCTGAGGTAGCGCTAACGTGGCGTCAGGTGGCAGCCACGTCAGCACCCGAGCCGGCGGTAGCGCTAACGGCGAGGTTTTGGCCGGTGGCAAGGGTACCCATGGCTAGAGGAGGACGAGGCGATCACGATGCTCACGGTCTTGACGACGCGGCGCCAAGGGATGGCCGGCGGTGAGGTCAAAAAGCGAAGGCGACGGCGGTGAACGGTGGCAGTGGTGCTCTTGAGGGCTCCAGAGGATGGGGAGGCGTGCAAGAGGTGCCCCTCGGTGCGGCAATCTCAGAGGTGACGACGATGACGGCGGAGGAGGCTCGGAGGCGGCGCAAATGGCAGCGACATTCTTCGGTGGCCGACGACGAAGAGCTTCGATTGCGGCCGAAGGAAAGCGAGAGAGAGCGGGGAGAAGGGGGAAAAGAGAGGAGGAGGCGAGGCACCCAGTGCTCTCCTTAAATAGGCGCGGGGAGGTCCGAGAGAGGGGGACAAAGTCGGCGGCTTTTGCGACGGCGAGGACGGGCGCAGCGTGGGAAAAGGAGGCGATGGGACGGGGAATGGTGGCGGCAGTGGGTGCGGCGGAGGTAGGAGGTGACGCGGCGCACAACGGCGACGTGCGGGACAGGAGCAGGTGCGACCGACGCAAAACACGGAGGCGCACGTACGCGCGGTCGCGCGAGGAAGAAGACAAGGAGAGGAAGAAGACGAAGCTGACAGGTGGGTCCCACCTGTCCGCGAGAGGGGGAGAGACAGGCGCGTGGAGGGGCGAAGCCGAGGGCTGTTCGATTAAAATCGGACGGTTCACAATGGACGAGGCGATCAGCGCCTCCAAACGTGCTGACGCGATCGTGACCGTCCGATCTTGATCGGATGGTTGGCAAGCGGGTGGAGGCATGGGCGCGCGTGGGAGTGGGCTGGAGCGGGCCGCGGGAGGGGAAAAAGGGAAATGGGCCAAGAGAGATTCAGCCCAAAGCCAAAAGGAGGAATTTAAATACATTTTCAAATAAAGAAATGCTAGAAAAGCAAAAAGGCTTTTAGAAAATAGCTAATAAAGTCTAAAAATTCTAGAAAAATTCACAGAAGTCCCTTGAACTATTTAGAACTTAATAAAAAAAATACTTTTAACTGTGCTTTAGCTTTTAATTTTGCAAACCAAATAGATTTTAATTCGGACAAAAGGAAAAATCATTTCTGAAATAAAAAAAAGCAAGAAAAGACTTAAAATCCAAATAAAATCTAGGAAACTCAAATAAACCAACTTTTTAATTTAATTGAAGTTGGATTAATTCAAATTAAATATTTTTTTATTTCTAAATTCCAGATTAAGCTTTTGCAACTTTAACAAAATCAAATGGTTATTATTTTTTGAAAATTTTCAAAAACTCTACAAATTAGGGATGTTACATGAACTGACAAGTGGGGTCGGTCGAAGGCAAATGGGTGGTCCAACTGAGAAGGTGGTTGAAAGAAGGCTTCGACTACCAGGTCTGCAGAAGGATACGACTACTCGACATGGTCATAGGAAAGATACGACTACTCAACGTGGTCGTAGGAAGAATACAAGGAAGATACGACCACTCAACGCGGTCATAGGAAAAGCACAAGGAAGATATGACTACTCAACGTGGTTGTAGGAAGAATATAAGGAAGGTACGACTACTCAACGTGGTCGTAGGAAGAATACAAGGAAGGTACGACTACTCAACGTGATCGTAGGAAGAATATAAGGAAGCTACGATTACTCAAGATGGTCATAGAAAGAATACAAGGAAGCTACGACTACTCAACATGGTCGTAGGAAGAATACAAGGAATGTATGACTACTCAACGTGATCGTAGGAATAATACAATGAAGGTACAACTACTCAACATAGTTGTAGGAAGAATAAACAGGGCACAGGAAACTTACCAAGACTAAGAGAGGGACAGGAGGAGGAGGTCGGAATGAACAGAGAAGGGAATTCAAACACTAGAGAAGTCTAGCCAAACTCAAAACCAACCTTTTGAATTAGTTGAAGTTTGATTCAGTCAGGTAAACTATTTTAAATTCCCAAATTTCAAGTTAAGCTTTAGAATCCAACAAAACCAAATGGTTATTTTTAATTTTGAAAATTCTCAAAAAGCTCAGAAAAACAGGGTATTACATAACACATATGTCTTCACGTGGCAAGCATCCAACATGCCAAGGGTCCCTAGGGAGGTGATCGAGCACATACTAGCTCTACGGCCTGATAAGAAACCCGTAAAACAAAAAATTATGGAGATTTCCACCTCATCAACGAGATGCTATCAAATCAGAATTGGATGAGCTACTTAAAGCTGGCTTTATGAGAGAAGTCGACCACCCAGAGTGGTGGGCTAACCCTAAAATGGTTAGAACGTCTAATGGTGAGTGGCGTATGTGTGTATACTTTACTGATCTTAATAAAGCTTGTCCAAAAGATGATTTGCCTCTTCCTCGTATTGATTAGTTGGTTGATTCTACTGCTGGTTGTGAAATATTAAGTTTCATATATTCATATTCTGGTTATCATTATATTAGTATGTGCCTAGATGATGAAGAAAAGACCGTATTTATTACTCCATTTGGAATATTTTGCTATGTCAAAATATCATTTTGGTTTAAAAAATGATGGCGCTTCTTTTAACGCTTGATGCAAGCGACCTTCTCTGTTCAACTAGGTTGAAATTTGGAAACCTATATGTACGATCTGGTCATAAAGAGCATCAAGCGCCTTAATCATATTTTTGATTAGCAGGAAACATTCGACAAGCTCGTAAAATACTATTTAAAACTCAATCATGAGAAGTGTGAGTTTGGAGTCTCTTCAAAAAAATTACTTGGATTCCTTGTTTCTGCATGAGGAATTGAAGTAAAATCCTGAAAAGATAAAGGCCATTGAACAAATGTGCCTTCCAACTACAAAGAAAGAAATCCAAAACCTCACAGGATGCATGGCGACTTTAAGTCATTTCATAGTATGATTAGGAGAAAAATGACTTTCTTTCTTCATACTTTCAAGGAAACATGAGGGTTTTGAATGGTCAGAGAAGGTAAACAATGCATTTGCGGATGTCAAGAGGTATCTTACAAGCGCTCCTATTTTGGTTTCTCCGAAATCAGAAGGGACACTCTTAATATATCTATCTACCACGCCCTAGGCAGTGAGCGCAGTACTAGTTGCAGAACGTGAAAACGTTCAACGGCCAGTTTAATACGTAAGTGATGTTTTACACAAGCCTAAGGAGCGATAACTTCAGGTCCAAAAGCTCCTATATGGCCTCCCCATGTCTTTGAGGAAACTGAGACATTATTTTCAGGCGCACAAGATAATTGTGTCGTCTGAGTTTCCCTTAGGAGAGGTCCCCAGAACAAGGAAGCAGCGGGACGTATGGCAAAATGGCCGATTGAACTTGGGGAGTTCAACCTCCATTTCGTGTCTCGAACGACCATTAAATCCCAGATCTTGGCAGACTTTATCGCCAAATGGATAAATTCTGAACCTGTTCAAGATCCCCAGTATAGATCCCACGACCAGTGGACAATGTACTTTGATGGGTCACTTACGCTAAGTGGCTCGGGGCTTAGGTGGTTCTAGAATCTTCTACAAGAGAGACCTTAAAGTATGTTATTCAATTATACTTTTCTACCACTAACAACGTGGCAGAATACGAATGTTTGTTGGTTGATATACGAGAAGCGAAAGCGCTCGAGATTCGAGGACTACTCGTGAGAGGAGACTCTCAACTACTCGTGAATCAGGTTAGAAAAGAGTACCAGTGATCTAATCCAACCATATCTCAGTACTTATCAGAAGTCAGGAAGCATGAAAAGCATTTTTTTGGTTTTGAGGTACAATATATCTCTCGAAAGGATAATTTTCTCACTGACCAATTAGCTCGAATGGCTTTTTCCCCATCACAAGTACCAAAAGGAGATGACGAGGATCTGGTAATCCTCATTTTATTATTCCTTAATTGTATAATATGACGTCACATGGTATACCCCTTATTGCTATAAGGAAGAAGTAAACCAAGTGGTCGTAAGTTCTTCTATGATCACCCCCTTAGTCGTAAGTCTTTCTACGACTACCCCATAATCGTAGGTTCTCCTACGATTACCTTCGGTTGTAAGTTTTTCTACGACAAGTATCCAGTCGTAAGTCTTTCTACGACTACCCCCTGGTCGTAAGTCCTGCTACAACCAGTCCTGCCATGACTTCATCACAGTTAACTGGGCCACTCGTCAGCAGGCCCTATTAACTGTGAGTTCTGAGTAGTCAAGATACGTAGTTATACCTGGAATAACTACATATAACTCTCCATTATCTCTGATTGATAACCGTTAAGCAACGTGGGGAGGTTACTACTTCAGTAATTACTCTCATTATTACGCAATAATGAGCGCCTATGTGAGGACCCCGATTTATTTGGCTTGTAATGCTTAACCATCCACTTGGTCCTAGCATTACAAATCAAATAAACCAAGCCTCGAGATATGTATACTTCCCAGAAATGCAGTATACACACCCCGCTACAAAATTGTACATCAATTCCATCCATTCACATAGAACCGAAGCACAACACAAGTTCAAAAGACATACATAATAATAAGTTATTACACAAGAAGGCCGACCGGCCAACGACATCAAAGCAACATTAACAGCGGAAGCAAAAGTGCCATAAGATGGCTATAAACAAAATCCAACCGGTTAGCCATAACCCACAAGGCAACCGACCGGGCCGCCAAGCTAGTCGTCCATACCGCAGCACATCTCACAAAAAGGGAAGCCCTTGGGGCTCACCTTCTTCCTCTGCAACAAAAAATATTAAGCAAAGCAGGTGAGTACAAAAATTGTTTTAGTACTGCAAGATCGACATGTGGAATAGCAGCACCTATCAATATGCTACATGCAAGCTTATTTAAGTGGAGGTTGTATGTCTCGTTTTGCACAAAGCCAACTTTATTTGCAATAATGTAGTATGTTTCAAAAGCAAGTTTGCAATCAGTTTTATAGAATGAAATAACACGGATACAATAAGTACAAGAGTAACCACCTATTGGTAACTAACCCAATAGCCACCACACAGCACTAATCCCGCATTCGCACCACCCATCAAGTTTTAATTAAAATGTTGTAGTCTAACTCTTGAAAGACCTTGCCAAGCGTGTCCATAACCTAGGACGAGGCTATTCGAATAGTTTTAAACCCCGCAGGGTGTACCAATGTACCCACACTTCGCATCGCCTTTTGCCAAGCTATTAAGCACACTTCCTTTGGTATGCCAAGACGCTAAGTCCTACGAAACGTTTCCAATGGAATGCGTTAATTAAGAGTCGCACGTATGGGGTTAACCCTTAGTGACTAGCCGGCGAAAGAGGCCACTAGGACCACACGTTGTGGTGGGGTCAAGCAAAGCCGGGAGTCAATAGTTACTAGCCGGACATTACAAGACCCTGGTCGGGTGGAGGACCTAGAAAGGAACCACCCTGGCCACGCCTTAGTGATCCTTTTCTCTATAAACTACAGCCAGCGACTCATTAATTAATGCCTCCCAAAGTACTAATTCAAGAGAGGTCCCATACCCTCTAGTGTGGTTAGCACGCACAAAATGCTTGGTTTAGTGTAACAAGATGTTCGGTCCTTGTTGACCCGGGCACCATTCCAGTCACACCCCACAATCAGACCATCTTACCATTGTGCCCAAGTCTAAATCATTTTGTTTTCAGTTTTAGTTTTTCATAAGTAGACAAGGCACAAGGCTGAAATCATAAGTGATAATAAGTTTTAGGTGATCAAGGTTATCGACAAGTTGATAACCGCCCATTTCTACCGGAAACTAAGCATGGCTAAGAAATTAATTCGCAAACTACTAAGTGACAAGAGCTTATCCAACGAGCTCTAAATCACAGCAATAACCTAGGCTCATGGTAGTAGAGGACAATCATTTGTCTACGGAAATGCATCTACTAGGCCAACTATCGACAATAGTTAAAGCAAGATAGCAATGCATACATAGAAGTTGTAAACAACATAAATACTTAAAATACTGGGATTAACATGATCAAACTGCTTGCCTGGCTGTAGATCACTTTCTTGCTGCAGAGGATTCACTCACGTGAACAATAATTCCTTCAAAACCTAACGCGAAAAGGCGATACTCAAATAAGAACAAGAACTCCAAACAAAACTCAACAGCAAAAGTTCTCCAAATACAATGAAATTTATACAGCAGCTAGATTATGATTTTAGACAATTTTAGAAACAAGAATCACTTCATTTGGACTTAGCATGCAAAAGTTATAGCTAAACTAAGTTCTCTCAGCCTAAAAAATACTAATTAAATTAATTTCGGTTACTGTTCATGGCAAAAATTTCTAGAATGATCTGGAATCTGAAATCTTTATGGTGGGTAGATAATGTCATCCTAACAATAGCAAAACTGAGTTTGTACAATTTGGAGTTATAATGAATTAGTTATGATTTTTATAAGTTCTAAAACTAGCATAATGCACTTTCCAGAAAAATAAACATGTGCAAAACCTATTTCACATTAAAGCATGATAACAGAGGGATTTTCTAGCATCAACTTTATATTTTTAGAACTTACAGGGAATTACTTGTCTCTTTTACAACTTTAAATGAATTTTTAAATGCTACCAATAAGGTTAAATCTATTAATGATTTTCCAGTGTTGATTTAAGCCTACAACCATTTTTGGATTGAAATTTAGTTAATAACAAATTTATCAAAGTTAAAATCATTTAATTTGCAGATATACGTAAAAGATATGCATTTTCTAAGTTTTAATTCAATTGAATATACAAAAATGGCGTAAAACAAGCTATTAAAGATTACAGAATTTTCTACCAGAGAAGCATAGCTAAAAGCATTTTTATATTAAACTTTAGTGAAATACAAATTTATTACAGTTGGTTTCATTTAAAAAGGATCTGTTCTGATTTAGATATGAATTTCTAAAGATTTGATACAATTTTTCAGTTGACAAATAACTACTTACAGAAATAAACAACACTTAACCAGAAAAGAATCGACGTGGACAACTATGGGCCTCCATTCGGGTCGCTCTCGCGCACCCTTCGCGCGCACCGTTGGATTCCAAATCAAAGGCCCATAATGAGTGTGGTTCGGGTGACCCGAACAGCACACGAACCACAACCGCTGATCAAGCGATGAACGGCCCACAGCGATGAGAGGATCGGGTGACCCGATCGGCGCAACGATCTGGATCGCAGATCGCGAAATGGACGATGGTCAAAGAACGGCGCAACTAGGAGCGCCGACACGGGTCGCATGTCGCTGGATCGAGAGTCACACACGCGACTTTAACACACGCGCACGTGGCTCGTGTCCCACATGGCGTTGACTTAAAGGGGATCTTTAGGACAACTAATTAAATACTAATGACCAATGATTAATGATGATTAGCAATTAATGTGTCCTAACGATTTTGAACAGAGGTGATTTAAGTGATTGGGGCCCACCGGCAAAGGGCACAAGGGGACGATTTAGGACCAATTAAATGCTAACAATGATTAACATTTAATGAACTCGATAATTAGTCTTAATGACCCCGAGATCGAGGTTTAAGGCCTCACGCCCACACGCCGCTGACCCAAAGACCATTTTCGCACATTAATGCTAAGACAGGATTAATGATAATCATTAGCATTAATGATGTCCAAAGCATCGATTAGCGCCGATGGTGATTACAGAGGTTGGACCCACATGTTAGTGAGACATTTAGGTTAGATTAAGACACAATTAATACTTCTAATGATTGACAATGATTGCATTAATCGTGTCCTAATAATTTGACGAAACGGAGTTTCTCACCGACAAAAACCGAGCGAGAATAACGGCTTGTCACCGGCGACTCGGCCACTACGGCGCCACAAAATACCAAAATGGGTTCGCAATAGCGCTGCGGACCCAATGGTGATGACCTCGCCGGCGGTGGAGGTTCAGAACGCCGCGAGCCTGAACGAGGATGGAGCCATTTTCGCAAAACATGAAAATAGCAAAAGCTCGCGCGGTCCAGAAAGCGAGTGCCATCACTTCTAGGACTAAATAGAAGCTACCTTAACGCAGCACGAGCTTCAAAGATGGCGGGAAGACTCGAACACGGTGAAGTTCACCGAGCCGAGGAAGATGAAGTGGAAAACGACAATCGAGCAAAATGAACACCAATGGGTGATCAAAATAGCATCATTAGGGTTCCCACAAGCTCCACAAGTAAGTAATTGCAAAAAGAACCACTTACCGGAGTTGGAGAAGAAAGGGGGTGAAATCAGCCGAAAATCTCCAAACTTAAAATTGAGTGAGTCCTATGAATGCAGCCCAAAATTAAGTTAGGGGAAATATAAAGGAAGTTGAGGGGCTAAAAAGGGTGCAAGAAATATTGAAGGTGAACCACTGGACACCAAGATCCACATTGGAGCTCCACGGTTGAAAATGGTGTTTTGAAGATTTGAAGTGGTTTTGAGCTCAAATACAGAGAATGAGCAAAGTGTGGTGTAAAGGAACACCAGGAGGGACTAAGGGGTTATTTATAGAGGAAGGATTAGGGTTTCGAGCACACACATGAGTCCATGGTGAGCTCGGATCATGGCACGGTCATGGACCAAGAAATGATGGGAGCAGCTGAGACTCGGGATGGAGGAGCCGAAAGCCTTGGGTGCATTTAATGCCCCACGAGTGATGTTGATGAGAGGGAGTTCGATTTGACAATGTGCAACCGCTCTTTCTCTCTCTCCTTTCGCCATTGCTTGCATGCGCCGCAGACGGAGGACCGAGGAGGAAGAAGAACAAAGAAGGAAATCGTGGCCGCCGATCCGAGATGGACGGCCGCGATTGAAAGGGGTCCACTGAGGGTTTCTAATGCTCCAAGCAATCGGCGGTCCGATCAAGATTGAACGGCTGAGATCAATTGGGGCTTTCGGGTGACCCGAACAGCCCGTTCAATAAGGACGGCCCGATCTTAATCCAACGGCTCAAAAAGAATGTGATGATCGCGGTGGCCCGAACGGCATCAGCCAACGAGAGCCGAGCGATGCAAATCCAACGGTCGAAATTGATCGCGCGTGTTAGAAAGGGCTCGGTGCAGTTAGTTGATCAGGCTCAACCAAGTGGCTCGAGCCCGAGTCCGACTCAAACCCAAGGAACAGTGAATCAGCTTTAGGTTTTAAATTTAAGCTGAGACTTTTGAGGATTTAAAAGAGGTAGCAAAACTACTCCAAAAATTCTAAAATTTTTACAGGAGCTTGCTAGCCGAGTTATTGACCTTGTATAAAATTTCCAGAGGTTTTTGTGCTATACATTTTCCTCCAAAAATTCCACAAGGTGCTGGTCTTAGGTTTGACTAGAAGTCAAACAGGTTTGACTGTCCTCTAAAAATATTCAAACAATTTCTAAAAATTGTGAAATTTTTCAGAGGGGTCACAGACCATCCCAAGAACTTAGGAAAAATATTTCCAGAGGATGATCAAAAAGTTTGACAAGATTGTTTTTGAAGGATCAAGATTTGGATCAAAGACTTGTGACTTTGTGTTTCCATGGCTCTTGTACAATAATTGTTTAGTACACACAGGAAATACATGACGTAAGAAAAAGTTTTAATTTCTACTCATTTTCTTACATTTGAAACACAAGCCTAAAATTGGGATGTTACAGCCTATTAACCTGGAACGACAACCGCCACTGCAACATAGTATAAATAGGTGTCTTTTGGAGGTAATGGGGGAGGGAGAGGCTTTTGAGAGACAATGAGTAGCAGTATCCGCACAAGTCTTTCCGCTGCTTGTAATCTGGATATCCAATACAATACACACAGGAGTAGGGTTGTTATTCTTACTAGAGAAGGCCCGAACCTGTATAAAAATCCCCGTGTCTCTTTTGTCTGCGTGATCAATTATGGAGACCCCCCCAATCAAATAATCTTTACGTAAGATCGGTTCTAAAACACCGACAGGAGTCTTCTTGGAACAGCTCTAGAAGCCGTCTCTAGTTGAAACACCAGAGACATCTCCTATTGAGATAGCCTTCGTAGAATACGAGTATACCTGGATGGATCCCATCTACGAGTATCTTTAGAAGGGTACAGTACCCAATGACGATCTTGAGGCCAATCATTTATCCTGTAAGGCCAAACTGTATACTTTGGTCAAAAGAGTCCTCTATAAACGAGGCATTAAAGGGGTTCTCATGCGATGCATATCACAGAAAGAAGAATTAAAACTCCTTCACAGCATACACGGAGGAATCTGTGGAACTCATGTTTCTTACAGAACGCTGGTCAGAAAAGCCTTTCAACAAGGTTTCTACTGGCCAACAGACCTCTATGATGCTAAAGAGTTGGTTAAAAAGTGTGTAGAATGCCAGTTTCATAGCAGGCAAATACACCAACCGACTCAAGCAATGCAAACCATACCTCTCTCTTGGCATTTTGCAACCTAGGGTCTAGATATCCTAGGACCGTTCCCAAAAGCACCAGGAGGCTTCGAGTTCCTTTTTGTAGCTATTGATACGTTCACAAAATTAATTGAAACCGAACTTGTGACTGGGATAACAACAGAAGCAGCCAAGAGGTTTATGATGACAAGTGTGATTACTCGATTTGGCGTTCCAAGTCTAAAAATCACAGATAATGGTACACAATTTTTTAGCTCCAAATTCTAGGAATTTTGCGAAGAGTTGGGTAACAAACTGTGTTATGCCTCTGTCGCCCACCCACAAAGCAATGGGGCAGTCAAAAGAGCGAATGGCCAAATTATGCAGGGAATTAAAACCCGAGTTTTTGACCAACTTATAAAGTGCTCAGGGCTTGGGTAAAAGAATTACCCTCAGTATTATGGGCAGTTCACACAACCAATAGTTGGGCTACAGGTGAAACACCATTTTTCCTAGCTTTTGGGGCTAAAGCCATGCTTCCACCAGAACTAAAGATTCGGTCGACAACGGTCGAAAATTATAATGACTCTGGCTAGGGACAACTTCGAGCAGATGACATCAACCTACTCAAATAAAAGAGGAATCAATCCTTAATCCGTTTGGCAGTCTATCAACAAGCCCTACGTAAATACTACGATCGTAAGGTCCATCCTTGCAGCTTTGTTGTAGGTGACTTGGTATTAAAAAAGATTCAATCCCAGTCTAATTGGAACAAACTTTTCACCAAGTTTGAAGGTCCTTACACAGTTGTCGAAGTTACGCGACTAGATTCGGTACGACTAGTAATGGAGGACGGCAAAATCCTTTTCAACTCATGGAATATCGATCAGCTACGCAAATTCTATGTGTAACTCTGTATATTCTCAATAAAGTTTATACTTTTTTCAATCTTTATGAACTTAAAATTTTCGTTGAGCAACGCTTCGATTTTTTTATCACCTTTTAAAACACTTGATTTTCTTTACACTAGTTGAAGGAGGGTAACATCACCTAGTCGAAGCATTTTCTTTCTCCATGTGGTCCTGCCCACTAGAAGGAACTTCGTAGCATCGATCTGTTCCTAACTTTTGCTATTGTAACATCCCAAAGTTCTATTACAAAAAATAAAATTAATAAAGTTATTATTTTATTGGATTTTCGGAGTTTTAAAAGAGTTTCCATGCTTTTCCTGAGTTTCATAGTTTATAAAAGTTAAAAAGAAAATTTATTGATTTTTCTGGGTTTTCTTGGATTTAAAGTGAAAAATAAAAATTTAATTAATTCCTTATATTTTCTAGAATTTAAAAAGGTTTTTTCTATTTACCAGAAATTAAAAATAATTTATGTACAAAAGTAAAAGCCAACTTTAAGTTGGAAATAATTTTATTAATATTTGATTTTCTGGTTTTCCAAGTTCCTTTGTTATTCCTTAGAATTCTATTTATTTTATTTCTTTTCCAATATTTATTTTCTTTGTTGTAAAATTCAATTTATGTAATTATCTCACAATGTTGGCTGTTAATTTGGAATTCTTGCTTATATAAAATACTATTCGAATAAAATCCTGAATCTCATTTCAATTCCAAGTCAAAATCCAAATTCCAAGTCTTAAATTGAAATCTCAATTGAAATCAAATCTTTTCTTGGCCTTTCTGACTTCAAATTTTCATTTTGAATTAATCTCATTTAGAGCTTAGTCAAAATTCAAAATTCAATTTTTCTATTTGAATTTTCTACGAAGTGAAAATATCATAATTTCGTTTCATTTGTTTTTGCTTGGGCCGAAAACCATTTTCCTTTCCTTTTCATTTTCCCCTTTTCTTCTTTTCCCTTTCGTTCTTTCCCGATCCTTCCTTTTCTTCCTTTCCTTTCCTCCCTTCTCCTTTCTCCTAGCTCCTCTACGCCAGCCCCTGCCTCTATTCTGTGCGCTGTGCAAGCGCTAGCGCAGACCGCACCTGAGCCGTGCCGCCCGTGCCCGATAGCGTCGCTCGCCACCTTGCTCTGTGTGCGCTGCGCCAACCCCGCGTGCCCGGGTCTGCTGCCTAGATTCCCGCCGAGCGCCTACACCTGCCGCTTGGATTCTTGCCACATTGCCCATGCCTTGGCAGCACCGTGCCTCCTACGTGCCTATCCCACGTTGCCTGTCCGCGCCGCCGCCCATGGGTAGAACACCCCGACGAGATTCCATTTTGCCCAGTTGTCGGCTGTCATGTCGCCTGCCTCGCCGGCGCCGCCACCATACCCCAAGCCTCCCAAGCTCCTCTGTTTCTCTATGAAGCTGTGAAGCTCTCTGTGATTTCTCCTTCTCTTAATGACATGTGGGGCCCTCTAGTCATATACAGAGCCCTTCCTATCTTTCTTTTATTGGCTTGTGGGTCCAAAGTGTCATTCACTCATTTGTCTTTGTATTGCAAAATATCGTAACAGTGAAATTCCATAATATTCCTCCTTTCTGATTTTCATTATTTCATGAGATATTGAAACTTTCGGATGTTCGTTCCCCTTCATACGAACTCCGATTCCACCGATTCTTGTTCCTAAATTGAATATCTTTCTCCCAGAATCTAAGTTATTTAATTTGGAGTTTATTTAAATTTTATTTGAATTTGTTTTATTTCGCGTATAGATTTCGACGACTTCGGAGAGCTAGATTTCGACGCTATTTCAGAATAACAATTATTTGAGCAAGGCAAGCTACATCCTTTGATCATATTTAATCCTAGTATTTCAATTTATTTAAATTCTATTTTAAATTATTATTGCATGCTTACTTTTATTCAAAGTTATTTAAAGTCTTATCTTTAAGTTGTAGTTAAATCCCAACACTTTTATAGCCAATTTTTTTGTAAGATAGGTAGTATGGAGAATCATTCTAGGTGTTATATATTTTAGAGTTAGAAATTGAAAAGATGGGATAATATTTTCGTGAATTGAAGAAAACAAAGTTATATTTGTGGGTGCCCATTGATCGTGAAGAATTATAGGAATATATTATTATTGGATATTGAATTGTGAGATATTGGAGTATAGGAATATATTATTGTTGGATATTAGATTGTCAGATATTGAAGTATAGGAATATATTATTGTTGGATATTGGATCGTCAGATATTGGAGTATAGGAATATATTATTGTTGGATATTGGATCGTCAGATATTGGAGTATAGGAATATATTATTGTTGGATATTGGATTGTCAGATATTGGAGTATAGGAATATATATTATTGTTGGATATTGGATTGTCGGATATTGGATTGTAGGAATACATTCTTGTTGGATATTGGATTATAGGAATACATTACTTATGAATTAAATAAAGAAGGACATCTTGGTGGAATTAAATTGATTTTAGTGATTGTTGGAGAATTAGTATTGAGAAATTGATCCAGTAAAGGTGGTGATTGAAATACGAAAATGGTTGGATTTTCATAACAACTCATGATGTTAATTTTGGTGGATTGGTTGAATTATAGAGAATTGATAAAATTGGTGCAGTTAATTGAATAGTAGTGTTTGGTTGATCTACAGTTGTTGGTGGACTAATGTAGACAATGATGTGGTGGATCAACAAACATAGTAGTTGGATTTGGAAAGTATGATTCTAATATTGATGGTTGACTTACTGATCTTGAAGTTGACAATTCTTGGACATCGAATCTCTCACACCTTGTCGCCCTAGATAAAACTCTAGTTAATATAATAGTATTGACAAGATGCTTTTTTAAAAAAAATATGCCTAGTCATGCTTAGATAAAAAATATTCATTTTGGGGAGTTTAGCCAAAATTATTCAATTATGATTTAAAATTGAGATTATGGTATTGTTTTACCATAGAAATTTTAGAAAATATTTTGAAGTAAAACATAAAATAAAAATGATTTAGACTTGGGAAAAATATGTGTTGGTATGGTGCAAGTCAATGCACAGGATCGATTCATTTCAATGATTGTGTCCAGGGTTTATGGAATGTTGCCCAAGTTGATCAAGGACCGGTCTTCGAGCCGCACCTTGCTAAGCTCTACCGTACTACCACGTCTAGAATGGGACAGACTATGCTAAATAATTTGTAACACCACATTGTTAATTGTGCCATGTTGGTGTGCGAGTGTCGGTTAGAAAGTATTCCCACCTAGCGCAAGAGAGGGCTTTCGGCGAGCAATTAACCCAATGGAAGTGAAACCTTAGCAGGCATAATAACTTTGGGGGTGGGACATTATAAAAGTCTCGTCATATTTGTTTAGTCGCAAGCTTTCGGAAGCGTGCCTTGGCCGACATGTTAAGCAATTATCTCTTATGAATAAAGTTATAAAACCTCTGCAGAGTGTAAAATTATTCGAATAGTCGTGTCCACGGTCATGGACATGCTGAGTAAAGCCACTAAAAGTTAGACTTTGGTTTTGAGTTCAAAAGATCTTGACAAATGACCTTGGATAGTTTATCTAATTGGGGAATTGGGCGGTTAGCCATGTAATAGGAGGGTATCCTTCACCAGAAATGTATAGAGGTTATCCTACTACAAAACTTTGGGTGGTTAGCCATGTGATAGGAGGGTATCCTTCACTAGAAATGTATGGAGGTTATCCTACTATAAAACTTGTCATTTTAAAATCAAAAACTGAGTTTTGATATAGAATAACTGCTTTGGACCTTAATACAAATATTTAAAGAGAAAACATTGCTTTATGCAAATTCAACCATATAAGCCCTCCTTTGATTTATCCTTGTATGCATTATAATCTTTTATTGGGTGTAACTGGCAGAGTACATTTTTGTACTCACCCTTGCTTAATAAAATGTTGTTCAGAGGAGAAGAACTTCACTACCAATATGGATCTCAACGACTAGGCCACTACCCCAGCCGATTGCCTGTGATAGATTAGCTGGACTCTACTATGTTCTTCATTGTTGGCTCGTAAGTCTTTCTTTTAATAAACTCTGATATTAATTAAATAAAGTTGTGCAAATTATGGATATTACCATATTTATTTATTGTGTGTACTAGCTACTGATCATGGGACTAGTTCAGAATACACAGATGATTTGGGGGTGTTACTCCCGAGTTCGACAGCTGCCAAAACAAAGAAACTAGGTTCAACAAAATGTGGTCAAAAAAATTTACAGCAAGCTCATTTTAAATTATAGTTTGTTCGATTACTCTATAAATGCCCAATTCGATAACCTAGTCGGAGGAAGTACACCAACTAGTCGAAGTCTTTCCTTTCTGCATGTGGTCCTAGTCGGAGAAAGTACACCACCTAGTCGAAGTCTTTCCTTTCTGCTCGTGGTCCTGTTCACTAGAAGGAACTTCCTAGCGTCGTGCTGTCTCTAACTCTTGCTACCAGTACATGATAATTTAGTCTTGTTTGTTGATCCCTTCAATTTGGTTAACCTGGTCGGAGAAAGAAACATCAACTAGTCAAAATCTTTCCTATCTACATGCATGTGGTCCTACCTACTAGAAGGAACTTTCTAGTTTCGATTTGTTCCTAACTCTTGCAACCAATATATGACAATCGGGATCGACAACAAAGGTCGAACAACTTATTTAAGTAAACTCTTTTCTCACTATTTACTTAGTTTAAATAATTAAACTAAGCAAATAGTTGGGGGGCTAGGATAAAGTTATACATATGGCTTCAATTCTTAGTCTTATATTTAATTTAATTTAATTTAATTTTCTATTTATTGTCTTATGAGTTACTAACTACTCGATGAGACAATTTACGGGAAAATAAAGATTTATATGCATAAAAAATAAATTATCTTTACAATTTTATGCCCTATTACAAACTACTCTGATGAAGGAGATCCGATTTGCATCTCCTCCGTGACCTCCTTGTCGATCGGCTACACTTCTTCAAACAGTTGTACTGCCTCTGCTTCTGGGCAGTCGAAGTCGGCTTCGACTGGTTGAAGGCTAAGATTACGGTCATGTGCCTTAAATTTTGCCAAGGCATAACTCATTGTACTTTCGACCGCCTCTCTTATCGAGTCAGCTTGATTGGTCTTCAGAGTTGTTATCAACTCCTGCAGAGTTCCAACTTGCTGTCCAATTGTACTTGTATGGGCGATCATGGTGTCTTCAAAAGGAGTGGCATCCTTAGCACCGAGTCCACCGAGTACATTGTTAAGGAGTGAAATATTATCTTGAAGGTTGATCTTCATAGCCTCCATTTCCTCCTGATTGTAAGTTGAAGCTTCTTGGAGTTTTTTTTTTTTATTTCGACTGCTTGCTCTGAAAATAGAGTATGACCAGTCAGAAAAATACTCCTTAAAGACTAGTAAATAAAATTGCTCGTAGGTAAAGGAATTCTTACCTACTAATTGAGAATCAAGCTTCTTGATCTCATCATCTGTCGGGACCCAAAATTACGATTCTGGAACCCTTTGTGTATACTGCACTAGTCCAGGATCACGCTAGTGCACACATGATTAACATAGGTAAATATCGATCCACACAAGCGATAAATAAAGTAAACGATTAGTTTGAATAACAAATAAGGGTTTTGACCTTATGGTCGAGTTTACACTTATTGAGCCACGCAGGGCTAACAGAGAATAAAACAAAGCAGGAACAGAAATAACTCCAGCGTAGATCCCATCAATTCACCACAGGCAACCGACTGGGATCCAGACCTTAACGATCAGCAACCTTCAGCGAACTCCTCCTCGAAAGCAGGCGTAGACTCCTCCTCTTCTGTAGGTTTGGGTGCAAGTTTTACAACAAGCGTGAGTACACAACCGTACTCGCAAATCATACCACATAATGCAATTTATAGATGCAGGCTTATTCCAAAGGAAATGGCTTCTGTTGTTATTTTGCAGAAATGCAACATTTGCAATTGAATATGAATAATAGATTGAAAGCATAATTCAAAACAAATAGACAATAATAATTTAACACTTGTTTCCACAAAGGCACAAAGCTAAACAGTTTATTTCACATAGCCATATGCTTGAGGTCACATAGCTCCCATCCCAACATTTTATGAAAACTACCCCTCGTGTGAAATCCCCGAGCATGTCCATGACCGCGGACACGGCTATTCGAATAGATTGATTTAACACTCTGCAGAGGTTGTACACTTTACCCACACGATATAACCAGTGTAGCAAGCACTAATCATAACAAAACGGTTCAGAAACTTCATCCCAACATTGACACTCCCGATGTGCTTACAAACCGCTATGCCAACCCAAACGAAGCGCTTTGGCATAACACACACCGCTGGACAGGGACACGGCAAACCGCCCCGTGATGCGACTACCTTACAGTACACACCTCCACCCATAGTCTAACCTACCACCTGAGTAATCAATGCCAAGAATCCATAACCTACTAAGTTAGGCCCGTCCCATACCAGGCATGTGGTCGTACAGTAAGGCTCAGTTCAATGGCGCACAAAGTTAAGTCCTTAATTGACCAAAGCAAGATTTCCATGTTCTAACTAGATCACAAAGATTATCATTCCCATCACAAAGTCCACCATATCACACAGTTTCCACCACTTGCCCCAGTCCAAATCCTTTACCACCCAGTTGGTTTTAATGCAATACATGCCATCACGAAGTAATAACACATAGCACACAGTTTTACACAAAGTTCCATAATCACTTAGTCACATTTGATAATTGCAACTTACATGAGATGTGAGACTCGTAGCATGGCTAAGCAATTGTACTCGCATCTAACCAACCCACGTTGGTGCTATAATATTACCAACAGTAACCAATCTAGGGTGACAAGGAATTATGACATACAAGGCCAAGGTGTGATAACAATTTGGATAATAACTATGCCTAAAGCATTTAAATAAATAATTAAAGTAGAATGCAATACTTTAACACAGAGTAATTTGAAAACTGGTTTCAAGATGATCAAAGGTATGACTTACCTTGGAAAAGGTCTATGTACTGGTCTTGATCTTGGGGTGCTCCTCCTTCAACGAAAATCCCCGACGAATCGACGTCTACTCGCAAACGGAACAAATAAACAAAACAAATAAATAACAGAGGCAAAAAAAGCTCCAAAAATTAAATAAAAATCTCATATAAATAGAGCTTGAATTTATATAAATTTAGAAATTTGAATGGGCTCAATCGGAGTTAGGATGCAAAAGTTATGAGCTTTGAAAGTTTTAAATCTAAAAGAAACCCTAATTTGGATTTTCTGGATTTTCCGAATTATTTCTCTAAAGAAAAATCGGATTATTGTGCAATGCTGACGTCAGCAGGGAAATTCGGGAATTAAAAGAAATAACAGAAAATTCTGACATGTGGGACCCACATGTTAGAGACACGGCTCATGGTAGACTAGGTCTACCGAGCCTCGGGATCTAGAGTCCAGTGGACTGAGCCACGCGACGCTGACGAGGACACTGACGCGGCGCCACGCGGGATGACACACAGGTGCGGCCGCTGAGGTGGCTGCCGACGTAGATGGCCACGTCAGCTCGACGACGGAGGGGCTCGGGGACCGACGACAACGGCGAACGGCGGTGATCCACCGGCGGTGAGTGGTACCGACGTGTAGAGGGCGCTATTGCGAACCTCTGGGTGCAACTCTGGGTGGTCAAGGTCAACGGAGACGGCCGGCGGCGAGGGTTGAGCGGCGGAGCAGCTTCTGGTTTTGTCGGACTAGAGCTCCGGTGAGGTTCTGGTGACGGCGAAGGCTCTTGGAGGTAGCCCTGGTGACGCTAAACCTGACGGTGCAGATCACGAGGGTAGGGTGTCACCGGCGGCGGTGCAATTCGAAGAAAAATGCAGGCGGCGACAAAACCCTAAAGCTCGAGTTGCGGCGGCGCTAGGGCTCAAGCGGCGCAATAGGTTGAGGGGTTCTGGTGCGGACGTCAATGCGATCCCGGGGGTGCCTTTTATAGGGGCCGGGAGGGGCTAGGGCGGCGTGCGGCGGCAAAACCCTAGAAGAGTCCGAGATGAACTCACGAGGAAATCGGAGATAAAAACGGAAACGGGATACGATTTTGATCCGGAAGGATGCGGGGAGGTTGGGGATAAGATTCTACGCGTTTTCTAGAAGGGGTTCAAAAGGAAAGGAGGCATTGTCGTACAAGCTTGAAGCTCTGACCATGGCAGGCGGGCGCGGCCGCACGCGAGGACGAAGCCGGGTGCGGGGACGAAGACCTGACGTGTGGGGCCCACACGTCAGCGGGTGCGAGCGGCACGCGCGGGGCTGGGCTTCGCGAGGAGATGGGCCGGAACAGCAAAGAGATGGGCCGGAGGAAAGGAATTCGGCCCGAGGAGTTTTCTGAGATTTTAAATAGCTTTTCCTTTTTAGAAAATACCAGAAATTCAAATAAGCAATAGCAAATAGCAAATGAACTCAGAAAAAATTCTAGAAAAATCTAGAAAATATAACTGAACACATAGAACCCAAATAAAATAGTTTTGGCTAATGTTCATGTTGGGATTATTCTCATTAAAGGTTTTTGTTTGTAAAGTCCAATATTAAGCTTTTGAATTTAAATTCAAATAAATCCAAATGGTGACTTTTTCCCTACTAACTATTTAAATGATTTTTAACTCATAAAATTGGGATGTTACATCATCGTGGGAGGCAACATCCTTTGTGCATTGCTCCTCCCAAGTCTTTATGCTCTTCTCTTTTTCTTTGTTGACACGGGTGAGCTCATTAATCACCAAGGTCTTTGAATTGACCTCGGTTTGAGCTTGTCCATGTCGACCTCTTTTTCTAAACAGAAAAAGAGTTAGAGAAAGAAAAGAAGGTCGTTAAGGTGAACAGTCTTAAGTACAAAACTTACTATTTATTTCATTCTGTAACTCACAAGCTACATAATTTGCCTCCTAAAGGTTCTTTAGCAGGTCTTCTTTTTAATCCTTTAACCTTTGCACCTCGGCTCTTACATGGTCGAGTGCAAAAATTAAGGTTCTTTCGTCACTTTGAGACCTATAAAGGTTAAAATAGACATGAGTATTAAATGAGTGGTCGTAATAAAATATGACTTCCCGTAACAATGACTTATGATCTCACTGCTAGTTGGCAGAGTTCATATTGCTACTTTTTTAGAAAAACTAGCTGCTTGTGGTATTCATCAACAGTAGCAACTTGCTCAACAACTCTCTGAACAAAGCAAGAGGTAGTGAAAAAAAGGAAAAATTCAAATATAAAAATATTTGGTATCGAGTACTTACGCTGACAGCTGCCCGAGCAAACTTGGCATACACAAACTCAGGATCTTGTAGTTCATCAAGTCCATTGACTTGGTCCCACCATACTCTTTGAAGACGCTTGTCATCAAAGATATGTCCATTGTTTGGAATGTCCTTAAGGTGTGGGACTCGGTCATGAGACCTAAATGATGAAGATCCGATAGTTGGTGGACCGAAGAACTCGAGGAAGAGGTTGAAGAAGTCTTTGTCTTCTTCTTCTTCTTCATTGTCGATAGCAGAAATGAGTCTTCCTTGAGGACCAGGGGGACATCCTCTACGACATCCTTTCCGGTATGGCAATCGGAGGTTCCTTCTCCATCTTGACCGGATGCTTCTAGTGATCGTAGGACCAAGTCCCTTGTCCAGTTATTGATATCCTCAATAATCGGTTCGATCACCATAGTATCAAGGTCTTCTGCCGTCTTCGCCTCTGTTTCTACGACCACTTCAGTGATCGTGGCTGCTTCAGTAGCAACGACCTCCTCCATCGCCATCACAGGGATAGGGGTCAATTCTTCGACCACCTCCGCTGCTGTTTGTTTGACTACAGGAGAAATAACTAAGGGTCGCTCGACAGAAGCATCCCTAGGGGCTGGAGAAGCCGGACTAAAACCGCAAGGAGAAAAGAAAACTTGTTAGGTTGTAGAAATAAAAGGTAAATACTATTTTTACGTTTTTAGTTTTATATACCTTGACTTTCTGAAAACCATCTTGAATCTAGAAGAAACCTTCCCAAGGAAGATTTTTTTCTTCTTCTCTTTGACCACCTCGATTTTTGTGACATGCTACAACAAAAAGGCTAATACTAGACGTCTCATCACAGACGGTTGACAAAACTATCTGTATTACATGACATCACAGATGGTTTTGGTTTAGAGACAATTTGTGTTACTGGCTGCGCTAAAAACCGTCTATGAACAGGTAATATCACAGACGGTTCATGATGAAAATCGTTTGTGAAGTATCACAGACGGTTCTTAATAATAACCGTCTATGATATTGTTTTATATCACAGATGGTTTTTTGTTGGAAACCGTTTGCGATACTTCACAAACGGTTTTCATTATGAACTGTTTGTGATATTACTACACGTCACAGACGGTTTTTTGTGGAAAACCATCTGTGATAATTATCCCATCACAGATGGTGCGTCATTTTGCTCGATTATTTGTCATCCGTTGCAGTGTACTCCTCAACAGTCTTCTTCTCTGTGCCCAGTTTTAGTATCGCCGCACCTCACTAAGCCCACTCGATCGTGTGGTCCATTTCAACTATTGTCGCCCACGCCGAGCTATCCCCGCGGACCTCTCTGTCACCACCACCGCCATTGGCGCCAACTCTTCTCCGTTGAGTGCTCGACCCCACCAAGGTCGATTTCCCCACGTATATGTCCCCCTAAAGCTGTACATGTGTTTCTTTTCAGTTTATTTCCTCTGAGAAGACCTGTCACCGAGGAGCTTGTCGCCGTCGCCTTTGTTCACCGACTACCAACCGCCTTGGACCTTCCCCGACCGACCTCATTGACACCTTCCTCGTTATCGAGGTGAGCTACTGGAGCACAAGCATCCTTTAATTGGGTAGTTTCGGGCGTTTACGCCAAAATCGCTAGTGAAGCCCATGGTCACCCTTTTATTTATTTTCAGGGTTTTCAACACGAACTGTGTAATAGACCGAAGCTAGATGTATGCTAAGAACTGTGTGAGTGAAGAGTACATTAAAGGCGTGTGTGCTTTTACAAGAGCTGCCGCGAGGGATATGTTGAATAAGAGGACGGAATATATGTACTGTCCATGCATTGACTGTGAGAATCTGAAGATGTTTAACAACCAAGCGTAGATCGAAGCACACTTGATTCGAAGGGGTTTCAAAAAGGGGTATACACGTTGGACCAGTCACGGTGAAGACCAGATTATACAAGAAGGTAGTAATAATGACATCACTGACAAAGTCAACGATATGTCGTCGGATGATGTCGATTGTGGTTCCGATTCGAATAGGCTGCACGATGACAATCTGGATCAGATGCTTCGTGATGCAGAAGTGAACTATAGTCAGAGAGAGTTTGGTAAATTCAAGAGCTTGATGGAGGACTTGGAGAAGCCTTTGTTCCCGGGTTGCAAACCGAAATACACAAGATTGTCATCCATGCTTAAACTGCTGAAATTGAAGGCAAGCAACGGTTGGTCTGACAAGAGTTTTACGGCGCTGTTAGGTCTCTTAACGGACATGCTTTTGGATGGAAACGAGTTGCCCAAAACCACCTACAGAGCCAAGAATGTTCTTTGTCCGTTGGGAATGGAAGTAGAAAAAATACATACATATCTGAACGACTGTATCCACTACCGTAAAGAGTACGCAAACATGCATGTATGTCTTGTGTGCAACGCATCCCGATACAAGCATGTGTCCGAATTAAGGAATTTACCGGTAGGTTTCCTCGACCCACACATTGTCTGCGAGCAAACTATCAAGGAGAATGCAAAATTCATCAAGGATTACATGGCGGACTCATTGCCGGCTCACCGCAACAAGCAATTCATACTTTTGCCCTACAACCAAAAGTAAGTATGCTACACTAGTGGCTATACTTGTTGATTTGTACTTTATAAGCAACACGAACTTAGGTTTAATGACCATGGCGACATACATGTGTAGGTTCCGCTGGATTCTAATTGTAATTATACCAAAACGGAACTTGGTAACATACCTAGATTCCCTACAGAGGGCCAAACACAACTTCGCAGCTGTCCGACAATTAATCAACGGGTAAACACATTTCCTCCATAGATAACCCTATTGTACAGTCTTTCCTTTCTTTGCAATGGCTAAGGCTAAGTTTTTGGAATCACGTAGGTCGTTCAAGACGTACTTTGCAAAAGGAGGGATATGCAAGGGAGGGACCCTGCGACACAATCTAAAATTCCCGGTATTCCTAGTACACATCAATCCTATATAACACTTCGTAGTAATGCCTCTCAAACTAACCAATTCTATTTTTGCAGTGCCACCAGCAGCCGTCGCCCTACAACCTCTGTGGATTCTATGTTTGCTACAATATGGAACTACTCGTCGATTCCGTGATGACCAATGATCCTTAGGTTTGTCAATCTTGCAATAATTATTTCATAATTATCAATTTATATATGCACGAATTTAATCTTCGTAGCGATAGGTTGCGACCATCGCGAAAACTATGTTGGAACAGGGCCAGCTCATAAACATTCGAGGACAGCTTGCGTCATTCTTGAACCGTGAGATCATAAATCCAGATGGGAAGTTCCACAATGTAGATTGAACTTGATTGGGATAAGATATTGAACTTAACGGTACATGTGTGTAAATGTACATGAATGGTTAATTTTAGTTAATTGATTTGTGAATTGACTGTGCTTGTTTTCTGAAATGAATGTGAATTGGATGTGCTTGTTTTCTGAAATGAATGTGAATTGTATGTATACATTTACTTGTTGTGTTTTAGCTTGTTTCAGAGGGCATGACTAGCATTTCCTGAGGCTAGCCAATAAAGAGAAATATATTTAGCAAGACAAAAGAATATCATAGACGGTTCCTTAGGATATACCATCTGTGATGCATCATCTCTCTCAGACGATTTCATCTACAAATCATCTGTGATACATTATCTCTCACAGACGGTTTCATCTACAAACCGTCTATGATACATCATCTATCATAGATGATTTTATCTACAAACCGTCTGTGATAGTCGACTATTACAGATGGTTTTATCTACAAACTGTCTGTGATAGTAGACTATCATAGAAGGTTCTGAGTTAATAACCATCTGTGATAGTATACATCACAGACGGTTTGAAAAAATCATCTGTGATGACCTTATATCATCACTGACCCATAGACTTAGACAGCTCACGAAACCGTATGTGATGATTGTTAGAAATAATCAAGATTGGTGCATTAGTGTTTATTTGCAAGTAATGGCTGCTAATAACGGCATCATTAGTTTGCATTACTAGTGGGCATGAAACGTGCATGTAGGGGTTAGTGTGTATGTGTTACATGCGTGAGTGGGTGAGTTACATGTGTGCATTAGTGTTTGCATTAGAGCAATAGGTTAGTGGGTCATGGTGTTTTGTGATGAGCTATTTAGTCTCCTTGACGTTGTTGTTTTTAGTTGAGCCAAACAGAAAAGAGAGAAGAATAGAAAGACAGAAAAGTAGCACTAGGCGGTTGCAGTGCTACGCAAAATCTTTTATGTGTTCTTCCTCTCCGTGAGTTTGTCTCCCTCACCCGTGAAAGTGTGCGTCCATAGGTAGATTTCCAACAATGATGTTTTTGAACCGTCAGTGAAGACTTTTTCTGTAGTAGTGGCACCTTTAGCCTCTGGAAGGCTTTCAGTGCTACAAGATTGAGAGGATGAGGCTTCTTCGACCACGTCCGGTCGAAAGTCTTGTTGGGATCTCTACGACCATGTCTAGTCGTAGGTCCTGATCGAGAGCTATCGCTCCTAAAGCTTCCTACCTCTCTTGATGGTTGAAACTTGTTTCGACTACCTGAAAGACAGTACTCACCTCGACCAAAGGCTCTGCCATTGCAGAGGTATCCTTCACAAAAGACAGAAAGTTTTTTCAGTTCTCTTTTTCTAGTTGCTTGACGAAGCCATGAGAAGCAGAAACTAAAAATGTCTTGTTGTCATAGTAAAAGGTACCTTGGTCTTGTGAGTTTGTGCTTTAGTACGTCGACCGCACTCCTTTTTTCTGCAGCAATCACGTCTGTAAAAAATTGACTAAAGGGAGAGGTCAAAGGAGGGGCGGAGCTTGATCCCTAACCCTTCTTATTGGTGGCCTTCACTAGGCGACACCTTTTGACGAGAGAACTCTGTTTTCCTCTAACCCTTCTTTGACAGTCCTCAATTCGACCTCTTGGTCATCTTGACGGTCTGCCATACTTTCTGCAAAAGTCAAGAAATAAACATTACTCAATGGTCGAATTCTACAACTATAGAACCTTAAAGATGAAATCAACTTTTGATTCCCTTTAGGCGTTCTTTCCTCTCTACTACGGACACGACCACTAGGATTCGAGGAACCTCTAACGAGGGTGTTTGAGCTTTTTCACAAACAAGTTTGACTCTAGCATCAATCTCTTTTTGTGAGAGATCTATAATTATTAGGATATAATCAACAATCATGCTCAAAATTTACAAAAAGAGTTAAGATTGTTACTTTACCTCCTTCGAATCTCTGGTTGGGTCAGTAGTCCCTGAATACATCCACATAGGATGAGCTCGATTCTTTAGAGGACTAATACGGTGCGTGATGAAGTCTCTCACCATGTGCCATTCGGTAAGCCCCTCATCGTTCAAGTCCTTGATGGCTTGAATGTAGGGGGTAATCTGATCGAGGTTGTTCGGAGTCGAGTCCTAGGATGAACTCTTCTCTGCAGGCATCCCTGTGAAGAAGAGGTTGTCTTCCTTGGACACTCCCTAGTAAAACCACCTCTTCTTCCATCCCGGCCATGACGACCGAGTGAACATCTGAATATATTCCCTCGACTTCTCATCGTGGAGTTTTAGACCACAGCTATCTGCGATTCCGCTGTGCTTACTTATCCCGTAGTAGTACTGAAAGAGCTCCAAATCTGGAAAAGATAGGCTTCACATAGGTAGACGAACACACTTAGCCTTGTGATGCCTGCTGGTTGGTAGTGAGAGGACTCTTAGTACCCGCAAAAAAAAGGGCGCTGGTGAAAAAAACAATCATTTGATTTAGTTTCTTGCTCTCCCTTAGCAGTGGCAAAGGAGTCTTAAGAAAAAAAAAATTGGAAATGCTGCTCTGTTGCTATGTTCTCGACTAAAAATCAACACATCAAAGCTTATCTTGTGTGCTATGGTTGCATTTCTTTTCCATAAGAAACATACATAATGTTACTTAAAGATCCGCAACATGTCATTCACAGTGCTTCCATGCTTCGTCCCTTCAACAGAGCTGTACAAATATTGAAGCACTCAAAGGGTTAAGTGTATATGTGAAATCTGCCATTAATTTGTGCATTAAAATTTGTGCAATTCTCAAGAGGCGAAGCACAGAAGCACATGCTACGTTAACTAGTGACATACTACTATTACGGATTAAAAATAAAAGCGCCTAGGGTTTGCGGCACGCGGTAGGCAGCTCTGGTACTATGAAAGCGCGTATAATCGAGGGAATTGTGCACAATGTAGAAGAGATAATGCATAACAGAAAGTTAAGATTACATACAAAAGATAAATCAACCTATTTGTAATTGGTTGGGTATGAACCGGCGCCACCGTGATCTCCTGCTGTGGCCGCCTGGGTCTCATGAGGCCGGGCGCAATGCGTGGCATGCTCCTATAGATGTATGGTCTAACAAAAAAAACTCCTATAGATCCCCATGGAGAGGTATCCTCTGCATTCTCATTGGAATGTCATAGGTGAACAGTAGCATAACATTCCTAAGATCTAATCCATCGGATGGGGAATTAACAGCTGATGCTGGTTGCTACAGTGCTCATAAACATTGTTTTACTATATCGGTATGCTACAGTGCTTACTACAGTATCTCTTCTTGCAAACAGAGGTTTACTACCGTACAGATTTAAATCTCAACCGTTAATTCCTGATCCAATAACGATAAAATAATATTATGATACTGTTTACCGTGACATTTCCGTGGATTTACTTCCCTACGCCATCAGAGTACTCCGTATCCATTTCTGCGACGGTAACATGACAACAATACCTAGTATATTGGCATATCTGACTGGAGAGACGCACCAACCAAATTATCAGACAGAGCAAAGATGGTGGCATCAGCAGCCCCATTCCCCAGCGGCAGCAGCCTCCTTTGCCCGACCAGACCACAGCTCCCGTTCTTCTCCCCTCCGCCGTCTCGCTCCCGCCTCCGAACCCGACCCCCCAAGCCCGAGAAGCCAACAGCCGGGGCAACGAGAACCCTCGCTGCCTCCTCCATGGCGACAGCCCAGCCCTGGACGCGCGACGGCCAGGAACAAGGGGCGGAGGAGGCCATGAAGCTGTTGTTCGTCGAGATGGGCGTCGGATACGACCAGCACGGCCAGGACATCACCGCCGCCGCCGTGCGCGCCTGCAAGGACGCCATCTCCTCCAACTCCATCCCCGCCTTCCGCCGCGGTAACCTAACCCGCTTCACTGTCTCCCAGCCATTTCGTCGAACACCTTGATAGCACGCCAAGAGCTTCCCGTTCTTGGCTGTTTCTTGCATCACGAGCTGTATTCCTCGATTTTTGGTGAATTGAGATGCTTTGGGTGTGGATTGCGTGTGCAGGGTCGATACCTGGGGTGAACACTGAGCAGATGAAGCTGCAGATCAAGCTCGGGGTGCCGAGGCCGACGCAGCATCTGCTGGACGCTGAGAGAGTCAAGGCTGTGTTCCCCTAGTGAGCATTCTCCCTGCTTTTTCTTTGTGCCTATTAAGCCTTCGAACTTTGCCATCGAAGTGTTGAATCAGAACCAAGTGCAAGTGCAATGCTACGGTGTGATGGATTCTTAATTTCTGTAAGTAAAATTTTCAACAGTGCCTATGTTACTGCTCACTTGATCATTTCGGTGAGCATATATTCCCATTGCGGAGCATATATTTCACTTAAGGTTAGTAGAGTAAGTTTAGTGTTGTCAATTTGCACCATGCTTTGTACATGGCTCTGATATAGTGATAGTATGAATTAAGAATTTCTAGACAAACACATGGTAAACAATTGCTGAATATATTAAATGAGCCATTGTATTTGTTTGACAAGCGTGTCATTATGAACCCTGCACATTGAGCAGCACAGAAAAATGGTTCTTGAGGTGGTGCTGATAAACATATATATGGTGTATCTTTTGAGTATTGTGATCCTGTTCAGTTGAAATTGCTAAACTATCTGGTAAAGGGAGCCCTCAGTACCCAAGTTGTAGGCAGTCATGGGCTTTGATTGGAGATCACAAATGCTTTGTTTGATTTGTTCTAGTTGTTCCTATAAAACGGTCTGGCTCAGTTGCACAAAACCATAGATGGCAGATGTGGGTAACTGGGTACCCTGTATATTTTTTGTCTTAAGGTTGAATGTTTGTTGAGTATTAGCAGTGCAAGATTTGATTTTATGGAGTAAGCTAGACCATATAGTATGGCTATCACCACATGACTTTCTTCCTTATCCTTCTATCAAGCTCCTACAAATATTTCTGTAAGAGCTCATCCCATCAGCACTAGTATCCTTTATAAAGATTTAAATGGATCCTCGTTAAGTGAACCTCCATTCATACCTTCACGCCACCTTAGGCAAAGCTGCCAAATGTTATATCAAGCAGCACAACAAAAGAGTGTGTGGTCAGCGTTTTACTAAGGGAGGGTGTTGGAATGTTCAACACTGCCATGTGTTTTAGATGTTAAGATTTTAGAGTATCTCGCACATAAGCAAAACTATAAAATTTTGCACTAACAAGTAACAAGTGTAAATAACAAGCTGATAAACCCCCTTAGGCAAAGGCAGCCTAGTCTTTCGTCAACTGTTATGGCAAATCAATTCATGTCAGCATTGTACTAAGGATGGGTGATGGAATGTTCAATAGATGCATTATGCAATGTGAGCTAAGATAACAGTCAACAATACAAAGGCAGTTTATATGAATTCATATCCATAGGTGAATCATGTATGATGATGTATCTTGAAGAGCAGTCGTGTGATTTACATGGCTCGTTGAGAAAATAATCTTGCAAGAGTTGAATATTGGATATTACAGAGTACTCTTACAGTTTCCGTAAGCCTATAGTCATGGTTGCATCTTACAGTAAGTTTGGAGATGTAGTGTACTTGTTCCCTTTCTTCGAAAGGATTTTCAAAAGGAATCGACCTAATATTTTGTAAGCATTCAGAAATATTACCATAATCATGATTCATGATTGACAATAAAACCTCACCACAGTTGAGTATTAGAGTGCCTTTAGAAAGGCTTGGCTGTACGCACGTCATCATTGACAATAGACAACTGGAAGTTAAAGAGTGCGTCAGATGTCTAATGGGTAGGCTTTAATTCAGTGGAATTCGTTTGTTGAGCATGACCATTAGCACCGTGTGTGCCGATTGTGGTTCGGGGATACTGAGTGTGCATCTTGGTGTATCACATAGCATCTTATACCATTTTCTCATTGTTTTGCAGCGGCAAGATTATTTGCTTTGAGGTTGTTGACGGTGGGATGATCTGTTCTAGTGGCGTATGCCTCGAAGCAATGGGGGATAAAAACGACGATTGCTACATAGTCAACGCTGCAGTTTACGTTGGTTACTAATGTTATTCTACAAGAATTGTTCTGTCTTGGAATAGTAGAAAACCGGAAATGCTCTCCCGCGCAATAAGGATGTTTTTTTTTTGGTGGGGAATAATAGTTAATAAGCATGTAACTGTTCTGAATGCATCTTCTTGTTTGAATGTGTATAAATGTACTTTTCTAATGCCATATTCGTTCTACCCCTTCCCTTTGTTTCACTGCCTGCCGAGTTGATCCATGAGTCGGAGTCTTGGAGACCAACATCCAGTTCCTTTCACTGCAGGTGTTGATACAGTTTTGGTTTGTTGATCATGTTCATGCAAGCGTACGTATATTATGTAAATGGATGGTTCTTACGACCGATCCATATATAGCTTGCATCTTATTATTCAGAAGCCATACGTATCGCATAGTAATGTAGCTGCTGAATTGCGCTTGACGCATCAGTTCAGTGTGTTCAGCTGTCCATGGTCGGGTAGTAGGCGTAGCTGGCGATGCCGCAGTTGGCGCCGTTCCCGCGCGCGACGCGCATGTAGCCCCTCTCGCCCCACCACGTCCCCCACTGGTTCTTCACCACCCAGTACTCCTCCCCGCCGTCCGCCTCATCGTAGCCCACCACCGTGACAGCGTGGTTCAGCTGCCGCCCGCACGCCGCGCTACCGGTGTACACGCCGCTCCTGTAGTGCCGGAAGTCCGGGTCAGAGGCATCCACGACCACGGCCACCGGCTGGCTGGCCACGAACTCCTGCAGCGCGCCCTCGTCGCCGTACAGGCTCCACCGTCGGAAGCCGCTGACCGAGGCGGCCGAGTTCGGCGCCATGGCGCCGCCGCGGCACGCGCCCTGCTGGGCGCTGTACGCGTAGGTTGCCTCCGGCTGCAGCCCGCCGCTCCCGGCGATGTAGCGGAGCGCGTTGTGGACGTGGCCGCCGTCGCAGGTGTTGGCGCCGCCCGTGCAGTCGAGCACCTGCTGCTCCGAGAGGGAGGTGAGGTTGCCGGTGGCGATCTGCACGAGCCCTTCCGTCGCCGCCACCGCCGCAAACGCCCAGCAACACCCTGTACACACGCACCCACGTGTGAACATATATAAGCTATGGCGGCCTATGCTACCCATGGCTCAAGCATAAAGCATTGCACTCTTGTTACTGCAGTGGTGTTGGTTCTTGACTTCCGTGACGGCGCCCTGAGCCCTCCAGTCCACGCTGTCCGGCAGGTCCTGGTCGTTGTACAGAGCAGCATCCTTGGACATCGCCGACGATGACGGCACGGCCGTGCCCTCCACGGGATGATGGCCGTTCTGATGCCGGTACCCGAGGTACGCCTCCACGAACTCGTCGTCGGTGAGGTCGGAGAACTGGTTTAGCCCCAGCACGTACGTGCGGTTGCCCGCGCGGTTGACGGCGTCGACGTGCTCCGCGTTGGCCCTGAACACGTCCAGCCGGCGCGCCTTCTCGTCCGCGTCCGCGTACGCGCGCCCGAACTTGACCATCCACCGCTCGTGCCGGGCGGTCATTGCAAGCAGCACGCCTCGGCGCGGCCTGGCTTCCCCGCGCAGCGCGGAGGCTACGGCGGTGGCCGTGGTCACCAGCACAAGCAATGCGGCGGCGCAAATGCGGCGTGGGCTGGGATGAATCGGTGCCATCTATTTACGTGGGTTAATTAGTGCGCTTATGCCTTCGTAGTTACTAGTCCGAGCTAGCAGCCATGCCGCATGCGCTCCTATTTATGCAAGCATGGGAAGAGTATTGCATAGCGTGATCGGACCATTAAACCAGCATCTGATTTCGAGCCCTCTAAACCAACATTTTGGTCTTAGATCGTTGAGCCGTTAACCCGCAAGCCCAACTATAGAGCAACAACCAAGAGGTCTTGGATCATCTCCTCCAAAAGACTAGCCTTATAGGTGGTACACCCTCACTATTATAAATCGTGTTCTGTCTCCTCCTACAACCGATATGCGACTATCTCATCAAATCTCCCTCTCACACATCGGGTGTGCTCCCGGCAACCGTAAGACCTAAGATATATCCGGAATACCTGGGCTTGGAAAGTTTATAGGTGTATTCTTTAGCGTAGAGTCAGAGTATGCCGTAAGCATAGGCTATAAGGTGTACCCACTCTCAGGCCACCTCTTTGAGAGAATGGAATCCCCGTTCAAGGGGTTTGTTAACGATATCTCCAAAAGAAGGATTAAGGCTAGGGACAAAGATAATAAAGCCTTAGCATTTGTGGACGAAACCACAATAAACAGTCTTTACGGTCGTTTTGCACTATGAGCGCTAAAGTCAGTTTTGAAGAAGCTAATAAAATGTCCTTTGGAATGAATGGATTGATCAGTAGTGAGAAACTTGATGAGGATAATTTCATTATAACCTACAAAACGAATGTCAAAGGGGACATAACAGATGAATGGAAGCCCCCGATTAATACAGCTGTTCATATATCAGCAGCTATTACAGCCTACGCTAGGATCCATATGTAACCGTATATCTCAAGGGACGAGTGTTACTACACTGACACTGACTCTATCGTGGTTAAAAACCCTCTTCCTGAAGAAGAAATATCACCTACGGTCTTAGGGAAGTTTAAGCTCGAACAGGTGATCGCTAAGGGTTTGTCCGATCCTGGGCGTACTAAACCAGTGTTCTGGCCCGCTAATCTACAAGTCCAACTATAGAGCAACAATCAAAGGGTCTTGAACTATCTCTCCAAAAGACTAGTTTTATAGGTGGGTATACCATCACCCTTATAAATCGTATTCTATCACCTCTCACAACTGATATGAGACTATCCCAACAAAGAGCAGATATTTTTACTGCATGCGGGAGTAATTCTCTATCGAACAGCTACTTTGCGATCGTGGGGACGTCGTATTTTGCTGGTCGGCCGGATCAAATCCCACTCTCGCGTGCAGTTCATTGTAGAGTGCATACATGCGCCATGGCCGATCGTTTTGATTGTGACCGGCAATTTAGTGTGGATCCTTCGTGCATTTGTATCCTCGGCTGCGCGGATAGATTCGCTTGTTATATATCTTGATGGGACATGCGTCGTGATGTGCAAACCATTAATGCAGATTTCCTACAAGTGTACGTGGTTACAAGCAGGGGTAAAGCTAGACCTTGGACCGCTAGAGCAATGTCTGAGGTCTAAGATCAAAAGGCTATAAAAATAGTAGCAATACATGCATACATGTTGTGTTCGGTCCAAGAACAGCTAGTCCAGCTTGGCCTGGCCCGAGGCTTGGGTCGTGGCTAGCTCCGCCCCTGGCTACAAGCACTATCCAGGCCATCCATTTGTTTCGAGATTCGTGCAACCTCTCCGCTCTCTCTCCCTCGAACTCTCGGCTTCAATGGGGCTTATGACTGTGGCTACGCAGCAGCGCGAGTGAGGGAAGAGGAGAAAGATAGGCGCAAGCATCTCAAAGCGGGATGGACGATCCCTAGAGTTGGCCAAATGGGCGGCCCAGCCTAGCACGGCATGGGCACAGGCACGAGTCGGCCCGGCCCATCTAGGCACGGGCCATTCTGGCCTAGTTATTAGATGGGTCGTGCCATGTCGGCCCACGTGTCAAGGAAATGGTCCAAGTACAGCCCATCGCCCATTCGTGCTGTGTTGGGTCGGCATGAGTTCGTTTGGCCCGTTGGGCCAAGAACATCCCATTTAGCTCGTTAGGCTCAAAAAAATCTAGAAAAAAAAAGAAAAAAATCAGAGAAATATGTAGAATTCATAAATAGATATGAAATTTTTAAAAAATAAGATAATCGTATTGAAAATGTAATAAAGAGCTTTATTAATGTTTAACTAGTTGTCTCGTTAAAACTTTCGCTAAGTAAAAATTCAAAATGAGAAAAACTTAGCAAAGAAAAAGGAGTACAACCTATAGCTCTATATACATCCTTATTTTACGTGTCATTGTCTAAGTACAGATTTTTGAAAACCTCCGACAACTCTGGATTTTTCACATAGTGTTGTGTTCGTGAATCAGTTTGTTTCCATCCTTCACAGTTAGAAGTATCTCCACCATCTCACTTGTGAGACTTGTTCTTCTCTCCTCTAATATTTTTCTAGAAAGACTGAAAAAAGGCTCGGAGGAAACCGTCAAAACAGGAATCACTACTACAAAAAGGCTAATACTGGACATCTCATCATAGACGGTTGACCAAAACCGTCTATATTACATGCAATTACAGACAGTTTTGGTTTAGAGACCGTCTGTGTAACTGGATGCGCTAAAAACCGTCTGTGAAGAGATAATATCACAGACGGTTCATATTGAAAACCGTATGTGAAGTATCACAGACAGTTCTAAACACGAACCGTCTGTGATAATTGAAGACTTCGCAGACGATTTTTAATTATAATTGTCTGTGATAATATCACTACAGTTCTCAGTGAGTTTCTTCGTCGCCCGATGAGTACTTTCTTCATCGTCGTCGTCATCGATACGTCTCTTCGTCGCATCAATGTTGCTTCGGCTCCCCGATATGTCTCTTCATCTCACGCGTCAAATTTATTCCTTGTTTTATAAAAATGATCATCCGCTATTAAAGATGATCATCATCGATCCCCACATATAACTCAACTCTTCTAAAGCAGAAATGGCTCCCTCTTCTGTTTCCTTATCGTCGGCACTGATGGCCTACTTGGTCATACTGTACAAGCACCTCTCCGGCCGTACGTTGGCGGATGCGGTGGAAGGACACTGTTTCAATAGTGTCCTCACTCTTTCGCCCGAGGATTTGCCGGAGCAGGTGGCGGCCACCTTCCGCCGTCTTGACATCCTCCTCCGCTGCGTCTTTCGAGTGATCTCCCACTTCCGGCGAGTTTACCGTGTCATCGATGTGGTCCTCCACAACGACGTTGCACGTCTCCAAGAGGCTCACCGTCACATGGACTGCTTAATCGAGACGACGGGCGACTGAGTCGACCATGCCGAGACCTCTCAAGCAAGGGAAGAGAGCCTATGGGCTCAATTCTTCTTGATTCAATAGTCCGAGGGTCTTCAGGAGATACTCGAACGAGCGCGTCAGCAGGTGGACGCATTTCATGCTGATAAGCACGAACCGTTCGATACTGACGCCATCGCCTACGAAGTTTTAAAGACAGAGATAGCAGCCTACCTCCGCCACTAGAAAAAAAATTGTTTATTTATGTTTCTAATTTTTTTTAAATCTTTTGTAAGAAGCGACTGGCCACACTGTTTTGCCATATGTAAATTCCAAAATAAAAAAAAATCTAGTTTGGAGGTGATCGAATTACTATATATATATATATATATATATATATATATATATATATATATATATATATATATATATATATATATATATATATATATATATATATATATATATATATATATATATATATATATATATATGATATGTATCATAGTTCAAGCAAATTTTCATCAGTATTTAAATGACAAAATTGACATATAAACATGTAATTTCTTCATGTCATGTGTAAATGTATACATGACAATATATATGCTCAAAACATAGAACTTTGAACAACATTATCACACACGATTCCATAATAGAACCGTCTGTAATATGATAAGCATCACAGACGGTTCCATAATAGAACCGTTAGTGATATGGTCTCATATCACAGGCAGTCTATTATGGAACCGTCTGTGATATAGACTCATATCAAAGACGGTTCCATAATAGAACCGTCAGTGATATCTCTTTATTAGTAGGAGTCCGCTAGGGTTTGTTCCCTAACTCGTCACTCCCCAACGTCATTACTCTCGCCCGTTTCCCTCCCTACCTCGACGCCGTCGCCGCCACTGCTGCCCGAAGCCTCCTCCCCGACGGTTTCCCCCAAGTCGCACTTTCTCCCTGACCCCGTCATCGATGTCGCCCTTCTTCCCATCGCCGCCGGTGTCACCGTCCTCTCCCCAGCGCACGCGACCTTATCGTTCCTCCCCCATCCGACTGCGCAAGCGTGTCCTCCCTCTCCATCGACCTCGACCTCGACTACCTCACCACCAACACCGGCGACGTCGAGGTAAGACAGATCTATCACCTATTGGTTTGGGCTATTGGTATTCATGTGAACCGAGCTGCAATGTGGACACCCCCTTGGCCTTGTTGTCTTGCCCTCTGTGACTATTGGCTTGCTGGATGGATGGATCTAGAGGTGGGGAATGGGGTTTGCGGTGTGACTGCTGGTGCTGCTAGTTATGGATACATTCTATTAGGTTGCTTAATGTGTTAATCTGGCACAATCACTTATTTTTGTATGCTCTATGTGATATGTCTATTCCTAGCACTGGGAGGTATTGCTAATTGCTAACTGATGTCACAATTGCAATTGGATGTGATCGATATTGTGTATAGATTGTGTGCCTTTTAAATGACCTGAAGGATTCACATGTTTATATGTCAATTATGCCTTTTAAAATTGATATTCCATTCCTTTCACCTTTGTCTGTGTAACCTGTTCATGTCGGTCAAGTTCTCCTCCGTTACGTCCTAGGTACGTCCTACCATTCCATTCCTAATCTCTTCTCTATAAGTGTCCAAGCAGTGGCTACTTGTACCTTTAAAACTAACTTCATATATATATATATATATATATATATATATATATATATATATATATATATATATATATATATATATATATATATATATATATATATATTCATAGTCCCTTAGCCACTTTCGAGGGGTCATCCAAGCAGCATGAGGAGGATTGGACAGCAACCATATGCAACTTCATCGAACCCCTACAAGTTCAAGAAGCATAACGGCTAGGAGAGCACATGGATATCCAATTACCTGGATGTCGTTGATAGGTAATTAAACGTCGCTATGTTCAGAAAGTGACATGGACACGTATGTACTTTAACTAGGAAGTGGCATCATGTATCAGTAACTAACCATTCCTTAATGTCAAGTCACCGTAGAACTTAGATCAAGGAATGGTTGGTTACTGATACATAAAGTCACTTCCCAGTCAGAGTACCTGCGCATCAACATCACTTTCTGAACATAGCGACATCCAATTATCTATTGACGACAGCTAGCTAATTGGATGTCCACGCGCTCTCCTAGCCGCCATGCTTCTTGAACTTGCAGGGGCTCGAAGCCGATTTTAAAGGCACAAGCAGCCACTGCTTGGACACTTATAGAGAAAAGTCATCATAGACAATTTCAGATACAAACCATCTATGATACATTATATATCACAGACGGTTTCAACTACAAACTGTCTATGGTACATAAGTTATCACAGACGATTTAAGCTACAAACCTTCTGTGATAGGAAACTATCATAGACGGTTCTGAGTTAATAACCGTCTGTGATACTCTGCATCACAGACGGTTCGAAAACCGTCTGTGATGGTCTCATATCATTGCCGTCTATGATGGCCTCATGTCATTACTGACCCGTAAACTCAGACGGCTCACAGAAACGTTTGTGATGAAGTTTTTGAACTATTTGTGAAGACCTTTTCTGTACTAGTGAATAGTTAACACATCATGTGCAAGTATGGATAACATGGGATATGTTAACTTATGGGCTTACCACCACTGTAAAATTTTGAAGCTTTCTGAGTTAAAATCCACCGTATCGCTATCCAGATAGGTGGATAGTTCCCCACTCCTTGTGGGTCTTGGCTGAGCAGGCGACGGTATAGAAGAAGAAGACCTGGACCTAGAGGAAGAGCCACCAAAGATCTTGCCCTACATATTTATCTTGTTATTTGAGGCAGAGCTACTGGAGGTCGTTGCGAGCGGACTCACTGGAACTTGTTTTCATACCTTTGGTAAACCTCATATAGCGAGAACGAACTTCTACAAAATAGTCAATATAGTCTAGCCCTGTAGCATCACTAAGAAGATCAAGTACACTACCAAATACGTCAATTTTACCTCTAGTATCTAAAAGAAATACAGATGCATATAGGTAAGAGATTTCTTTCCAGTATTTAAGGTATTTAGATTTCATGGAAATAATAGCATCACGTAAAACTAAGTATGACGAGGAATAAAACCTCTATATATTATCTTTAATACATAACAGACCATACGTCTTCATGGTCGTAATCCCTGAGGTGCACGACCTGACTGGTCATAGAGATTCCAGAGGTTACATGATGAGTACCCTGGTCGGACAAAGGCCTAAGTCAAGCTCCTGACCAGGAGAACTGCTCGTAAAAGGTATGAACTGATACTTGGGACAGATTCAAGGTATATTCTCTACCGTGTGATAAATGGAACACGTGCATATTCCATACCATACGACGTTTCTTATCCAGAAGCACTGACGAACAACCTCTATGCGGTTATATGTCTCATAGACATATAACCGCCGAACGGTTGGTTCATTATCAACCGTCACTTGACTCTGACCAGACGCAACGCTTCGCATCAGACGTCTTCTCCGGAAGTAACTGCCACCTCTTCGAGGGCTATTTAAAGATAGAACCTGGACGGATCAAGAGGGGAAAAAAAGAAGGCAATACAAGACAGAGCCATCAGACTAAAGCACAAGCCGTAGATTCGTGTGATAGGGCTGAGGTTGTAAGGGAACAAGAAGTGTTCTCAGATCATATTATGTAAAACCCAGTTCATATTAATAAAAGAGCAGTCCCATTATTTCCTTGGATTTCCCACGTCACTTTCTCCTTTTCTTTTCGTAAGATCGACGTCTTGATCGTCGACAGCTGGCGCCATCCGTGGGGATCGCGACGTGGAATCTCACAAGGATTTTTCTGCTCATCAAATCTTTGTCCATTCCCCGTTTGTGATCGCTGATGCGGTTATGGTGGGAAGTTGGGATGAAGAAAACTGGTTTGACCTGGCGGACTACACCGACCTCGACATGGATGCATGCATGCGCGCCATGGAAGAAAATGAAATCTCTTCATCATCCTCCTCCGCCGGTTCGCCTATGGTAGAAATCGGTGAAGTTGACCGGATGGAAGAAGACACACCGCTACAATCGCGGCGATTTGAGGAAGTGCTTCCACCAGATTCGAACACCCTAAAGCCTCGCAAGCCGGCCTTCGATCGCAAAAAGGTGACGAAAATTTAACACCGCAACTCGAGGTTCAATATACCTTTGATGCGATCATGGTTGATAGGTACTCACCGACGACTTCTAGCAATTCCAGGAGTCAACCGACACCTGGTGACGGTGTCGATGAAACCTCCGTTGGTCATAAACCAAGTGGGGATGATAAAGCTCAGCATTCGATCGGCGACTCGCCGGATCAGGTTGAGACCCTTCCAAAAACCTCAGGAAGTGCTGATCACCCACTGCTCTCCGTCGTGGAAACTTCTCGTAGAAGCTCTGAAAGGCTCTCCATCGATTACGACGGAAGCTCATCGGAGGATCGCTGCTAGAAGCACGAGGTCATTGCGATCGGAGATACGGATCAAAATGCCGTGTACGGTCCTCCATACAATGCCTCGCCACCACGTAATAATGGAGATGGTGTGGGCGGTCAAGCACCAAATGCCGGAGGTAACAGAACTGGTGGACATCCATCAGTTAATTCGCCTGATCCTCCCCCAACCAATGTAAGGGACCAGGCAAGATCGACCAGGAGATCGGGGGATTCAAGCCATCAGACACCTTCTTCTGGCAGAAATCCTTCGAGACCTTCGATAACATTACAAAACCTGCAGCTAGTCAGAGATATGTTAAATACTTCTGACCTTGCCCTGGCAGAGACTCCAGGTTTTGCCCAACTCGCAGGTCAAGTATCAGAGATTATCCAACAGACGATGCAGCGCACAGAAGCATATAGGAATGAAGGCACCCGCAAAGTCAGACCATGACTTCATCACAGCATTCTTCCGAAGTAGGGGCCTGCATGGTCGTGTTGAAGATCAGTTGACACTGCGACCACCTCGACGATTCCGACCAACAAGTCATGAGGGGAGGAGACTATTCTAGGAATCCTCACCCTCACTTCGTCGAGAGGAGCAATCGCTTGGACCAGTTGATCTCCGACATCACCTGAACCAGGCAAGCAGTCGGAGGCGTTCTACTAACGTCCACGACCGAATCGGGACATTGGAGCACCGACAATCCGTTCCTAGAAATCGGTCTCCAACCGACATAATCCGCACCTTTTCAAAGAAGGCGCCACGAAACTATCACAGGCTGTCGAGCCTTCTCAGCAGGGCTCCAGGCTGTACGTTGGCCAAATAGGTTCCGACCGGCCAATATGGATAAATTCAATGGGACCCAAAATCCTTTGGAATTTCTCCAGATATATACCACCGCTATTAGAGCTGCTGGTGGTGATGAAAATATAATGGCCAACTATCTTCCTACGGTATTAGAAGGATCAGCCCGATCATGGTTGCTTAACCTACCGGTCGGGTCCGTGTATACTTGGGAGCAACTCTGCGACCTTCTAATTGCAAATTTCCAGGGTACGTACGATCGACCCGGAAAAGAAGACGATCTCCATAGAATACGACAAAAATCTGACGAGACTCTCCGGCAGTACATCAAAAGATTTAACCAAGTTCGCAACTCAATACCGGAGGCTGCAGAATCTTCCGTTATCCAAGCCTTCAAAGCGGGATTAAAAAATCGAAGGTTTACGGAGGATTTAGCTATACATCCCCCACAAACAACCATCGAGCTCTTCGACATGGCTGACAAGTACGCTACAGCCAGTGAAGCGATCGAGTGGAACGAAGCCGTTGATCGAAAGGATAAAATTCCCCAACCTGGCTTAGATAGGACGGAAAAGAAGCATGGCAGACTCTCAAGAAAAAGAAGCATGGCAGAACCAACGACAAAGAGGTTCTTGCTGTTCCTGAAAAATTTACTAAAGGAAGAAAAGATTATTCTGGTCGTGGCAAGGCTAAGGCCCCGACCAATGATTACAAGAAAAATAAAAAATGGTGTCCTCTCCACCAGCAAGCAGGACACGACCTGCGCAATTGTCACGCTTGGCAAAAAAAAGGTGGAAGATTATTATGCGTAAAGGTCCACTCTCGCCGATTCAAGAGCTCGGGGAAACAAGCTCCAAGAAGGACAAAGATGGTGACGAAGAAATGGAGTACCAAGAACCTCAGCACACCGTCGATGTAATCTTTGGTGGATCTTCTTCGTACGAGTCCAGACGTCACCTGAAAGCCATGGAGCGAGAAGTCAACCTTACCGAACCTTCTATCGTCGTTAAACCTCCAAGGTGGTCGGAGACGATAATCTCTTTCAGCAAAGAAGACTGCCCCATTCCTTCGACTCGGCCAGGTAGGTTTCCAATTGTCGTTGAGCCTACTATTAATAACTGCAGGGTTAATCGGGTCTTGATAGATGGGGGTAGTTCTCTAAATATTTTATTTGCAAGTGCTTTGGAAGACATGCAGATTCCCAAATCCAAGGTAAAACCTGTGAAATATGCCTTCCATGGTATAGTTCCTGGGTCTACCGCTAAGCCAATAGGGCACTTGTCCCTACTAGTTATGTTCGGAAAGCCCGACAACTTCCGGACAGAAAAAATTTCATTTGATGTGGTAAATTTCGAAACTGCATACAATGCAATTCTTGGTCGTCCAGCTTTAGCAAAATTTCTGATAGCCACGCATTACGATTATCAGAGTATGAAAATACCAGGACCAAAGGGTGTAATCACGGTCCGAGGCGATCAGAAAATAGCCTACGCATACGATCGGAAATGTTTAGAACTGGTCGATGAACTTCCGACTAGGGGAACTAACACCGTTAACATGCAGGTCAAACATTCAAGGCCGAAGATGACACCAAAACCTTCCGACCAGATAAAAGATGTACAACTCAATGGAAGTGCTTCTCCAGAGGGTGCCAAGATACTGGTCAGGGCAGGACTCGACCTTAAATAGGAAGAGTCGCTCGTCTCCTTCCTCCGAGCTAACCAGGACGTATTCGCCTGGCAGGCGTCCGATATGCCCGGAGTCCCCATGGAGGTGATCGAGCATAGGCTAGCCCTCACACCTAACAAAAAGCGGTTAGCGAAGCTACGACGCTTCGTGATCGATCCAAGGAAGCAATCCAGTCTGAGATTGACAAACTTCTCAAAGCCGGGTTCATTCGTGAGGACGACTACCCGAGTGGCTCGCCAACCCCGTAATGGTTAGAAAGGCCAATGGGAAATGGCGAATGTGTATTGACTTTCTGAGATCTTAATAAAGCTTGTCCGAAGGATGACTTTCCCTTCCTCGCATCGATCAACTTGTAGACTCTACTTGGGTGTGAGTTGTTCGGTTTTTAGATGCTTACTCGTGGTACCACGGATCAATATGAGTAAAGAAGATGAAGAGAAAACTTCCTTCATCACTCCATATGGTACTTACTGTTATGTAAAGATGTCATTTGGTCTCAAAAATGCTGGTGCAACATTCCAAAGGTTGATGCAAAAGACCTTTAGCCCACATATAGGTCGGAATCTTGAAGCCTACGTCGATGATCTGGTCATAAAGAGTATCAACGCCGGCGATCATATTCTAGATCTACAGGAAACTTTCAATAACTTAAGACGTCATGACCTTAAGTTGAATCCAGAGAAATGTGTGTTCGGAGTTTCATCGCTTCTCGGATTCCTAGTTTCGGCTAGAGGCATTGAAGCAAATCCAGCGAAAATCGCTGCCATCAATCAGATGCGCGATCCGACCACAAAGAAGGAAGTTCAGAAACTAACCGGTTGTATGGCAGCGCTAAGTCGTTTCATAGCACGGTTAGGCAAAAAAGGATTACCTTTCTTTAAGCTTCTCCGGAAACATGGGAGTTTCGAATGGACTAAAGAGGCAAGCAGCGCCTTTGACGAACTAAAACGGTACCTTACGAGTCCCCCAATCTTAGTCTCTCCGAGATTGGGAGAAACATTGCTAATTTACGTGGCTGCAACACCACAAACGGTTAGTGGTGTACTGGTCGTAGAACGAGACCATATTCAACGACTGATATATTACGTAAGCGAAGTCTTGCATGGACCAAAAGAACGGTATCCGTAGGTACAAAAGTTGCTCTATGATCTCCTTATGGCTTCAAGGAAACTAAGGCATTATTTTCAGGCCCACAAAGTGGTCGTACCTACTGGATATCCTCTTGGTCAAGTCCTAGGAAATAGGGAGTCATCAGGACGAATAGCAAAATGGGCGGTTGAGCTTGGGGCGTTCGATCTCCATTTTGTCCCACAAACAGCAATCAAGTCCCAGGCAATAGCAGAATTCATTGCCGAATGGACAAACCTTGAACCCACCCAAGGGCCCGAGTACGAGCACCACGATGAGTGGACAATGTACTTCGACGGTTCCTTGATGTTGCATGGCTCGGGGGCTGGGGTCGTCTTGATTTCCCCTACTGGCGAACAAATAAAGTACGCTATTCAGTTAAACTTTCCTACTACTAACAATGTGGCGGAATACGAAGGTTTGTTGGCAGGACTTCGAGCAGCTCGTTCGCTCGGGATTCGCAGATTGCTAGTGAAAGGCGATTCTCAACTAGTAGCGAATCAAGTAGGGAAAGAGTATCAATGCTCTAGTACCAAGATGTCATCATATCTGGCGGAAGTACGGAAACTCGAAAAGCATTTCTTCGGTTTTCAGATCCAACACATTCCTAGAAAGAAAAACTTTCTGGCAGACCAGTTGGCCCGGATGGCTTCCACAAGGACATCCGTCCCGCCCGGAGTTTTTCTCGAGAAACTCGATTCACCCTCGGTGGTCGAGTCTTCCGAGGACATAGATGTTCGCAAGGAGGTTGCACACCTTAATTCTGCGAACATGGATGCTCCACAGGTCGATAATGGTTGGCGCCATCACGATCACGGTAGAGATTGGATGACATCGATCTACAATTATCTTTAGCATGACCTAATTCCAGAAGATGATGTAGAGGCTGATCGTATAGCACGAAAAGCCAAATCATACACTCTAATTGAACGTACCTTGTATAAATGAGGATCTCACGAGTGTTGATGAGATGCATATCTCGCTCGGATGGTATTAAATTGCTAACCGAAATTCATGGAGGAGTCTGTGGAGCTCATCATTCCTACAGAACTTTGGTTGGTGAAGCCTTTAGGCAAGGATACTACTGGCCAACTGCCCTTCATGATACAAAAGAGCTCGTGACGAAGTACGTACAATGTCAGTTTCATAGCCGACAAGTACATCAGTCGTCTCAAGCTTTGCAAATAATTCCTCTTTCTTGGCCTTTTGCAACCTAAGGACTAGACATTCTGGGACCTTTCCCAAGAGCACCCGGGGACTTTGAGTTCCTTTTCGTCATTATTGACATGTTCTCTAAATGGATCGAAGCCGAGCCGGTTGTAAAAATTACAACTGAAGCCGCCAAGAGGTTTCTCCCAAAAAGCGTAATTACACGATTTGGTGTACCCAGTCGTATAATCATCGATAACGGTGCCCAGTTCTCGAGCAGCAATTTTCAGGAATTCTGTGAAGACCTAGGTATCAAGATACATTTCGCTTCTATTGCTCATCCGCGGAGCAATGGAGCAGTTGAGCGAGCCAATGGTATCATAATGCAAGGAATCAAACGGCGAGTGTTCGACCAGTTAATTCAACGGTGAGGGGCTTGGGTTCAAGAACTTCCTTCTGTATTATGGGCCGTTCGTACAACAACTAGTCGTGCGACCGGTGAAACACCATTTTTTATGGTTTATGGGGCTGAAGCCATGCTTCCTCCAGAACTCAAAATTGGTTCGGCTCGAACTGATTGCTTTTCCGAAAGTAATCAGTGTGAACGACGACTTGACGACATCAATTTCCTTGAAGAACGACGAAATCAAGCTTTGTTACAATCAGCAATCTACCAGCAAGCCATGCGTCGGTACCACAGTCGTAAGGTGCAACCTCGCAGCCTAACTGTATGTGATTTGGTTCTTAGAAAAATTCAGAACCAAGCGGGTCGCAACAAACTTTCACCTAAATGGGAAGGTCCACACACTGTGGTCAAAGTCACTCGACCAGGATCGGTACGATTAGCTATGTCGGATGGGCAAATTTTGTCTAACTCTTGGAATATTGATCAATTGCGTAAGTTCTATGTTTAATTTCATGTATTTCATTTCCATTCATATTTCAATAAAGATGCATTTCCTTTTTAAACGATAAGTATGGTTGTTTATACTTATTATTCGTCGCATCTGGTCATATGCCTTTATTGTTGCTGGTTGGTCGGAGAAGACACTCATTCTCTCCGATATTCCTTTCAAAGGGATCTCAAATACTCATGGTTGCTGACTTCAGTGTCACAGACCACACCGGTTTTAGTCGTGATCATTGCTTCAATGATACACACGCACAACCAAATACTCTTTTCTTAAAGAAATATACGAGTATAAGGAGTACCAACTCAGACAATTTATATGGTTTTCGTTCTTTCTTGAATTTGAAGACTGTTATTTTATTTCAACATTCTGTTCTACTCAAGTTTGGCTACTGGTCGGGACACGGAAAGCCTCCTGGTCGAAGTCTCTCCTCTTTGCATGTGGTCCTGCCCACTGGAAGGAGCTTCCTAGTGACGGTCCTTTTCCTACGATCCTCGCTGCCAGTCGTATTTGCGTATGAACACGTTTCGCGAAATATTTTACAACACTTCAATTCTTGAGATTCGATACGACCAAATCCGAATATTTTCTAAACAAAGGTACTTATCTATTCATTTTCTTTTTTGCATAGATTCTTAATGCATATCTTCTTATCAGCAAATTCGGTCTTTGTTATATCTTCCGACTACAAGTGGTATTTCATAGTAATTCGATAATGGACAGGATCTAGACTGGTCGAAATCATCAGCTGGTTCCGACCACATGATTTCCTAGTATTCACTAGATCGTTGTCATAAACATTATCAGCACTCCTACCATGGTCATTGTTATTACTCAATTTCTTGGTCTACTGCTTTCTTTTAGTAAGGTTCATCTACTAATATAAGCAGTCGGGGGCTACGAGATATATGAGTATTTAATAACATTGATAAGACAAAGCAGGATTTTCATTGACAAAAGGTAAGTTTCATTTTACATAGTCTAATTTTACATCCATTTACATGTTGGGACCACCAGACTGGTCGCTACGTGATGGAGATCCGACTTCCATTTCTTCAAAGAACTTTCTCTCAGAGGTCTTACTTCCTCGAGAAGTTTTGTTGCTTCACTTTTCAGAGATCAAGTCCTCTTCCACGACTTTAAGACTAACAGAGGGTTGGAAGCCTTTAGTTTTGCTAAAGCAACACTAACTCCGACAATAGCTTCCTTCATCGTCTGGTATGGTTTTTCCTCATAGTTTTGAGCATGCCTTTGAGATCTTCCAGTTGGCCAAAATAGTTCATCTTTTCCACAGATCTCTAAGGAAGGCAAGCTTGATCTCGATCCCATATCAAAGATCATTTTGTTAAGAGCCAAGATTTTCTCATCAAGGCCAAATACAAGGGTCGCTTTGGCCACGCTCAAACTCGAGGGTCTTCTCCGCTGCTCAAATGCTTGGGTTTTTTCGCACGAGTGGATAAAAAGAAGTTAACATGCTCTTTAAAATTGGAGTCATCGAAAGCCTTTCGTTAAGTCTACGACCAGTTACCTTTGATTTTCTTCTCACAAGAGTCGAAAACCTCCTTTTGCCTGGTCATCGCATGCTCGATCGACCGGTCTTTACCCTGATTTTCTTCCTTCAGTTTTATTATTATGGCTTCTTTGGCCGCAATCTCTTCTTTAATTTTCTCTAAATCTATCAAATATGATAGAAAGAGAAGATTAAGCTATAAGGAGAAACGAGATAATAAAACTTAGGAGGTCAAAAAGAGAAATATTTTTACTTCTCAGATCGGAGTGTTTTTGCTCCAAAGTTTTTATTCACTAGGTCAGTCCTCCGACCACAGCATATTTCTCGACCATGTGCTACAAAAATAAAATCCCTTTCTTTGATAAGTTTTCAGAAAAACTTTAAAAGAAAGAGTTGTAAGGATGGTCGTAGAATACTTACCCGAATTGCCATGTCATTATATTCGGAAAAGATTGTATCTGGACCAATCTCAGCTTGATGGTCTGATATCTTTCCCCAGGCTTCATCAAGTTCCTTATCCTCGATAAATCGGGGAGAAAAAGGGAATTTGTTAACCTGAGAAGCATTTCCAGGAGGAGGTGGAACCTGTTGAGGATCTTTGGAGATGACTACCTCCGGAGAAGGAGTAAAGATTACTAGAGGATCCTGAGCAGATGCTGAAACCTGCTCGGGGGCTACTTTTACTTCATCCTCAGCAGTTTTTGCTTTAGAAGCATCCTGATCAGGAACCTCCACGACCACCTCTGCCTCAGAAACCTTTTCCTGAGGGGTGCTCTGGTCGGACACGACTGGAACACCAGAAGATCTAAAAAAAAGAGAGAGAAGGTAAGGAAGATCCAAGGCATGTATATATGCGACCTCTTCATTTAATATATGTACCTTGTCGATTTTCTGAATTTACCCTTGTAACACATCGAAGCAAAGTTCGTTGCGTTGGCCTTCCTCTTCTTCTCAACCGATTTCATCGGTTCTAAACCGGTAGGGTCGGCTCGATCTTGCACATCCACTAATCGGAAATCAGAAGCGATATCCGCAACCAGTTCATCAAGGATAAGGTCCCTGATCACCGGATCAGTAGGTGTAGATTCGTCGACCTCCAAAACAGTAGCCTCAGTAGGTACTGGTGGGTCCTCAGTGACCTTGCTGGAAGGTATGACAACCGCCTAAATTCATCATCAAAGATAGTTAGGCGATGAACATCATTTGTCCAAAATATTATTTATGTTCGGTCACCTACCTCCGGAAGGCTGACATTCTGTGTGGTCGAAGGGGAGATCGATCATCAATTGGCTCACATCTTTCAGTGGCCTCATTGATTCTTAACCCGACCGACTACACATCAAAGATGATTTATGGTATACCGATCAGAAATAATATGTACAACAATAAGCAGCAGTTGATATTCTTACCTTAAGTCTTTCAATTCTCTCTTCAGCGGAAACAGCCGCTAAGATTCGAGGGGAAAATAGCCTTGTCGCCAGGCTCTCCGGCGCAGATCATTTTGATCCGGCTTCTAATTTCATCAGAAGATAGAGCTGTAAAGGTAAAATAAAAGATTTAAGGATACGGAAATAATCAACTAAGATAGGTAAACTGGTCGGAATCATTAATGACTTACCATCTTTAGAATCTCTGGTCGTATCGTCACGACCAATGTACCAGAGCATCCGGTGTGCCCGGGCCTTCAAAGGACTAACCTGGCGTGTAGAAAAAATCCTTTACTACATGCCAAGATGTTAGACCTTTGACACTAAGAAGCTTGATTGATTCGGCCCATTTCTTTACTTTTCCCTCTTTTTCTGTAGAGGAGCGCCATCTCGGATTCTCGACCGCCTTCTTACCAGAATAATAAATGCTGTCTTTCTTTGTGATCTTCATATAGAACCAGCTTTTCTTCCACGATGACCACGAAGACTTTGAGTACATAAAAATGTACTCATCGGCTTTTCCGTCATGGAGGCGCAAGGTGCACTCTCCAGGCGTCCCAATCATCTTCCCAGACTTTGTCATCCTGTAATAATACTTGAATAGATCTAGATCTGCTGGAATCCCCAAGTACGCTTCGCAGAGGTAGATAAAGATACTGAGATTGGCGATAGCATTGGGAGAAAGATTCACCAATTCAACTCCATAATACTCCAAAACTTTGGGAAGGAAGGAGTGAATTAGTAGCCTAAATCCGCATTCAATGTATGCAAGAAAAATTTGGATTTCTCCATATTCGTTACTCGGGGAATGTTCTCCAGCCGTGGATCTCTAAGAAATCATATCCTTGCTGGGAAGCATCCCGATCTTCTCCAAGCTCTCTAGTTTCTTCTCATTTAAGTCGGAGACCGGCCAGTTGGTGATTTGGTCCGATATGATCGGATTTCTTTCGGGTGAGGAAAGAAAAGGAGGTCGGGGCAGTTTTTACTCGGGAGATGAAGAAGGAAAGCAGGAAGTGAAAAACCCTAAGTATACAAAGGGGTTTTTTTATAGGCTTCATGAATTCCAACCGCAATAAGGAGTTACCCAAAAAAAGTCCAACGGACAAAAAACTTTTAGTCCAATGGACACGAAAACTCTTCAATTCCCAAAGCAAGTTCTCAACTTTAAAGTGAATACAAACCGCTTCAAATGCCCTTGCATTTAAATGAGCGTCATCCCGATACAACTTCATCGGAAGAAAAGTGTTCACACGACCTATTCATTTAAAGTTCAGGGGCTAGTTGACGAGGAATAAAACCTCTATATATTATCTTTAATACATAACAGACCATACGTCTTCATGGTCGTAATCCCTGAGGTGCACGACCTGACTGGTCGTAGAGATTCCAGAGGTTACATGATGGGTACCCTGGTCGGACAAAGGCCTAAGCCAAGCTCCCGACTAGGAGAACTACTCGTAAAAGGTATGAACTGATACTTGGGACAGATTCAAGGTATATTCTCTACCGTGTGATAAATGGAACACGTGCATATTCCATACCATACGACGTTTCTTATCCAGAAGTACTGACGAACAACCTCCATGCGGTTGTATGTCTCATAGACATATAACCGCCGAACGGTTGGTTCATTATCAACCGTCACTTGACTCCGACCAGACGCAACGCTTCACATCAGACGTCTTCTCCGGAAGTAACTGTCACCTCTTTGAGGGCTATTTAAAGATAGAACCTGGACGGATCAAGAGGGGAAAAAAAGAAGGCAATACAAGACAAAGCCATCAGACTAAAGCACAAGCCGTAGATTCGTGTGATAGGTCTGAGGTTGTAAGGGAACAAGAAGTGTTCTCAGATCATATTCTGTAAAACCCAGTTCATATTAATAAAAGAGCAGTCTCATTATTTCCTTAGATTTTCCACGTCACTTTCTCCTTTTTTTTTCGTAAGATCGACATCTTGATCGTCGACAAAGTTATTTCCATACATTTTCAATTTAGTAGCAATGTGTAAAATATTATACACAATGATAGGAGATGTTGGATAGTACACAGCGGACAAAGCAACAGTGGCCTCATAAAAAAATTCTAAAAACTGTAGTATCTTCTTAGGAATGAACCAATGTTGCTCAGTCAATAGTATACTTTCGTTAGTGAAAAATTGCTCTTGTATGGTAAAAGACTCTTAAGCATCAGGTAAGTAGAGTTCCACCTTACCGACATGTCCAAACCGAACTTTCTTGGATGTACACCCATGGTCCTGCAAAAGTTCTTAAGTTGTGCTATTCTTACATTAGAATTATTTAAGAAAGAAATCGCATCACGAAAAGCTTTAATATATAGACTCAACATCTTCAAACCACATTTGACTATAAGGTTGATAATATGATAAGTGTATCGTTGATGTAGAAAGAAGGAAATAACGTATGTACTCAACACTGGAGTAAGAATATCCATGACCCTAGAGTTTGAAGCGGCATTGTCTAAAGTAATTGAGAATATTTTGTCTGTAGAACCAAAGTCCTCCACAACTTTGATAATACAGTCCACAATATTCTCACTTGTGTATACTACATCACTTAATTTCAAACCTATAATCCTTTTCTCCATTACCCAGTCGTCATTAACATAATGAGCAACTACACTAAGATAATCCTCTCTAGCTCAACCACTTCATATGTCTGAGGTAAGGGCCACCGAAAATGTGCACATACTAAATAGTTCATTTATTTTATTACGATGTTCATTGTACTATTTTACTAGATCGTTAGTTGTTGTCTGTTTAGAAATAGAAGAAAAATCTAGGATTATGCACAATCCTAATGTAATCTTGGAAAGCAGCAGACTCCCCAAAACCTAACGATAAATCCTCAGAAGCAATTAGACAGAGAGATTGACAGGCTACCCCAGGATCGTAGTCCCAGCTACGTACCATACCGTCGGGGTTGTACTGCAGCTGCGTCTGCCTCATCACCAATTTATTTTTCATGAGAGTATTATAGATATTTTCAACTAGAGTTGAAAATATTACTATTATGCCACGTGATCCTTACATTAGCAATTACAATTCCACCCCTCGGGATTATACTACTCATATAGCCAGGTGTAGTATAACTAAATCCTAACTAATCTGAACCATTAGATAAAAAATAAACTTTTCGTATTAAATTGAGTGTACCATAAAAAAAAAGCTCGCCACAGTATCCGATCCATCCGATCGATGAAGACGTTGATTGATCTCACGATCGATGATCCCTCCCACACCGAGAATCGAATATGGTTTATTGCAATTTCGCGTGCACATGATACATCCCCATCTTGACATGTTCTTCTTCTCTGAAGATAATTACTAGCTAGCTGCCTATATAGCTTTCTATTTTCCCCGCCGCCTCAGAGCAGAATGCTGCTAGATTATTCAGATCAGATGACGAGATGCAAGGGGTTTTGGGCTGCGCCTGCGCGCTGCCCGTGTGCCCGTCTCTGTCTGCCACTAGGGACGGGACGGCGGCCAACATTATAAACGCGGCGGATGCATTGGCGCATGGGCAGAGTGGGATACTGGAGGAGTTGCTGTCTGATCGAAATGGAGGAATCGATCGGCATGCGTTTACTTCCACTCCGCCATTGAGTAGGAGGCACTAATCGTGAGATTGATTTGGTGCACGCGTGAATGCACCACTAAAAAAATCCTTTTTTAGGGATTATTGAAGTTTTGTCATTAAATTTATGTGTAATTGCCCGGATATCACACTGTATGCTAATGACATGTGCGTCCTGAGGCCACATGTCATTGGTAAATTGAGTGACATTCTGACAATTAGGCATAAAGTGGGGTGGCAAATATGCACTCGAACGGACGCAGAATTAGTAAATTACTTGCTTGCTGTGGAGACGGACTGGTTGGGCCGGCCTTCAAGGTAGATAGCTAGTAAGGTTTGATTTGGCATCTTTGACTTACATTTCATTTTTGTTTTCGTACATAGGCGCACCCTATTAGTCGGAATCGGAGAAGAAAGAGCTTTGCCGGGTGGGGTGATGGACCGTCAGAAGCGGTTCTTCGAGCAGCTCCAGCTGCGGAGCTCCATCGCCGAATGGCTCATGGCCTCCGAGGACCTCGAAGGTGGCCCGAGGCAGCTCGGCCTGCTCATCTCGGCGAGCAACACCGCGCAGGCTGGCCGCTGGCAGCCAGGGAGAACCAGGCGCTGCGGGAGGGCGTGGACAGCATGAAGCAGCAGGTCAGTGGCTGAGGTGGACTGCTGGAGAAGGAGTGCTCTACCATTAGGGAGGAGATTGTTTGACAGCGTCATCGGATCACTCAACCAGTGTCTGATCCCGGGTCGCTAGACCAACGTCCCGGCCTTAAGTCGTTGGGCCGCTAACCCGCAAGCCCAACTGCAGAGCAACAACCAAGGGTCTTAGGCCATCTACCTCCAAAAGACTAGCCTGATAGGTGGGTGTATCCTCACCCTTATAAACCGTGCTCTGTCTCCTCTGACAGTCGATGTGGGACTATCCCAACAATCTTCCCCTCACACATCAGGTGTGCTTCTCGGCAATCGTGAGGCCTGAGATGTATCCGGAATACCTGGGCTCTGATATCAATCGTAGGAGCAGGTACTCTCCTTCTTCCTTGTCGCACCGCCACCCCTTAAAGCTCTCCTTGTACGCCCTCAAGCATCTGATGGCCTCTATTACTGACATCGCTAATACATCGTCCCATTGCTCAATGGTGCCGACAATGTGTAGGAATCTATCGGGAACAGAGCGTAGGAGTTTCTCCATGACGGCGGTCTCCTCCACCTTGGAACAAAGAGCACATATCTAATTGACCATGGTGGTGAGCTTTAAGGCGAACTCAATGCTTGTCTCTGAGTCCCCCATGTCGATACGCTCAAACTCCCTATTGAGAGTTTGTACACGCGCCTTCTTGATGTGATCTTCGTCGACGTGCATTTCCTTGAGAGCGCCCCAAGCTTCCTTTACAGTCTCCTTCTCAGATATGGCCATCACAACGGCCTCCAACACAGCTTGGACTATGACGGCGAGAGCCATTTGGTCTTTCTTCTCATCGACTAATTCTTCGCCCTCCACTGCCGCCCACACTCTTTGCACATGCATGATGATCTTCATCTTCACCGCCCACACCCCGTAATTGCTCTCTGTGAGCATGGGGTATTGGAGGGTCACAACTACCTCCCTCGCCAGCGCCCTCGACATCACACCGTCGTGGGTGGCGCCGCTTTCCAGCGACTTGTCCCGTGTCATGATCTTGGGTAATCACAACCTAAGCTCTGATACCAATTGTTGGCATCGAGCCCAAGAGAACACGCAAAGAACATGGTGGACACACACTCTTTCATTTGTTTTTTCAGTTTACCGGAGTAGAAGATGAAGAACACAATACAAAAAAAATTGGTGCTGCACTGCAGCGTTTTCTGTTTTTCTCTCCTCTATTGCTTTTCTTCAATTGAAACAAACTAGTTACAATGTTTTTCATAACTACAATATGACATATAACCTCCCCACTAACACATTCAAGTATACCACTAACTTCACTACATGCACTAGCTAATTACTCTATTAACTAATTAGCAGGCCACTAGCTCTACTAGCTCTACAATGCAACTGACATGCAAATTTAATTAACATGCAAAACACTTAGACAACAAGATTAATTTCTAACAAGTTCGCTGCCCTCGGCATGAAGCCGCAGATTTGCAGCACCAAGGAGGCTGCTCCAGCGACGACAAGCTGGCCGTCATGAAGGCTGACAACACCACCCCTCAGCTGAAGCTCAGCAAGCACAAGAAGAACTTGTCCATAGATGCATGATGACTCTAATCCAGGCTTTCTTTCTCTGATTATCATATATCAACTTACATGTGTTGGTGAGTCTGAACTCGATAGATGTTTTACTTTACATACATCCACCTAGGAGGAGCTGAATTGAAAAGAGCTATTGATCTGATCCTAACTTTTTCACATTTGGTGAGTACAAATGGTAGCATTATTAGCATATTTTGGGTCATGTCTAATTGGATTGTTTGATATGTTTCGTTTGTTACATGCATCCCTACTTGTCAATCATACATTCAACATATCATTTTTCCTAAAATAATATAAAATGGGCCCCGCCTATTAGTTTTCTGAGAGGACTAACCTGTCACTATGTTCTCACAGAAATAGTACAATGAACCAATGTTGCTCAGTCAATAGTATACTTTCGTTAGTGAAAAATTGCTCTTGTATGGTAAAAGACTCTTAAGCATCAGGTAAGTAGAGTTCCACCTTACCGACATGTCCAAACCGAACTTTCTTGGATGTACACCCATGGTCCTGCAAAAGTTCTTAAGTTGTGCTATTCTTACATTAGAATTATTTAAGAAAGAAATCGCATCACGAAAAGCTTTAATATATAGACTCAACATCTTCAAACCACATTTGACTATAAGGTTGATAATATGATAAGTGTATCGTTGATGTAGAAAGAAGGAAATAACGTATGTACTCAACACTGGAGTAAGAATATCCATGACCCTAGAGTTTGAAGCGGCATTGTCTAAAGTAATTGAGAATATTTTGTCTGTAGAACCAAAGTCCTCCACAACTTTGATAATACAGTCCACAATATTCTCACTTGTGTGTACTACATCACTTAATTTCAAACCTATAATCCTTTTCTCCATTACCCAGTCGTCATTAACATAATGGGCAACTACACTAAGATAATCCTCTCTAGCTCAACCACTTCATATGTCTGAGGTAAGGGCCACCGAAAATGTGCACATACTAAATAGTTCATTTATTTTATTACGATGTTCATTGTACTATTTTACTAGATCGTTAGTTGTTGTCTGTTTAGAAATAGAAGAAAAATCTAGGATTATGCACAATCCTAATGTAATCTTGGAAAGCAGCAGACTCCCCAAAACCTAACGATAAATCCTCAGAAGCAATTAGACAGAGAGATTGACAGGCTACCCCAGGATCGTAGTCCCAGCTACGTACCATACCGTCGGGGTTGTACTGCAGCTGCGTCTGCCTCATCACCAATTTATTTTTCATGAGAGTATTATAGATATTTTCAACTAGAGTTGAAAATATTACTATTATGCCACGTGATCCTTACATTAGCAATTACAATTCCACCCCTCGGGATTATACTACTCATATAGCCAGGTGTAGTATAACTAAATCCTAACTAATCTGAACCATTAGATAAAAAATAAACTTTTCGTATTAAATTGAGTGTACCATAAAAAAAAAAGCTCGCCACAGTATCCGATCCATCCGATCGATGAAGACGTTGATTGATCTCACGATCGATGATCCCTCCCACACCGAGAATCGAATATGGTTTATTGCAATTTCGCGTGCACATGATACATCCCCATCTTGACATGTTCTTCTTCTCTGAAGATAATTACTAGCTAGCTGCCTATATAGCTTTCTATTTTCCCCGCCGCCTCAGAGCAGAATGCTGCTCGATTATTCAGATCAGATGACGAGATGCAAGGGGTTTTGGGCTGCGCCTGCGCGCTGCCCGTGTGCCCGTCTCTGTCTGCCACTAGGGACGGGACGGCGGCCAACATTATAAACGCGGCGGATGCATTGGCGCATGGGCAGAGTGGGATACTGGAGGAGTTGCTGTCTGATCGAAATGGAGGAATCGATCGGCATGCGTTTACTTCCACTCCGCCATTGAGTAGGAGGCACTAATCGTGAGATTGATTTGGTGCACGCGTGAATGCACCACTAAAAAAATCCTTTTTTAGGGATTATTGAAGTTTTGTCATTAAATTTATGTGTAATTGCCCGGATATCACACTGTATGCTAATGACATGTGCGTCCTGGGGCCACATGTCATTGGTAAATTGAGTGACATTCTGACAATTAGGCATAAAGTGGGGTGGCAAATATGCACTCGAACGGACGCAGAATTAGTAAATTACTTGCTTGCTGTGGAGACGGACTGGTTGGGCCGGCCTTCAAGGTAGATAGCTAGTAAGGTTTGATTTGGCATCTTTGACTTACATTTCATTTTTGTTTTCGTACATAGGCGCACCCTATTAGTCGGAATCGGAGAAGAAAGAGCTTTGCCGGGTGGGGTGATGGACCGTCAGAAGCGGTTCTTCGAGCAGCTCCAGCTGCGGAGCTCCATCGCCGAATGGCTCATGGCCTCGAGGACCTCGAAGGTGGCCCGAGGCAGCTCGGCCGCTCATCTCGGCGAGCAACACCGCAGCAGCTGGCGGCAGCCGTGGAGAACCAGCGCCGCGGAGGGCGTGGGCAGCATGAAGCGGCAGGTCGATACGAGGTGGATGCTGGAGAAGGAGTGCTCTACCATTAGGGAGGAGATTGTTTGACAGCGTCATCGGATCACTCAACCAGTTTCTGATCCCGGGTCGCTAGACCAACGTCCCGGCCTTAAGTCGTTGGGCCGCTAACCCGCAAGCCCAACTGCAGAGCAACAACCAAGGGTCTTAGGCCATCTACCTCCAAAAGACTAGCCTGATAGGTGGGTGTATCCTCACCCTTATAAACCGTGCTCTGTCTCCTCTGACAGTCGATGTGGGACTATCCCAACAATCTTCCCCTCACACATCAGGTGTGCTTCTCGGCAATCGTGAGGCCTGAGATGTATCCGGAATACCTGGGCTCTGATATCAATCGTAGGAGCAGGTACTCTCCTTCTTCCTTGTCGCACCGCCACCCCTTAAAGCTCTCCTTGTACGCCCTCAAGCATCTGATGGCCTCTATTACTGACATCGCTAATACATCGTCCCATTGCTCAATGGTGCCGACAATGTGTAGGAATCTATCGGGAACAGAGCGTAGGAGTTTCTCCATGACGGCGGTCTCCTCCACCTTGGAACAAAGAGCACATATCTAATTGACCATGGTGGTGAGCTTCAAGGCAAACTCAATGCTTGTCTCTGAGTCCCCCATGTCGATACGCTCAAACTCCCTATTGAGAGTTTGTACACGTGCCTTCTTGATGTGATCTTCGTCGACGTGCATTTCCTTGAGAGCGCCCCAAGCTTCCTTTACAGTCTCCTTCTCAGATATGGCCATCACAACGGCCTCCAACACAGCTTGGACTATGACGGCGAGAGCCATTTGGTCTTTCTTCTCATCGACTAATTCTTCGCCCTCCACCGCGCCCACTCTTTGCACATGCATGATGATCTTCATCTTCACCGCCCACACCCCGTAATTGCTCTCTGTGAGCATGGGGTATTGGAGGGTCACAACTACCTCCCTCGCCAGCGCCCTCGACATCACACCGTCGTGGGTGGCGCCGCTTTCCAGCGACTTGTCCCGTGTCATGATCTTGGGTAATCACAACCTAAGCTCTGATACCAATTGTTGGCATCGAGCCCAAGAGAACACGCAAAGAACATGGTGGACACACACTCTTTCATTTGTTTTTCAGTTTCTGAGTAGAAGATGAAGAACACAATACAAAATTGGTCTTTGCCGCACCGCGTTTTGCTTTTCTCTCCTCTATTGCTTTTCTTCAATTGAAACAAACTAGTTACAATGTTTTTCATAACTACAATATGACATATAACCTCCCCACTAACACATTCAAGTATACCACTAACTTCACTACATGCACTAGCTAATTACTCTATTAACTAATTAGCAGGCCACTAGCTCTACTAGCTCTACAATGCAACTGACATGCAAATTTAATTAACATGCAAAACACTTAGACAACAAGATTAATTTCTAACAAGTTCGCTGCCCTCGGCATGAAGCCGCAGATTTGCAAAGACCAAGGAGGTCGCTCCAAATGACGACAAGTCGGCGTCGTGAAGGCCGACAACACCACCCTCACCAAGCTCGGCAAGCACAAAAGAACTTGTCCATAGATGCATGATGACTCTAATCCGTGCTTTCTTCTCTCGATTATCATATATCAACTTACATGTGTTGGTGAGTCGAACTCGATAGATGTTTTACTTTACATACATCCACCTAGGAGGAGCTGAATTGAAAAGAGCTATTGATCTGATCCTAACTTTTTCACATTTGGTGAGTACAAATGGTAGCATTATTAGCATATTTTGGGTCATGTCTAATTGGATTGTTTGATATGTTTCGTTTGTTACATGCATCCCTACTTGTCAATCATACATTCAACATATCATTTTTCCTAAAATAATATAAAATGGGCCCCGCCTATTAGTTTTCTGAGAGGACTAACCTGTCACTATGTTCTCACAGAAATAGTACAAAGAGGAAAAAGGGAAACCCATTGCTCAGAAAGGAAAAATGGACTTGCATTTTGGATATAAAGCTTTGTTCTGAATGTGTGGAGATCATGCGGTAGGGTCCTAATTTTACTGTTGAACAATTCTCATCAGTGTTGAGGTGTTTAGCGAGAAACCCTTGGTTTTAGCAAATTGTCAGATTTGATGTCAAGGTTCCGGCGGTCTGACCGACCCAACGGGGCAATCTGACCGGCCGAGGCTTGGTGATCTGATCGGCCATGGGTTGTGGTTTGACCCACGATGCAAGGAGGTGAGAGCATTTGAAGATTGTGCTGCAAACACTTGAGTAGGAGTGTTTGCATCAGGTGCTATCAAAAATAGAGACTAGAAGCGAAACTAGATACAATTTTTTCGAAAAATCTAGAGGGGGTGTTTTCTAAAACTGGAAAGTAGTCTGACCGGCTGTTGGATGGTTGTTGGACCAGTGGGCGGTCTAAATGGTCCCTTGTTATCGGGGCTGGCAGTCAGACCCGCCAGGCGCGGTCAAACCGGCATTTGGTTGGCATTCTGACCGGCCGAGAGGGCCAGCGGTCTGACCAGGTTGAGTTCAGGCAAAATGGGTGTGTTGAACTTTGGATTTTGGCCAAAGTCATGGGATGTAGTGCATAGGTGTTGCATGATGTATGTTTTGACTAACAAGTTGCGAAGAAGTTATGTCCAAAATCGATTTCTTGGTTTATTGTTGTGAAGGGACGTTTGGAGTCAGCTACGATCAATGACGAGGGTGATCGGGACTAGACTAGGAGAGTTGAGGTCCAAAACGATCAAGGATGTCGGGTGAAATGGTTGGACTTAAACCTGGCGCAAGATGGACAAGAACGACCGAACAGAAAGTTCGATGCAACGGGTTGAATCATGTGGCTCGAGGCCGGTGCAAGTGCCAAGGTGATCCGGTGAGAGTCAGATGGGAAAGAATTGCCGGTATGAGAAGAGTCATTGATGAACCTACACGTGACGAAGCATAGATTGCTTCATGATAATTGGTCTCGGGAAGGGGTATTTTGGTATCTTCGCCAAAATATCAAGTTGGTGACCTTGAAGAAATTGCAGCGCAAGACGGCGCAAAGGAGAAGCATTTTAGGTCAAGAAAAGGAGAAGATCACGAAGAGATGGATTTGGAAGACCCAGATCGTCATCCACTTTGAGAAAGCATGCATGAGTGTAGACCTATTTATGTGTGGGCTTAACGGATGCCCGTTAGGGTTTCTCTGTAGATCTAGCCTCCACTATATAAGGGTTGATGCAGGATTTGTACAACCAAGCCTTGGAAAACCTAATTTGAGATTTGAGGAAAGTGGAGAAAATTGAGGAGGCCAAGGTTTGAGAGAGATGGATTGTGAAAATGGGTGCTCATGAGTGAGCTTTTATCCTCCGTGGTGGAGTGACTGTAAACTTACAATCCCTCTAATCAATCTAATCAAGTTTGTCCCAAGATGAGTTCCCTCTTGTTCTTTCTCTCTCTTTGGTCATTTTGGATTTTTGTGTTCAAGTTGTTTTGTCTTGTTCTCTTGCTGTGATCTATCTTGCTAGGACTTGTGAGATCTGATCTAATGTCATCTTGACTATCTTCGACTCACGAGCAAGATTTAGGATCAAGGTTAGATTTTCGCCCGATTTTGAGTCTTCTTTCTCATTCAAGAAATTCGTGGAACATTGGCTATGATCGTCTCGGTCGTTGATTGGAATAGGTTCTTGACCTTCTTTTTGAGCCACGTCTAAAATTTCAGGGGATTTGGATCACTAGAAAAAAAAGTTAGGTCGATTTGTGAATCCTTCTTCGTGCTGGTTTTCAGGGGGCGGTCAGACAAACCTGGGCTCGGCGGTTAGACCGGTAGAGGGGTTTAAGTTTGGGTTTCTTGGTTTCAACTCAAGACTTCTGCTGTGATATTGAGACTTTGACCTTCATAGCTTTCATAGCTATTGTAGTGAAAAGGAAGTTAAAAATCGGAGGTGCAAAAGAGGTGGCTCCAAGTCACCCTGCCCCCTCCAATCGCTATTTCGGTCCAACAGAATGTTATATATATATGGAGTGCTGAGTCTCCCCAATGCAAATTTTATGTAGAATTCATATGCAACCCACTATGGTTTCTACACTTGTACACTTTAAAAAAATTCTAAAAAATGTTATGAAAATTTCATATGCAACCCACTATAGAGAGCCAGAGTTTCTCATCCATTGATCTTTACGTCGTCAACGGGGACCTGGTAGCACCACTAGCCATCCGCAAATTGTAAGTTTTGGATATACAATACATGATTGGATGAATAGATACTTGTTTTCTTTTGGAATGCTAGGTGATAAGTTGAAAGGAGGTTTTGCAACATATAGCATTCATATATGTTCTGTATTTAGCATGTTATTTCAGTCGTATCAATTGACCACATCAAGAGGAGCTCGAGGGGAGCTACAACGATAGAGCCTGCGTCAGCTCCAAGGGATGTTGCTTTAATATGCTTTACATCTGGTAAAATGAGCTCCCGTCCTAAATCTAAAACGATTCGTCACTTCAGTATGTACTCAGTTATCTGCATTACTTGCTATGGATAATGTGAGTTAAAGTTGATTTCACACTTGATAACCATAAGCTATTTTGATCCAGGAATTAACCACTAGGCGACGGAAGGGCGTGGCAATAAGCCGTGCATCTTTGATCATTCAATCCCTTGCAAAAATCACTGTTGTTGGTTACGGTGAGGATGATGTATGCTTTCAGGATCCAAGTACTGTTGTAGTTCTCCCTGAAAATAGCATTAACTTTTATAATTGACTAATTCGAACATTACCAAGTTTGATGTCATATCTATTGTATTTTAAGGGCTATTTGGTAATTTCTCATTTTGAGAAAAGATGAAATATAAAAGAAAATAAATAAGAGGTGGGGGCCACCTATCATTGAGTTAGGGTGAGGGATAAGGTTGGAGACTTGTCTCCAACTCTAACCCGAGTGAGGCGTTCGCCTGAGGGGGCGTTGGCCTGGCGGCGACGCGGAAGACTCAGGCAGGCGGTTCAGGCGTGATGCGTGCAGGGTGCAAGGCGTTCGGCCACCTCCTCCTCCTCCTTCTCTTCTTAAGGCAGCAAGCTCCCTCCCTTTTCTTGACCCGAAATACAGTGAGTTTTCCATAATTTTTTGGTTTATCTTTTTCCTCGATTTGGCTTCAGATTTTAGGGCTTTGAGAGTTGCCGCGTTGCCGTGGTTCAACCCGGCGCCATCGGCGGTGAGGACTAGCTTCTCCTCCTTGCGCATCCTTGTTCCTCTGTTGCATTTTCTTCTCTATTAAGTTTGTGGTGAGGGGATTCGATTTGCGTCGATTGGAGGTGGGAACCGGCCCGGCCTTGGCTTGATCTTGGTGTGGGAGAAGAGCTTTGGTTTTTTTGGTGATTGGTGCTCCTTGAGTGCATTCGGCCAGTGCACGGTGGTGTGACTCTTGTGCGGCATTTCTTTGTACATCGACTTTGCAATTTGGTGTGTCTCGAATTGCAAATTGGTATTGTATGACCGATGACCTCGTCCGTTCAAACGCAGCATAGCGGGGCGATTAGTTTTCTGAGTCAGCGCCTTCGGTGTGCCTTGCCCGGTTTACTGCTCGGTGGCTTTGAGTGCCTCCCGCATCGTGAGTAGCTGTTTTCCTTTTTCCGCATTACTTTGCATATGTACTGTGCTAGTAGAAGTCTCAAATTGTGATTGATTTTATTGAAACTAGCACTGGGAGATATTGCTTAGTAATGTTGTAGGTTTGGATTAATGCTCGATGAGGATTTGGGGTCATTGTGATAATTAAATACGTCAATTTGATCTAAATTGGTCTTGAACTAGTAGTTAACTTGTTTTTCTATTGTGTCTTGTTATTCATGCTCTTCTGATAACTCCGGTTCATTCAGTTGATGTTGTCTAGTCACTTTGCTCTATTCTGTTGGTAGCTTCAGCTCATTATGGTTCACTGTGATTATTATTCAGTCCCTGTTTATACTCCTATCAATTGAAATATTGTGTAGATGGTTCAATTATATGTTGACAGTGAACTCTCGATGATTTGTTTTAAAGTGGCTAATTAGACAAAGCAAGATTAAATTTAAAAGCTCAAGGTCTAATTTATTTTAGAATAATTATCATATTTAATTTGTGATAGATTTTTGACCCAAGTGACGGGAGGCCAAGATTATATCTTGAGCAACTCGACATCTGAGGGCAATAAACAATAATATAAATATGAGTATTATGTTGATTTCTTTTGTTGTTAAGATCTATCTTTTGAACATTTTATTTTGTTTAATTTACATGAAGAAATTACATGCTTATATGATATTTCTGTCATTTAAATGTTGCAGGAATTATGCTTTAATTATCATAATATCTGTTGTATTATTTCTAAATATTTGCTAAAACCGCTAATTTTACAACAATATCCACATAATTTCGTTTTGTTTCCGAAAAAACAATTAGGTGTATGATTTTTTATACCTGCATGGCCATCCTGATGGCTGGAGGCTGCGCTGCGATGTCCTGATACCTAAATTTGATGCAAAATCAGCTTTCTCTCTCTATATTTTTGCGATGACAAGGAGGACGCGCACAACCACTCAACGGAGAGTGACTTCTTTCATCACTATTCCAACAATCATGGTTGACCACCTGCCCTATGCTAGGTACGCGATAGTTCTAAGATTCTCTGAAATTCCAGCGATGCACAATTTTTCTCAACGGTGGGATGACGGTGACCAAGATTCTCAACGGTGGTGGCAGGTTGTCCGATGAGCTGATAATGGGAGCTTCTCACTTATTTCCTTATGTTCCTCCTCCATCTTGACCGGATGCTTCTGGTGATTGTAGGACCAAGTCCCTTGTCTGGTTATTGATATCCTCAATAACCAATTCGATCACTATAGTATCCAGGTCTTCCGCCGTCTTCGCCTCTGTTTCTAAGACCACTTCAGTGATTGTGGCTGCTTCAGTAGCAACGACCTTCTCCATCGCCATCAGAGGGACAGGGGTCGATTCTTTGACCACCTCCGCTGCTGTTTCTTCGACTACAGGAGAAATAACTACGGGCCTCTCGACAGAAGCATCCCTAGGGGGCTGGAGAAGGCGGACTAAAACGACAAGGAGAAAAGAAAACTTGTTAGGTTGTAGAAATAAAAGGTAAATACTATTTTTACGCTTTTAGTTTTATTTACCTTGGCTTTCTGGAAATAATCTTGAATCTAGAAGAAACCTTGCCCAAGAAAGATTTTCTTCTTCTTCTCTTTGACCACCTCAATTTTTGTGACACCTTTAGCCTCTAGAAGGCTTTCAGTGCTATGAGATTGAGAGGCCGAGGCTTCTTCGACCACGTCCGGTTGAAAGTCTTGTTGATGATTTGGGATCTCTACGAACACGTTTGGTCATAGGTCTTGATCGAGAGCTACTGCTCCCAAAGCTTCCTGCCTCTCTTGATGGTCGAAACTTGTTTCGACTACCTGGAAGACAGTACTCACCTTGACCAAAGGCTCTGCTGTTGCAGAGGTATTCTTCACAAAAGACAGAAAGCTTTTTCAATTCTCTTTTTCTAGTTGCTTGACAAAACCATGAGAAGCAGAAACTGAAAAAGTCTTGTTGTCATAATAAAAAGGTACCTTGGTCAGTTTTATGCTTTGGTACGTCGACCACACTCCTTTTTTTCTGTAGCAATCACGTCTGCAAAAAAATTAACTGAAGAGAGAGGTCAGAGGAGGGGTGGAGCTTGAGCCCTCACCCTTCTTATCGGTGGCCTTCACAAGGCGACGCCTTTTGGCCAAAGGAACTCTGTTTTCCTCTGACCTTTCTTTGACAGTCCTCAATTCGACCTCTTGGTCGTCTTGACGGTCTGCCATACTTACTTTCTGCAGAATTCAGGAAATGAACATTACTCAATGGTCGAATTCTACAACTATAGAACCCTAAAGATGAAATCAACTTTTGATTCCCTTTAGGTGTTCTTTCCTCTCTTCTACGGACACGACTGCCAGGATTCGAGGAACCTCTAACGTGGGTGTTTGAGCTTTTTCACAAACAAGTTTGACTCGATTGTCAATCTCTTTTTGTGAGATATCTATAATTATAAGGATATAATCAACAACCATGCTCAAAATTTACAAAAAAGAGTTAAGATTATTACTTTACCTCCTTCGAATCCCTGGTTGGGTCAGTAGTCCCCGAGTACATCCACATAGGATGAGCTCGATTCTTTAGAGGAATAATACGGCACGTGATGAAGTCTCTCACCATGTGCCATCTGGTAAGCCCCTCTTTGTTCAAGTCCTTGATGGCTTGAATGTAGGGGGTATTTCGATCGAGGGTGCTCAGAGTCGAGTCTTAGGATGAACTATTCTCTACAGGCATCTCTGTGAAGAAGAGGTTGTCTCTTCCTTGGATACTCCCTAGTAAAATCACCTCTTCTCCCATCCCAGCCACAACCGAGTGAACATATGAATATATTGCCTCAACTTCTCATCGTGGAGCTTCTGACAGTAGCTACCTGCGATCCCACTGTGCTTGCTTGTCCCATAGTAGTACTGGAAGAGCTCCAAATCTGAACAAGATAGGCTTCACATAGGTAGACAAACACACTTATCATTGCGATGGAGTTGGGAACCAAGTTCACCAATTCCACCCCAAAATGCTAAAGTACGAGCATCAAGAAGGGATGGACGGATAGTCGAAAGCCACATTCACAGTATGCTTGGAATACTGGAATGGTGCCCTCTTTACCCGAGGGCCAATGCTGCCCCTCAGCGTTGGTCCACTTCACATAAGCTTGTTTAGGGATTTTCTCGGCTACGACCAGAGCCTTCATCTTCTCCACGTCCATCTTTGATTTTTTTTCCACTTGGAAATGGTTTCGGCCATTTCTTCTGAGTGACATTGATTTGGATTTGGAAATGTTTGGAGAAAGATTACGACTTGGTTAGCGGCGGAGAGAACAAGAACTCAAGAGCAGTTGAAGCAAATGGGGAAGTAAAAACCCTATGTTACGCCCGTGGTAGATTTTTATAGCCACAGGTCTGAGTTAAAGATCGTGGGAACTCAACAAATGCCACCCTTCGGGAACCGCTCCAACGGACAGATCTGTGAGAGTCGATTGATATTCTTTAATCTGTCTGTTCGAGAAAGTGGTTCTGTCTTTTCAACTCAAGTAAAATTACCTTCTTAACCAAGTCAATTTTTGGTCAAATGAAATACCAGCCAGAAAGACTCTTCTTCCGACCACTGTTTTACGACCTTCTTTCCAAGTAAGTTATTTTTGCTTGAAGTTAGGGGATTAGATGACGAGGATATAATAATTCTCAATTAATTGTTTATCTATAATTGTTATTATAAGATAGCAATTTCTTAATATTATTCATAAGTATACCCCTTATTGTTAATAAGGGGAGAGCTTAGCTAGGTGATCGTAAGTCTTTCTATGACTACTCCATGGTTGTAAGCCTTTCTACGACCAAGTCAGCTAAGGCCACCCTATAGTCGATAAAACCTATAAACATGTGGGCCTAATCGACTAGTAATTCTTATACGCTATGTTTAATACATAGAGCAGTTAGTATACACTGTTATTCTCTGGGATAACTGCACATATTAAACCTCTGTCTCTGACGATAACTGTCTGGCAACATGGGGTGTTATCTCTCTAACAATAACTTCCATAAACGTGCGTATTTCATCAAGCGTTGAGGCGCCTCTTGGCTGGAGTAACTGCCACCCCTTCGCACACTATATAAATGCTAAAGTCAGTGAACATAAGGGAGATGGATCGAAGATTATAGCAAGGAGTCATTAAGCTTTAGTTTTAGTGATCTTCTTCCCGATTGTAAAAGCATAGTTAATACAACAATACAGGAGTATAGTAGTTATTCTCTAAAGAGAAGACCTGAACCTGTCTAAATCCCTGTGTCTTTCTCTGCGTGGATCTAACTCAAGGAAAACCCCAAACAATCATTCGTAAGATCGATACTAGATCATCGACACACCCCTTCTGTCAACTCCTGGACCCTTATCTCGTGCACCCCTGTGTCTTCTTTATCCTCTCTCCCATGGTGATTTCCCCGTGTGCTAGGTTGCCATCACCGTCAAAGCATTGCGACACAGTTTTCGCCACCTCACGCCGTTCCTCGACTCTCATCATCGCGGTTGCTTCCCGTACTCCATAGGCGAGTTCGAGTTCCTCCGTCCTTGCCGTCATGAAGTTGGCAGGCTCTGTGAAGCTCTAGGCTCACGGCCCCAAATCAACAAAATGCCTTGCTCATTACTTTCTTATCCGATCGCACTCACCTCTCCTTGACATCTAATCTCACTCTCGCTCTCCTTTCTCACAATGGTAGAAAGCATGCGACGTTCAGGCAGGAGTGGCACGGTCGTATGGCGTCGGCAGCAAGCAGGCCGAGGGCGAGGGATATGTGGCGCAGGCGCGGCTAGCCGAAGGGGAAGGCCACGCGTGACGCAAGCATAGCAGGCTGAGGGCCGGCGCGACCGGTCGGGACACGCGTAGAGCAAGCGCAGCAGGTCAAAGGTAGGCGCAACTGGCAGGCTTACGATGAGATACTGCTCCCATCTCCCTGTTTTTACCTCTCTGAATGGGCAGGTGGTACGTCTGTATTCAGTCGGGTTAGCTTTCAATAGGTTTGTTGTGAAAATTTAGGAATTGTTAATTTCACTGGCTGTTGCTATGATTGTGCATTTGCTTCCAATTTGGATTAAAACGATACAAAAGCTAACATGGCATTAATTCATTAACTCTTGAAGTTTAATCCCAGCAAGCTAACATTACTTAATACTGAAAGCATTTGATAAAATATTTTATTGAGACGATGTGTGCGAGCAGTTCAAAGGATGCTTGCGGCAGTCGAGAGCCGCACAGGAAATCAAAAGGCCTCGAACACAAACTGGTGGAAGAAAACAATGTCCATGGCTCAAATATCAGCGCTTGCCAACAAAGCCTTCAACAACTGAATTCGTTTAGTGATACAAAAATGAATGCTCTGCATGTCTGATTGCCACCACCAGTAAACGTGATTGTGTATTTGCTATATTTTCATAACTATTCCATATTTATTGATGATTCATACAATTATACCTTCCTATTAGTATAACACATGATGCAACCTTTTGCCTATCTGCTAATTGTTTAACTATGTCTTTCACAGATTTGTAATCTTTCAATATATGCTTTTTATCCGTAGCAACGCACGGTATTCAGCTAGTTTTCTAAAAGGGTCTATTTTGAAGGAGATTAATGCTTTCTTAAATGTAATTTCACATTTTTAAACTATTGGATCGAAATTTGAATAAGAACATGTAAAAAATGAAGCAGGCACACACATATCAAAACTAATTCAAATACATGAAAAATCGACTTAGAGTTAAGGAAAAAAAAAACAGTTTTCTACCGGGTGTAATAGTACAATTTGTTAGCACCAGGGAACTTGCCAACTTGATTTTGTGCCTACTTATCTTTGTCATAATATGACTTCAACACAATTTTTCATGAGCATCATTCTTTCTCATTGTTGATACCGGCAAGACCCAGCCAGATGATGATGCCTGCTAGTTGGTAGTGGGAGGACTCCTAGTACCCGCAAAAAAAAGGACGCTGGTGAAAAAAAAAAACAATCATTTGATTTAGTTTCTTGCTCTCCCTTAGCAGCGGGAAAGGAGTCTTAAGATTTTTTTTTTTGGAAGTGCTGTTCTGTTGCTATGTTCTCAACTAAAAATCAACACATCAAAGATCCGCAACATGTCATTCACGGTGCTTCTGTGCTTTGTCCCTTCAACAGGAGCTGTACAAATATTGAAGCACTCAAAGTGTATATGTGGAATCTGCCATAATTTGTGCATTAAAATTTGTGCAATTCTCGAGAGGCGGAGCACAGAAGCACATGCTACGTAAACTAGTGCGTATAATTGAGGGAATCGTAAAGACATGCTACGTAAAGCACGCAGTAGGCAGCTCTGGTACCGTGAAAGTGCGTATAATTGAGGGAATCGTGCATGCCATTTGCATTCATCACTTGAAAATATATAGTACGATGTAGAAGAGATAATGCGAAAAGTTAAGATTACATGCAAAAGATAAATCACCGCCCTGGCGACAGCCCAGCCCTGGACGCGTGACGGCCAGGAACAAGGGGCGGAGGAGGCCATGAAGCTGCTGTTCATCGAGATGGGCGTCGGATACGACCAGCACGGCCAGGACATCACCGCCGCCGCCGTGCGCGCCTGCAAGGACGCCATCTCCTCCAACTCCATCCCCGCCTTCCGCCGCGGTAACCTAACCCGCTTCACTGTCTCCCGGCCATTTCGTCGAACACCTTGATAGCACGCCAAGAGCTTCCCGTTCTTGGCTGTTTCTTGCATCACGAGCTGTATTCCTCGATTTTTGGTGAATTGAGATGCTTTGGGTGTGGATTGCGTGTGCAGGGTCGATACCTGGGGTGAACACTGAGCAGATGAAGCTGCAGATCAAGCTCGGGGTGCCGAGGCCGACACTGCATCTGCTGGACGCTGAGAGAGTCAAGGCTGTCTTCCCCTAGTGAGCATTCTCTCTGCTTTTTCTTTGTGCCTATTAAGCCTTCGAACTTTGCCATTAAGTGTTGAATCAGAACCAAGTGCAAGTGCAATGCTAAGGTGTGATGGATTCTTAATTTCTGTAAGTAAAATTTTCAACAGTGCCTATGTTACTGCTCACTTGATCATTTCGGTGAGCATATATTCCCATTGCAGAGCATATATTTCACTTATGGTTAGTAGAGTAAGTTTAGTGTTGTCGATTTGCACCATGCTTTGTACATGGCTCTGATATAGTGATAGTAAGAATTAAGAATTTCTAGACAAACACATGGTAAACAATTGCTGAATATATTAAATGAGCCATTGTATTTGTTTGACAAGCGTGTCATTATGAACCCTGCACATTGAGCAGCACAGAAAAATGGTTCTTGAGGTGGTGCTGATAAACATATATATGGTGTATCTTTTGAGTATTGTGATCCTCTTCAGTTGAAATTGCTAAACTATCTGGTAAAGGGAGCCCTCAGTACCCAAGTTGTAGGCAGTCATGAGCTTTGATTGGAGATCACAAATGCTTTGTTTGATTTGTTCTAGTTGTTCCTATAAAACGGTCTGGCTCAGTTGCACAGAACCATAGATGGCAGATGTGGGTAACTGGGTACCCTGTATATTTTTTGTCTTAAGGTTGAATGTTTATTGAGTATTAGCAGTGCGAGATTTGATTTTATGGAGTAAGCTAGACCATATAGTATGGCTATCACAACATGACTTTCTTCCTTATCCTTCTATCAAGCTCCTACAAATATTTCTGTAAGAGCTCATCCCATCAGCACTAGTGTCCTTTATAAAGATTTAAACGGATCCTCGTTAAGTGAACCTCCATTCATACCTTCACGCCACCTTAGGCAAAGCTGCCAAATGTTATATCAAGCAGCACAACAAAAGAGTGTGTGGTCAGCGTTTTACTAAGGGAGGGTGCTGGAATGTTCAACACTGCCATGTGTTTTAGATGTTAAGATTTTACAGTATCTCGCACATAAGCAAAACTATAAAATTTTGCACTAACAAGTAACAAGTGTAAATAACAAGCTGATAAACCCCCTTAGGCAAAGGCAGCCTAGTCTTTCATCAACTGTTATGGCAAATCAATTCATGTCAGCATTGTACTAAGGATGGGTGATGGAATATTCAATAGATGCATTATGCAATGTGAGCTAAGATAACAGTCAACAATACAAAGGCAGTTTATATGAATTCATATCCATAGGTGAATCATGTATGATGATGTATCTTGAAGAGCAGTCGTGTGATTTACATGGCTCGTTGAGAAAATAATCTTGCAAGAGTTGAATATTGGATATTACAGAGTACTCTTACAGTTTACGTAAGCCTATAGTCATGGTTGCATCTTACAGTAAGTTTGGAGATGTAGAGTGTACTTGTTCCCTTTCTTCGAAAGGATTTTCAAAAGGAATCGACCTAATATTTTGTAAGCATTCAGAAATATTACCATAATCATGATTCATGATTGACAATAAAACCTCACCACAGTTGAGTATTAGAGTGCCTTTAGAAAGGCTTGGCTGCACGCACGTCATCATTGACAATAGACAACTGGAAGTTAAAAGAGTGCGTCAGATGTCTAATGGGTAGGCTTTAATTCAGTGGAATTCGTTTGTTGAGCATGACCATTAGCACCGTGTGTGCCGATTTTGGTTCGGGGATACTGAGTGTGCATCTTGGTGTATCACATAACATCTTATACCATTTTCTCATTGTTTTGCAGCGGCAAGATTATTAGCTTTGAGGTTGTTGACGGTGGGATGATCTGTTCTAGTGGCGTATGCCTCGAAGCAATGGGGGATAAAAACGATGATTGCTACATAGTCAATGCTGCAGTTTACGTTGGTTACTAATGTTATTCTACAAGAATTGTTCTGTCTTGGAATAGTAGAAAACGGAAATGCTCTCCCACGCAATAAGCATGTTTTTTTTTTGGTGGGGAAGTTAATAAGCATGTAACTGTTCTGAATGCATCTTCTTGTTTGAATGTCTATAAACGTACTTTTCTAATGCCATATTCGTTCTACCCCTTCCCTTTGTTTCACTGCCTGCCGAGTTGATCCATGAGTCGGAGTCTTGGAGACCAACATCCAGTTCCTTTCACTGCAGGTGTTGATACAGTTTTGGTTTGTTGATCATGTTCATGCAAGCGTACGTATATTATGTAAATGGATGGTTCTTACGACCGATCCATATATAGCTTGCATCTTATTATTCAGAAGCCATACGTATCGCATAGTAATGTAGCTGCTGAATTACGCTTGACGCATCAGTTCAGTGTGTTCAGCTGTCCATGGTCGGGTAGTAGGCGTAGCTGGCGATGCCGCAGTTGGCGCCGTTCCGCGCGCGACGCGCATGTAGCCCCTCTCGCCCCACCACGTCCCCCACTGGTTCTTCACCACCCAGTACTCCTCCCCGCCGTCCGCCTCATCGTAGCCCACCACCGTGACAGCGTGGTTCAGCTGCCGCCCGCACGCCGCGCTACCGGTGTACACGCCGCTCCTGTAGTGCCGGAAGTCCGGGTCAGAGGCATCCACGACCACGGCCACCGGCTGGCTGGCCACGAACTCCTGCAGCGCGCCCTCGTCGCCGTACAGGCTCCACCGTCGGAAGCCGCTGACCGAGGCGGCCGAGTTCGGCGCCATGGCGCCGCCGCGGCACGCGCCCTGCTGGGCGCTGTACGCGTAGGTTGCCTCCGGCTGCAGCCCGCCGCTCCCGGCGATGTAGCGGAGCGCGTTGTGGACGTGGCCGCCGTCGCAGGTGTTGGCGCCGCCCGTGCAGTCGAGCACCTGCTGCTCCGAGAGGGAGGTGAGGTCGCCGGTGGCGATCTGCACGAGCCCTTCCGTCGCCGCCACCGCCGCAAACGCCCAGCAACTCCCTGTACACACGCACGCACGTGTGAACATATATGAGCTATGGCTAGGCGGCCTATGCTATCCATGGCTCAAGCATAAAGCATTGCACTCTTGTTACCGCAATGGCGTTGGTCCTTGACTTCCGTGACGGCGCCCTGAGCCCTCCAGTCCACGCTGTCCGGCAGGTCCTGGTCGTTGTACAGAGCAGCATCCTTGGACATCGCCGACGATGACGGCACGGCAGTGCCCTCCTCGGGATGATGGCCGTTCTGATGCCGGTACCCGAGGTACGCCTCCACGAACTCGTCGTCGGTGAGGTCGGAGAACTGGTTTAGCCCCAGCACGTACGTGCGGTTGCCCGCGCGGTTGACGGCGTCGACGTGCTCCGCGTTGGCCCTGAACACGTCCAGCCGGCGCGCCTTCTCGTCCGCGTCCGCGTACGCGCGCCCGAACTTGACCATCCACCGCTCGTGCCGGGCGGTCATTGCAAGCAGCACGCCTCCGCGCGGCCTGGCTTCCCCGCGCACCGCGGCGGCTACGGCGGCGGCCGTGGTCACCAGCACAAGCAATGCGGCGGCGCAAATGCGGCGTGTTTTGGGATGAATCGGTGCCATCAATTTACGTGGGTTAATTAGTGCGCTTATGCCTTCGTAGTTACTAGTACGAGCTAGCAGCCATGCCGCATGCGCTCCTATTTATACAAGAGTATTGCGCAGTGTTATCGGACCACTAAACCAGCGTTCGATCCCGAACCCTATAAACCAGCATTTCGGTCTCATGTTGTTAGGCCACTAACCCGCAAACCCAACTACAGAGCAACAACCAATGGATATCGGATCAACTCCTCCAAAAAACTAGCCTTATAGGTGGTTACACCTTCACCCTTATAAACCGTGCTCTATCTCCTCCCACAACCGATATGAGGCTATCCCATCAAATCTCCCGCTCACACATCGGGTGTACTCTCCGACAACTGTGAGACCTAAGATGTATCTGGGATACCTAAGTTTGAGAAGTTTATAAGTGTATTCTTTAGCGTAGAGTCAAGAGTATGTCGTAAGCATAGGCTACAAGGTGTACCCACTCTCAGGCCACCTCTTTGAGAGAATGGAATCCCCGTTCAAGGGGTTTGTTAACGATATCTCCAAAAGAAGGATTGAGGCTATGGAAAAAGGTAATAAAGCCTTAGCATTTGTGGACATAAACCACAATAAACAATCTTTACGGTCGTTTTGCTATATCGCCTGAAAGCACTATAAGCGCTATAGTCAGTTTTGAAGAAGCTAATAAAATGTCCTCGGGAATTTATGGATTGATAAGTAGTGAGAAACTTGATGAGGTTAAATTCATTGTAACCTACAAAACGAATGTCAAAGGGGACATAACAGATGAATGGAAGCCCCCGACTAATACAGCTGTTCATATATCAGCAGCTATTACAGCCTACGCTAGGATCCATATGTAACCGTATATCTCAAGGGACGAGTGTTACTACACTGACACTGACTCTATCGTGGTTAAAAACCCTCTTCCTGAAGAAGAAATATCACCTACCGTCTTATGGAAGTTTAAGCTCGGACAGGTGATCGCTAAGGGTTTGTCCGATCTTGGACGTGCTAAACCAGCGTTCCGATCCCAAGTCGTTGGGCCGCTAACTCGTAAGCTCAAATATAGAGCAACAACCAAGTGGGTCTTGAGCTATCTCCCCAAAAGACTAGCTTTATAGGTGAATACACCATCACCCTTATAAATCGTGTTTTGTCTCCTCTCACAATTGATGTGGAACTATCCCAACAAAGAGCAGATATTTTTACTGCATGCGGGAGTAATTCTCTATCGAACAGCTACTTTGCGATCGTGGGGACGTCGTTTTTTGCTGGTCGGCCGGATGAAATCCCACTCTTGCGTGCAGTTCATTGTAGTGTGCATACATGCGCCATGGCCGATCGTTTTGATTGTGACCGGCAATTTAGTGTGGATCCTTCGTGCATTTGTATCCTCGCCTGCGCGGATAGATTCGCTTGTAATATATCTTGATGGGACATGCGTTGTGATGTGCAAACCATGAATGCAGATTTCCTATAAGTGTATGTGGTTACAAGCAAGGGCAGAGCTAGACCATGGATCGCTGGAGCAATGTCTAAGGTCTAAGATCAAAACCCATAAGAAATAGTAGTAATACATGTATGCATGTTGTGTTCGGCCCAAGAACAGCTGGTCCAGCTTGGTCCAGCCCGAGGCTTGGGTCGTGGTTGGCTCCGCCCCTGGCTACAAGCACTATCTAGGCCATCCATTTGTTCCGAGATTTGTGCAACCTCTCCTCTCTCTCTCCCTCAAACTCTCGGCTTCAATGGGGCTTATGACTGTGGCTACGTGGCAGCGTGAGTGAGGGAAGAGGAGAAAGAGAGGCGCAAGCATCTCAAAGCAGGATGGACGGTCCCTAGAGTTGGTCAAACATTCATTGAAGAAAATCGCGACTTGGTTAATCAGAACCACAAATTAAGTGAGGAAGTTGCATATGCAAAAGAATTGGCATCTTCTGCTGCTGTCGAACTTAAGAATTTGGCTGAAGAAGTTACAAAGCTATCTGTACAAAATACAAAGCATGCAAAGGAGTTACTAATTGCTCAGGAGATGGCACATTCCAGGGTCCCTAGTAGAAAGGGCTACCGAGCCAGTAGGGGCAGGGATGAGGTTGGGACTTGGAGTCTTGATTTAGAGGATATGAAGATGGAGCTACAGGAAAGAAAACAGAGGCACTATTCATGAACTGATGCACTCACTCAGCATGATCCTTATTCATCCCTGTTACAAGCACAACATAGCACTCACTTATTGAGAAAACTGATACTATTCATGAATTGAAAACTTACTAGTCTGGGTGTTACAAGCACAACATAGCACTCACTTCATTTTCTCAAATTTAAGACTTCGTTTTCTCAAATTTAATACTTCATTCATACAAAGCCATTACATATCCGATGCAAAATTACAGAGAACAAGCAAAATCACCGAGATGAAACACATCAGAATAAAATCTATCTTCAGACTAGACTGCTTCTGATATTTAGTAACTCATCAGGATCTTATCATTCCAAAAAGTGGTACGAGGAATTCCTCTCTGCGATCCAAACGCCGTTGTGGCCACTGCTGCTTGCTAGCCCTCCCTTCTGCTCCAGCATTAGGGATGAACTTCTCATCAGGATCTCATCAGGGCATGATAGCTTCTTTGCTACTGCAAACGTTGAGATGACATGTCATCTCTTAGTGTGGCGATGTTGCGCAATCCGGTAAGAATTGAATACGACCATTTAATGAAGCATTTATGTACCATAGAGTTCTTGCTCTAGGTAAAAGAGCAAAGATTAGCAGATATGGCACATGTTGAAGATGCTCACAGAAGCTCTTGGATGTATCATGTTGAGGTGATGATGACTGAGTTTTGTAATATCTGCATTGAGAGGAACATTGTTGATAAAATGATTGATCTTCCTTGGGATTCCGAGGAAGAGAAACATCTTCAGAAGTCCCTCTTTGATTGTGCTCTTCAAATGCCGATGGAGCCATGTGGTAGTCTGCTTGTCGTTTTCCACCTCCAGGTAAATGTTCTATATTCTTGCATTTTTTTCTCATCATTCGAGTATATGAGGCTCTCGGGGTCATGCTTAAACAAAACTATAAGTCTACAAATATCCTGTGTCATTCGGTTAATTTCTCATCTATTTATTTGCTTACTACTTTATATTTCAAATGCCATGCACATTTTTCAGAAATCGAAGGTATAAATATAATAATTAGAATTCACAGCAGTAAAGCCTAGCTACTGCAACATTTTTCATGCATGCAGAAGTTCATGTATATTATTAATGTACAGATGCTTACAAGTTTGTATACTTGTAGAAATACTATGCATATTTAAATAGTAGACTGAGCAAAAGATTAATCAGTGGTGTTTTATGGTGCTGTTAGAAGAAGTGATAAAAAAAAGTTCACCATGAGATCCTGTAGTTTGTAATCTTTTCTTCTTCTGAAGAGCCTGTAGTTTTCATCTGACAAGATTGGGATTGGGAGAGATTCATTAACAAGTTCAGATGACAAAGATAACTGACAAGATTGGGATTGGGACTAGGGCTAAGGGACTTACCTGGTTCCTTGGCGTGGAGGTGGCGGCATAACCGAAGGTGGCGTGGCGGCGGAGGTCAGCCAGAAGGGGAGCGGCTGCCTGGAAGAGTGGGGCGGTGGAGGAGGTGGTGGAGGAGGGCGGCGGCAGCGAAGGTGGTAGAGGAGGTGGTGGAGGGCGGCGCCGCAGCCGAGAGGGGGGGAGGAGGGCGGCGCCACAGCCGGGTGGGCGCTAGAGGGGAGGAGGGCGGCTCGCACGCGGAGGGGGAGGAGGCGCGCGGCCGTGAGTGAGAGGAGGTGACGCCGCACCGGGAGGGGGAGGAGCGCGCGCACCGAGAGGGGAGGAGGGGGTCGTCGCAGCCGGGAGGGGGGAGGGCGGCGCCGTAGCCGGGAGGGGAGAAGGGGAAAAGGGGATTAGCCGAGCGGGGGGGGGAGGGGAAGTACAAAGCCGAGCGAGGGGTTTCACCTAACTGCTCAAGTGATTTGTGGTGCTCCGCCCGTGTAGATCCAAACCGCACGAGCCAGATCGGACGGGCCTGGATTGCATTTGCACCTTAGCACCCAAATACCCATTTGCACAAGATACATTCCCTATATATATATATATATATATATATATATATATAGGAGCTCTTCAATCGGAGCCGCTCATTTCTGATCCAACGACGAGCGCGCGTTGGGTCATGGCCGTTTGGGTGTTGGGTGCAACCCATTCAGCTCACTCACCCGAGCCACCCTTTCTCTCTCTGACCGGTGGCCCCAACCACACCTGTTCTTCTTCCTCCGGTCGCCTTCTCTCTTGTCCGTGCCAGAGCTGCACCGCAGTGCCTGGTCACGTCGGTGAGGTCCTTCCACGACTCTTTGCTGCCATGCATTTATTTTGCATCGTGCTACCGCTCCAAAGTCCACTCTCTCTGTTCTTTACCTGCTCCCGTCGCTCAGCTCACCCATGGCAGTGGGCTTGACCACCGAAAGAGCCGTTGTTGAGCCCGTGCTCCCCTCGGCTACTTAAGCCCCTCTGGTCCCTCCTTAGCATCTTTTCCACACCACCGAGCTTGGTTTAGCTTCCTCCCTGCTCCAGTGGGCTCTAGCAACCGAGAGCCTCAAACCGCCATTGTTGAGCATGGAGCACCTTGGTGAAGGCAGTGCTCTTGGGGCTCTTTTTCTACAATTCTTGCTCCAGCTCCTTCCTCTTGCCTCAGTGGTTATCAACCCTAATTCAATTTGGCTTGTATCTTCAGGGCGCAGCTGATTTTGGAGCTTCCCCCTTTTCGGCCGAAAATTGCCCCTCTTCGTCTCCAGCGCCGGTGAGTGCTCCATCTCCTATCTACTTGCTCATAGACCCTCCGTGAGCTGTCTTGGAGCTAATCCCACCATCCATTTGTGCTCACTTTGCTCAGGGTGCCACCTCCTCACTTTCTTCCCCACGGCCAACAAGCTCCTCCGCCGCCCAGGCTTCTCCGGCCACCTCCGAGCTCCACCAGTGCCCAGGTAACCTTCTAGTAGCCCCTAGAAGCTATGGCACCCGCTTACCTGGACTGTTGCGGAGCTTTCCCTCATTTTCACTTTTCGGCCGAGTTGGTCATTTTGCTCTCCTCCGGCTCGCCGGCGTTGTGGGCCGCCGCCGCCGCCGTCGAGGTCATCACTAATAGGTGCGCAACACTATTGCGAACTCGTTTATGCCTGTGTTTTGCGCCGCCTTGCCCAAGGTCGCCGGCGACCAGTCGGTGAGCAAAGCGCGGTGGTCGGGCGCTGTTGTCGTATTTTGGCAAAGTGCTGGACCTCCTTGGGTTCATCGTAGCCGCTTAGGATCACCTCGTGTTAGATCCTCACCGTAGGGTCTTCCTCCGCGAAAGCTTTAGTCCCAGGACCTCTTAGGGTTCATCCTAGCCATTCATGATCTCATGTGGTTAGCTCTTAGCCGCTAGATCTTCTTGTGGGCAACGTTAGCTGCCAGGACCTCCCCCTAGCTTAAATCCTGGCCGTTAAAGACCTCCGTAGGTTAAATCCTAGCCGTTAGGATCACCCCCCTCTCGGTGCGGAAAGACCACCCTGTTGGCCTTTTTGCAAGAACCACACTCGGGATCACCCTTGAGGTCCTCTTTGCAAAAGACCACCTCTGGTCCTTTGTGAAGAAGACCGCAAGACCTCCCTCTGCACAGATTTGGACCGTTCAGGACCTCTCCATGGAGATCTGAGCCGTCCAGACCTCTCTCTGTTAAAGCCTTGTTTTGGAGGACCTCCCCGTGGAGATCTCGACCGTTAGGACCTCCTCGGTGAGATCCTAGCCGCCAAGACCTCCCTCTGTTAAGCTTATCGCTCAGGACCTCCTCGTGTGAACCTTAGCCCTAGGACCTCTCTCTGGAGATCTAGACCGTTAGGACCTCCCCCGGGAGATCTTAGCCGTCCAGACCTCCCCTCTTAGAGTTGGCGTTAGGACCTCCTCATGGAGCTCTGGACCGCGAGATCCTGATCCGACGGTCACGACCTCCTCAGTGCGCAAGGAGATCCTTCGCACGTGTTGTGCATCCGCTCGTCGGGGCCGTTGGATTCCATCTCGACGGTTAGGACCTCCCTTGTGCGCGCCGCACTGGTGCGATGTGCTCCCGTGCTCTGGAGCCGTTGGATTCAGCATCGACGGTTCCGACCTCCTCCTTTTCATCAGATCAGTTGGACCACACCGAGAGCTCCAATTTTCAAAGTATTTAAATGTTCTAGATTTCAAAGGTGCATAACTATTTCATATTAACTCCTTTTTGTGGGATTCAAATTGTGTTAGCTCTGTAGTAGAATGAACTTTAAATTGAGAATGAATTTGGGCTGTCAGAAAGGAAAATGGTATAAACTGTGTTAACTGCTTTAACCTAAAATGTGGTCTAGAATTCATTAAAGTTTGTAAAATACAAAACTATTTCTCTGTAACTTGTTTTTGAGTGAATCCAACTTTGTTGGCTTCCTCTCTTAATGAACTTGTTATTAAAATTAGTTTTGGGCATGTTACTGTTTCAAAAAGATTACTTATGTATTTAACTTTTGCTCATTTTCTTGTCTTTAAAAAATCATAGAAAATGCATCCTAGCTCCAAATGAGATGAATACAATTGGGTTATTCATCTTATGAGGTGCTTGATTTACCATATAAATTTCAGTTGCACCACCTTTCTAGGCACAAGCAGCCACTGCTTGGGCACTTATAGAGAAAAGTCACCACAGACGATTTTAGCTACAAACCGTTTGTGATACATCATATATCACAGACAGTTTCAACTACAAACCGTCTGTGATACATAAGCTACCACAAACGGTTTAAGCTACAAACCATCTATGATAGAAAACTATCACACAGACAGTTCTGAGTTAATAACCGTCTGTGATAGTCTGTATCACAGACGGTTCGAAAATCGTCTGTGATGACCTCATATCATTACTGACTCATAAACTCAGACGGCTCACAAAACCATCTGTGATGAAGTTTTTGAACCGTCTGTGAAGACTTTTTCTGTACTAGTGAATAGTTAACACATCACGTGCAAGTATGGATAGCAAGGGATATATTAACTTATGGGCTTACCACCACTGCAAAATTTCAAAGCCTTCTGAGTTAAAATCCACCGTATTGCTGTCCAGATAGGTGGATAGTTCCCCCCTCCTTGTGGGTCTTGGCTGAGCAGGCGACGGTGTAGAAGAAGAAGACCTGGACCTGGAGGAAGAGCCACCAAAGATCTTTCCCTACATATTTGTCTTGCTATTTGAGGCGGGGCTACTGGAGGTCGTTGCAAGCGGACTCACTGAAACTTGTTTTCATACCTTTGGTAAACCTCATATAGTCGAGAATGAACTTCTACAAAATAGTCAGTATAGTCTAAGCCCTGTAGCATCACTAAGAAGATCAAGTACACTACCAAATGTGTCAATTTTACCTCTAGGATCTAAAAGAATTGCAAATGCATATAGGTAAGAGATTTCTTTCCAATATTTACGATACTTAGATTTCATGGAAATAATAGCATCGCGTAAAACTAAGTCATTTCCATACATTTTTCAATTGAGTAGCAATGTGTAAAATATTATGCATAATGATAGGAGATGTTGGATAGTACACAGCGGACAAAGCAACAGTGGCCTCATAAAAATTTTAAAAACTGTAGTATCTTCTCAGGAATGAACCAATGTTGATCAGTCAATAGTATACTACCGTCAGTGAAAAATTGCTCTTGTATGGTAAAAGACTAATAAGCATCAGGTAAGTAGAGTTCCACCTTACCGACATGTTCAAACCGAACTTTCTTAGATGTACACCCATGGCCCTGCAAAAGTTCTTAAATTGTGCTATTCTTACGTTAGAATTATTCAAGAAAGAAATTGCATCGCGAAAAGCTTTAATATACAGACTCAACCTCTTCAAACCACATTTGACTATAAGGTTGATAATATGATAAGTGTATCATTGACGTAGCAAGAAGGAAATGACGTATGTACTCAACACTGGAGTAAGAATATCCATGACCCTAGAGTTCGAAGCGGCATTGTCTAAAGTAATTGAGAATATTTTGTCTGTAGAACCAAAGTCCTCCACTACTTTGATAATACAGTCTGCAATATTCTCACCTGTGTGTACTACATCACTTAATTTCAAACCTATAATCCTTTTCTCCATTACCCAGTCGTCATTAACATAATGGGCAACTACACTAAGATAATCTTCTCTAGCTCGACCACCTCATATGTCTGAGGTTAGGACCACCGAAAATGTGCACATACTAAATAGTTCATTTATTTTATTACGACGTTCATTGTACTATTTTACTAGATCGCTAGTTGTTGTCTGTTTAGAAATGGAAGAAAATCCAGGATTATGCGCAATCCTAATGTAATTTTGGAAAGCAGTAGACTCCCCAAAACCTAACGGTAAATCCTCAAAAGCAATTAGACAGAGAGATTGACAGGCTACCTCAGGATCGTAGTCCTAGCTACGTACCATACCATCAGGGTTGTACTGCAGCTGTGTCTGCCTCATCGCCAATCTTTGCTTGGCCTCATCTTGTAGCATGTCTAATCAAGTGCTACGTTCCATCTGTAGACCTTGCAGACAATTCATTGCGATAAATTTTACAAATAGCATATGGTACCTCATTTCCCTGTACATCTTGCTTGGTTGTCCTGTCAAAATTCTCTCACACTCCCGATGTAGACGACCTCAACCTCTTTGCTCCGATTAGCGTGGAGCCTGATGCTGTCATGGAGCCTGATGCTGCCATTTAGACGACATCCACCTTGCCCTTCCGGTTGTCTTGAGGCAGCCATAACAACCTCCATGGACGCAATTTCGTATGGTGAAAGTCCATAATCACTAAGAGCAAAACTATCGTAAGGATTGTCCATAGCGAAAACTGTAAATTCGAAGTTAACACTATTATTACTTTCATATTAGCATAACAAGCACTAACAATAAAAGTATGCATAAAAAATAGTATTGTATCTCTTTTGCTGACTTGCTGCCGAAAATTGAATTTTCCAAAGTTTGGCACAAATTTTTGTGAATTTTACCAAATTAGCTCAACACGAATTTGAATTTGCACAAAAGAATTTCAAAGAGAGAATGAGAAATGGAGGGATGCTGATTGAGGGGAGGTTTGTTGGCTATTTATAGGAAATTTTTTTTTTAAAATTCCTATTTTTAAAGACCCAAACGATCAAAAAAACCTAACAGTAATATTTTAGTCGGGCCGTGCCGTGCCAGGCACGGCCCACGAGCACATTTTGGCCCACGTGCGCCTGCCCGGATGCCCATCTTCTTCCTCCCCTTGGCTGCCCGTGAGTGAGGCGTGCAGCACTGCGCCTACCGCACGCGTGACACGCCTACTGGACGCCAGCGCCGCCTCCTCCCGGCCTCACCTCTCTTCGGCTCTTCCTCACGCCCTCCCCTCCCTCAGCGCTGGCACCACCTCCCCCCTCAGTCCCGGCACCGCCTCTTCCTCTCCTCCCTCGGCATCGCCTCCCCTCTTCCTCTCCTAGTCTCCTTAATCCTCCCTCAGCGTCGGCGCCGCATGCACGCACCGCCTCACCTCCTCTCCTCTCGGCTCCTGGCCTCCTCTCCTCCCGGTTCCCCTTTGCCCGCCTCCCTTAGCTGCGGTGTGGTGGCGCCACCCCGCTATCGGACCCTAATTTTGGAACTTGGGACCCACTGTGTAGAGTTGTACCATTCCCTGGATCAGTAGTTGGCACGCACAGTTACATTGTTGGTTCAACTATATTTTACGAAAATGTAAAGATACTACATAGAATTAAACAGAGCGTAAGTATACCTTACGGCTTTTGACTTGCAGAAGGGCTGACCCGGCCAACTATCTTTCAGAGATCAGCAACGGCTAATAGAAGTATGGAATAACGCATGGAAATCCCTCATGATGTACCCACCGGCGGTCGACTGTGGGCTCACAACCTAGCTCTTGGCCTTCTGGATATACAACCTTGATCAACACTCATAACTATCCATAGGGCCTACTTGTTCCTCAATCTTGATCAGTTCCCAAAGTCAGCTCAAGGCGGCCTATATCTAGGTAATGGCTGATGGTTGTGGTCGTGTAGTGCAGGAATCGCTGGTGTAAGTCTATGGCCACACCTGGTTATAGAAGAGGTCCTGGGGTGGTCTCGGAGAGGTTCTAGGGAGGTCTGAGGGTGGTCCTGAAGGCCCTGGAGAAGCCCTGAAGAAGTCCCAGGGGGAGGTCCTGCAGTGGTCGAGGGAGATCAAGGATGATCCATATGTACTCAAGGGAGATCCTGGACGGTTCAAATGAACCAAGGGAGGTTTGGGACGGTTCAGATGAGATCAGGGAGGTCCTGAATGGTTCACACGAAATCACGGGTGGTCTTGAACGATTCAGAGGATATCAAGGGAGGTCCTGAACGGTTCAGATGAAATTAAGGGGAGGTCTTGAATGATCCAGATGATATCAGGGGAGGTCCTGAATGGTTTAGATCAGATCAAGGAGGTCCTGAACAGTTCAGATGAAATCACGGGAGGTCTTGAACAATTAAGGGGATATCAAAGGGAGGTCCTAGACGGTTCGGATGAAATCAAGGGAAGGTCTTGAATGATCCAGATGACATCAGGGGAGGTCCTGAACGGTTCAGATGAGTCCACGTGGGTGTTCCTGAGGAGGTCGTGGGTGATCCTAAGGAGGTCTCAGAGGAGGTCTTGGAGAGGTCCAAGGGGTGGTCCTGAAAAATATCTTGGAGGAGATTCAAGAGATAGTCCCGGAGTAGTCTCTGAGGGGGTCCAAGAGGGGGTTCAAGAGACGACCTGTACGAGGTCCTAGAGGAAGACCCGAGGAGTGGTCCTGGAGAGGTCTTGGAGGTGGTCCAAGAGGTGGTCTTGGGGGATCCTGAGGAGGTCCTGTGACACCTAGAAGCGATTGTAGACTAACTGAGGTGGTCGTAAGACAACTAATTAGTGGTAGTAAACCAACTGATCCTAAACCTTGTTCCTTGTGAATAGTAGCATATGCGAATAGTGCAACCCGCAACATAGTATCTTTATATATATGCCAGGCTGTGCGGCCATGTGTTTTACAAAAGAGCCAAGCAAGCAAAGATCTTACAAAAGCCAAGGTACCAAAACGAAGAGACGTGCAGAGGCACAATAAGTCGTGGTGGATCCATTCACTCTGCCCATAGGCAAGCGACTGGAGTCCCAACCTAAGCTTCATCATCTTTAACACCATCCGGTTTAGCCTCTGGGAAGTACTGGTAAGGGTCTTGATCACTTGGGTTTGAAAATATTATAATGGCAGAGCCTGAGTACACAACCGTACTCGCGAGCCAATACACAATGCAAATTTTATAGATGCAGGGCTAGTAAGGGGGTGAGGTTCTTTTCTTTGCATAAAGCCAACTTTGTACTAGATTTAGTAGAAAATCCTGAGACTTAGCATTTTTACAAGCTGGTTTTAGAAATGAGTTTTCATTTGTAAGGTACTAATGGAGGTCCAACCTCCTATACCATTGAGTGGCTCCAACCACTCAATGCTTGGGCTATCCCGTAATTACCATTATTCCCTGACCAGGCTTTCTCAAATACCTGGGGTCCCACCCCAGCCTTCCCATTCCACCCACAAATGGTTTTATAAAAGAGGAAAACTATATCTAGCAAGTTCTCAGCACCGCTCTTGACCGTGAGCACGGCTATCTAGATAGTTTTCTTACTCTGCAGAGTTTGCACACTTTACCCACAAGAGATAATCGCCTTGACATATACACATGTTTCCTTAGACATGTGAATCAAGGAGAGATCACCACAAGGCCTTTACAATGCTCAACCTCGACGCAACTCCACCCGCTAAGGTTTTCACCGCCCAGTGCTATGCACTTCCAGGAGGCCCCCTCTTGCGCCGTGTGGTTTCACTATGGCTTCTTTCCCCTTTACCCACACCACATTCTCCCGATGGCGAAGCCACGCCGAGACAAGCAAATTAGTTAGCCAGGTCGTACCCATTATAGACTTGTGGTTGCACTGTTTTTACATGAGAGATCATCACCAGATTCGGTCCTTAAGCAACTTGGGCGATGCATACACATACCAACCATCTCTCGTGCCCCTAGCACCATCAAGTTTTATTTGTTTTGGAAATTACCATTTACTCAATATACCAACCAGGCTCCCAGCCTCAACTGCCCCCAAATCATTTTTCAAAGTTTTTAATGATTGTGGTCGGGCAATTTAATGCCCTCATGACATTGTATCTAAGCAAGGCTAAGCATGATACTTAGATATAGACTTATTAACTAATATGTAATCCATTAAGTCTAGAGTGACAAAGAATAGTGTCCAAGTTCAAGGGTTGGCAGTTTATACACAATTACTGTTAAGGCATTAACTATGAGCTAGACCAATATAGTTGAATAAAGCATAGCAATGCAATTTCATAATTTAAAGCAACATAATTTTGCAAAAAGGTATGTGCAATATGGTCAAAGTGTTGACTCGCCTTGGCCAATGTTCTGATAAGGTTCTATATTCTGATGTTCATCCTTCTCAATATCCTGGTAATAATCTCGCTCCATAGGATGATAGTTATCTTGCTCAATGTTCTGGCAATCTTGTCTTGGTTGGGGTTGTTGTTCTATTATACCTCTAGAGGCTATTTACGCATAATACGATTGAACTCCAAAATGACTAGAAGCAACCAAATAAGATCCAATAAGTCTAAATACATTCTACAACAACAATACTTCAAACAGAAGTAAACATATCTAATGGCAACTCGACAGGGCGACTAGGCCATGTCTTTAAATATGGTGCGAGAGACCCTCTGGTCGATCAGACCCACATGTCTGTAAGCCCCATCGACCAGAGACTGGTCGTTGAAGATCTTGTGACTAGGAGATGGTGGTAGTAGAGCTTACGGCCACAAACTGATCGTGGGAGGTCTTATGCTGTAGGAGATAGCCGTGGAGAAACTTATGACTAGAGACTGGTCGTGAGGAGACTTACGACCAGGAAATGGTTGAGGAGAAACCGTAGTGGTTGTAGCAGTGGTCGTAAAGGCTGTAATGTTGCCGAAGGATACAACCGGGAGGTCGTGGAAGTATTGTGACCAGGGGAGGTCGTGGAAAACACTGTGACCTGGGGAGGTCCTAGAAGTACCATGACTTGGAGAGGTCGTGAAGGTACTGTTGACCTAGGGAGGTCCTGGAATCGTTGTAGCCAGGGGAGGTCCTAGAATCACTGTACCCAAGGAAGGTCATTTAAGTACTGTGATCAGAGGGAGGTATTGGAAGTACTATGATCTATGGAGGTCGTGGGAGTACTGGGATCAGGGGATGTCGTGTGAGTGTCACAACGAGGGGATGTCGTGTGAGGCGCTATGACTTGGGGAGGTCGTGAGAGTGTTATGACCAAGGGGAGGTCGTGTGGGGAGCTATGACCTAAGGAGGTCGTGAGAGTGTTACGACCAGGGGAGGTCGTGTGAGGAGCTATGACCTGAGGAAGTCGTGAGAATGTTACGACCAAGAGGATGGTCTTTGTAAAATGGGAGGTTTGGACCAAGAGGGTGGTCTTTGCAAAATGGAAGGTCATGACCCAGAGGGTGGTCTTTGTAAAGCGGAAGGTCATGATCAAGAGGGTGACCTTTGTAAAATGGGAGGTCCTGACCCAGAGGGTGGTCTTTGTAGAATCGGAGATCATGACCCAGAGGGTGGTCTTTGAAAAACGGGAGGTCACGACCAAGAGGGTGGTCGTGGGAGCGTTAAGCCGTGTGTGGTAGAATGAGAAAAGTATACGACTATACCGCAGCGGCCAAAAGAAACCAAGATTCGACTTCATTGACACATACGAATGAATCGGTGGAAGGGCCAGAGAGAGAATCAGAGGAACACTAAAGAAAGAACAAGGTAGATCGATCTAGGAAGAACATCTGGCCATGAAGAACTTACCAGTACAGAGCTGGGGAGATGAGCTAGCCGGGGTTAAGCTGGCAACGTAGACCCCAGTTATGAGAGAGCTCCGTGCTGCAATAATAGCCTAAGGGAGAAGGTGATCGTCGGTCTTCAAGATTGCTCCTTGGAAGCAGATTGAGGGTCCTTCAAGGAGGTCTTGGAGTATCCTGGCTGAAGATCAAGGAGTAGGGTCAATTTAGGAGAACACCACTTTGGGGCATGGGCGTGAGCAAATGCACATGGTATGGGAGTGGCCTTACTGGTGGTTGTCGCCGGCGAAGGCGGTGATGTGGTGGCGCTCGACAGAGGCGAGCGCTGGGGCCCAAGCTAGAGCTCAGGCTTACTAGGAGGAGGAGGAAAGTGAGGCTAACACTAAAAATGGCAACGAGAACAATAAGGGTCTTGGAGCAACTATGTACATACACCTTAGCACAATTGACGAGAAGGAGTGGTTGGGGCTGTTGACAGTATGGGCATCATAGTGCAGCTGATTGACAGCTTGGGTGATGGCTATTGATGACTGTTTGACTGAAGTTGGCTAGCATACTGGGGAAGGGAAAGAAGGAGGGGCAACAGGTCCTATGACCGAAGGAGTTGTCCTGGTTGAACCGAGTTCGGTCAGGAGCTGGTCAGAGGTGTAAAATAGAGAAAGAGAGTAAAAGCACAGCTAGTGCTCAACCTTATATCGCTCAGTGTATGAATAGACATACATTAGCACAGCGTGCATACAATAGAACGAGAGAGAGAAGCAAGAGTGGCGGAGCGGGGGGGTTTGACCGAGCCAACCGGGAGGTGTTAGCGCTTGCAGATGTGCGCGCCTGCAGGACCGGGTAGCTTGAGGGGGGTGAACTGCATGTGAGCGTGCATGCACAAGGTCATATCCGCTGACAGAAAAGAACAGTGAAGGGGCAATGACACGTCACTGACTTGGCTAGGTAAACAGGGAAAAAGGAGTGCGCGGGAGCTGGTCAAGTTAGACCAGCACCAGACTAGCCAGGACTAAGCCAAAGGGAAAGCAGGTAACAAGAAAAAGCTCGAAAGAATTTGGGAAGAAGGCAGAACAACAGAATTTTTGGTTTGCTAAAATTCTGATAATCGCTTTAAGGAATTCCTATGCGAAAATAGACAAAATCATGAGAGCAGAAAAGACAATGTAATCAAGTAACTCTCAAAGATGCAGGCAAACGGTACGATAATAGATAACATACCAAAAAGTTTTAAAAAATCTCGTATTTTTGCATTTAGGTTTTTTTTTGGGGCTGTTACACCCGCCCAATCCTCTCCCGGCTTCCCTCCAGCGCATAGGCCAATGGGCTGTGCCGTGCTCGTCGGGCTCGTACCGTGCCTGGCACGACCCGACACTGTTCGTGCCGTGCCGAGCCGGCCTACCGTGCAAGGCAGCAGCCCAAGCACGGTACAGGCCTCCGTGCTGGGCTGACACGGCCCATGAACAGTGCAGACTGCACCGTGCCTGACCAAACGGGCCTATAGTGCCGTGCCGTGGGCCGGCCAGGCCAGCATGGCCTGTTTGGCCAGCTCCAACAGTCCCGATAGTGCTTGTAGCCACAAGCACATGTGTTATACATTTTCGGCAAACTTATCTATCTTAAGGAAGCTAACAGTGCTAACGTAGGTAGGTCTTCTCCACATTTACGGTATATTATACTAGTAGTATATGGTATTAGTATAAATCAAATCTGATCATTGATTTCTTAAAGGTATAGTAGACTTTTCTTTATATTTATTTATTTTTCATGAGAGTGTTATGGATATTTTCAATTAGAGTTGAAAATATTACTCTTATGCCAAGTGATCCTTACATTAGCAATTACAATTCCATCCCTCGGGATTGTACTAATCTGAACCATTAGATAAAAAAAAAATGAACTGCTCGTATTAAATTAAGTGTACCATAACAAAACTCTCCACAGTATCCGATCCATCCGATCGATGCAGACGTTGATTGATCTCACGATCGATGATCCCTCCCACACCGAGAATCGAATATGGTTTATTGCAATTTCGTGTGCACATGATACATCCCCATCTTGACATGTTCTTCTTCTCTGAAGATAATTACTAGCTAGCTGCCTATATAGCGTTCTATTTTCCCCGCCGCCTCAGAGCAGAATGCTGCTCGGTTATTCAGATCAGATGGCGAGATGCATGGGGTTTTGGGCTGCGCCTACGCGCTGCCGTGTGCCCGTCTCTGTCTGCTACTAGGGACGGGACGACGGCCAACATTATAAACGCGGCGGATGCATTGGCGCATGGGCAAAGTGGGATACTGGAGGAGTTGCTGTCTGATCGAAATGGAGGAATCGATCGGCATGCGCTTCCTTCCACTCCGCCATTGAGTAGGAAGCACTAATCGTGAGATTGATTTGGTGCACGCCTGAATGCGCCATTAAAAAATCCTTTTTATGGATCATTGAAGTTTTACCATTAAATTTATGTGCAATTGCTAGGATGTCACACCATGTGTTAATGACATGTGGCTCTTGGGGTCACATGTCATTGAAGTGATGATATTCTGACAATTAGGCATAAAGTGATGCGGCAAATACGCGTGGAATTAGTAAATTACTTGCTTGCCGTGGAGACGGACTCGTTGGGCCGGCCTTCAGGGTACGACGGCCCCTCTTGGGAATTTATTTTCCGAAACGCTTGGGCGTATCCCACTTGGGCCGTGCTGTTGTACCGTCATGTGATGGACGCACGAGCCCGGTTTGTTAGGGCCGTGCTATCAGCAGCAATTCACTGTCAGTCTCGAGATTTTGCCCGGCAGCCTCTCGATTCCCCTTCTGCTCTAGTTCATGGAATCTTGGTTTGGTTAAGTTCACTAATAACAGAGTGGCACCTAAGAATGAGAAGATCCCGTTTCACTGTAGATAGCTAGTAAGGTTTGATTTGGCATCTTTGACTTACATTTCATTTTTGTTTTCGTACATAGGCGCACCCCATCTGTCGGGATCAGAGAAGAAAGAGCTTTGCCAGGTGATGGACCGTCAGAAGCTGTTCTTCGAGAAGCTCCAGCTGCGGTGCTCCATCGCTGAATGCCTTATGGCCTCCGAGGACGTCGAAGGTGGCCCGAGGCAGCTCGGCCCGCCCATCTCCGGCGAGCAACACCGCGCAGGATGGCCGCTGGCAGCCAGGGAGAACCAGGCGCTACGGGAGGGCATGGACAGCATGAAACGGCGGGCCAATGTCTGAGCTGGACTGCTGGTGGAGTGCTCAGGGAGGAGATTGTTGGACAGCGTTATCGGACCACTCAACCAGTGTCCGATCCCGGGTCGCTAAACCAACGTCCCGGTCCTAGGTCGTTGGGCCGCTGACCCGCAAGCCCAACTAAAGGGCAACAACCAAGGGTCTTAGGTCATCTCCTTCCAAAAGACTAGCCTGATAGGTGGGTGTACCCTCACCCTTATAAACCGTGCTCTGTCTCCTCCCACAGCCGATGTGGGACTATCCCAACAGTCTTCCACTCACACATCGGGTGTGCTCCTCGGCAACCGTGAGGCCTGAGATGTATCCGGATACCTGGGCTCTGATATTAATCGTAGGACAGCACCATCGGACCACTCAATCAGTGTCCGATCCCGGGTCGCTAAACCAGCGTCTCGGCCCCAGGTCGTTGGGCCGTTAACCCGCAAACCCAACTAAAGAGCAACAACCAAGGGGTCTTAGGTCATCTTCCTCCAAAAGACTAGCCTAATAGGTGGGTGTACCATCACCCTTATAAACCGTGCTCTGTCTCCTCCCACGACCGATGTGGGACTATCCCAACAGAGATCGAGAGGTTGGGCAGTAGCAGGAACACTAGCAAGAGCAAGTTCGCTGCCCTCGGTGTGAAGCCGAAGATGTGCAGCACCAAGGAGGCTGCTCTGGCGACGACAAGTTGGCCATCGTGAAGGCTGACAACACCACCCCTCGGTTGAAGCTCAGCAGGCACAAGAAGAACTTGTCAATAGATGCATGATGACTCTAATGCAGGCTTTCTTTATCTATTATGTAACATCCTAATTTTTTGATCATTTAAAAAATCTTTTGAATAGTTAGTAGAGAGAAAATTCACTATTTGGTTTTATTGGAATTCAACTCAAAAGCTTAACTTGGACTTTCAATATTAAAATTCTTTAATATGAATAATTCCAACTTGAACTATTGTCAAAACTATTTTATTTGGATTATATGTGCTCACATATATTTTCTAGAATTTTCTAGAATTTTTATGAGTTCATTTGCTATTTTCTATTGCTTATTTGAATTTTTAGTATTTTCTAAAATAGAAAACTAATTAAAATCTCAAATTTGGGTTTGGGCTAAAACCCAACTCCTTCGGCCCATTTCTCCTTTCTTTTAGCCCAGCTTTGTGCGGCCCAGCACCCGCGCGCGCTGCGCCTCCGCTAAGAGGTGGTCCCCACCTATCAGTCTCTCTTTCCCCTCTCTTCGCGTGCACTCAGCCCCGTCCGAGCCATCCAATCGTTTGTGAACGGTCCGATGAAGTTGGACGTTCGGGGGTCCGAACATCACCAGCGGTCAGGACCATCCGATCGTGCGTGGACGGTTAGATGTGGTCAAGTCGTTTGGTGGTCCGAATGTCACTGGGGTTTTGGACCGTCCGATCAAGATTTGACAGTCAGATCAAGTTAGTCCGAACGCGCGTGCGTGCGCTCGCGTCCACTGACGCATGGGCCCACGCCCTGTCCCTCTGACCGGTGGCCCCGCCATCGTCGTCTTCTTCCTCGCGCCTTCGTCCTCGCAAGCGTCTAGACCGTGTGCGCCATTGGAACCCTTCGAAGCTCCGTCCGACAACGCAGTCTTTCCGACTAAAATCCTCCTAGAAAATGCGCCAAATCTTATCTCTATCGTCCCTGCATCCGTTTGGATCAAAATCAAATCTTGATTTCCTTTCTATCCCCGAAATCCTCGCGTGTTCATTTCGGACTTCTTTAGAACTCCGCCACCAATACGCCGCCCTAGCCCTCCCTGAACCCTATAAATAGGACCCCTGGGATCGCAGCGCCACCCGCACCAAAACCCCTCAAGCCCCTGACGCTCTAGAGCCCTAGCGCTGCCGTAATCCATCATCTAGGGTTTCGGCCGGAGCTTTGTTTCGTCGAATTGTGCCGTCGCCAGCACTGCTTCTTCGACGTCGAGCACACCGCCGAGTCCGCCGTCATTGTAGCTTCCTCCAACAACTGTCCATGCCGCCGGAGCATAACTGGTGCGGATCTCTGACAACAATCGAGACTCTTCTCCACCAAAACCTCGTCGCTGGCCACCACCGACGTCCTCGATCACCCGGAGTTGCACCCAGAAGTTCGCAACAACCTCAGCTTCATGTAGGTACCACTCACCACCGGTAGGTCGCCGCCGTTCGCCGTTGTCGTTGGTTTCCGAGCGCCACCACCATTGATCTAACATGGCCTTCCACGTGCTCATCCATCTCAGCATCTCCGTGTGTGTGTCGTCCTATGTGGTGCTGCATCAGCACCACATGTGTGCCCGCGTGTGCAGCTCACCAAGCTCAGATCCAATCAGCTCGGTGGATTTGGTCTACCGTGAGCCTAAAGGCTGACTTGTGGGTCCTGTATGTCAGTATTTTCTTTTATTTATCTTTTTTCCAAAATTCGAAGGGCTGGCATCATGATGATGTCATAATCCTCCTTTCCAGTAGAAAAATAAATCCCGAAAATCCAGTAATTCCGTTTTTAGGGTCTTTCTTTAGATTCAAACTTCCCAAGCGCATATCTTTTGCATCCGAACTCCGTTTGAGCCCATTCAAATTTCTAAATTCATCTAAATCCGAGATCTAGTTATCTGAGATTTAGTTTTGCTGCTATTATTTATTTATTTTATTTATTTACTTCGTTTATGAGTAGACGTTGATACTTCGGGAAGCTTTGTTGAAGAAGGAGTACCTCAAGATCAATATCAGTATCTAGACCTTTTCCAAGGCAAGTCATACCATTGATCATGTTGAATCTCAGTTTTCAAAAACTATATTGTTTCAAATTAATGCATTTATTTTAAGTATTTCTTTAAATGCTTTTGGGTGTAGTTACCTATCCAATTTGTTATTTCCACCTTGACTATTGTTATGCCCCTAAGTTGGTTCATTACTAGTTGGCAATACTATGGCACCAACATGGGTTGGTTAGTACGAGTAGATTGCTTAGTCATCATCTTATGTGAGTTGCAATTATAAACTTGACTAAGTGATTATGAAACTATATGATAAAATTGTGTGTATGCTATATGCTATTACTCATTGATGGCATATGTTGCACTTAACTAACAGGGTGGGAAAAGATTTAGATTGAGGCAAGTGGTTGTGTATTGTTATGGTGGATCTGTGTTGGATGGGAATGATAATCTTTATGGCATAGTTAGAAATTGGAAGTCTTATCTTGGTCAATTAAGGGCTTAACTTTGTGCGCCATTGAACTGAGTCTTGCTGTACAACCACATGCCTAGTATGGGACGAGCCTAACTTAGTAAGTTATGGATTCTTGACATTGATTACACAGAAAGTAGGTTAGGCTATGTTGGATGGGTGGAGGTGTGTACTACTAGGTAGTCGCATCGCGGGACAGTTCGCCGCATCCCTATCCAATAGTGTGTGTTATGTCAAAGAATTGTGTTGGATTTTGGTATAGCAGTTAAGCAAACTGGGAGTGTCAATGCTTGAGATGAAGTTTCTGAAACGTTTTGTTATGATTAGTGCTAGCTACACTGATCGTATCATGTGGGTAAAGTGTACAACATCTGCAGAGTGTTTAACCAATATATTCGAATAGTCACGTCCGCGATCATGGACATGCTTGGGATTTCACACGAAGGGTATATTTTCATAAAAATTTGGAAAGGGACAGCTGTGTGACTTAAGTCATGTGGCTGTGTGAATTAATCTGTTTAGCTTTGTGTTCCTTGTGAAAACAAACTGTTACATTATTATTGTTTATTTGTTTTGAATTATACTTTCAGTCTATTACTGTATTCAATTGCAAATGTCGCATTTCTGCAAAATAACCACAGAAGTCATTCCTTTGGAATAAGCCTGCATCTATAAATTGCATTCTATGGTATGTCTTGCGAGTACGATTGTGTACTCATGTTTGCTCTGCAAACAAATCTATAGAAGAGGAGTCTTCGCCTGCTTTCGAGAAGTTCAATGAAGGTTGTTGATCGTTAGGGTCTAGATCCCAGTCGGTTGCCTATGGTGAATTGATGGGATCTACACTGAAGTTTATTTCGTTCCGCTACTGATTTCTTTATTGTTAGCCCTGCGTGGCTTAATAAATGTAAACTCGACCATAAGGTCAAAACTATTATTTATTATTCAAAATACTCGTTTATGCTATTAATCGCTTGTGTGGATCGATATTCATCTTTGTTGACACTTCTGTACTAGCGTGATACTGGACTAGTGCATTATACACAGAGGGTCCAGAATTGCATTTTTGGGTCCCGACAGAGGTGGTATCAAAGCCATGCTGACTGTAGGTCTTGACCTTAGTTAGATCGTTGTCCAAATTATTTTCTAAAGCAAATTTAACTTACAAGATTAATCAATTGCTTAACTCCTCTCAAGTCTTTGTTGACTCAACTATTGCTGAAATTTCTTCTCCCTGTTGTTTTAAGTTGTTCTTACCCCCCTTTCGTCTGTCTTGTCAGATGCCTCGTCTTCGGAGCTATGGTGAACACAAGGGAGGATTTGCTGCTTAACTTTGGAAGTTTCTACAAGTGCTTGGAGGCTTCAACCGTCCATTGCACCGTGGAAGCAACTGGATCGTGAACGGTCGAGACCGTGGAGTGCTTTGCCACTTGACGATCTACGCCAGAAGGGATACCAAGACGAGCTAGCCTCTGCACATCTCCGTCCGAAAAGCCACGTGGCTCGAGGGAATACAGGAGTCATCACGCATCGCCATGCTAAGGATCTGCAACATCTACGCGCGTGAGCTGAAGGACATCGTATTCCACTATCATCCCAGAGCCACCGCAGTGGATCTACCTGCACGTTACCAGTCCATGGAAGGAGAGGGCAACACTATAGTGGTGCATCTTGCTCGGTACGCCGCCACGCAGGAGGAGTCACTAAAGCTGATGGCCACCGATCTGGAGTGCGACTATGAGACCTTGCAGAGGGCGAAAGAAAGGATCTCCATGCTAGAAGAAGCCCTCTATGGCCACCACAACCATGAGGAAGATGAAGAAGAGGAAGACCCAGAAGAACCCGAGGAGGATCCCGAAGAAGATCCGAAGAAGGCCCTGAAGGTCAAGAAGAAGCCGTAGAGCCAGAGGAGCCAGCTACACCAGCAACGCCTGTTCCTACTGCACCAAACCCAGGGCACCAGGATCAGTTCACCAGGATGTTGGCTAACTTTCAGGTCTACAGCAGGCGAGAGCACCGCCATGGTTGTGGAGGCTACCTTAGCGACTAAATCCACTAAAGTTTCAGTTTAGTCAGGCTTAGCCAGTTTAAGTGTAGAAGTGTCGCCCTTTAGGCAGTAGCTTGTGTGCTTAGGTTTGTTTTTTTCCCTTTTGGTGTGAGTATGAGCTGCAAAGGCCCTTAGGCATTTGTTGTAGCCATGCTAAGACCCCTATTAATAAAGGTATTTCAGTTGGTTTTTCTTGAAAATGTATTTGTTGGGTTTAACCTACCCCTGTTTTGTTCTTAACTCATCTTGTGCTTGCTACCTTACCTAACCCATGGAGCTTCACCAGATAGTTCAGACTCGTCAGACTGCTGCAAGTGGTTCTGGCACCCCAGTGCCAGAAGTCAACGAGCAACTAGCTATAGGAGCAGTTCCACCACAAGCACCCCCAATAGACTTGTAAAATTTTGGAGCTTTCATGGCAGTCCAGACACAAATTAAGTATACTATGATGAATCAGATGCAAGCCATGAACAATCAGAACAACAACAACAACAACAATCACCAGCACGGAGCCCCAACTGCTCATGGTCACCATGGGCCATCAAATCTTGTGGAGTTCATGAGGACTGGCCCACCCACCTTTTATGGGAATGCCTCACCAGTTGAGGCCGATGATTGGCTCCGCGTCATCAAAAGGAAGTTGCTGATCACCCAATGCAGCGACCATGAGAAGTTTTGTATGCCACTCACCAAATGGAAGGCACAGCTGCCGAATGGTGGGAGAACGTTTGTGCAGCGCATGAGACACCGCAAAACATTTCCTGGGAAGAGTTTTCTCTGACCTTAAATCGCATACCATGTGCCGGAAGGGATAATGGACCTGAAGAAGGATGAGTTTCGCGCTCTCAAGCAAGGAGGGATGTCAGTGACTAACTACTTCAACAAGTTTTCTCAACTAGCTCGATACACTGCCGAGGATGTCACCACCAACAAGGCTCGTCAGAGTCGTTTCCTGAAAGGACTGAATTTTGGGCTACAAGTCAACCTGATTGCCTATACCTTTTCGGATTTTCAAGAACCGGTAAATAAAGCTTTAGTCCTTGAGGATAAGCGCAAAGAGTTGGAAGACCATCGTAAGCACAGGATGGCCCACCAAGGAAGTCACTAGTCACAACAAAAGGCAAGGATAGGTCCGTTGCAGTTCAATGAGTTCCCATCGCAGAATTCTTTTAGAGCACCTGTACCAACTTCAGCACCTCGCCCAACTGATCAGAATTTTCACAACCCTGCACCAGCCAATCCCAACCTAGGAGGCAACAGGCAGCATGAATCAAAAGTTTGTTATTCTTGCTATCAGCTAGGCCATTTCGCCAACTAGTATTCGCAGAAGGGAACAATCACTCTAGTACGCTTCAACCTTGGAGCCACACCCTCCAAGACACCAGCACCAAGCAACTAGCACGGAGCTTCTCAAGCTACCGGCCAATCCAGAGAAGCACCACAATCTGTGGTCAGAGGTCGTGTCAACCACATCACTTTGGAAGGAGCCCAGGAAGCACCCGACGTCGTACTGGGTAAGTTTCTGGTTAACTCAGTACCTGCATCAGTTTTGTTTGATTTTGGAGCTTCGCATTCGTTTATTTCTGGAGTTTTTGCAACTAAGAATAAGTTGAAGATTGTTCATCTTAAGCATAGTCTGTTAGTCCAGCTGCCTAGAGCAGAGCTAAGCTCTAAAGTGGGATGTTTAGGAGCTAAGTTGCTCATAGCCGGAGTTGAGTTTCCAGACAACCTAATTGTCCTAAACACCCAGATCTTAGATGTCATTCTTGTCATGGATTGGTTATCCAAGCACAAAGCCGTGCTAGATTGTGGCCAAAGGGCCGTGACAATTGAAGACCCCAATGGAAGGAAAGTGGAATTCCTAGCCAGCTCCGTTCGGGATGGACATCAATAGTCTGAAGAACGTTTCTTTGGAAGACGTATCTATCATCAAAGAATATCCAGATGTGTTCCCAGAAGAGTTACCAGGGATGCCACCAGACCTTGACATCGAGTTTGTCATTGATCTCGTACCAAGAACAGCACCAATCTCTAAGAGACCCTATCGGATGCCAGTCGATGAATTAGCGGAAATGAAGAAGCAGATTGAGGAACTTCTCGAGAAAGTGTACAACCTCTGCAGAGTGTTTAATCAATCTATTCGAATAGCCGCGTCCGCGGTCATGGACATGCTTGGGGATTTCACACGAGGGGTAGATTTTTATAAAACTTTGGGAAGGGACAGCTGTGTGACTTAAGTCATGTGGCTGTGTGAATTAATCTATTTAGCTTTGTGTTTTTTGTGAAAACAAACTGTTAAATTATTATTATTTATTTGTTTTGAATTATGCTTTCAGTCTATTACTGTATTCAATTGCAAATGTTGTATTTCTGCAAAATAACCACACAAGCCATTCCTTTGGAAATAAGCTTGCATCTATAAATTGCATTCTGTGGTATATCTTGCGAGTACGGTTGCGTACTCATGTTTGCTCTGCAAACAAATCTACAGAAGAGGAGGAGTCTTCACCTTCTTTCGAGGAGGAGTTCAACGAAGGTTGTTGATCGTTAGGGTCTGGATCCTAGTCGGTTGCCTGTGGTGAATTGATGGGATCTACGCTGAAGTTTATTTCGTTTCGCTGCTGATTTCTTTATTGTTAGCCCTGCGTGGCTTAATAAATGTAAACTCGACCATAAGGTTAAAACTATTATTTGTTATTCAAATTACTCGTTTATGATATTAATCGCTTGTGTGGATCGATATCCATCTTTGTTGACACTGTGTGCACTAGTGTGATCCTGGACTAGTGCATTATACACAGAGGGTTCATAATTGCATTTTTGAGTCCCAACAAATTATCATATATCAACTTAGATTGTTGGTGAGTTAGTGAACTCGATAGATGTTTTACTTTACATACATCCACCTAGGCGAAGCCGAACTGAAAAGAGCTATTGATATGATCCTAACTTTTTAACATTTGGTGAGTACAAATGGTATCATTATTAGCATATTATGGGTCATGTCTCATTGGATTGTTTGATGTGTTTCGTTTGTTACGTGCATCCCTACTTGTTAATCATACATTCAAGAAGTCAATTTTCCTAAAACAATATAAAATGGGGCCCGCCTATCAGTTTTCTGAGAGGACTAACTGTCGATTTGTTCTCACGAACTTGATCCTGAGAGGAAAAGAAAACCCATTGCTCAGAAAGGAAAAATGGACTTGCATTCCAGATATAAATCTTTGTTCTGAATGTGCGGAGACCATGCGGTAGTGTCCTAATTTTACTGTTGAACAATTGGCATCAGTGTCGAGATGTTTAGTGAGAAACCCTTGGTTTTAGCAAATTGTCGGATTTGCTATCAGGATCTCAGTGGTCCGACCGGCCCTAGGGCAATCTAACCGGCCGAGGCCGAGCGATTTGATTGGCCATGGGTGGCGGTTAGACCAACGGTGCAAGGCGGTGAGAGCTTTTGATGATTGCACTCCAAACACTTGAGTAGGAGTGTTTGCATCAGGTGCTGTTAAAAATGGAGGCTGGACGTGAAACTAGATACAGTTTTGTCGAAAAGTCTAGAGAGGGTGTTTTCTAAAATTGGGAAGCGGTCTGACTGGCTGCTGGATGGTTGTCGGACCAGTGGGCGGTCTGAACGGTCCCTGTTACCGGGGCTAGCAGTTAGACCGGCCAGACGCAGTCAGACCGACATTTGGTTGGAATTCTGAGTTCAGGCACATTGAGTGTGCTGAACTTTGGGTTTTGGCCAAAGTCATGGGATGTAGTGCACAAGTGTTGCATGATGCATGTTTTGACTAACGTAGGTCAAGTTGCGAAGAACTTGTGTCTGAAATCGATTTTTTGGTCTATTGATGTGCAGGGACGCTTGGAGTCAACTACGATCAACAACAAGGATGATCGAGACTAGGCTAGGAGAGCTAAGGTCCAGAACAATCAAGGATGGCGAGTGAAGTAGTTGGACTTAAGTATGTCACAAGATGGACAAGAACAACCTAATGGAAAGTTTGATGCAACGGGTTGCAACAAGTGGCTCGGGGCTGATGCAAATGCCAAGGTGGTCCGGTGGGAATCGGATGGGAGAGACTTGCTGGCATAAGGAGAGTAATTGATGAACCTACATGTGGCGAAGCATGGATTGCTTCACGATGATTGGACTCAGGAAGGGTATTTTGGTATCTTCACCAAAATATCAGGTTGGTGACCTTGAAGAAATTATGGCGCAAGACAGCGTAAAGGAGAAGTAGTTTAGATAAAGAAAAGGAGAAGATCACGAAGAGATGGATTCAAGAGACCCAGATCGTCGTCCACTTTGAGAAGCAGGCATAAGTGTAGACCCATTTATGTGTGGGCTTAACGGGTGCCTATTAGGGTTTCTCTCTAGACCTAACCTCTACTGTATAAGGGTTGGTGCAGGATTTGCACAACCAAGTCTTGAAAACCCTAATTTGTAATTTGGGAAAGTGGAGAAAATAGAGGAGGCTAGGGTTTGAGAGAGATGGGTTGGTGTATCTCCAACGACCTCATCCGTTCAAACGCGGCACAGCGTGGCGATTGGTTTTCTAAGTCAGATACACCAACCCATCTCTCTCAAACCCGACATAGCGGGACGATTGGTTTTCTAAGTCAGCACCTTTGGCGTGCCATGCCCGGTTTACTACTCGGTGGCTTTGAGTGCTATCCGCGTCGTGAGTATCGTTGTTTTCCTTTTTCGCATTACTTTGCATATGTGTTGTGCTAGGAGAAGTCTCAAATTGTGATTGCTTTGATTGAAACTAGCACTAGGAGATATTGCTTAGTAATGTTGTGGGCTTGGATTAATGCTTGATGAGGATTTGGGGTCATTGTGATAATTAAATACGTCAATTGGATCTAAATTGGTCTTGAGCTAGTAGTTAACTTGTTGTTTTTCTATTGTGTCATGTTATTCATGCTCTTCTGATCACTCTGGTTCAATCAGTTGATACTGTCTGGTCACTTTGCTCTATTCTATTGGTAGCTTCGGCTCACTGTGGTTCACTGTGATTATTGTTTTGTCACTGTTTATATTCCTGTCAATTGAAATATTGTGTAGATGGTTTAATTGCATGTTGATAATGAACTCTCAACTGATGATTTTTTTTAAATGACTGATTGGACAAAGCAAGATTAAATTTAAAAGCTCAAGGCCTAATTTATTTCAGAATAATTATTTTATTTAATTTGTGATAGATTTTTGACCCAAGTGTCGAGGAGTCCAAGATTATATCTTGAGCAGTTCGACATATGATAGCAATAAACAACAATCTAAATCTGAGTATTATGCTGATTTCTTTTGTTATTAAGATCTATCTTTTGAGCATTTTATCATGTTTAATTGACATGAAGATATTACGTACTTATATGATATTTCTGTCATTTAAATGTTGCTGGAATTATATTTTAATAATTATAATATATGCTGGAATTATTTTTAAATATTTACTAAAACCGCTAATTTTACAACAATATCCACGTGATTTCATTTTGTTTCAGAACAAACAATTAGGTGCATAATTTTTTATATCATTGTTGGTCTACATGTCTACCTCCGTACAGCCCCTCTACGCCATATTGGAGGGATCTCCTAATGCATGGCTAGAGCTAGGAGTCAGGCCATGCTTCGAGAATCGAATATGGTTTATTGCAATTTCACGTGCACCGGATACATCCCCATCTTGACATGTTCTTCTCTAAAGATACTACTAGCTAGCTGCCTATATAGCTCTCTATTTTCCCCGCCGCCTCAGAGCAGAATGCTGCTCGGTTATTCAGATCAGATGGCGAGATGCATGGGGTTTTGGGCTCTGTGCCCGCGCGCTGCCGTGTGCTCGTCTCTGTCTGCCACTAGGGACGGGACGACGGCCAACATTATAAACGCGGCGGATGCATTGGCGCATGGGCAAAGTGGGATACTGGAGGAGTTGCTGTCTGATCGAAATGGAGGAATCGATCGGCACTCCGCCATTGAGTAGGAGGAGGCACTAATCGTGAGATTGATTTGGTGCACGCGTGAATGCGCCATTTTTTATGGGGTCAAAGCCTCAAAGGTCGTGTGAGAAACGGAAAAGAAATTGCGCGGTGCGGGTGGTCGGCACTCGATCGGGCGCGGAATTAGTAAATTATACTTGCTTGCCGTGGAGGCGGACTGACTCGATCGGGACGGCCTTCAGGGTACGAGGGAACCCTCTGGGGAAATTTTTTTTCGAAACGCTTGGGCGTATCCCACTTGGGCCGTGCTGTTGTTCCGTTCATGTGATGGACGTACGAGCCCGTTTTGTTAGGGCCGTGCTATCAGCTGCAATTCACTGTCAGTCTCGAGATTTTGCCCGGCAGCCTCTCGATTCCCCTTCTGCTCTAGTTCATGGAATCTTGGTTTGGTTAAGTTCACTAATAACAGAGTGGCACCTAAGAATGAGAAGATCCTGTTTCACTGTAGATAGATAGTAAGGTTTCATTTGGCATCTTTGACTTATATTTCATTTTTGTTTTGGTACATAGGCGCACCCCATCTTTCGGAATCGGAGAAGAAAGAGCTTTGCCGGGTGATGGACCATCAGAAGCTGTTCTTCGAGAAGCTCCAGCTGCGGTGCTCCATCGCTGAATGCCTCATGGCCTTCGAGGACGTCGAAGGTGGCCCGAGGCAGCTCGGCCCGCCCATCTCCGGCGAGCAACACCGCGTAGGCTGGCCGCTGGCAGCCAGGGAGAACCAGGCGCTGCGGGAGGGCATGGACAGCATGAAGCAGCGGGCCGGTGGCTGAGCTGGACTGCTGGAGGAGTGCTCCACCACGAGGGAGGAGATCGAGAGGCTGGGCGGCAGCAGGAGCGCTGGCAAGGGCAAGTTCTGTTGGGATCTAGCACAAGAGAACACATAGAGAACACGGTGAACGCACACTCTTTTACTTGTTTTTTCAATTCATCAAAATTGAAGACGAAGGACACAATACAAAAATAATTTTGGTGCTGCACTTAGTGTTTCTATTTTTTCCTCTATTGCTTTTCTTCAATTGAAACAAACTGATTACAATACTTTTTATAGCTATAATATGACATGTAACCTCCCTACAAACACATTCAAATATATCACTACCTCCACTACATCCACTAGCTAATTACTCTATTAACTAATTAGCAGACCACTAGCTCCACTAACTCTACCATGCAACTGACATGCAAATTCAATTAACATGCAACATACTTAGATAACAATATTAATTTCTAACAATCATCCCTTAATCTTGTTGATTCTCCTATGCTCGCCGGCTCATCTGCAGACATGAGGCTCTCCGCATATGGTGCTGGAGTTCACGTCATTGGCGGTGCCGCCACCTACGGCACCACTAGGCTCGTCATCGCCGTCGGCAGCGGCAGGGTCATGGGCCTTGGGTCAGGCTAATCTCCATATGCAACACCTGCATTAGAAGTAGTCTCATACAACAAAGTGAACACATCATCGCTTATGTGTGCAGCTGCATTCTAGAGCGCAGTGCAGCTGCATCAGCTTCCTGTTGACTCTACATGCTCTTCACCTTGCTCCACAGATCGTCTTCCTTCACACTATATTTTGCCAGGACAAAACCCGGCTGGGTGCAGCCCAGCCGAAGCAAGTACAGTTGATTCCATGACTTATTTGCCCTGGCTAGCAACTTTCTTTTTTTTTTATCATAAATGCTCAGAATGCCTTCTTTCAACACCGTTTTGTAGCCATGCTCATCGAGGCGCCCCAAATTGATTATATTACTCCTTAACTTATATATGTAATAAACATCAGTTAAGACTTTGTGCTCACCAATTTGATATTTCAACGGCACCACGCCACGACCGTTGATTTCCATGTGAGATCCATCGCCAAATCTCATGACCCCCGAACTGACATGTCCAGGTTGGAGAACATCTCATGACACCCGATCATGTAATTGGATGCACCTGTGTTGAGGTACCAAATGGGACTCATCTCCCCAGCTCCCAACATAAGCTTGATGTTCCCCTACTCCTTGTGCTTCTCTGCTGATGTCATCACGGTTGGTGTCGCTGTTGATGTTGTTGTACCCGGTGTCGCTTCCACTTGCACTGGTTCATTGAGCAATGTGAACACCTCGCTTGAGTTGTACTCCTGTCGAAGGCTCTGTAGCGCACCGTCCTTCTCGGTGATGACGTTGTTAAGCTGTGCGTTAGCGATCCCCAGCGTCTCCTTGATGCCCTCATAGCAGATAACACACTGTGACACCAACAACTTGGTGTTCTCCTGACGTGCCCGGTTCACCTCCTCCTCTGACACGCCTATACACTTGAGGAGTAACACGCATTCTTTGTTCTTGTTGACACACGTGGGCGCCGACTTCTCAACGTCTAGCCTACACTGGTCAATCTTGTCAGACATAGCACGCAGCCTTGCCTTGGCAGCGGCCAAGTCCCGCGTAGCCACTTGGCCTCAGCTTTGGTGGCCTCCAGCTCAGCCTGTGACTCAAAGGGCCAATGATTGACCTGGTTTGCCTCCATGGGCACATCAGAGAGTGCGATAGACAAATCGTCCAATGCCCTCCCGCTCTTCTCCTCCTTTAGCATGACGACGTCCGTGGCATGCTCACATGCCACAGCCATTAGGAGAGCTGGCTCGCCGTCCTCTTGGGCATTGGCAAGATACACCCGTTCTTTTTTCGACTCATCACACTCGGAGGTGAAATGGCCGAACTCCTAACAATTGAAGCACTAGATCTTCGACTTGTCAAACTTGCCGCGGTGATTCTTCTTGTCACCGTCTTGGCCACAACCACCGTCGCCGCCTTACCTGCCATGCTTCTTGCGCCTCTGCCGAAGCCCTTGCCGCTCCTCTTCTCTTCGACGGCTTTGGCCTCCCACACGGCGTGCGTGAGCAGTAGGTACTCTCCTTCTTCCTTGTCATGCCGCCACCCCTTAAAGCTCTCCTTGTACCCCTCAAGCATCTGATGGCCTCTATTACCGACATCGATGATACATCGTCCCATTGCTCAATGGTGCCGACAATGCGTAGGAATCTATCGGGGATAGAGCGTAGGAGTTTCTCCATGATGGCGGTCTCCTCCACCTTGGAGCAAAGAGCACATATCTAATTGACCATGGTGGTGAGCTTCAAGGCGAACTCAATGATTGTCTCCGAGTCCCCTATGTCGATACGCTCAAACTCCCTATTGAGAGTTTGTACGCGCGCCTTCTTGATGTGATCTTTGCCAACGTGCATTTCCTTGAGAGCGCCCCAAGCTTCCTTTACAGTCTCCTTCTCAGATATGGCCATCACAACGGCCTCCGACACAACTTGGACTATGGCGGTGAGAGCCATATGGTTTTACTTCTCATCGACTAATTCTTCGCCCTCCACTGCCGCCCACACTCTTTGCACACGCATGATGATCTTCATCTTCACCGCCCACACCCGTAATTGCTCTCTATGAGCATGGGGTATTGGAGGGTCACAACTCCCTCCCTCGCCAGCGCCCTCGACATCACACGTCGTGGGTGGCGCCGCTTCCCAGCAACTTGTCCCATGTCATGATCTTGGGTAATCACAATCTAAGCTCTGATACCAATTGTTGGCATCGAGCCCAAGAGAACACGCAGAGAACACGGTGGACACACACTCTTTCATTTGTTTTTTCAGTTCACTGGAGTAGAAGATGAAGAACACAACACAAAAAATTGGTGCTGCACTGCAGCGTTTTCTGTTTTTCTCTCCTCTATTGCTTTTCTTCAATTGAAACAAACTGGTTACAATGTTTTTCATAGCTACAATATGACATATAACCTCCCCACTAACACATTCAAGTATACCACTAACTTCACTACATGCACTAGCTAATTACTCTGTTAACTAATTAGCAAGCCACTAGCTCTACTAACTCTACAATGCAACTGACATGCAAAACACTTAGACAACAAGATTAATTTCTAACAAGTTTGCTGCCCTCGGCGTGAAGCCGCAGATTTGCAGCACCAAGGAGGCTGCTCCGACGACGACAAGCTGGCCATCGTGAAGGCTGACAACACCACCCCTCAGCTGAAGCTCAGCAAGCACAAGAACAACTTGTCCATAGATGCATGATGACTCTAATCCAGGTTTCTTTCTCTGATTATCATATATCAACTTACATGTGTTGGTGAGTCTGAACTCGATAGATGTTTTACTTTACATACATCCACCTAGGAGGAGCTGAACTGAAAAGAGCTATTGATCTTATCCTAACTTTTTGACATTTGGTGAGTACAAATGTTAGCATTATTAACATATTTTGGGTCATGTCTAATTGGATTGTTTGGTATGTTTCGTTTGTTACATGCATCCCTACTTGTCAATCATACATTCAACATATTATTTTTCCTAAAACAATATAAAATGGGGCCTGCCTATTAGTTTTCTGAGAGGACTAACCTATCACTATGTTCTCACAGAAATAGTACAAAGAGGAAAAAGGGAAACCCATTGCTCAGAAAGGAAAAATGGACTTGCATTTTGGATATAAAGCTTTGTTCTGAATGTGTGGAGATCATGCGGTAGGGTCCTAATTTTACTGTTGAACAATTCTCATCAGTGTTGAGGTGTTTAGCGAGAAACCCTTGGTTTTAGTAAATTGTCAGATTTGATGTCAAGGTTCCGGCGGTGTGACCAACCCAACGGGGCAATCTGACTGGCCGAGGCTAGGTGATCTGATCAGCCATGGGTGGTGGTTAGACCCACGATGCAAGGCGGTGAGAGCATTTGAAGATTGTGCTCCAAACACTTGAGTAGGAGTGTTTGCATCAGGTGCTATCAAAAATAGAGACTAGAAGCGAAACTAGATACAATTTTTTCGAAAAGTCTAGAGGGGGTGTTTTCTAAAGCGAAAGCGATCGACCAATTCTTTGGATGGTTGTTTGACGATGGGCGATGCGAGCGGTCCCTGTTATCGGGCCGTAGTCGAGACCAGCGGTAGCGTCAAACCGGCATTTGCTTGGCATTCTGACTGGCCGAGAGTGCCAACGGTCTGACCCGATCAGGTTGAGTTCAGGCACAATGGGTGTGTTGAACTTTGGGTTTTGGGCAAAGTCATGGGATGTAGTGCATAGGTATTGCATGATGTATGTTTTGACTAACAAGTTGCGAAGAAGTTATGTCCGAAATCGATTTCTTGGTCTATTATTGTGCAGGGACGTTTGGAGTCAGCTACAATCAATGACGAGGATGATCGGGACTAGGCTAGGAGAGTTGAGGTCCAAAACGATCAAGGATGTCGAGTGAAATGGTTGGACTTAAACCTGGAGCAAGATGGACAAGAACGACCGAATAGAAAGTTCGATGCAACAAGTTGTATCATGTGGCTCGAGGCCAGTGCAAGTGCCAAGGTGGTCCGGTGAGAGTCAGATGGGAGAGAATTGCCGGTATGAGAAGAGTCATTGATGAACCTACACGTGACGAAACATAGATTGTTTCATGATAATTGGTCTCGGGAAGGGGTATTTTGGTATCTTCGCCAAAATATCAAGTTGGTGACCTTGAAGAAATTGCAGCGCAAGACGGCGCAAAGGAGAAGCATTTTAGGTCAAGAAAAGGAGAAGATCACGAAGAGATAGATTTGGGAGACCCGGATCGTCATCCACTGTGAGAAAGCCTGTATGAGTGTAGACCCATTTGTGTGTGGGCTTAACGGGTGCGTGTTATGGTTTCTCTGTAGATCTAGCCTCCACTATATAAGGGTTGATGCAGGATTTGCACAACCAAGCCTTGGAAAACCAAATTTGAGATTTGAGGAAAGTGGAGAAAATTGAGGATGCTAGGGTTTGAGAGAGATGGATTGTGAAAATGGGTGCTCATGAGTGAGCTTTTATCCTACGTGGTGGAGTGACTGTAAACTTACAATCCCTCTAATCAATCTAATCAAGTTTGTCCTAAGATGAGTTAGGTCGATTTGTGAATCCTTCTTCGTGCTGGTTTTCAGCGGGCAGTCAGACCAACCTGGGCTCGGTGGTTAGACCGGTAGAGGGGTTTAAGTTTGGGTTTCTTGGTTTCAACTCAAGACTTCTGCTGTGATATTGAGACTTTGATCTTCATAGCTTTCATAACTATTATAGTGAAAAGGAAGTTGAAAATTGGAGGTGCAAAAGAGGTGGCTCCTAGTCACCCTGCCCCCTCCAATCGCTATTTCGGTCCAACAGAATGTTATATATATATGGAGTGCTGAGTCTCCCCAATGCAAATTTTATGTAGAATTCATATGCAACCCACTATGGTTTGTACACTTGTACACTTTAAAAAAATTCTAAAAAATGTTATGAAAATTTCATATGCAACCCACTATAGAGAGCCAGAGTTTCTCATCCATTGATCTTTACGTCGTCAACGGGGACCCTGGTAGCACCAGCTAGCCATGCTGCAAATTGTAAGTTTTTGGATATACAATACACAAATTGGATGAATAGATACTTGTTTTCTTTTGGAATGCTAGGTGAGAAGTTGAAAGGAGGTTTTGCAACATATAGCATTCATATATGTTCTGTATTTAGCATGTTATTTCAGTCGTATCAATTGACCACATCAAGAGGAGCTCGAGGGGAGCTACAACGATAGAGCCTGCGTCAGCTCCAAGGGATGTTGCTTTAATATGCTTTACATCTGGTAAAATGAGCTCCCGTCCTAAATCTAAAACGATTCGTCACTTCAGTATGTACTCAGTTATCTGCATTACTTGCTATGGATAATGTGAGTTAAAGTTGATTTCACACTTGATAACCATAAGCTATTTTGATCCAGGAATTAACCACTAGGCGACGGAAGGGCGTGGCAATAAGCCGTGCATCTTTGATCATTCAATCCCTTGCAAAAATCACCATTGTTGGTTACGGTGAGGATGATGTATGCTTTCAGGATCCAAGTACTGTTGTAGTTCTCCCTGAAAATAGCATTAACTTTTATAATTGACTAATTCGAACATTACCAAGTTTGATGTCATATCTGTTGTATTTTAAGAGCTATTTGGTAATTTCTCATTTTGAGAAAAGAAGAAATATAAAAGAAAAGAAATAAGAGGTGGGGCCCACCTATCATTGAGTTAGGGTGAGGGATAAGGTTGGAGACTTGTCTCCAACCCTAACCCGAGTGAGGTGTTCGCCTGAGGGGGCGTTGGCCTGGCGGCGACGCGGAAGACTCGGGCGGGCGTTGGGGTGGTAGCTCGGCCACCTCCTACTCCTTCTTCTCTTCTTAAGGCAGCAAGCTCCCTCCCGTTTCTTGACCCAAAATACAGTGAGTTTTCATAATTTTTTGGTTTATCTTTTTCCTCGATTTGGCTTCAAATTTTTGGGTTTTGAGAGTTGCCGCATTGTCGTGGTTCAACCTGGCGCCATTGGCGGTGAGGACTGGCTTCTCCTCCTTTCGCATCCTTGTTCCTCTCTTGCATTTTCTTCTCTGTTAAATTTGTGGTGAGGGGATTCGATTTGCGTCGATTGGAGGTGGGAACCGGCCGGCCTTGGCTTGATCTTGGTGTGGGAGAAGAGCTTCGGTTTTTTTGGTGATTGGTGCTCCTTGAGTGCATTTGACCAGTGCACGGTGGTGTGACTCTTGTGCGGCATTTCTCTGTACATCGACTTTGCAATTTGGTGTGTCTCGAATTGCAAATTGGTATTGTATCACCGATGACCTCGTCCGTTCAAACGCAGCACAGTGGGGCGATTAGTTTTCTGAGTCAGCGCCTTCGATGTGCCTTGCTCGGTTTACTGCTCGGTGACTTTGAGTGCCACCCGCATCGTGAGTAGCTGTTTTCCTTTTTCCGCTTTACTTTGCATATGTACTGTGCTAGTAGAAGTCTCAAATTGTGATTGATTTTATTGAAACTAGCACTGGGAGATATTGCTTAGTAATGTTGTAGGTTCGGATTAATGCTCGATGAGGATTTGGGGTCATTGTGATAATTAAATACGCCAATTTGATCTAAATTGGTCTTGAACTAGTAGTTATCTTGTTGTTTTCTATTGTGTCATGTTATTCATGCTCTTCTTATCACTCCGGTTCATTCAGTTGATGTTGTCTAGTCACTTTGCTCTATTTTGTTGGTAGCTTCGGCTCATTATGTTTCACTGTGATTATTGTTCAGTCCCTGTTTATACTCCTATCAATTGAAATATTGTGTAGATGGTTCAATTATATGTTGACAGTGAACTCTCGATGATTTGTTTTAAAGTGGCTAATTAGACAAAGCAAGATTAAATTTAAAAGCTCAAGGCCTAATTTATTTTAGAATAATTATCATATTTAATTTGTGATAGATTTTTGACCCAAGTGGCGAGGAGGCCAAGATTATATCTTGAGCAACCCGACATCTAAGGGCAATAAACAATAATATAAATATGAGTATTATGCTGATTTCTTTTGTTGTTAAGATCTATCTTTTGAGCATTTTATTCTGTTTAATTTACATGAAGAAATTACATGCTTATATGATATTTTTGTCATTTAAATGTTGCAGGAATTATGCTTTAATGATCATAATATATGCTGTAATTATTTCTAAATATTTGCTAAAACTGCTAATTTTACAACAATATCCACGTAACTTCGTTTTGTTTCCGAACAAACAATTAGGTGTATGATTTTTTATACCTGCATGGCCATCCTGATGGCTGGAGGCTGCGCTGCGATGTCTTGATACCTAAATTTGATGCAAAATCAGCTTTCTCTCTCTATATTTTTTCGATGACAAGGAGGACACGCACAACCACTCAACGGAGAGTGACTTCTTTCATCACTGTTCCAACAATCATGGTTAACCACCTGTCATATGCTAGGTACGCGATAGTGCTAAGATTCTCTGAAATTCCAGCAATGCACAATTTTTCTCAACGGTGGGATGACGGTGACCAAGATTCTCAACGGTGGTGGCAGGTTGTCGGATGAGCTGATAATGGGAGCTTCTCACTTATTTCCTCATGTTCCTCCTCCATCTTGACCGGATGCTTCTGTTGATCATAGGACCAAGTCCCTTGTCCGGTTATTGATATCCTTAATAACCAATTCGATCACCATAGTATCCAGGTCTTCCGTCGTCTTCGCCTCTGTTTCTACGACCACTTCAGTGATCGTGGTTGCTTCAGTAGCAATGACCTCCTCCATCGCCATCAGAGGGACATGGGTCGATTCTTTGACCACCTCTGCTGCTGTTTCTTCGACGATAGGAGAAATAAATACGGACCTCTCGACAGAAGCATCCCTAGGGGCTGGAGAAGCCGGACTAAAACGGCAAGGAGAAAAGAAAACTTGTTAGGTTGTAGAAATAAAAGGTGAATACTATTTTTACGCTTTTAGTTTTATATACCTTGGCTTTCTGGAAATAATCTTGAATCTAGAAGAATCCTTCCCCAAGAAAGATTTTCTTCTTCTTCTCTTTGACCACCTCAATTTTTGTGACACCTTTAGCCTCTAGAAGGCTTTCAGTGCTACGAGATTGAGAGGCCGAGGCTTCTTCGACCACATCCGGTTGAAAGTCTTGTTGATGATTTGGGATCTCTACGAACACGTCTGGTCATAGGTCTTGATCGAGAGCTACCGTTCCGAAAGCTTCCTGCCTCTCTTGATGGTCGAAACTTGTTTTGACTACCTGGAAGATAGTACTCACCTTGACCAAAGGATCTGCTGTTGCAGAGGTATTCTTCACAAAAGACAGAAAGCTTTTTCAATTCTCTTTTTCTAGTTGCTTGACAAAAGCATGAGAAGCAGAAACTGAGAAAGTCTTGTTGTCATAATAAAAATGTACCTTGGTCAGTTTTATGCTTTGGTACGTCTACCACACTCCTTTTTTCTGCAGCAATCACGTCTGCAAAAAAATTGACTGAAGAGAGAGGTCAGAGGAGGGGCGGAGCTTGAGCCCTCACCCTTCTTATCTGTGGCCTTCACAAGGCGACGTCTTTTGGCCAAAGGAACTCTGTTTTCCTCTGACCTTTCTTTGACAGTCCTCAATTCGACCTCTTGGTCGTCTTGACGGTCTGCCAAACTTACTTTCTACAGAAGTCAGGAAATGAACATTACTCAATGGTCGAATTCTACAACTATAGAACCCTAAAGATGAAATCAACTTTTGATTCCCTTTAGGTGTTCTTTCCTCTCTTCTACGGACACGACTGCCAAGATTCAAGGAACCTCTAATGTGGGTGTTTGAGCTTTTTCACAAACAAGTTTGACTCGAGCGTTAATCTCTTTTTGAGAGATATATAATTATAAGGATATAATCAACAATCATGCTCAAAATTTACAAAAAGAGTTAAGATTGTTACTTTACCTCCTTCGAATCCCTGGTTGGGCCAGTAGTCCCCGAGTACATCCACATAGGATGAGCTCGATTCTTTAGAGGACTAATACGACGCGTGATGAAGTCTCTCACCATGTGCCATCTGGTAAGCCCCTCTTCGTTCAAGTCCTTGATGGCTTTAATGTAGGGGGTAATCTGATCGAGGTTGCTCAGAGTTGAGTCCTAGGATGAACTCTTCTCTATAGGTGTCACATCCCCAAATTAATAAAGAGGTTTATTATGCATTTCATTATCATGCATCATGTTTTGAAACTTTTTATTCTACTATTGCACCTGGAAAATCTCAAAATGTTTATGAAACAAGCACTTTAAATTGAACTCCAATCATAAAACTAAAATAAATGCTACTGAAGTATCTCTGGAAATAATTTATTCAAATACTATAATAATTATCATGAATTAATATAATTTTTCCCAAATTTTTGGGACTGTTTTGAACCCTAAGAAAATTCAAACACTAATAAAAGATCTAGTTTAAGTTTGAAATTATATATCACAAATTATATCATGAACAGTAGGGTTCAATAATTTTTATGGACACTAGGTTATCCCAGGAACCTCCACAAATTATTTCATGATTTTAGGAAATTTATTTCTATTTTTAAACCCTGGTCAAAGTAGGAACACATTTTAATTCTCACCAAACCTTGGACCCAAACCGATTTGCTTGTTCATCTGCTCGAGTCCGACTTGGCAAAACGACTCGGCCCAACCGCCTAAACGCACCGTGGCATGCAACCCTTGGATCTTAGATCAACGGCCCGATCGCCCTCCCGCCGACCGTCCGATTCACACACTAATCCCATCCGTCCGCTCGAGATCCAACGGCGCGATCGAATCACTTTACTCACATTCGCCGCGCCTTGTCTCGCCCGAGTCGCCACGCGTGGGTCCCGCATGTCGACCTCGTCAGAGCTGAGCTCCACGCGCCGAGGCATCCGCTGCCACGCCGTTGAGGGATTCGAGCAGCGCCGTCAATCCTGACCGCACCGCCGTTGAGCTACTCCGAGCGTTCTCGCATGTCACGCCGCCTCCAATGCCGTCCATCGCCGGGCATAATACCCCTACCCAACCCTCAAATTCTCACTTCTCCTCTGCTTGACCGAGGAGAGGGAAGCTTGTTCTCGCTCTCTGCACGGGTAAGCTTCCACCGGGTGTCTACCCTTTACTCTACTTTCAATGCCTTCTCCATTTTTGCTGAGCTCGGTTCTTATCTTCGCTTGTAGCATCTGATTCATCCTCGTGCTCTAGCTCACGTCCAGAGCACGCACCCGAGGACACTTTCGTGCCATCTTCGTGTCCCGGAGGTATTATCCTCAACTTTGCGCGTCACCTCACATGCTATAGGCCACTGAGAGAAACCCCTAAACTAATTTTGGTAATGCACGGCAGGATCTTGTTGAATCGAAGTTTGCACCATTTCCGACCGTGAAGCAACTTTTCACCTCCCACCTTGATCCGGTAAGCCATTGTCCAATTCCTTGCTCCTATGGCTTGCTCTTGAGCTCCTTGAGCTAACCCAAGCATTCACTTTGCTTCATTTTACTCAGATCTTCATCTCTTCATTGAACCGTGTTGTCGCCGCCTTCTTCTCCGCACCGACCAAACTCCCGCTAGCTTCGAGCCTCCCGAGCACCCTCTTCGCTCGTAGCCTTCTCATAGTCCCTAGAATCTTGGCACATGCTTGAATGTCACCGCGAGCTTTCACTTTGTTGTTTTCGTTTGCCGTATTGAGCGCCACCGCCAACTCCGGTTAGTCGCCATTCTAAGCGCCAAAGCCGTGAGTGCCCTTAGCGGGTGTACAATACTATTGCGCACCTGGACATGGTTTGCGCGCCGCCGTGGCGCACACGCCGCGAGCCACCGGTGAAACGCGCGGGATCAAAATCCCATTGCCGACGCCGACAACAGCGCCGTAGCAAAATGATTAGGGGTTAAGAGGTAATCATTAGCGTTAAATTCGTCTTAACGAGTTAATGTTTCATTTACACGTGGGTCACGCACGAAAAACGGCGGGTTAAGGTGTAACATAGGGTGGCTGACATGTGGGCCCTAGGCTTTAAGTTCCGTGCGCGCGGCGCATGTGCGCGTGGACCTAGTCCGTGGACCATGTCACCGACAATGGGACCCACTAGTCGAACACGCTTTGAATCTGAGTTAGAATAGAAAACACCCTATTCACCGGCCCGCTGGTCGTTGACTTTGACTAGGCTAGCGCCGGTGAGAAAGGTAATAAAACTTCATGAAATTCGAAATCTGTTATTTTAAAGTCGAAAGATATGTATAACTTCTAAAATGCATAACTAATTCATTTTAACTCCAAAATGAGTGAAACCACTTCTGATAATTTACTTATTTAATGAACTTTATATTAAAATTGGTTTCAACCATGTCTCTATAACAGGGAGCATTATTTTGGAAAATGAGCCTTTAGCACTATTATTTGTACAATAGAAAAAGGTTGATAACTTCAAAAATTCATAAGTAATTCTTGGAAACTCCAAAAACAGTGAAATCAGTTTTGATAATTTCTATTTCAAATAACCTTAATTATAAAAATAGTTTCAAACTCACCTCTATCACAGAAACTATAGTTTGAGGAAAATGATCCTAAAAGTCATTATTTTTACATTATTAATGCTGGTAACTTTAGAAATCAATAACTAAATCATGAAAACTTCAATTGGAGCAAACTCAACTGTTTTGAACTTGTAATAATATTGCCTAATTATCCAGGTAATCCATTTACTCACCACTGCTCTACAAATTTTCGCCTCATAATTAAATTACCCGAATAAAGGCGTATTGAAATATGAAAATCGAATCACCATAACTTTCACATACTAAATCAAAATGAAATAATTCTTTCACCAAAAACCACCTTAAATCATGACTTAGCTACTGTAGAAAAATCATGCATTTTTGAGCATTTTGAATTTTGAGGTTTTTCTCGATGTTTATTCGGTATTGTGTTTACCTAGATTCCGAGCTTATTGATATCGACTCCTACGCGACCGAGAGTGAGCAATTACTTTTCCAGCAAGGCAAGCATCCTTTGAACTTTCTTTTGCATCATATTTGATCCCAATTTTGCTAGGGTAGATGCAATGATAATTGCTTGCATGATAGTCTTATATTGTCGCTATTTTTGTTATGAATGGTTAGACACATCCTATTATCTTGTCATTGAGGCTATCCATGAATTATTCCATTACTGAAATGCTATGGTAGGATGAGTGAAGTAATGTTGTTCGAGTTTGCTTAGTCATGCAAGTCTAGAACCGGTAGCTCGATTGTCGGGAATAGCCCGCCAATTATGGGACAAACATAACTCTCATTATATACTTTTGTTTCAGATCTTCGTATCTGTTTTATAAGTGAAATTTTGTCATTTTTAAATGAGCTTTTGGTCTGGGCAAGTGTTGGTTAGTGATGGTGCTTTCGTGCACGAGATTGGGTATGTGGTTTGACTTGTCTGGACAATTAAGGACCGAACTTTGGGTTGTTGCGATTCAAGCAAAACTCGTGCTATCACGCGCGGTATATGGGTGCCGTATGGTTAAGTAGGGGGAAGGTTTTATTGTGTTGAGTCCCACGGTGGTGAAATTGTAAGGGCATGGGACCGTGAAATCCCGTGTTCCCTTGGGCCGATAGGATGGGGGCGTTAACGTCTTGTGTTTCCTAGGATATATAGGATGGAGGCGTTAACGTCTTGTGTTTCCTAGGAGCCATGGGTTGAGGGACTTGGCTCAATGGGATCTTCTTGCTAAAAACGATCGTATCTTGATTTACCCGCCGCATACCATAGGAAGTATGCTATATTCGAGGCATCCGGAGGCTTACGGGCTAATCAAGTCGTGTGGGTAAAGTAGTACACCCGCAGGTATAATCTATTCGAATAGCCGTGTCCACTGCTATGGACGACCGCTTGAAATTTGTGGTCGCTTATTGTTAGACTTGAAATTAAAATTGTGGTTATAACTTGGTATCGCCATGAATGGGATGTTCATGCTTATTGTTGTATCAAAGTGGACCGCCACTTTGTTGTTGGTATGATTCATTTGTTATTGAATTCATTACTTATTCACATGCTTTATTTCTACTTCAAACCTGATTTTGAAATGGCACGTGAAAACTAGTATGTGTAGGTTGTTCGGTATTGCGTCGTCTTCGCAAAACTAAGCCAATATGAGCCCTTCCTTTGAATGACCTTATGCATAAATATTTTTATTTGTGTAAGACTTATGAGTACTCTTTGTACTCAGCCGATGTTTGCTAGCTTTTACAGGTGAGGACGATACTGAAATCGACGAGCTTGTCGGTGTCGATTTAGGCGACACCGATGAGTAGTTTGCTATCATCTAACTCCCGCTTGGTTGCCGATGGGTTGTGTGGCATACCACCGCTGGCCTTTTGGTTTATTTCCTTATTTCGCTGCTACTTAACACTTTCCTTTAAATTTGGCGGTCGCCACTTGTATTAGATGTAAAATTGGAACTATGTTGTATGTCTTTTGAACTATTTATGTATGGATGTTGTATGGATGTGATCAACGTTGGATGAGAGTATGCTTATATTGGTCGCTGATCTTGGGAGCCAATATAAGTCATATTCGCTGTTCATGGCTTCCTATTTAACTCACTAAGTGCAGCGCTTGACTTGTTGGAGAACCGACAATCATGTAGTGCTCGCAGAGGAGCGGCGCGCATGATCGTCGGGGCTCTAGTTTGAGTTAAGTCTCTCATTTAGATGGAGTTAAGTTGGAATCCATTCTCTGGAGATCTAGAGTTATGTCCCTAAGACCTTGATTAGTCTCGGTCTTATGGAGATAACTCCGGGGTCCCCACAGCGTTGGTATCAGAGCCATACTGACTGTAGGTTAGAGATAGCACTGGCGTTAGAGTTAGTAAGCCTTCTTGAGTCAAATTATTTTTGAAATTATCAAATTAATTTCAGAAAGTTTAAGTTAGGAATATCTTTTATTCCTCATCCATCCTAGTATCTTTTCTTACCCTATTTCTATTTTTAAAGAAATCTTACCTTATTGTTCTTGCTTTTAGATGAGTCGCCAATACCTGGTCAAAGAAACTCAAGCTGAGAACGTGGATGGATACCCGGCGCTTCTCCGGGAAATGATGTGGAGGGCGAACTTCACCTATCAGCCATCTTACGCCATCTATCGCCGCGACAGGGGGCCAGGCATGGAGGAATACTTGGCCGTGATCAACATCATCGCCAGACGAGTCACGGGGAGTATCCCATATTGTTTCCAGGCACGTGGCACTTCGGAGGCCATGGCTCTACAGGAAGTGGCCCGTGTGGCTATGAGCCATCTCCGTTATGATCTGACGGAGTTGTCTCAGCCGCCTTACTACCATTTTCCTATGTGCGAGCGTGGCACAGAGGTGGACACCTTTGCCCGGATTCAGTTTGGGGAAGATCCCCAGGTTAGGCAGTTGGCAAGATTGGTCCATACCATGGACCAAATCCATGGTGCAGCACTGTGTATGAGTTGTACGAGACACGCCAACGCCTCGTGGTGGCCCAAGAGCACCTACAACTCATGTGTAACATGGGGATTATTGACCGCCATGTGGTTTATGGCACGAATGAGATTTCCCATATGCTTGGCGCCACCGATGTACCGTCTTCCCGAAGTGCTGTGGCATGTACCCAACTATGGGGCGAGACGCCAGTTCGCATGTCGCTTGGTTTTGCTCGCACTCAGAGGATGGAACCTCGCTGGAGGCCATGTGATAGAGCAGGCTCCCGCTATGTCTTCCTAATTTTGGAGACCCGATGATACGGATCCCCGAGGCACATCTTTCGGACGAAGTTTCCAGAACTTTGACCGAACAACATTTAGGATGTTGTAGGCGTAAGCTTTTGGGCAAGCATGTATCTTTGATTTCCTGTAATAGGCTAGTAATAATTGAACTCTTAATGTTTCTCTTGCAAGAACTATATTTCCAGTAGTTGCTTTTCGCCCCCGTGCCCTATGAATGTAATTGCTTTGGAAAAATTATGATTTGAAGTCATGAATCTTGTACTGGCCTTAGTGCCTTTGTACGGCCTTTTGGTGTTATGTTTTGGTGCATTTTATATCATTATGCATGCTTAATTAAGAACTTTGTGCTTGCTGTCCAAAGTTTTATTATTCACACTTTGCCAGCAATCTTGGCCTCTTTTAACATTCCTTGTCACTTCAGATGTCAGCCCCAACACTCGTGCTAGAGCTCGCGATGGGGATCTCCACCTGTGGCACTCGCTCTCGTCAGAGCGTAACTTTACGCCCGCAGGAGAGGGGTGAGCCTCTCGCAAAGACCGTCCGCGGGATGGTTCCTCCGAGGAAGTGCTTCCTCCGCCACCTACTATGGCGGAAGTCTTGGCTCAGATCGAGAGGAACAGATGGATCGCACCAGATCCCGGAGGCTATAGCTCGCAACACTTCTCCCGCTCGCGCGCAGCAGGGAGGGGGACATCGAGGCGCAGTGGGGTCTCGCTGAGTTTCACGAACAAATCCTCCCACCTTTGCGGTACCGAGACCCTATGGAGGTGAAGATTGGCCGAGAGATGTGGAGAAGAAACTAGCCATTGCTCAAAGTGCACGGGCATTGAGAGAGTTCTTTTGCCGCCTATCACCGAAGGCGCCGCTAGTGCATGGTGGGATAATTTTTCCGCCATGCAACTCGACGAGACGCTCCATCATGGAACGAGTTTCAGGCGGCTTTCGTGGAGGCCTATATTCCCCGATGGGGTCATGTCCATCAAGCAAGCAGCAGCTTGCTTTGAAGCAAGGAAGGAAGACTGTCACGGAGTATCTTCAAGAGTTCAACTCCTTGGCCCGCTATGCCCCGGATGACGTCTCCACAGATGCCCGCCGCCAGCGCCGGTTCATGGGCGGTTTGACTGAGGAGATGCAGCTGGCTTTAGCAGACATGACTTCGTGAACTTCCAAAGACATGGTGAACAAGGCCATTGTAGTGGAGCACAAGAGTGTGGTGTGGAGGAGTCCAGAAGAGAAAGAAGGCCGCCGTTTCGGCTAGTGGCGCTTCTCGACAACAAGACCGACCGCCTCAGGCACCTCGTCCTCAGGCTCCAGTGCCATCGAGGCTTCCTGTGGCGCCTGCACGACCTTCTCCACCTACAGGGCAGCGGCATAGTGGGAGTAAGAACTCCCAAAACAGTGGTACATTCAAGCCTAATGTCACCTGCTTTCATTGTGGTCGCCAGGGCCACTATGCTTCTTCTTGCCTCGCCAAGCAGCGGGGAATGCCGCAGGTTTATCGTGCTCCTACACCACCGGCTGTGGCAAGACCTACACCACCTCCCAGGGCAGCATCTACCCCTCCTCAGGTCCCTGCACGTGGCCGAGTGAACCACGCCACCACGAGGAGGCGAGCGACGCCCGACGTCGCTTTGGGTACACTTCTTGTTAATTCTTGTCCAAAGATCGCTTTATTTGATTCAGAGCATCTCATTCATTCATCAAAGAAGAATATGCTGCACTTAATCAATTTGAAATACACAAACTTCAGCCACCTTATCAAATCCAATCGCCGGATCGGTTTTCCAAACCGATCAAGTCCGCCGACGAAAAGTGGAAATTCAAAATGTCAACTTCTTGGCAAACTTAATTGTGCTAAAATCAGCGGGTATTGATGTAATCTTGGGGATGGATTGGCTGTCCAAAACCAGGAAAGATCGATTGTGCTCAGCGGTCTATTTTCACTCACTAGTGAAGACGGCAGTCAAGTCGCTTTTGCACCTTCGGGGCGCTTCTCATCTCTATGCCTTGGAAGCTTGTACCTCTCTTGAACTTGAGAAAGTGCCTATGGTGTGTGAATATCCGATGTATTCCCGAAGAACTCCCGTGCATGCCTCCCGATCGAGAAGTCGAGTTCGTCATCGAGCTTGTACCCTGATCGCGCCGATCTCAAACGCCATACCGATGCCTCCTAATGAATTGGAAGAATTGAAGAAGCAACTCCAAGAACTTCAAGACAAGGGGTTTATTAGGCCGAGCTCCTCACCTTGGGGATGCCCGCTATCTTTGTCAAAAAGAAGGACAAGAGTTTATGGATGTGTGTTGACTACCGTCCGTTAAATGAAGTCACTATCAAGAACAAATATCCGCTCTCTGATTGATGATTTATTTGATCAATTGAGTGGAGCCCAAGTATTCTCCAAGGTTGATTTGCGCTGGGCTATCATCAAATTAAAGTTCGAACCGAAGACATTCCAAGACAAGATTCTCTACTCGTTACGGGTTGTACGAGTACATCGTCATGTCTTTTGGTCTGACGAATGCACCGGCATACTTCATGAATCTTATGAATTCAGTGGTCATGGAGTATTTGGATAAGTTTGTTGTTGTGTTCATTGACGACATCCTTATCTACTCAAAGTCTGATGAAGAACACGAGCAACACTTGAGGCTTGTGTTGGAGAAGCTTCACAACATCGCCTTTATGCCAAATTTAGCAAATGCGAGTTCTGGCTTCATGAAGTTAGTTTCTTGGGGCATGTCCTATCCAAGGGCGGTATTGCTGTTGATCCTAGCAAAGTGCAAGATGTCCTTGATTGGAGACAACACAGAAACATTACTGATATTCGCAGTTTTCTTGGACTTGCGGGTTACTACCGCAGATTCATCCAGAACTTCTCCAAAATTGCAAGGCCAATGACTCAACTTCAAGAAAGAAAAGAAGTTCGAATGGTCGCTCAATGTGAGGAGAGCTTTCAGATCCTAAAGGAATGCTTGACCAAAGCTCCAGACTCATCTTGCCCGACATTCACAAGAGCTTTGACATTTATCGCGATGCGCCTCGCCATGGGCTCGGTTGTGTTCTTATGCAAGAGGGCCGAGTGGTAGCTTATGCATCAAGACAATTGAGACCACATGAGTTGAATTATCCTACTCATGATTTGGAGCTCGCAGCAGCTTGTTCATGCTCTCAAGATTTGGCGACATTACCTCATCGGCAATCGCTATAAATCTACACCGACCACAAGAGTCTTAAATATATCTTCACCCAAGCCGATCTGAACTTGAGGCAAAGGAGATGGCTTGAGTTGATCAAAGATTACGATTTTGGACTCCATTATCATCCAGAAAAGCAAATGTGGTTGCCGATGCCCTAAGCGTAAAGTCTCAGCAGCAACTGTTTATCAGAACTCCCATTTCAAAGAGCTTGTGTGTTGCGATGCAACGCTCGCACTGGAGATAATTGAGGAAGGTTCCTTGCTGCCCTTAGTGTGAATTTTACACTTGAGGACCAGATTAGAGAAGCCTGTAAGACCGATGAAGAGGTAGCTCAAATCCGGGAAGAAGTAAAGCAAGGCAAGGCCAAGTGCTTTAAAGAAGATGCACAAGGCACCTTATGGTTTGGAAACCGGTTGGTGGTGCCTTGCGATCACGCCTTGAGAGAAATAATTCTCAAGGAGGCCCATGACTCCAAGTTTTCTATCCACCCAGGTAGCACCAAGATGTACCAAGATCTTAAGAAGCGACTATGGTGGAGCCGAATGAAACAGCACATCGCCCAATTTGTTGCCGAGTGTGATGTATGCCAAAGAGTTAAGGCCGAGCATTTGAAACCGGCAGGCACTCTACAACCCCTGCCCATTCCCAAGTGGAAATGGGAAGAAGTTGGCATGGATTTTATCACCGCCTTCCAAAACTCAAGCGGGTCTGATTCTATATGGGTGATTGTTGATCGTCTGACGAAGGTTGCCCACTTCATTCCTGTCAAGACCACCTACCATGGGGATAAGTTAGCTGAGCTTTATATCTCCAGAATTGTTTGTCTCCATGGTGTACCTAAGGTCATCATTTCAGATAGAGGTCCTCAGTTCACATCTTACTTCTGGAAGTGCTTACATAAAGCAATGGGGACCAATCTATCTTTCAGTTCCGCTTACCACCCACAAACAGATGGGCAGACTGAAAGGGTGAATCAAATCTTGGAAGATCTTCTCCGGGCATGTGTGCTGTCCTATAGCAAGAACTGGGAGAAATGTTTACCATTTGCGGAGTTCTCCTACAACAATAGCTTCCAATCAAGCATTCAAATGTCACCATTCAAGCATTGTATGGGAGAGCTTGTCGACACCCTTGAACTGGTCCGGCCGGGGAGAGGCCATTTTATGGCCCAACCTTGGTAGAGGATGCATAAGAACAAGTTCGTGTCATCCGCGAACGACTTCGGACGGCTCAATCCCGTCAGAAGTCCTATGCCGACCGTCGTCGTCGTGAGTTGAGCTTTGAGGTGGATGATCATGTCTATCTTAAGGTTTCTCCAATGAAAGGAACACATCGTTTTCAAGTCAAAGGCAAATTGGCACCTCGCTACATCGGACCTTTCCGAAGTTCTAGCAAAGTTGGGACCGTGGCTTATCAAATAGAGTTGCCACCATCACTTGTGGATGTACATGATGTCTTCCATGTTTCACAATCAAGAAGTGTCTTCGCATCCCTACCAAGCCATCGAATCGAAAACTTGACTTGCAACCCGATCTTTCCTATCGGGAGCACCCGATTCGCATTCTTGAGGAAAAGGAGCGCAAGACGCGAAATCGCGCAATCAAATTCATCAAGGTTCAGTGGAGTAACCATACCAAAGATGAAGCAACTTGGGAGCGTGAAGATCAACTACGAGCTAGCTATCCTGATCTTTTTCCTTCCACTTAAAATGTCTTCGAATCAAGAAAGGAAAGTTTAAACAAAGCAATGGGAAGGAAAAACTGTAATGGCCATTCCTTGTAACCCTACAAAGATATCTTGGCACTATCTTTGAAGGAAATCAAGACAACAGATGTTTTGTCTTCTTTTAGAACTGTTCTATCCTACTTCCACCCTATCGATCTCGGGGTCGAGATCTTTTGTAAGGGGGGAGGTTTGTCACATCCCCAAATTAATAAAGAGGTTTATTATGCATTTCATTATCATGCATCATGTTTTGAAACTTTTTATTCTACTATTGCACCTGGAAAATCTCAAAATGTTTATGAAACAAGCACTTTAAATTGAACTCCAATCATAAAACTAAAATAAATGCTACTGAAGTATCTCTGGAAATAATTTATTCAAATACTATAATAATTATCATGAATTAATATAATTTTTCCCAAATTTTTGGGACTGTTTTGAACCCTAAGAAAATTCAAACACTAATAAAAGATCTAGTTTAAGTTTGAAATTATATATCACAAATTATATCATGAACAGTAGGGTTCAATAATTTTTATGGACACTAGGTTATCCCAGGAACCTCCACAAATTATTTCATGATTTTAGGAAATTTATTTCTATTTTTAAACCCCTGGTCAAAGTAGGGAACACATTTTAATTCTCACCAAACCTTGGACCCAAACCGTGCACTGCTCATCGGGCTCGAGTCCGACTCGGCAAAACGACTCGCCCAACCGCCTAATTGCACCGCGGCATGCAACCCTTGGATCTTAGATCAACGGCCCAGATCGCCTACCCCTTCGACCGTCCGACAGACACACTAATCTCACCGTCCACCGAGATCCAACGGTGCGCGATCGAATCACTTTACTCACGTTCGCGACGCCCGCCTTGTCTCGACGACGACGTGGGCCCAAGCTGCCGGGCTCGTCCTCGACCTCGCGCAGAGCCGAGCTCCACGCCGCCGAGGCGATCGCGCGCGCGGCCGTTGAGGGATTCCGACGCCGTCAATCCACCGCCGCCGTTGGCCACTCCGGAGCGTTCTCCGCGTAACGCCGCCTCCAATGCCGTCATCGCCCGGGCATAATACCCCTCGGCATCCCTCTTCTTCCTCACTTCTCCTCTGTTTGACCGAGGAGAGGGAAGCTTGTTCTCGCTCTCTGCACGGGTAAGCTTCCACCGGGTGTCTACCCTTTACTCTACTTTCAATGCCTTCTCCATTTTTGCTGAGCTCGGTTCTTATCTTCGCTTGTAGCATCTGATTCATCCTCGTGCTCTAGCTCACGTCCAGAGCACGCACCCGAGGACACTTTCGTGCCATCTTCGTGTCCCGGAGGTATTATCCTTAACTTTGCGCGTCACCTCACATGCTATAGGCCACTGAGAGAAACCCCTAAACTAATTTTGGTAATGCACGGCAGGATCTTGTTGAATCGAAGTTTGCACCATTTCCGACCGTGAAGCAACTTTTCACCTCCCACCTTGATCCGGTAAGCCATTGTCCAATTCCTTGCTCCTATGGCTTGCTCTTGAGCTCCTTGAGCTAACCCAAGCATTCACTTTGCTTCATTTTACTCAGATCTTCATCTCTTCATTGAACCGTGTTGTCGCCGCCTTCTTCTCTGGCACCGACCCAGCCCCAGCTAGCTCCGAGCCTCCCCGAGCACCCTCTTCGCTCAGGTAGCCTTCTCATAGTCCCTAGAATCTTGGCACACGCTTGAATGTCGCTGCGGAGCTTTCACTGTGTTGTTTTCGTTTTGCCGTATTGAGCGCCACCGCTCAACGCCGGTTAGCTGCCATTCTAAGCCGGCTCAGGTGCCGTGAGTGCCCTTAACGGGTGTACAATACTATTGCGCACCTGGACATGGCCTTGGCCCGCGCCGCCGTGGCGCACAGCGCCGGCGAGCCGCCGGTGAAACGCGCGGGATCAAAATCCCGTTGCCGTACGCCGACAGGCGCTGTAGCAAAATGATTAGGGGTTAAGAGGTAATCATTAGCGTTAAATGCTGTCTTAACGAGTTAAAACAGTCGCTTACACGTGGGTCCCGTGCACGGAAAACGGCGGGGTTAAACCGTAACATAGGGTGGCTGACATGTGGGCCCTAGGCTTTAAGTTCCGTGCGCCGTGCGCGTGCGCCGGTGGACCTAGTCCCGTGGACCGTGTCACTGACAGCGGGACCCACTAGTCAGAACACGTTTTGAATCTGAGTTAGAATAGAAAACACCCTATTCACCGGGCCCGCTGGTCAGTGACCGCGACTAGGCTAGCGCCGTGAGAAAGGTAATAAAACTTTATGAAATTCGAAATCTGTTATTTTAAAGTCGAAAGATATGTATAACTTCTAAAATGCATAACTAATTCATTTTAACTCCAAAATGAGTGAAACCACTTCTGGTAATTTTCTTATTTAATGAACTTTATATTAAAATTGGTTTCAACCATGTCTCTGTAACAGGGAGCATTATTTTGGAAAATGAGCCTTTAGCACTATTATTTGTACAATAGAAAAAGGCTGATAACTTCAAAAATTCATAAGTAATTCTTGGAAACTCCAAAAACAGTGAAATCAGTTTTGATAATTTCTATTTCAAATAACCTTAATTATAAAAATAGTTTCAAACTCACCTCTATCACAGAAACTATAGTTTGAGGAAAATGATCCTAAAAGTCATTATTTTTACATTATTAATGCTGGTAACTTTAGAAATCAATAACTAAATCATGAAAACTTCAATTGGAGCAAACTCAACTGTTTTGAACTTGTAATAATATTGCCTAATTATCCAGGTAATCCATTTACTCACCACTGCTCTACAAATTTTCGCCTCATAATTAAATTACCCGAATAAAGGCGTATTGAAATATGAAAATCGAATCACCATAACTTTCACATACTAAATCAAAATGAAATAATTCTTTCACCAAAAACCACCTTAAATCATGACTTAGCTACTGTAGAAAAATCATGCATTTTTGAGCATTTTGAATTTTGAGGTTTTTCTCGATGTTTATTCGGTATTGTGTTTACCTAGATTCCGAGCTTATTGATATCGACTCCTACGCGACCGAGAGTGAGCAATTACTTTTCCAGCAAGGCAAGCATCCTTTGAACTTTCTTTTGCATCATATTTGATCCCAATTTTGCTAGGGTAGATGCAATGATAATTGCTTGCATGGTAGTCTTATATTGTCGCTATTTTTGTTATGAATGGTTAGACACATCCTATTATCTTGTCATTGAGGCTATCCATGAATTATTCCATTACTGAAATGCTATGGTAGGATGAGTGAAGTAATGTTGTTCGAGTTTGCTTAGTCATGCAAGTCTAGAACCGGTAGCTCGATTGTCGGGAATAGCCCGCCAATTATGGGACAAACATAACTCTCATTATATACTTTTGTTTCAGATCTTCGTATCTGTTTTATAAGTGAAATTTTGTCATTTTTAAATGAGCTTTTGGTCTGGGCAAGTGTTGGTTAGTGATGGTGCTTTCGTGCACGAGATTGGGTATGTGGTTTGACTTGTCTGGACAATTAAGGACCGAACTTTGGGTTGTTGCGATTCAAGCAAAACTCGTGCTATCACACGCGTATATGGGTGCCGTATGGTTAAGTAGGGGGAAGGTTTTATTGTGTTGAGTCCCACGGTGGTGAAATTGTAAGGGCATGGGACCGTGAAATCCCGTGTTCCCTTGGGCCGATAGGATGGGGCGTTAACGTCTTGTGTTTCCTAGGATATATAGGATGGAGGCGTTAACATCTTGTGTTTCCTAGAGCCATGGGTTGAGGACTTGGCTCAATGGGATCTTCTTGCTAAAAACGACCGTATCTTGATTTATCTTACCGGCATACCATAGGAAGTATGCTATATTCGGAGGCATCCGGAGGCTTACGGGCTAATCAAGTCGTGTGGGTAAAGTAGTACACCCCGCAGGTATAATCTATTCGAATAGCCGTGTCCACTGCTATGGACGACCGCTTGAAATTTGTGGTCGCTTATTGTTAGACTTGAAATTAAAATTGTGGTTATAACTTGGTATCGTCATGAATGGGATGTTCATGCTTATTGTTGTATCAAAGTGGACCGCCACTTTGTTGTTGGTATGATTCATTTGTTATTGAATTCATTACTTATTCACATGCTTTATTTCTACTTCAAACCTGATTTTGAAATGGCACGTGAAAAACTAGTATGTGTAGGTTGTTGGTATTGCGTCGTCTTCGCAAAACTAAGCCAATATGAGCCCTTCCTTTGAATGACCTTATGCATAAATATTTTTATTTGTGTAAGACTTGCGAGTACTCTTTGTACTCACCGGATGTTTGCTGGCTTTACAGTGAGGACGACATCGAAATCGACGAGCTTGTCGGTGTCGATTTAGGCGACACCGATGAGTAGTTTGCTATCATCTAACTCCCGTTGGTTGCCGATGGGTTGTGTGGCATACCACGCTGGCCTTTTGGTTTATTTCCTTATTTCGCTGCTACTTAACACTTTCCTTTAAATTTGGCCGGTCGGCCACTTGTATTAGATGTAAAATTGGAACTATGTTGAATGTCTTTTGAACTATTTATGTATGGATGTTGTATGGATGTGATCAACGTTGGATGAGAGTATGCTTATATTGGTCGCTGATCTTGGGAGCCAATATAAGTCATATTCGCTGTTCATGGCTTCCTATTTAACTCACTAAGTGCAGCGCTTGACTTGGAGAACCGACAATCATGTAGTGTTGGAGAACCGACAATCATGTAGTGGCTCGGAGATCTAGAGTTATGTCCTTAAGACCTTGAGTCTCGGCTTGGAGCGCATGATCGTCTTCCTTGGCTCTAGTAAAACCACCTCTTCTCCCATTGAGTTAAGCCTCGACTTCTCATTTAGATGGAGCTCATCCCGTAGTAAGTTGGAATCCATTCTTCACATAGGTAGACGAGATCTAGAGTTATGTCACCCTAAGACCTTGATTAGTCTCTTGGAATCTTGGAATGGTGGAGATAACTCCGTTGGTCCTGGTAGATTTTTATATCCACAGGTCTTAGTTAAAGATCGTGGGAACTCAACAAATGCCACCCCTTCGGGAACCGCTCCAACGGACAGATCTGTGAGAGTCGATTAATATTCTTTAATCTGTCTTTTCGGGAAAGTGGTTCTGTCTTTTCAACTCAAGTAAAATTATCTTCTTAACCAAGTCAATTTCTGGTCAAATAAAATACCAGTCAGAAAGACTCTTCTTCCGACCACTGTTTTACGACCTCCTTTCCAAGTAAGTTATTTTTGCTTGAAGTTAGGGGATTAGATGACGAGGATCTAATAATTCTCAATTAATTGTTTATCTATAATTGTTATTATAAGATAGCAATGTCTTAATATTATCCATAAGTATACCCCTTATTGTTAATAAGGGGAGAGCTTAGCTAGGTGGTCGTAAGCCTTTCTATGACTACTCCATGATTGTAAGCCTTTCTACGACCAAGTCAGCTACGGCCACCCTATAGTTGATAAAACCTATAGACATGTGGGCCTAATCGACTAGTAATTCTTATACGCTATGTTTAATACATAGAGCAGTTAGTATACCGTGTTATTCTCTGGGATAACTGCACATATTAAACCTCTGTCTCTGACGATAACTGTCTGGCGACGTGGGGTGTTATCTCTCTGACAATAACTTCCATAAACGTGCGTATTTCATCAAGCGTTGAGGCGCCTCTTGGCCTGGAGTAACTGCCACCCCTTCGCACACTATATAAAGACTAAAGTCAGTGAACATAAGGGAGATGGATCGAAGATTATAGCAAGGAGTCATTAAGCTTTAGTTTTAGTGATCTTCTCCCCGATTGTAAAAGTATAGTCAATACAACAATACAGGAGTATAGTAGTTATTCTTTAAAGAGAAGACCTGAACTGTCTAAATCCATATGTCTTTCTCTGCGTGGATCTAGCTCAAGGAAAGCCCCAAACAATCATTCGTAATATCGATACTAGATCATCGACACACCCCTTCTGTCAACTCTTGGACCCTTATCTCGTACCTCCGCGTCTTCTTTATCCTATCTCCCATGGTGATTTCCCTGTGTGCTAGTTCCTCCTCATCGCGATTCCTCTGTTTGCCGCCTCGCGCCCAACACCGCCCTTATGTACGCCCTCTACCCTCAATATCGTGTTTGCCATCACCGTCAAAGCATCGCAACATAGTTTTCGCCACCTCATGCCGTTCCTCGACTCTCATCATCGCGGTTGCTTCCCGTACTCCATAGGCGAGTTCGAGTTCCTCCGTCCTTGCCGTCATGAAGTTGGCAGGCTCTGCGAAGCTCTAGGCTCATGGCCCCAAATCAGCCTGACGACTCGCTGTTTCACTGCCCACCTGTCACTCGACAAAATGCCTTGCTCATTACTTTCTTATCCGATCACGCTCACCTCTCCTCGACATCTAATCACACTCTCGCTCTCCTTTCTCACAATGGTAGAAAGCATACGACATTCAGGCAGGAGCGGCACGGCCGTATGGCGTCGGCAGCAGGCAGGCCGAGGGCGAGGGACATGTGGCGCAGGCACGGCTAGCCGAAGGGGAAGGCCACACGTGACACAAGCATAGCAGGTTGAGGGCCGGCGCGACCGGTCGGGGCACGCGTAGAGCAAGCGCAGCAGGTCAAAGGTAGGCGCAACTGGCAGGCTCACGATGAGATACTGCTCCCCCTCTCCCTGTTTTTAGCTCTCTGCATGGGCATGTGGTACGTCTGTATTCAGTCGAGTCAGCTTTCAATAGGTTTGTTGTGAAAATTTAGGAATTGTTAATTTCACTGGCTCTTGCTATGATTGTGCATTTGCTTCCAATTTGGATTAAAACGATACAAAAGCTAACGTGGCATTAATTCATTAACTCTTGAAGTTTAATCCCAGCAAGCTAACATTACTTAATACTGAAAGCATTTGATAAAATATTTTATTGAGATGATGTGTGCAAGCAGTTCAAAGGATGCTTGCGGTAGTCGAGAGCCGCACAGGAAATCAAAATGCCTCGAACACAAACTGGTGGAAGAAAACAATGTCCATGGCTCAAATATCAGCGCTTGCCAACAAAGCCTTCAACAACTGAATTCGTTTAGTGATACAAAAATGAATGCTCTGCATGTCTGATTGCCACCACCAGTAAACGTGATTGTGCATTTGCTATATTTTTATAACTGTTCCATATTTATTGATGATTCATACAATTATACCATCCAATTAGTATAACACATGATGCAACCTTTTGCCTATCTGCTAATTGTTTAACTATGTCTTTCACAGATTTGTAATCTTTCAATATATGCTTTTATCCACGCAACTTAGCACAAGTATTCAGCTAGTTTTCTAAAAGGGTCTATTTTGAAGGAGATTAATGCTTTCTTAAATGTAATTTCACATTTTTAAACTATTGGATCGAAATTTGAATAAGAACATGTAAAAAATGAAGCAGGCACACACATCTCAAAACTAATTCAAATACATGAAAAATCGACTTAGAGTTAAGAGAAAAAAAAAACAGTTTTCTACCGGGTGTAATAGTACAATTTGTTAGCACCAGGGAACTTGCCAACTTGATTTTGTGCCTACTTATCTATGTCATAATATGACTTCAACACAATTTTTCATGAGCATCATTCTTTCTCATTGTTGATACCGGCAAGACCCAGCCAGGTGATGATGCCTGCTAGTTGGTAGTGGGAGGACTCCTAGTACCCGCAAAAAAAGGACGCTGGTGAAAAAAAAACAATCATTTGATTTAGTTTCTTGCTAAATTCCTCTCATGAGGCCGGGCTCCTTCAGATGTATAGTCTAACCAAAAAAAAACTCCTGTAGTAGTACTCGCTAGCTACGCCACCAGAGTACTCCGTATCCATTTCTGCGACGGTAACATGACAACAATAGCTAGCATATTGGCATATCTGACTGGAGAGACGCACCAACCAAATTATCAGACACAGCAAAGATGGTGGCATCAGCAGCTCCATTCCCCAGCGGCAGCAGCCTCCTTTGCCCGACCAGACCACAGCTCCCGTTCTTCTCCCCTCCGCCGTCTCGCTCGCGCCTCCAAACCCGACCCCCCAAGCCCGAGAAGCCAACAGCCGGGGCAACGAGAGCCCTCGCTGCCTCCTCCATGGCGACAGCCCAGCCCCTAGTGAGCATTTGGTGTATTTTTGGTGAATTGCGATGCTTTGGGTGTGGATTGTGTAACATCCCCAAATTAATTAATGGGTTTAGTATGCATCTTATCAGCATGCATGGTATTTTGGAATCATTTGCATCAAATATTGTACTTGGAAAATTTAAATCAATTATTAAACATACACTTCAAATATAAACTCCAAATTAAAAACAGGAACAAAAACCTTTGATAATCATCTGGAAACAATTTATTCAAATACTATAATAATTATCTTGAATAAATATAATTTTTACCAAAATTTTGGAACTAGATTTAACCCTCTGAAAATTCAAACACAACTCAGAGACCTAATTTAGGTTTGAATTTAAAATTTACATTTTATATCATGAACAGTGACTTTAATAATTTTTATAAATACTAGGTCATCCGGGAACACTGTGAATATTTTCACAATTTTAGAATTTTATTTCTATATTTAAAGCCTTGGTCAAAATATAGGTTTGATTTTAAAATCCAGTCAACGTTTGGGTTCAAACCCGACCGAGCCACCCTTGTGACTCAGGTCCGATCGGATCACGCGGTCCAGCCTAACCACCTTAGTGCACCCGACCCTAACGGCTTTTCCCTTCTATCACTGACTGCGGGCCCCACCCGCAGGTCATCTTCTCCAATACCGCCAAGCTCGTGAGCGAGCACCACGCGCGCCCGCGCCTCCATCTCTGCATTGTGACTCCGTCGCTCCACCACCCTCGGCGACCAACCCGAGAGCTTCACCTTCTCACGCCGTCGCCATCCACGCCGTGAACAAACTCTTACATCCCCTTCTGTTTCCCCTTTTTGTCCCATTGTTGTTCTCTGCCGAGAAAGGAAGAGAGAAGGAGAGAGCCTCACCTCTGCATCTCCTTGACCAGAAACTCCATCAAGATTTTGGCCTCACCATGCAGTGCATTTTTGTCCATGGGATCTGCCTGTGAAAGTGCCTGTAGCGGCCGAACCGTGCGCGACGTCCTCGGCTCCGACAAGGGCGCCGCCGAGGTCGCCTGTCACCGCCTTGGCCAACCCGATGATCCCCTTTCTCTTCTATCCGCGTCAGCACGTGTTCTAGAGCGTGAGCATTATTTCCCCTCCATTAATTTTGCATTTCTTTCGCAGAATCGTGCTGGCGACTTTGTCTTCCCCAAGCACGGCCATAAGTGTCGCCGCACCGTCCCCGGCGAGCCCCGCACCGATTCTTCGCACCTGGAGCACCGCCGTGGCGTATTCGTCTTTCCCCAACCCTGAGTGGAGCTCCCCCTTCGCCCGAGCACTCCCGCGACGGTGACCACCACCGCGCCACTGCATGCTCCCGCCGTCGGACCACATCGGCCACGCTCCTCAGTAAACAAGCACGCCGGTGAGTTCCTCGTATCACCCTCGTGCCCATGCTTCCGTCAATTTCCATACTCTCCATCTCCGGCGCCGGCGCGCCATGTCGTCTCCACGGCTGGCCGCGACTCCCTTTGGCCGCACCGCCATGGTGCCGTCCGAGCTCCAAAACCGCCAACCCTAGCCTCCTTATTCCACGAGAATTCCATTTTGGGGGTCTTCTCCACCTCGCCGCCGCTCCTTCGCCGGCGACGATCCAGGAACCGAGCCGCCGGCAATAGCCTCTGTTCCGCCTCCTGTTCTGTGTGTCAATACCAATAAGATCAGCTGAATGCTTCTGTTATTAGTAGATTTTGTTTGTCTGTCGATTTTCTCAGTAGTATTAACATTGTTGGAATGTTGAAATTGTAAGGAGTTTTGTCACAGCATTTCAGCTCAGGCTTTTTCTTTAAAAGGGATGTTGAACAGATAAGGGTTCAGAAGATAATTAGTTGTTAGGCTAATGTCTTTGTTAAATGCAGAAGTTATAGATGTTAATGGTTCATTTAGTCTTTAGACCATTAGGTTTGAGTAGAACCTGATCTGAAAACAAAAAGTGAATGACTGATTTCAGTGGAAGGGTCAGTTGTCAAAACCGTAGCATTTTGGTTGAACTAATGATCAGAAAAGGGTTTTCAGTTGAAAAATTAGAATGTCAGTAGAAACCTTTTGCAAAACCTTATTTCTTGGGCTAACTGAGTTTGTGAATGACAAATGAGTCACTCATGTGAGGAAGCAATTTGGAAGTTAGAGTTTAGAGCAAGTTTAGTTATTAGCAGTTTTAGTTCAGAAAAACCTACTGTTGTAGGTGCTTGAGTAGTGATCTAAAGAATTTCAGGTGTTGTCAGAAGTCTAAGGCTTAACTAATGTTAGTAGTGAGATGTTGTTTTTCTTTGGTCAGTTGAACTTTTATCTTCTAGTGGTAGTAGTTAAATCTGAAAATATAAGTTTTGGCAGTAGGGTAATAGCATGTTTAATTCTAGTATTTAGGTGTTGCTCTGGCTTCTTTTAGTCAGATGTACTTTTAGCTTTTAGCAGCTTTCCAATCTTAAGGTAATTAGTTTTGGTCTTAGGCTTATAACAGTTCTAATGCTTTGGAATAGTTATCAGTATGGTTAGTAAACTTTTCTTATTAGTTAAATGTTTAATAAATTAGAGGGCAATCGGTATTGACAGTAAGTTTCTGTCAATTCTAATACTAGTACTTAGGTAGTTATTGATTCAATTAGCTCTTAAGCTAGCACTAGCAATCCTACCTGACAACCAAATTTTGTTATTCAAATCAAGCAAGGAGCTAGAACCTTGTTAAGTTCAAAGATCAGTAAGTACGATTTCTTAGTGGCTAGCTCTTAGTAATTAAATCTAAAAGAGTAAGATTATGTAAAGGACAAGGGTTATATTATTTGCATGACAAATAACAGTAGACCGTTTAGGCATAGTTTCAATTTCATAAATTCGTAACTAATTCATAAGAATTCCAAATGGGATGGACTAAATTGTTTTGGTCTTATGATTTTGTCCTCTATTTACCTATGTAATCCTTTGACTCCCTTGCTCTGCAAATTTTGACCAAAGAATTTAATTCGTATGAACAGTAATATATTCTATTTAAATTTGATTTTCTAGAAATTTGAGTTTCAAACTAATATAACTTTCACATATTAAGTCCAAATGGAATAATTCTTTCACCATAATTAATATAAAATCATAATCTACCCATTGTATAAATTTCATATATTTTTGAGCATTTTGAATTTCTGGCTTTATTTGATATTTATTGCAATATCGTCTTTCATTAGGTTTTTCGACGATAACGATATATTCGTGAGATCAAATTAAGTGTAACATGAGAATGAACATGTGATACTGAAAAGGTGCGAGCACCCTCCTCTTGATCATATTGCTCCCAATGTTCTTAAATGTTTTGTGTGAGTTTTATTATCGCAATTGCATGCTATTTTGGAATATATGTTTATGGGTAGAAGTAGTTAATCTCTAATTGCTGCATTAGCCCTCCTTTGAATGTTGATTACCCTTTTACCTTGAATGACTAAGGTTATATGTTATATGGGTTGTTTGCTAGTTTGTAGAACGATGCTTAGCCATGCTAGTAGTTGTAGCCAAAACGGTTGATGGAGCTAGTCCATCGGCCGATGGATCGAATTGAATCTTATTGAACCTTGAGGATTTTATGGATTGGATTATGTTGGATTTGAGGAATGTATTCAGATCTTCGCATTTGTGGTTTGTGAACTTGTTGGGCATGGGTTTTATGTTCTTAACTTGGACGGGTGTAGGGTGATCATGAAATATTGTTGTTGTTGTTGTTATGGAATTGTGTAGCCCCGTCTGAGTGTTTAAGGACCGGTCTGTGGTGTGATGAACCAAGTCTTACGTGCAACCACACGCCGGGATAATGGCGAAGGCTTGGCTTAATAATTTGTTGTGTGTTAGCTATCAAAACACAATGGGATTGACAATTGTTATTGTTATGTATTTAATTGTTCTTTTGTCAATCTCGCGGGGGCATGTTAAGGGTCGCCTTACTTGTCCTTAAGGGTCTCATGTTTGATTGGGACTTACTTACGTAACGAGGTTCACCTGTGGTTAGGAGGCATTTTGACTCCCACGGGGTTTCTGTTCCTCGGGTGGGTTGATAGTTAGGACATGACATTGTAACGGCCTCGTTATGCTACCTCAGTCACACTCCTACGGAAGAGTGCATTGGCCGACATTAAGAGGAATGCATATCGTGTGGGTAAAGCTGTACAACTCTGCAGAGTAACTAAATCTATTCGAATAGCCTCGTCCTAGGTTATGGACAACACTTGTGGGAAAGCGAGCCTGATTAGCTTTTGGAAATATAAGTTTGGGTTACTGTTGGAAATGTTATGTCCTTATGATAGTTTGTTCAAATCTGAAATGTATTCTTGAGCGCGTTGTTCGCGTTAAATTTGTTGAGGTTTGAGTTGTGCCACGAATGGGATGTTCGTGTGTTGTTTATAATTGGAGATTATACCATTGATGATCATTACTTACTGCTATAAAATGTTTTCTAAATGTTTTACAAATGGCTAGTTAGAATCTTTATTGTTTATCTATATACAAAACTTGCTTTATGCTAAAAATTGACTAGTGTAGTAGCCTTCCTTTGATACTTACATGCATCCTTTATTTCTTTTGAAAGTCTCATGAGTACAACTTTGTACTCTACTTGGTGTCTATTTGTTCGGTGAGAACGACGGGTGCAACGGCTTTAACTCCAGCTTGGTTGCTTGTGGAATTGTGGGCATACCAACTCGGTTATTCCTTTTATTTTAAGTTTATCTTCGCTGCAATTTATTTGTGTTAATTAGATTTGGCCGATCGGTCCTCTTTCGCAACCTTGTACTATAAGGTGCTATCTAAATGAGGTTGTAATTGATTCTTTTACTCTTGTACATTGTGTATGGATGTGATTGCAATGTTGTGTACTAGGATATGTGCATGTTAGCCACTGATCCTTGGGAGCTAGCATGTGACACATATCCGGGTCACTCGGAATCGTGTGCGTCTCACGTTAAGTATTGCGTTTACGGCGTAATTACTTAGCTTGATACGGATCCGATTTCGGGGGTCCTCACAGCGTTGGTATCAGAGCCATACTGACTGTAGGTTAAAGCCGTAGCAATGGACGTTATTAGGATTTTGATTTGCAAAGAATATTTTCAAACTATCAAAAGTTTGGCAAAAATGTTAGTAATATAATTCCTTTGTTTCTTACCCATCCTAGTATCTAATTCTTACCTCACTATTCTTTTGAATTGTGCAAAATCATTTTCTCCAATGCTCGTCTCTCTTCCAACACTAGAAACGTTAAATAGTCACCGGTGAAGAGCAATAATGGAAGAACAAGAAGACGACGCCTTGCTGCGATTTTAGGAATAAACTAGGATTTATCCTTAGATATTATACCCTGTAAGGATATTACTTAGCTTGTAGACGCTGAATTTTGTGAAGATCATTTGCTCTCTTTCATTCCAAGTAGTTGTGCATCACCTACGGGCATGTTGTATCGCAACTACGTTGGAAAACTAATCGTGTTCTTCATTTTGTATCTTGTGCTGTCCACTTGGGCTCATAGCACCCCATTTCTTGTAGTATAAATGTGTTTTCATTGTGCATTCATTCTAGGTTGAGTTACCCCCTTGCTGTCAAGTACTTGCCTTAGGCTTTTCTCTCATTCCTTTTTGCCGGTTGCTAACAAGTTGTATGGCAACAGGATGTCGGGTCGTAAAACTCGTTTGATGTCGGAATCTTGGAGGACTCACAGCCCTCGGTTCTCATATCACCGATGATCAGCCCCGATTCCTCAACGGCACAATCCGAGCACCACGACCGCAATTTCAGCACGTGGGTCAACAAGAAGAAGTGACTCCACCTCAGCCATCTATGGTCGACGTGTTGGCCCTGATGGAACAGAGTCGGCAAGACCAAACTCTGTTGTTGCAGCAAATTGCTCAAAACACTGCTAATGTCCAAGGTGCTCAAATGGCAGCAGAAGGAGCCGATCCTTATGGCTCCCGATTTGCAGACTTTCTGAGCACGAAGCCTCCTGTGTTCTCTTGTTCGGAGGATCCTCTTGAGGCCGATGATTGGCTTCGGACCATCGAACGGAAGTTGATCCTCACTCAGTGTGCCGGTAATGAGAAGGTCTTATATGCCTCCAATCAACTCGAAGGGGCAGCTTCTGCATGGTGGGACAATTTTTGTGCCATGCATCCCGCCAATTACGTTCCATCATGGGACGAGTTCCGAACAGCTTTCCGAGAGGCACATGTTCCTTCGAGCATTATCGATATCAAGAGGCGTGAATTCCTCGCGCTGAAGCAAGATAACAAGTCTGTGATGGAGTATCTCTGTGATTTCAATCATTTGGCTCGTTACGCTTCAGACGATGTCTCCACTGATGCAAGAAAGCAAGGCCAGTTCTTGAATGGGCTAACAGAAGAGATGCAACTGGCACTCGCTGTACATGATTTTCGTAACTTCCAACAATTGGTTACTAAGACTATTGTGGTGGAGAGCAAAATGCAAGTGGTCGTAGAAGCGCGAAAGCGCAAGAAGGCTGCACAAATTTCAGCAAGTTGCAATTTTCAAGAACCGTGTACTTGGCAGCCCGCTCCTCCTGAATTCCAAGTCCCAGCACCTCTGGGAGCTCCTTTGCAAGTCTCTCATCCACATCAGGAAGATATCCAGTGAGGGCAGCCCAAAAAGAAGTGTAGACGCCGACTCCATCAAGACAAGCAAGCTTCTTGCTTCAATTGTGGCAATCCAGGACATTTTGCAAGACAATGTCCAGTGAAGCACCAAGCCAATCCCGATCAGCGCCTTGACTTTGAAAAATCCCTTGTTCAGTGGTCCGTCGTCACTTTTCAGAACCCCAGTCGTGCTCATGTCAACCATGTCACCGCCGAGGAAGCGCAGGAAGCACCCGATGTCGTGTTGGGCACATTTCTAGTCAATTCGACTCCTGCAACCGTGTTATTCGACTCTGGAGCCTCTCATTCTTTCATGTCCAGAGGTTTTGCTACACTTCACAACCTCTCACTCAGCTTGATGCCTGCACCTATGATGATTCAATCACCGGGTTCAGAAATGAGAAGCATTCATGAATGTCGTGAAGTTGAAATTGAGATTAAAGGGGTGAAGTTTTTGGCCGATCTTATTGTGATAAATTCAGCGGGTTTTGATGTTATTCTTGGGATGAATTGGCTGTACAAGAACCATGGTCAAATTGATTGTGCTCGCAAGGTTATCACTCTTACAAGTCCTCTTGGCCTTCAAGTCGAATTGGTGCCGAAATTGGAGCATCCACATCTCTATGCCCTTAGCGGCGAAGAATTGCCGGATTTGAGTGAAGTTCCAGTGGTATGTGAGTTTCCGGATGTTTTCCCTGAGGAACTACCAGGCATGCCACCCTCACGAGAAGTTGAATTCGTGATTGAGCTGCAGCCCGGAACTGCTCCTATATCAAAACGTCCTTATAGGATGCCGCCAAATGAGTTGGTTGAATTAAAGAAGCAACTCACAGAACTTCAAGAGAAGGGTTTCATTAGGCCAAGCTCCTCACCTTGGGGATGCCCCACTTTATTTGTGAAGAAGAAGGACCACAGTCTGCGGATGTGTGTTGACTATCGTCCGTTGAATGAGGTCACCATCAAGAACAAGTATCCGCTTCCACGGATTGATGATTTGTTCGACCAGATGACCGGTGCTCGTATTTTCTCCAAGATTGACTGGAGATTGGGTTATCACCAAGTTAGGATCAGATCTGAAGATATTCCCAAGACGGCATTCTCAACTCGTTATGGCATGCGAGTACTTCGTCATGTCCTTCGGTTTGACTAATGCACCATCCTTGTTCATGAATCTCATGAACTCAGTGTTTATGGAGTATTTGGATAAATTTGTGGTCGTTTTTATTGATGACATTCTCATATACTCCAAATCTGAAAGTGAGCATGAAGAACACCTTCGTCTTGTGTTGGACAAGCTCCGTGAACATCGACTCTTCGCGAAATTCAGTAAATGTGAGTTTTGGCTAAAAGAGGTCGCCTTTTTGGGTCATGTGCTATCCGAAGGAGGTATTGCTGTGGATCCTAGCAAAGTTCAAGATGTGCTCAATTGGAAACAGCCCAAGTCCGTTTCCGAAGTCCGCGATTTCTCGGTCTTGCGGGCTATTACCCGCTTTATCGAGAATTTCTCAAAATAGCAAGACCGATGACCCAATTGTTGAAGAAAGAAAAGAAGTATGAATGGTCGTGGATTGTGAAGCAAGCTTTCAGATGTTGAAGGATCGTTTAACTTCGCTGCCCATGTTAGTGCTGATATCCACAAAAATTTCGACATCTATTGCGATGCATCTCGCCTTGGTCTTGGTTGTGTTCTTATGCAAGAGGGCCGAAGTTGTGGCGTATGCATCGAGGCAATTGAGGCCTCATGAGGTGAATTATCCTACTCATGACCTTGAGCTCGCAGCGATGGTACATGCTTTGAAGATATGGCGATATTTCCTTATCGGCAATCGCATAAGTCTATACTGATCACAAGAGTTTGAAGTATATCTTCACTCAAGCCGATCTGAACCTAAGGCAAAGAAGATGGCTTGAATTGATCAAGGACTATGATATGGGAGTTCATTATCATCCAGGGAAAGCTAATGTCGTTGCCGATGCATTGAGCCGAAAATCACAATGCAACTGTATCTTGGTTCGACCTGAAACGGAAGCTTTATGCAATGAATTTCAACGGCTCAACTTGGAGATGGTTAGCGAAGGTTTTCTCGCTGCCTTAGAGGTGAAACCTACCCTTGAGGACCAGATCAAGATGGCCCAGAATAATGACAAAGGTATGGAAAGAATTAAGGACGAAATGAAGGCGGGCAAAGCCAAGTGTTTTTCCGAAGATAACCAAGGTGTTTTGTGGTTCGGAAAGCGTTTAGTGGTGCCAAATGATGCGAAGCTTAAGGAATTAATCCTTCATGAAGCCCATAATTCTCTTTTCTCCATTCATTCAGGAAGCACAAAAATGTATCAAGACTTGAGGCAAAAATTGTGGTGGACTCGGATGAAGCGGGAGATTGCACGTTTTGTGGCCGAGTGTGATGTATGCCAAAGAGTCAAGGCTGAGCATTTAAAACCAGCTGGTACTCTAGAGCCCCTGCCCATTCCCAAGTGGAAATGAGAAGAAGTTGGCATGGATTTTATCACCGGCCTTCCTAGAACTCAAACTGGATCCGATTCTATATGGGTGATCGTGGATCGCCTGACCAAGGTTGTCCATTTCATTCCTGTCAAGACCACCTACACCGGGGCCAAACTAGCAGACCTTTACATTTCAAGAATTGTTTGTCTTCACGGTGTACCGAAGGTAATCGTTTCGGATAGAGGTCCCCAGTTCACATCTCACTTCTGGAAGTGCTTGCATCAAGCCATGGGTACTAACCTATCCTTTAGCTCCGCTTATCACCCATAAGCGGATGGACAAACCGAGCGTGTAAATCAGGTCTTGGAAGATCTTCTCCGAGCATGCGTTTTGTCTTATAGCAAGAATTGGGAAAAATGTTTACCGTTTGCAGAATTCTCTTACAACAATAGCTTCCAATCCAACATTCAGATGTCACCATTCGAAGCATTGTACGGAAGAGCTTGTAGGACGCCTAAAGCTGGTCTCAAGCGGGAGAGGCCATTTTATGGTCCAACCTCGTGAAGGATGTCAAGAACAGTTCGTGTCATTCGTGAGCGACTTGGACGGCGCAATCCGTTAGAAATCTTATGCGGCCGTCGCCGTCGCGAGTTGAGTTTCGAGGTAGATGATCATGTCTATCTTAAGGTCTCTCCTATGAAAGGAATACATCGCTTCAATGTCAAAGGCAAATTGGCGCCTCGCTACATTGGACCTTTCCAATTCTAGCCAAGATTGGATCGGTAGCCTATCGGTTGGAGCTACCACCATCACTTTCGACGTGCATAATGTCTTCCATGTCTCACAACTCAAGAAGTGCCTTCCGTCCCAACCGAAACAACCGAGTTGGAAGAACTCAATTTGCACTGATCTCTCTTATCGGGAGCACCGATTCGCATTCTTGAAGAAATGGAGCGCAAGACAAGGAATCGCAACATCAAATTCTTGAAGGTTCAGTGGAGCAACCACATCAAGATGAAGCAACATGGGAGCGTGAAGACCGGATGCGAGCCGAGTATCGAGCTGTTTCCTTCTACTTGAAGTGTCTTGAATCAAGAAAGGAAAGGTTAAACAAAGCAATGGGAAGGAAAATGTAATAGAAATTCCTTGTAACTTTGTTAGGATATCTTAGTTCTACCTTTGAAAGATATCTTAGCACTATCTTTGAAGGAAATAAAGACAACGGATGTTATGTTTTCTTTTAGAACCTTTTTAGCCAACTTCCACCCTATCGATCTCGGGGTCGAGATCTTTTGTAAGGGGGGGGGGAGGTTTGTAACATCCCCAAATTAATTAATGGGTTTAGTATGCATCTTATCAGCATGCATGGTATTTTGGAATCATTTGCATCAAATATTGTACTTGGAAAATTTAAATCAATTATTAAACATACACTAAAAATATAAACTCCAAATTAAAAACAGGAACAAAAACCTTTGATAATCATCTGGAAACAATTTATTCAAATACTATAATAATTATCTTGAATAAATATAATTTTTACCAAAATTTTGGAACTAGATTTAACCCTCAAAATTCAAACACAACTCGAGACCTAATTTAGGTTTGAATTTAAAATTTACATTTTATATCATGAACAGTGACTTTAATAATTTTTATAAATACTAGGTCATCCCAGAACACTGTGAATATTTTCACAATTTTAGAATTTTATTTCTATATTTAAAGCCTTGGTCAAAATATAGGTTTGATTTTAAAATCCGATCAACGCTTGGGTTCAAACCCGACCGAGCCACCCTTGTGACTCAGTCCGATCGGATCACGCGGTCCAAATTTCTAACCACCTTAGTGCACCCGACCCTAACGGCTTTTCCTTCTATCATCGACTGCGGGCCCCACCGCAGTCATCTTCTCCAATATACGCCAAGCTCAGGAGCTGAGCACCACGCGGCGTCCGCGCCTCCGTCTCTGCATTGTGACTCCGTCGCTCCACCACCCTCGGCGACCAACCCGAGAGCTTCACCTTCTCACGCCGTCGCCATCCACGCCGTGAACAAACTCTTACATCCCCTTCTCGCTTCCCCTTTTTGTCCCATTGTTGTTCTCTGCCGAGAAAGGAAGAGAGAAGGAGAGAGCCTCACCTCTGCATCTCCTTGACCAGAAACTCCATCAAGATTTTGGCCTCACCATGCAAGTGCATTTTTGTCCATGGATCGCTGTGAAAGTGCCTATAGCGGCCGGACCGGCGCGGCGTCCTCGGCTCCGACAAGGCGCCGCGAGGTCGCTGTCACCGCTTTGCCAACCCGATGATCCCTTTCTCTTCTATCCGCAAGACGCGTTCTAGAGCGTGAGCATTATTTCCCCTCCATTAATTTTGCATTTCTTTCGCAGAATCGTGCTGGCGACTTTGTCTTCCCCAAGCACGGCCATAAGTGTCGCCGCACCGTCCCCGGCGAGCCCCGCACCGATTCTTCGCACCTGGAGCACCGCCGTGGCGTATTCGTCTTTCCCCAACCCTGAGTGGAGCTCCCCCTTTGCCCGAGCACTCCCGCGACGGTGACCACCACCGCGCCACTGCATGCTCCCGCCGTCGGACCACATCGGCCACGCCTCGAGAAACAAGCACGCCGGTGAGTTCCTCGTATCACCCTCGTGCCCATGCTTCCGTCAATTTCCATACTCTCCATCTCCGGCGCCGGTGCGCCATGTCGTCTCCACGGCTGGCCGCGACTCCCTTTGGCCGCACCGCCATGGTGCCGTCCGAGATCCAAAACCGCCAACCCTAGCCTCCTTGTTCCCCGGGAATTCCATTTTGGGGGTCTTCTCCACCTCGCCGCCGCTCCTTCGCCGGCGACGATCCAGGAACCGAGCCGCCGCAATAGCCTCTGTTCCGCCTCCGTTTCAGGTGTCAATACCAATAAGATCAGCTGAATGCTTCTGTTATTAGTAGATTTTGTTTGTCTGTCGATTTTCTCAGTAGTATTAACATTGTTGGAATGTTGAAATTGTAAGGAGTTTTGTCACAGCATTTCAGCTCAGGCTTTTTTTCTTTAAAAGGGATGTTGAACAGATAAGGGTTCAGAAGATAATTAGTTGTTAGGCTAATGTCTTTGTTAAATGCAGAAGTTATAGATGTTAATGGTTCATTTAGTCTTTAGACCATTAGGTTTGAGTAGAACCTGATCTGAAAACAAAAAGTGAATGACTGATTTCAGTGGAAGGGTCAGTTGTCAAAACCGTAGCATTTTGGTTGAACTAATGATCAAAAAAGGGTTTTCAGTTGAAAAATTAGAATGTCAGTAGAAACCTTTTGCAAAACCTTATTTCTTGGGCTAACTGAGTTTGTGAATGACAAATGAGTCACTCATGTGAGGAAGCAATTTGGAAGTTAGAGTTTAGAGCAAGTTTAGTTATTAGCAGTTTTAGTTCAGAAAAACCTACTGTTGTAGGTGCTTGAGTAGTGATCTAAAGAATTTCAGGTGTTGTCAGAAGTCTAAGGCTTAACTAATGTTAGTAGTGAGATGTTGTTTTTCTTTGGTCAGTTGAACTTTTATCTTCTAGTGGTAGTAGTTAAATCTGAAAATATAAGTTTTGGCAGTAGGGTAATAGCATGTTTAATTCTAGTATTTAGGTGTTGCTCTGGCTTCTTTTAGTCAGATGTACTTTTAGCTTTTAGCAGCTTTCCAATCTTAAGGTAATTAGTTTTGGTCTTAGGCTTATAACAGTTCTAATGCTTTGGAATAGTTATCAGTATGGTTAGTAAACTTTTCTTATTAGTTAAATGTTTAATAAATTAGAGGGCAATCGGTATTGACAGTAAGTTTCTGTCAATTCTAATACTAGTACTTAGGTAGTTATTGATTCAATTAGCTCTTAAGCTAGCACTAGCAATCCTACCTGACAACCAAATTTTGTTATTCAAATCAAGCAAGGAGCTAGAACCTTGTTAAGTTCAAAGATCGATGAATCACGATTTCTTAGTGGCTAGCTCTTAGTAATTAAATCTAAAAGAGTAAGATTATGTAAAGGACAAGGGTTAGATTATTTGCATGACAAATAACAGTAGACCTTTTAGCCATAGTTTCAATTTCATAAATTCGTAACTAATTCATAAGAATTCCAAATGGGATGGACCAAATTGTTTTGGTCTTATGATTTTGTCCTCTATTTACCTATGTAATCCTTTGACTCCTTGCTCTGCAAATTTTGACCAAAGAATTTAATTCGTATGAGCAGAACATATTCTATTTAAATTTGATTTTCTAGAAATTTGAGTTTCAAACTAATATAACTTTCACATATTAAGTCCAAATGGAATAATTCTTTCACCATAATTAATATAAAATCATAATCTACCCATTGTATAAATTTCATATATTTTTGAGCATTTTGAATTTCTGGCTTTATTTGATATTTATTGCAATATCGTCTTTCATTAGGTTTTTCGACGATAACGATATATTCGTGAGATCAAATTAAGTGTAACATGAGAATGAACATGTGATACCAGAAAAGGTGCGAGCACCCTCCTCTTGATCATATTGCTCCCAGTGGTTCTTAAATGTTTTGTGTGAGTTTTATTATCGCAATTGCATGCTATTTTGGAATATATGTTTATGGGTAGAAGTAGTTAATCTCCTAATTGCTGCATTAGCCCTCCTTTGAATGTTGATTACCCTTTTACCTTGAATGACAAAGGTTATATGTTATATGGGTTGTTTGCTAGTTTGTAGAACGATGCTTAGCCATGCTAGTAGTTGTAGCCGAAAACGGTTGATGGAGCTAGTCTATCGGCCGATGGATCGAATTGAATCTTATTGAACCTTGAGGATTTTATGGATTGGATTATGTTGGATTTGAGGAATGTATTCAGATCTTCGCATTTGTGGTTTGTGAACTTGTTGGGTATGGGTTTTATGTTCTTAACTTGGACGGGTGTAGGGTGATCATGAAATATTATTGTTGTTGTTGTTATGGAATTGTGTAGCCCCGTCTGAGTGTTTAAGGACCGTGCGTGGTGTGATGAACCAAGTCTTACGTGCAACCACACGGGATAATGGCGAAGGCTTGGCTTAATAATTTGTTGTGTGTTAGCTATCAAAACACAATGGGATTGACAATTGTTATTGTTATGTATTTAATTGTTCTTTTGTCAATCTCGGGGGCATGTTAAGGGTCGCCTTACTTGTCCTTAAGGGTCTCATGTCTGATTGGGACTTACTTACGTAACGAGGTTCACCGTGGTTAGGAGGCATTTTGACTCCCACGGGTTTCTGTTCCTCGGTGGGTTGATAGTTAGGACATGACATTGTAACGGCCTCGTTATGCTACCTCACCACACTCCTACGGAAGAGTGCATTGGCCGACATTAAGAGGAATGCATATCGTGTGGGTAAAGTCTGTACAACTCTGCAGAGTAACTAAATCTATTCGAATAGCCTCGTCCTAGGTTATGGACAACACTTGTGGGAAGCGAGTACGATTAGCTTTTGGAAATATAAGTTTGGGTTATGGTTGGAAATGTTATGTCCTTATGATAGTTTGTTCAAATCTGAAATGTATTCTTGAACGCGTTGTTCGCGCGTTAAATTTGTTGAGGTTTGAGTTGTGCCACGAATGGGATGTTCGTGTGTTGTTTATAATTGGAGATTATACCATTGATGATCATTACTTACTGCTATAAAATATTTTCTAAATGTTTTACAAATGGCTAGTTAGAATCTTTATTGTTTATCTATATATAAAACTTGGTTTATGCTAAAAATTGACTAGTGTAGTAGCCTTCCTTTGATACTTACATGCATCCTTTATTTCTTTTGAAAGTCTCGCGAGTACAACTTTGTACTCTAATAGTGTCTATTTGTTCAGGTGAGAACGACGGGTGCAACGGCTTTAACTCCAGTTGGTTGCTTGTGGGTTGTGGGCATACCAACTCGGTTATTCCCTTTTTATTTTAAGTTTATCTTCCGCTGCAATTTATTTGTGTTAATTAGATTTGGTCGATCGGTCCTCTTTCGCAACCTTGTACTATAAGGTGCTATCTAAATGAGGTTGTAATTGATTCTTTTACTCTTGTACATTGTGTATGGATGTGATTGCAATGTTGTGTACTACGATATGTGCATGTTAACCACTGATCCTTGGGAGCTAGCATGTGACACATATCCGGTCACTGAATCGTGTCGTCTCACGTTAAGTATTGCGTTCTGGCGTAATTACTTAGCTTGATACGGATCCGATTTCGGGGTCCTCACAGATTGCGTGTGCGTGGTCGATACTGGGTGAACATCGAGCGATGAAGCCGCAGATCAAGCTCTGGTGCCGAGGCCGACACCGCATCTGTCGCTGGACGAGAGAGTCAAGGTCGTCTTCCCTAGTGAGTATTCTCTCGCTTTTCTTTGTGCCTATTAAGCCTTCAACTTTGCCATTGAAGTGTTGAATCGAATCAAGTGCAAGTGCAATGCTAAGGTGTGATGGATTCTTAATTTCGTAAGTAAAATTTTCAACATTGCCTATGTTATACGCTCACTTGATCATTTCGTGAGCATATATTCCCATTGCAGAGCATATATTTCACTTATGGTTAGTAGAGTAAGTTTAGTGTTGTCGATTTGCACCATGCTTTGTACATGGCTGATATAGTGATAGTATGAATTAAGAATTTCTAGACAAACACATGGTGAACAATTGCTGAATATATTAAATGAGCCATTGAATTTGTTTGACAAGCGTGTCATTATGAACTCCGCACATTGAGCAACACGAAAAATGGTTCTTGAGGTGGTGCTCATAAACATATATATGGTGTATCTTTTGAGTATTGTGATAATTTTCATTGAAATTGCTAAACTATCTGTAAAGGGAGCCCTCAGCACTCCAAGTTGTAGGCGAATGGGCTTTGATTGGAGATCACAAATGCTTTGTTTGATTTGTTCTAGTTGTTCCTATAAAACATTATGGCTCAGTTGCACAAAACCATAGATGGCGTATGTGGGTAATCGGGTACTCAGATATTTTTTGTCTTAAGGTTGAATGTTTAAGAGTATTAGCAGTCATGAGATTTGATTTTATGGAGTAAGCTAGACCATATATTGTGGCTATCACCACATGACTTTCTTCCTTATCCTTCTATCAAGCTCCTACAAATATTTCTGTAAGAGCTCATCCCATCAAGACTAGTATCCTTCATAAAGATTTAAATGGATCCTTGTTAAGTGAACTTCCATTCATACCTTCACACCACCTTAGCAAAGTCGCCAAATGTTCTATCAAGCAAGACAACAAAAGAGTGTGTGGTCAGCTTTTACTAAGGGAGGGTATTGGAATGTTCAACACTGCCATGTGTTTTATATGTTAAGATTTTACAAAGATATCGCTTTATAAGCAAAACTATAAAATTTTGCACTAACAAGTATCAAGTGTAAATAACAAGCCGATAAAACCCCTTAGGCAAAGGCAGCCTAGTCTTTCATCAACTGTTATGGCAAATCAGTTCATGTCGGCATTGTATTAAGGATGGGTGATGGAATGTTCAATATATGCATTATGCAATGTGAGCTAAGATAACGATCCAACAATACAAAGGCGCTTTATATGAATTCATATCCATAGGTGAATCATGTATGATGATGTATCTTGAAGAGCGATCAGATGATTTACATGGCTCGTTGAGAAAATAATCTTGCAAGAGTTGAATATTGATATTACGAATACTCTTACGCTCGTAGCCTATAGTCATGGTTGCATCTACAAGTAAGTTTGGAGATGTGGAGGTACTTGTTCTCTTTCTTCAAAGGATTTTCAAAAGGAATCGACCTAATATTTTGTAAGCATTCATAAATATTACCATAATCATGATTCATGATTGACAATAAAACCTCCCCACAGTTGAGTATTAGAGTGCCTTTAGAAAGGCTTGGCTGTACGCACGTCATCATTGACAATAGATAACTGGAAGTTCAGAGTGCGTCAGATGTCTAATGGGTAGGCTTTAATTCAGTGGAATTCGTTTGTTGAGCATGACCATTGTAAGCAGTTATGATCCACCTTTGTAGCGTGTGTTAGTTCCGCCTTTGTAGCGTGTGCTGTTGTGCCTTGTATACATGTATAAATACCTGTGATCAATACAAGTCAAGTGTGTTGAATCTATTCTCTCTTCTACATGGTATCAGAAGCTCAACGTTCCTGCGAACCTTGAGCCAACCTCTTCCGCTATTCTCTCATCAACCTTCCCCTACTTTCCGGATCTTCTCCATGAGTCCACCGAAGACTTCCCTGCCGGCTAATCACTCCACCGCCGGTGTGCTCCCCTCCGACCCGATCGGTGCGACCGGCACACCCCTCGCCGCATCGCCCGCAGCACCGGCTGTCACCTCGGCCATGCTACAGATGATCAACATCAAGCAGCATGTGCCAATCGTCCTCGACTTGAAGGCTTCCAACTACATGCCATGGCGTACGTTCTTCAACACCGTCTTCGGCAAATTCACCGTCGCGTTTCACGTTGACGGCACCGCGCCAAACCACGACGACCGTGAGTGGACCCAGATCGACTTCACCATTGTCAACTGGCTCTACACCACTATGACGCCGGAGATCCTCTCCATCGTGCTCCAGCCCAATGACACGGCATTCGTCGTCTGGACCGCGTTGGAAGAGCTCTTCAACGACAACAAGCTCACACGCGCCGTGTATGTTGCGTCTGAATTCCAAAGCTTCTTCCAGGGCGACCTCTCCATCACGGCATACTGCTCGCGATTGAAGACCCTCGCGGATAGCCTCCGTGATCTCAGGCAGCCAGTGACGGACCAAACAATGGTTCTGAACATGCTACGAGGCCTCAATCCCACCTTCCATCATGCCATCCCAATCCTAACCATGCAGGTCCCCTTCCCGTCGTTTCTTCGCGCGCGCTCCTTCCTCCTCCTTGAGGAGCATCGCAAAGACCAAGCTGCCAAGCAGGCGGCCGCGGCGGGCTTCCACACCACCAGTCTGCCATGGCCGGGCACCGGTGGCGCAACCGGCCTCTACACCACGCCAGTGCCACCGCCGCACGCCCAAGGCGGCTCTTCCTCCAAACCCAAAGGCAAAAAGACTTGGAAGAAACACTCCAACAACAACGCCGGCTCCAACACCAGCAGCTCCGGCGAGGCTCTGTGTGCGCCACAGCTGAGCGCACCATGGATGCCACCTCCCGCACATCCTTGGAGTGGGATGTTCCAGGCGTGGCCTGCTCAATGGCGTGCCCCAGGATCGGGTCTGCTCGGGCCACGTCCACCCTTGGCGCCAACCGCGCCCACAGTGCCTCATGCGTTCACAGCTGCCTCCTTGCCCATGGTGCAGCCATCCTACGCACCTCCATCGACCGCTTGGGACCAGGCTCCCCTCATTGCGGCCTTGAATCACATGTCCATGCAGTCATCTCCTTCTACCGGGGGAGAATGGTTCATGGACACCGGCGCCACCTCCCATATGGCATCGAACCCTGGTATTCTTTCCACTGTTAACCCCCTCATACCTTCCTCTCGCATTGTTGTCGGCAACGGCAACACTCTACCCATTGTTAACACTGGTCATACTTCTATTTCTACATCCTCCACCCCTTTACATCTACGTAATATTCTTATTTCTCCTACTCTTATCAAGAATCTTGTTTCCGTTCGTTCTTTTACTCGTGATAATTCTGTCTCGGTGGAATTTGACCCTCATGGTTTTTCTGTCAAGGATCTTCAAACCAAAGCGATGATTCTCCGATGTAACAGCCACGGTGACCTCTACCCACTTCTACCGCATCGCTCCTTCGATCCACCGCAAAGTCTTCATGCTTCAACTGTCCACCTTTGGCATCAGCGTCTCGGCCACCCTGGGCGGGAATCTCTAGCTTACACTTTGAAACAATTTGGATTTTTATTTAATAAGGTAGAGCCTCATTCTTGTCATGCCTGCCAATTAGGAAAGCATACACGTTTGCCTTTTCCAACATCTTCTACAATTACATCCTTTCCCTTCCAATTGTTACATTGCGATGTATGGACATCACCTGTGTTAAGCATTTCCGGAAATCAATACTATCTTGTCATTCTTGATGATTTTAGTCACTATGTATGGACATTTCCGCTACGTCGCAAGTCCGAGGTCTTTTCAACTCTTCTCTCTTTCCATGCCTATGTGACCACACAATTCAAATGTCCAATTCTTTCCTTCCAAATAGACAATGGAAACGAATTTGACAATCATGCCTCCCGTGCTTTCTTCTCTAGTAGAGGCATCATACTACGACTCTCATGTCCGTATACATCTCCCCAAAATGGCAAAGCAGAGCGTATTCTTCGTACACTCAATGATAGTGTTCGGTCCCTTCTTTTCCATGTCGCCGTCCCATCGTCATTTTGGGCTGAGGCACTAGCCACCGCTACATATCTTTTGAACCGCCGCCTTGCAAACCATGTCGCCTTCTTACACCATATGAGATTCTCTTTGGTGCACCACCGGAGTACGCTCATCTCCGTGTCTTTGGTTGTCTTTGCTATCCAAACTTATCATCTACAGCCATTCATAAGCTTGCTCCGCGGTCTGCCGCTTGCGTCTTCCTTGGTTATCTGGCGGATCACAAAGGCTACCATTGTTACAATCCAGAAACATGACGAATCATCGTGTCACGGCATGTTTACTTTGATGAGTCTACTTTTCCATTTCAGGGCCATAATTGTGCACCATCCTCTACCAAAGACATTGAGGACAATCCGGCTGATTCGGAGCCCTACGTGCATGGTGTGCATGGCTTATCACCTCGCCCCGAGCCACCTGCAGCATGCTCCGAAACAACCCACATGCAATCTGCTTCCCCAACTCCCGCTGCTCGAGAGGCCACCCCAAATGCGCCCACTTCTCTCGCTTGCTCAACTGCCTCGTAGGCCACCGCAACTGCGCCCGCTGCTGTCGCTCGCATGCCTCCCGCGCCTACTAACCAAAACCAACTAATCTTGCCGCATCCAATGGTGACGTGTTCCGAGCCGCATCCACAAACCAAATCCCAAATATGCGAATGTTTCAACCACATCCATCTCTCCACTTCCTAAAACTATGCACACTGCTCTAAAAGATCCTAACTGGCTATCTGCCATGCAAGAGGAGTACGCCGCATTGATCGCCAACAGAACTTGGACGTTGGTGCCTCGTCCCCATGGTGTCCACCTTATCTCCGACAAATGGGTGTTCCGCCACAAGCTGCGACTAGACGGCTCGCTCGAGCGATACAAAGCAAGATGGGTGGTGTGTGGCTTCTCTCAACGCCCCGACATCGACTTCGCTGATACCTTCAGCCCTGTCGTCAAGCCGGCGACGATACGCACCGTGCTCACCATTGCAGCTCAGCGGCGGTGGCCAGTCCACCAACTAGACGTGAAAAATGCGTTTCTCCATGGCGATCTTCAAGAGCGCGTCTACTGTCAGTAGCCAGCCGGATTTGTCAACATCAAGCATCCCGATCATGTGTGTATTCTCTCCAAGTCCCTCTACGGCCTCAAGCAGGCGCCACGGGCCTGGTACACACGGTTCGCAAACTTCATCCACACGATCGGTTTCCAGACCACAGTCTCGGACACATCGCTCTTTGTTTTCCGACAAGGAACCGAGCTGGCATACCTGCTCCTCTACGTGGACGACATCGTCCTCACGGCTTCATCGGATGCTCTCCTCTGCACCATCATCAACTGTCTCCAAACCGAGTTCTTAATGAAGGACCTGGGGCCTTTGAATTTCTTCCTTGGCATTCAGGTCATGCGGAGCAACCATAGTTTCTTCCTCTCCTAGGCGCAATATGCGGAGGATCTGCTGGAGCGGGCGTGCATGTCCAACAGCAAGCCTATATCCACACCAGTGGACACGCGCCCAAAAGTTTCGGCCCACGACGGTGCACCTCTTTCCGACCCTTCTGAGTACCGCAGTCTCGCTAGAGCATTACAGTACCTAACGATGACCCGTCCGGATATCACTTACGCGGTCCAACAGGTATGTCTGCATATGCACGACCCCCGGGACTGTGACATGGCTCTCATCAAACGCATCTTGCGTTATGTTCGCGGCACGATGACCCTCGGTCTGCATCTCCATGCCTCCGCCACATTGGACATCATGGCCTATTCCGACGCCGATTGGGCCGGCTGTCCCGACACGAGACGCTCCACCTCCGGATATTGCGTCTATCTCGGGAGCTCTCTTGTGGCTTGGTCCTCGAAACACCAGCCAACCGTGTCCCTGTGGGGACCCCGGTAATTATCTATATAAGATCGAGATTAGACAAGGTCTTAGGGACATAATTACGGGTCTCCGGCAAATGAATTCCAATTTAACTCTATCTAAGTGAGAGGCTTAGCCGAATACTAGAGCCTCAACGATCATGCGCGCTGCTCCCTTGCGAGCGCTACATGATTGTCGATTCTCCCTCGATTCGAAGCACTACACTTAGTGAGTTAAATGGGAATTCATCAACGACGAGTATGACATATATTGGCTCCCAAGATCAACGACCAATATACTCATACCCTCATCCAACGTTGATTACATCCATACAACGCATACAATAAGAGATAAAAAGACATACTGCATAATAGTCAAAGTCTACAGCTTATTACATACGGCCGACCGGCCAAATTCAAGTAAAGTACCAAGTAGCAGCGGAAGTAAATAGATAAAGCAAAAGGCCAGCAGTGGTATGCCCATCACCCATCGGCAACCGACTGGGAGTTAAATGGTAGCACACTACTCATTAGTGTCACCCAAGTCAACACTAGCGAGATCGTCATACTCATAATCTTCCTCACCTGAAAAGGCCAAAGAACATCCGTCGAGTACAAGTGTACTCGCAAGTCTTACACAAATAAAAATAGTTATGCATAAGGGTCATTCAAAGGATGGCTCATATTGGTTTAGTTTTGCGAAAGAGACGCAACAATTAACATCCTACACATACTAGTTTTTCATGTGCCCATTTAAAATCAGATTTGAAGTAGAAGTAAAACATGTAGTAAAGCATTTCAAGAATAAACAATTGAATCATACAAAGACCAAAGTGGCAGCCCACCTTGATGTACTAAACACATGAACATCCCGTTCATGACGAATACCAAGTTCAACCACAATTTTAATTAAAAGTCTAACAATAGTAACTCCCGAACTCAAGCGGTTGTCCATAACCGTGGACACGGCTATTCGAATAGATTTATACCTGCAGGTGTACTACTTTACCCACACAACTTGATTAGCCCGTAAGCCTCCAGAGGCCTCGTAATAGCACACTTCCTATGGTATGCCGACTGTAAATCAAGATACTGTCATTTTCAGCAAGAAAGCCCTATTGGGCTAAGTCCCCCTTGTGAGATGGTTCCTTGCCTAGTACAAGCGTCTGATAGCACTTGCTAGGGGGCTCACAAGTTATATTGGAAATACCGATGCAATCAAAACCAAAAGAATTGGTGCTCCCTTACACACTATAAAGGATTACATCGGCTCCTCAAAGAACATAGGATTTCACGGCCGCTATGGCCCTTACACCACCAAGGACTTAACACAATAAAACCCTCCCTACTTAACCATACGGCTCCCAACCCGTGTGGCAAGACGAGTGTACTTGAATTAACGACGTTACCAAAGTTCGGTCCTCAATTGTCCAGACAAGTCCTTCCACTTACCCAATGCTCGTGCACGAAGCACCATCACTAACCAACACTTGTCCGGACTAAATCTCATTAAAAAAAAAGACAAAGTTTAACTCATAAAATAGCTACACAGATCTGAAGTAAAAACATAAAGTAAGAGTTGTGTGTGTCCCAAAACCGCCGGGTTATTCCCGACGATCGAACTACCGTATCTAGACTTGCATGGCTAAGCAATTCTATAGCCCATAATTCACACATCCTATCTTAAGCATATAGGAGTTGGCATAATTCAAGATTAACCTCAAGCATAGGACATAACTAAACTACACATCATAAAAATATTGACATAATCAAAATAGCATGCAAACAATTATCATTGCACTAACTTAACCAAAACTGGGATCAAATATGATGCAAAAGAAAGTTCAAATGATGCTTGCCTTGCTGGTACAGTAGCTGCTCACTCTCGGTAGCGTAAGTGTCGATATCAATATGCTCGGGATCTATATAATTATAACATCAAATAAATACCGAGAAAACAACTCAAAACCAAAATGCTCAAAATGCATGATTTTTCTACAGTAGTTAGGTCATGATTTTAAATGATTTTTGGTGAAAGAATTATTTCATTTTGATTTAGTATATGAAAGTTATAATGGTTTGAATTTCAGATTTCAATATGCCTTCATTTATGTAATTTAATTATGAAGTGAAATTTTGTAGAACGGTGGCGAGCACATGGATTACATGGATAATTAGGCAATATTATTACAAGTTTAGAATAGTTGAGTTTGTCCCATTTGGAGTTCTTATGATTTAGTTATTGATTTTCAAAGTTATCACCCTTTTATAGTGTAACAATAATAGAGTTAAAGATTATATCTTCCCAAATATAGTTTCTGTGATAGAGGTAATGTAGAGACCATTTTTAGAATTAAGTTCACTGAAAATGAAAATTATCAAAAGTGGTCTCACTGTTTTTGGAGATTCCAATAATTACTTATGCATTTTTGAAGTTATCAGCCCCTTTCTTATTGTAAAAATAATAGGATTAATGACTCATTTTCCAAAATAAAGCTCTCTGTTACAGAGACAACGTTGAAACCAATTTTAATATAAAGTTCATTGAATATGAAAATTATCAGAAGTGGTTTCACGTGATTTGGAGTTGTGATAAAATAGTTATGCATTTTAGAAGTTAATACCAATTTTTAGTGTACCAGTAAATGGTTTTCGGATTTTATAATTCATTTGCTACGTTCCTCACTGAGCACCGCGCTAGCCGCAGTCACTGACTAGCGGGCCCGCTCGCCAGCGGCTCGCTGCGAGGCGCGCGCACGTGTATTCTAGAGCTGCGATTGCGAGCCGTTGGATCAAGATCCAACGGTCCACAGTCGAGGTGCATTAGGATGGTCCGAATGTCTCACAAATCCAAACCGTTCCTTTCGCATCTGACGGTCTAGATTAACTCCAGTACATTTAGTTTCTAAGCACGTGTTTAGAGCCTTAGGGTCCACACGCCGCTGGATCGCTCATGGAATCGGTCCACGCGCCGCACGCTCTTGGTGCACGGGTTTATGGCCCGAGCCCACACGCCGCTGTTCGTGGCTTTAAAATCGGCAGGCTGGATTTTTGCAAGGTCCCACTTGTAAGCGACACATTAGGACGGCTAAGACAGTATTTAATAGCTAATGATTGGGTTAACGCGGCAAATGACAAAGCTACAGTGATGGTCGGGGTACGGCACGGCAACAACGTCACCGCCCGCTTGCCTGGCGGCTCGCCGGCGCTACGCGCCACGCGAGCACGCCACTTGTCGCGATTAGCTCCGCAATAGTCTTGCGCATCATAAGCATGTAGTCTCGCTTACCGAGCCGCTCGCACCGCGGCTAGCCGAGTTGAGCGGCGCGCTTAATACGGCAAAACGTAAACAAAGAAAGTGAAGCTCAGCAGCGAACAAGCAGTGCTCGAGGTCCTAGGGACTATGAGTAAGCTACCTGAGCTAAGGAGGGTGCTCGAGGAAGCTTGGAGATGCCGGAGCTGCGTCGGCGCCGGAGAAGAAGAATGGTGACAAAGCGGCCGCGACGGAGGAGATCTCGAGCAAAACCAAGACCATTGAATGCTTGGAATAGCTTCAAGATCTTAAGAGCATGTCAGAGGAGCAAAGAATCAAGAAAGGCTTACCGATTTGAAGTGGGAGATGAAAGGGTGTTCCACGGCCGAAAATGGAACAATCTTCGATTCACCGAGATCCTGTCGTGAATCCAAGAAATTGATTGAGGGGTTTAGATCAGTGGCCTAAGGCATGCAAGATGACGCGGTAGACTGAGGACAATACTCACCGAGTACGAAGTTGGCACGGGAAAGTCACTCGTGCGAGCTCCAGAGCTGAGCTAGAGCACGAGGGAGGTCCCCGAGGCTACAAGCGAATGCACGAGCTGAGGTTAGCCAAAATGGAGAGGGGGTCGAACATGGAGTCGAGGGATACCATGTGGTGGAAGCTTACCGGAGCGCGGAGCTTGCACTAGCTTCCCCTTCCTCAGCCACCGAGAGGAAGAGTGAGTGCATTCTAGGGTTCTGAGGGGTCTTATGCATGGGGAGATAACGGAGCAGAGGCGGTGTTAGACGAGGAACACACCGGAGTGGTGGATGGAGGCGGTGGATTCACGGAGTAAGAATCTCCCCAACGGCCGCCGCAGAGAAGCCCAGCCGCGTGGAGCACAGCTCCTGCGCGAGGTTGAAGAGAGGACTGACAAGGCGGGCCCGCGATGGCAGCGACTTAAGGTGCGGGGGTAAGCCGACGCTACGTGGCTGATTTTGGCCCGTTAGATCAGGATCGGGCGGACGATATTGGTGGGGGCATTCGGACAGGTCGAATGACGGGGAGACCTGGGCCGTTGGATGAGGATCTAACGGTCGCATGTCTCGGTGCATCTAGGTGGTTGGGTCGAGTCCGGTTCGCCTGGGTCGGACTCGAGTCTGACTCTGGTCTGAGCCATAGGAACAGTACCAGTTTGACTGATTCTAATTTATTTGATTCTAGTTTGACTGAGGCTTTATAAATAGAAATAAATTTTCAAAAATTATGAAATAATTTGTGGGGGTTCCTGGGAGTATATAGTTCCCATAAAAATTATAAAACCCTACTATTCATAATATAGTTTGTGATATTTAAATTCAAACATGTTGTATGCCTATGAATGTTGTTTAATTTTAATGAGGTTCAAACTAGTCCCAAAAATTTGGGAAAAAATATATTAATTCCTGATAATTAATGTAGTATTTAAATAAATTGATTTCAGATGATGATCACAACTTTTTATTGCTGGTTCGAATTGAAAATTGAATTCTGATGTGTATGTTTACCTCAAATTAGATTTTCCAAGTACAGTATATTATGAAATGATTTGAATTTGATAATGCATGTTAGTGAAATACATATTAATCCAATTTAATTAGTTGGGGCTGTGACAGTCCCGCTCCAGTGTAGAAGTGGAATACAGGGCTGTTACGAATGCAGTCGCCGAATGCTGCTGGCTGCCTCAGCTCCTAGGTGAACTTCATTGTTCTATCACAAAGGCGACGGTGATCTACTGCAACAATGTCTCTGCTGTGTATATGACTGCTAATCCGGTTCATCACAGACGTACCAAGCACATCGAGCTGGATATACATTTCGTTCGTGAAAAGGTAGCACTCGGCGATCTACGTGTTCTCCACGTCCCAACGAGTCACCAGTTCGCCGATATCATGACAAAGGGATTGCCCACGGCTGTTTTCCAAGAGTTCCGATCCAATCTTTGCATCACCGACGGCGACGCAAAGACTGCAGGGGGGTGTAAGCAGTTATGATCCACCTTTGTGGCGTGTGTTAGTTCCACCTTTGTAGCGTGTGCTGTTGTGCCTTGTATACATGTATAAATACCTGTGATCAATACAAGTCAAGTGTGTTGAATCTATTCTCTCTTCTACAACCATTAGCACCGTGTGTGCCGATTGTGATTCGGGGATACTGATAGTGTGCATCTTGGTGTATCACATAGCATCTTATACCACACACTCATTGTTTTGCAGGGGCAAGATTATTAGTTTTGAGGTTGTTGACCGTGGGATGATCTGTTCTAGTGGCGTATGCCTCGAAGCAATGGGGGGATAAAAACGACGATTGCTACATAGTCAACGCTGCAGTTACTAATGTTATTCTACAAGAATTGTTCTGTCTTGGAATAGTAGAAAACGGAAATGCTCTCCCACGCAATAAGCATGTTTTTTTTTGGTGGGGAAGTTAATAAGCATGTAACTGTTCTGAATGCATCTTCTTGTTTGAATGTCTATAAACGTACTTTTCTAATGCCATATTCGTTCTACCCCTTCCCTTTGTTTCACTGCCTGCCGAGTTGATCCATGAGTCGGAGTCTTGGAGACCAACATCCAGTTCCTTTCACTGCAGGTGTTGATACAGTTTTGGTTTGTTGATCATGTTCATGCAAGCGTACGTATATTATGTAAATGGATGGTTCTTACGACCAATCCATATATAGCTTGCATCTTATTATTCAGAAGCCATACGTATCGCATAGTAATGTAGCTGCTGAATTACGCTTGACGCATCAGTTCAGTGTGTTCAGCTGTCTATGGTCGGGTAGAAGGCGTAGCTGGCGATGCCGCAGTTGGCACCGTTCCCGCGCGCGACGCGCATGTAGCCCCTCTCGCCCCACCACGTCCCCCACTGGTTCTTCACCACCCAGTACTCCTCCCCGCCGTCCGCCTCGCCGTAGCCCACCACCGTGACAGCGTGGTTCAGCTGCCGCCCGCACGCCGCGCTACCGGTGTACACGCCGCTCCTGTAGTGCCGGAAGTCCGGGTCAGAGGAATCCACGACCACGGCCACCGGCTGGCTGGCCGCGAGCTCCTGCAGCGCGCCCTCGTCGCCGTACAGACGCCACCACCGGAAGCCGCTGACCGAGGCGGCCGAGTTCGGCGCCATGGCGCCGCCGCGGCACGCGCCCTGCTGGGCGCTGTACGCGTAGGTTGCCTCCGGCTGCAGCCCGCCGCTCCCGGCGATGTAGCGGAGCGCGGCGTCGACGTAGCCGCTGTCGCAGGTGTTGGCGCCGCCCGTGCAGTCGAGCACCTGCTGCTCCGAGAGGGAGGTGAGGTCACCGGTGGCGATCTGCACGAGCCCTTCCGTCGCCGCCACCGCCGCAAACGCCCAGCAACTCCCTGTACACACGCACGAACGTGTGAACATATATGAGCTATGGCTAGGCGGCCTATGCTATCCATGGTTCAAGCATAAAGCATTGCACTCTTGTTACCGCAGTGGCGTTGGTCCTTGACTTCCGTGACGGCGCCCTGGGCCCTCCAGTCCACGCTGTCCGGCAGGTCCTGGTCGTTGTACAGAGCAGCATCCTTGGACATCGCCGACGATGACGGCACGGCAGTGCCCTCATCGGGATGATGGCCGTTCTGATGCCGGTACCCGAGGTACGCCTCCACGAACTCGTCGTCGGTGAGGTCGGAGAACTGGTTTAGCCCCAGCACGTACGTGCGGTTGCCCGCGCGGTTGACGGCGTCGACGTGCTCCGCGTTGGCCCTGAACACGTCCAGCCGGCGCGCCTTCTCGTCCGCGTCCGCTGTTGGAAATAATCTAGACTTGCCAAATAATAGGTGTTAGGATCATGATGCAATCAGTATCGGTTCAAATTAGTTTTTTTTCCATGTTTAAGCTTTCTATGTTTAGGCTTTCCATATTTAGTTTTTGGCTTGGTTAGGAAGTCACGTAACCTTTAAAAGGACATGTAATCGGAGGTGTTTTGATTGAAGCAAGAGAAAGAAAAAACTTAGAAAACGCTGCACGTTGCAGCACCAAATAGCGTGTGTCGCTTCCTTAGTCTTGCTTCCAGAGTTCCATCAGAGATCACGTGTATCTTCCATCGGCTTCTAGCCTATACGTGAGTGCTTCCATCGGTTCCAGCCACTTGTGCGTGGGCTTCATCAAGATTGGTTTCCTGTGTAGCGTGTGCATATTCGTTGTGTATCACGTGTGCTTCTTCGGATCGACTTTCAGTGTTTGTACGTGTGTTCACGCGTATAGACATCCGATCGCTGAGTCTTGGATTTGGGCCAACAATTGGTATCAGAGCTATGGTGATTCTCGTGTGTCGAGCTTGGTGATTCTCGTGTGTCGAGTATTTTCTCGTGTGTCGAGTATTCTCGTGTGTCGAGTTTAGTGATTCTCGTGTGTCGGGTATTCTCGTGTGTCGAGTGGAGTATTCTCGTGTGTCGAGTGTTCTCGCGGTGAGTTCCTGGTGCTTCGTGTGGCGATGACGGGCGCACCAACGACAGACTCCATGAGTGGAGGCCGACGGCGGTGGCTGAGGCCATCGTTGAGAAAGTCTCGGTGTGATGCCGACGGTGATGGCGGCATGCGTTTGGATCAGCGTGATGGCGTGCGCAACGGCGCGCGTCGGGCAGAGGTGCACAGGGCGTCGGTGATGAGCTGGCTGCAGCACCATGGCCCAGGAACACGACGACAGAGGTCTGCGCGGCCATGGCGAGGCCGGCTGTGTGCCGGCGTTACACGCGACGTGTGCAGCGTCAGCGTGATGGCTGCGGCTAAGGCCAACGAATGGCGGTGCGGAGCTATCACAAAGGAGATTCAGCGTGTGTCATCGACAACTGGCAAGGTGATGCCAATGCCAAGTGAGTCGGTGCGAGACCGACAACGGCGCGTGTGTCGCGCAATATGCCCACTGTGTGTGGCAAGATGCCACTGTGTATGGCAAAAGGAGGCTGCTACGTGCGGCAAGACAGTGCGATTGAATACATCGAAGTATTGACGAGTCTAGATTAGGGGGAGTGTTGGAAATAATCTAGACTTGCCAAATAATAGGTGTTAGGATCATGATGCAATCAGCATCGGTTCAAATTAGTTTGTTTTTCCATGTTTAAGCTTTCTATGTTTAGGCTTTCCATATTTAGTTTTTGGCTTGGTTAGGAAGTCACGTAACCTTTAAAAGGACATGTAATCGGAGGTGTTTTGATTGAAGCAAGAGAAAGAAAAAACTTAGAAAACGCTGCACGTTGCAGCACCAAATAGCGTGTGTCGCTTCCTTAGTCTTGCTTCCAGAGTTCCATCAGAGATCACGTGTATCTTCCATCGGCTTCTAGCCTATACGTGAGTGCTTCCATCGGTTCCAGCCACTTGTGCGTGGGCTTCATCAAGATTGGTTTCCTGTGTAGCGTGTGCATATTCGTTGTGTATCACGTGTGCTTCTTCGGATCGACTTTCAGTGTTTGTACGTGTGTTCACGCGTATAGACATCCGATCGCTGAGTCTTGGATTTGGGCCAACATCCGCGTACGCGCGCCCGAACTTGACCATCCACCGCTCGTGCCGGGCGGTCATTGCAAGCAGCACGCCTCGGCGCGGCCTGGCTTCCCCGCGCACCGCGGCGGCTACGGCGGCGGCCGTGGTCACCAGCACAAGCAATGCGGCGGCGCAAATGCGGCGTGGGCTGGGATGAATCGGTGCCATCAATTTACGTGGGTTAATTAGTGCGCTTATGCCTTCGTAGTTACTAGTCCGAGATAGCAGCCATGCCGCATGTGCTCCTATTTATGCAAGCATGGGAAGAGTATTGTGCAGTGTCATCGGACCACTAAACCAACGTTCGATCCCGAACCCTCTAAACCAGCATTTCGGTCTCATGTTGTTGGGCTAATAACCCGCAAGCCCAACTACAGAGCAACAACCAATGGATCTCGGATCAACTCCTCCAAAAGACTAGCCTTATAGGTGGTTACACCTTCACCCTTATAAATCGTGGTCTATCTCCTCCCACAACCGATATGAGACTATTCCATCAAATCTCCCGCTCACACATCGGGTGTACTCCTCGACAACCGTGAGACTTAAGATGTATATGAGATACCTAGGCTTGAAAAGTTGGTGTATTCTTTAGCGTAGAGTCAGAGTATGCCGTAAGCATAGGCTACAAGGTGTACCCACTCTCAGGCCACCTCTTTGAGAGAATGGAATCCCCGTTCAAGGGGTTTGTTAACGATATCTCCAAAAGAAGGATTGAGGCTAAGGAAAAAGGTAATAAAGCCTTAGCATTTGTGGACATAAACCACAATAAACAGTCTTTACGGTCGTTTTGCTATATCGCCTGAAAGCACTATAAGCGCTATAGTCAGTTTTGAAGAAGCTAATAAAATGTCCTTGGGAATGAATGGATTGATCAGTAGTGAGAAACTTGATGAGGTTAAATTCATTGTAACCTACAAAACGAATGTCAAAGGGGACATAACAGATGAATGGAAGCCCCCGACTAATACAGCTGTTCATATATCAGCAGCTATTACAGCCTACGCTAGGATCCATATGTAACCGTATATCTCAAGGGACGAGTGTTACTACACTGACATTGACTCTATCGTAGTTAAAAACCCTCTTCCTGAAGAAGAAATATCACCTACCGTCTTAGGGAAGTTTAAGCTCGGACAGGTGATCGCTAAGGGTTTGTCCGATCTTGGACGTGCTAAACCAGCGTTCGGTCCCAGATTGTTGGGCCGCTAACCCGTAAGTCCAACAACAGAGCAACAACCAAGTGGGTCTTGAGCTATCTCCTCAAAAGACTAGCTTTATAGGTGAGTACACCATCACCCTTATAAATCGTGTTTTGTCTCCTCTCACAACTCATGTGGGACTATCCCAACAAAGAGCAGATATTTTTACTGCATGCGGGAGTAATTCTCTATCGAACAGCTACTTTGCGATCGTGGGGACGTCGTTTTTTGCTGGTCGGCCGGATGAAATCCCACTCTTGCGTGCAGTTCATTGTAGTGTGCATACATGCGCCATGGCCGATCGTTTTGATTGTGACCGGCAATTTAGTGTGGATCCTTCGTGCATTTGTATCCTCGGCTGCGCGGATAGATTCGCTTGTTATATATCTTGATGGGACATGCGTCGTGATGTGCAAACCATGAATGCAGATTTCCTATAAGTGTATGTGGTTACAAGCAAGGGCAGAGCTACACCATGGATCGCTGGAGCAATGTCTAAGGTCTAAGATCAAAAGCCCATAAGAAATAGTAGTAATACATGTATGCATGTTGTGTTCGGCCCAAGAACAGTTGGTCCAGTTTGGTCTAGCCCGAGGCTTGAGTCGTGGCTGGCTCCGCCCTGGCTACAAGCACTACCCAGGCCATCCATTTGTTCCGAGATTCGTGCAACCTCTCTCTCTCTCTCTCCCTCAAACTCTCGGCTTCAATGGGGCTTATGATTGTGGCTACGTGGCAGCGTGAGTGAGGGAAGAGAAGAAAGAGAGGCGCAAGCATCTCAAAGCAGGATGGACGGTCCCTAGAGTTGGCCAAATGGGCGGCCCGGCCTGGCACGGCACGGGCACAGACACAAGTCGGCACGACCCATCTAGGCACGGGCCATTCTGGCCCGATTATTAGATGGGTCATACCATGCCGGCCCACATGCCGGGGAGGTGGTCCAGGCATAGCCCATCGCCCGCTCGCAATGCTTGGCCGGCACTACTACGTAAAACCTTTTCGCTGCGGTTCGGAACCGTCATCACGCATTTCCAACCGCTCACGTAAAGTACGTCTGTGATAACAGCGGTTATCACGACGGTTTTTAGCCGTGCGTGATAAAAGCTATCGCGACGGTTCGAACAAGGGCCGCTCAGGAAAGCAGCTATCGCGAGCGGTTACGAACAAGAACCGTCTGTGATAATCAATTTCCGAAGCCTCCCAAACATGGATTCATTGATACACATACATGGATTCCCAACTCCTAAGCCTCCCAATAAATTTCTCAAGCCATGGATTCATGGATACACGCATACACTCGATCATATACAAGTACCAACAGAAATCTGGATATGAATCTAACACAAGTACCACAAGCTCATACATACAAATCTGGATCTGAATCTAATAGAACCTCATATACAAAAGTACCAACATAACCTCATATACCAGAGACATCGGCGTCGGAGGAGGACTGGAGGAGCTCGGCGTCGGCGTCAGAGGAGGACTAGAGGAGGTCAGCGTTGGTGTTGGCGTCGACTCTCAGCTGTTGGGGAGGAAGACCACGTCGAAGGTTGGGGACTGCGGGAGCAAGGGAGGACCGGAGCCTGGAGGTGTAGCGGGGGCCAGGGAGCTGCGGGAGGACCGGAGGAGCAGCTACCAGCCGGAGCTCGGAGGAGGACTACCGGAGCAAGGGAGGACCGAGCCCAGAGGAAGACGGGGACTGCGAGACTGAGCACCCAGAGGAGGCCGGCCATAATATATAAGGACATATTTTGCCTCCCGCGCACGCGTTCAAAATTCTAAGCCATGGTAAAATCAGAGAGTAAGAAAAATTCTAAGCCATGGTAAAATCAGAGAGTAAGAAAATTTGAAGCCATGGTAAAATGAGAGAATAAGAAAAATTCTAAACCATAGTAAAATCCAAATCACAGACGGCTGTTAATACAAACCGTCTGTGATAACGACCTTGTCACAGACGGTTGGTATCACGAACCGTTTGTGAAGTATCACAGATGGTTCGTGATACGAACTGTTTGTGATAATGACGTATCACAGACGGTTTCGAAAGGAACCGTCTGTGATATAACAACACAAACGGTTCCAAAGGAACCGTCTGTAATGAAGCGTCTACTATGACTTGTTTTGTAGTAGTGTGGGTCGGTATGAGCCCGTTTGGCCCGCTGGGCCAAGAACATCCCATTTAGCTTGTTAGGCCCGAAAAAAGAAAAAAAAATCCAAAAAAGAAGAAAAATCAGAAAAATATGTAGAATTCATAAATAGATGTGGAAATAAAAAAAAGACAATCATATTGAAAATGTAGTAAAGAGCTTTATTAATGTTCAACTGACCGCCTTGTTAAAACTTTCGCTAAGTAAAAACTCAAAATGAGAAAACCTTGGCAAAGGAAAAGGAGTATAACCTATAGCTCTATATACATCCTTGTTCTACATGTCATTGTCTAAGTACAGATTTTCGAACACCTCCGACAATTCTGGATTTTCCACAGAGTGTTGTGTTCGTGAATCAGCTTGCTCCCAGTCCTCCACAGTTAGAAGTATCTTCACTATCTCACTTGTGAGACTTGTTCTTCTCCCCTCTAATATTTTTCTAGAAAGACTGAAAGCAGGCTCGGAGGAAACCGTCGAGATAGGAATCACTACTACAAAAAAGCTAATACTGAACGTCTCATCACAGACGGTTGACCAAAATCGTCTGTATTACATACAATCACACACGATTTTAGTTTAGAGACCGTCTGTGTAACTGAATGCGCTAAAAACCGTCTGTGAAGAGGTAATATCACAGACGGTTCATATTGAAAATTGTATGTAAAGTATCACAGACGGTTCTAAACACGAACCGTCTATGATAATTGAAGACTTCACAGACGGTTTTTAATTATAACCGTCTGTGATAATATCGCTACAGTTCCCGATGAGTTTCTTCGTTGCCCGATGAGTACTTCATTGCCGTCGTCACCTATGCATCTCTTCATCGCATCAATGCTGCTTCGGCTCCCCGATGCATCTCTTCGTCTCACACGCTGAATTTATTCCTTATTTTATATAAAAGATCATTAAAGATGATCATCATCAATCCCTACATATAACTCAACTCTTCTAAAGCAGAAACGGCTCCCTCTTCTGTTTCCTTATCGTCAGCACTGATGGCCGACCCGGCCATACTATACAAGCACCTCTCTGCCCGTACGTTGGCGGATGCGGAGGAAGGACACTGTTTCAACAGTGTCCTCACTCCTTCGCCCGAGGATTTGCCGGAGCAAGTGGCAGCCACCTTCCGCCGTCTTGACATCCTCCTATGCCGCGTCTTCCGAGTGATCTCCCACTTCCAACGAGTTTACCGTGTCATCGACGTGGTCCTCCACAATGACGTTGTACATCTTCAGGAGGCTGAGTCGACCATGCCAAGACCCCTCAAGCAAGGGAAGAGAGCCTATGGGCTCAATTCTTCTTGATTCAACAGTACGAGGGTCTTCGGGAGACAATCGAACGAGCGCGTCAGCGGGTGGACGCATTTCGTGCTGATAAGCATGAACCGTTCGATGCCGCCGCCTCCTACGAAGTTTTAAAGACAAAGATAGCATCCTACCTCCGCCACTAGAAAAACTTTGTTTATTTATGTTTTTACTTTTTTTAAAATCTTTGTAAGAAGCGACTAGCCACACTGTTTAGCCATATGTAAATTCCAAAATGAAAAAAAAAATATAGTTTGGAGGTGATCGAATTACTATATATATCATAGTTAAAACAAATTTTCAGCAGTATTTAAATGACAAAATTAACATATAAACATGTAATTTCTTCATGTCATGTGTAAATGTATACATGACAATATATATGCTCAAAACATAGAACTTTGAACAACATTATCACAGACAGTTCCATAATAGAACCGTCTGTGATATGATAAGTATCACAGACGGTTCCATAATAAAACCGTTAGTGATGTGGTCTCATATCACAGACGGTCTATTATGGAACCGTCTGTGATATGGACTCATATCACAGACGGTTTCATAATAGAACCATCAGTGATATCTCTTTATTAGTAGGAGCTCGCTAGTTTGCTCCCTAACTCATCACTCGCCAGCGCCATTACTCTCACCCGTTTCCCTCCCCACCTTGACGCTGCCGCCGCCACCGCCGCCCGAAGCCTCCTCTCCGACGGTTGCCCCCCCAAGTCGCACCTTCTCCCTAACCCCATCGTTGATGCCGCCCTTCTTCCCGTCGCCGTCGGTGTCGTCGTCCTCTCCCCAGCGCACGCGACCTTATCGTTCCTCCCCCATCCGGCTGTGCAAGCGCGTCCTCCCTCTCCACCGACCTCGACTACCTCACCACCGCACCGGCAACGTCGAGGTAAGACAGATCTATCACCTATTGGTTTGTGCTGTTGGTATTCATGTGAACCGAGCTGCAATGTGGAGACCCCCTTGGCCTTGCTGTCTTGCCCTCTGTGACTATTGGATTGCTGGATGGATGGATCTGGAGGTGGGGAATGGGGTTTGCGGTGTGACTGCTGGTGCTGCTAGTTGTGGATACATTCTATTAGGTTGCTTAATGTGTTAAGCTGGCACAATCACTGATTTTTGTATGCTATGTGTGAATTGTGTGTGCCTAGCACTGGGAGGTATTACAAATTTGTATGCTCTGTTGAACTGCTCAATGATGTTAATAGTTTTATGCTGAAATTGAATTGATGATTAGTTCATATTTGAGCTCTAATAAATTGCTAACTGCTGTCACTTTGATCTTCAGTTTATCAGTCTGTACACATATAAATTTATACATTCTGATATACAATTGAATTGCTGGCTGATATCACAAATGCAATTGGATGTGATCGATATTGTATATAGATTATGTGTCTTTTAAATGACTTGAAGGATTCACATGTTTATATGTCAATTATGCCTTTTAAAATTGCTATTTCATTCCTTTCACCTTTGTCTGTGTAACCGTGTTCATGTCGGTCAAGTTCTCCTCCCTTGCGCCCTAGGTACATCCTACCATTCCATTCCTAATCTCTTCTCTATAATATATATATAATATTGTTCGTAGTCCCTCAGCCACTTTCGGGGGGTCATCCAAGTAGCATGAGGAGGATTGGACAGCAACCATAGGCAACTTCATCGAGCCCCTGCAAGTTCAAGAAGCATGACAGCCAGAAGAGCGCGTGGACATCCAATTACCTGGATGTCGTTGATAGGTAATTGCACGTTGCTATGTTTAGAAAGTGACGTGGACATGTAGGTACTCTGACTGAGAAGTGGCATCATGTATCAGTAACCAACAATTCCTTAATGCCAAGTCACCGTAGAACTTAGATTAAGAAATGGTTGGTTACTGATACATGAAGCCACTTCCCAGTCGGAGTACCTGCGCATCCACATCACTTTCTGAACATAGCGACGTCCAATTATCAATTGATGACAACTAGGTAATTGGATGTCTACGCGCTCTCCTGGCCGCTATGCTTCCTGAACTTGTAGGGGCTCGATGAAGTTGCTCAGTTGTTGTTCAATCCTCCTCATGCTGCTTGGATGTAACATCCCGATTCTGGACACGTGTTTCAAATGTAAGAAAATGTGTACAAATTAAAACTTTTCTTGCACTTTGAAGTCTTGGAACAATTCTACAATTCTTGTAAAGGAATTGTGGGGAAATCAAAAAATCAAAATCCCTAATTGACTAAAATCAAAAACCTTCTTGGAGAAAATCTTGTGTCAAACCCTTGAAAATAATTTTCCTTGGTTCTAGGCATGCTATGTGACACCTCTGAATTATTTCATGATTTTTAGAAATTATTTGATAATTTTCGAAGGCAAGTCAAAAGAAATTTTCAATTGGTCAAACCCGAGAACAAGCCTTCTGAAATTTTTGGAGAAAAATGCAGTGCATGAAAATCTCTGGAAATTTTATGTAAGGCAGATCCTAGAGTCAGCAACCTCCAGTTAAAATTTCATAAGTTTTGGAGTTGGTTTGCTATCTCTAATAAATCCTCAAAGCCCTCAGCTTGTTTTGAAACTCCACTCAAACCCTAGTCAAAGGGGTGAGCCAGACCCGAGCCTGGCTTGAGCCCGATCTCCTCCTCGGTTCCACCCAACCGCCTAATTGCCCCCTGTGCACTCAAAGTGGCGCGGGCGAAATCCACCGTTAGATCTCCATCGGAGGGTCACAAGGGCTACACGTGTTGGAGCTCTCCAAAAGTGCTGGTTCAATCGGAGCCGCTCATTTCTGATCCAACGGCGAGCGCGCGTTGGGTCATGGCCGTTTGGGTTGGGTGCAACCCATTCAGCTCACTCACCCGAGCCACCCTTTCTCTCTCTGACCGGTGGCCCCAACCGCACCTGTTCTTCTTCCTCCGGTCGCCTTCTCTCTTGTTCGCGCCAAAGCTGCACCGCAGTGCCTGGTCACGTCGGTGAGGTCCTTCCACGACTCTTTGCTGCCATGCATTTATTGCGCATCGTGCTACCGCCCCCAAAGTCCACTCTCTATGTTCTTTACCTGCTCCCGTCGCTCAGCTCACCCATGGCAGTGGGCTTGACCACCCGAAAGAGCCGTTGTTGAGCCCGTGCTCAGCTCGGCTACTTAAGCCCCTTTGGTCCCTCCTTAGCATCTTTTCCACACCACCGAGCTTGGCTTAGCTTCCTCCCTACTCTAGTGGGCTCTAGCAACCGAGAGCCTCAAACCGCCATTGTTGAGCTTGGAGCACCTTGGTGAAGGCAGTGCTCCTGGGGCTCTTCCTCTACAATTCTTGCTCGAGCTCCTTCCTCTTGCCTTAGTGGTTATCAACCCTAATTCAATTTGGCTTCTATCTTCAGGGCGCAACTGATTTTGGAGCTTCCCCCTTTTCTGCCAAAAATCGCCACTCTTCGTCTCCAGCGCCGGTGAGTGCTCCATCTCCTATCTACTTGCTCATAGACCCTCTGTGAGTTGTCTTGGAGCTAATCCCACCATCCATTTGTGCTCACTTTGCTCAGGGTGCCACCTCCTCACTTTCTTCCCCACAGCCGGCAAGCTCCTCTGCCGCCCAGGCTTCTCCGACCACCTCCGAGCTCCACCAGTGCCCAGGTAACCTTCTAGTAGCCCCTAGAAGCTATGGCACCCGCTTACCTGTACTGTTGCGGAGCTTTCCCTCATTTTCACTTTTCGGCCGAGTTGGTCATTTTGCTCTCCTCCGGCTCGTCGACGTTGTGGGTTGCCGCCGCCGTCGAGGTCATCACTAATGGGTGTGCAACACTATTGCGAACTCGTTTATGACTTTGTTTTGCGCCGCCTTGCCCTAGGTCGCCGACGACCAGCCGGTGAGCAAAGTGCGGTGGTCGGGCGCTGTTGTCGTATTTTGGCAAAGTGCTGGACCTCCTTGGGTTCATCGTAGCCGCTTAGGATCACCTCGTGTTAGATCCTCACCGTAGGGTCTTCCTCCGCGAAAGCTTTAGTCACAGGACCTCTTAGGGTTCATCCTAGCCGTTCATGATCTCATGTGGTTAGCTCTTAGCCGCTAGATCTTCTTGTGGCAACGTTAGCTGCCAGGACCTCCCCCTAGCTTAAATCCTGCCCGTTAAAGACCTCCGTAGATTAAATCCTAGCCGTTAGGATCACCCCCCTCTCGGTGCGGAAAGACTACCCCGTTGGCCTTTTTGCAAGAACCACACTCGGGACCACCCTTGGGGTCCTCTTTGCAAAAGACTACTTCTGGTCCTTTGTGAAGAAGACCGCAAGACCTCCCTCCGCACAGATCTGGACCGTTCAGGACCTCTCCATGGAGATCTGAGCCATCCAAACCTCTCTTTGTTAAAGCCTTGTTTTGGAGGACCTCCCCGTGGAGATCTCGACCGTTAGGACCTCTTCGGTGAGATCCTAGCCGCCAAGACCTTCCTCTGTTAAGCTTATCGCTCAGGACCTCCTCGTGTGAACCTTAACCCTAGGACCTCCCTCTCGAGATCTAGACCGTTAGGACCTCCCCCGGGAGATCTTAGCCGTCCAGACCTCCCCTCTTAGAGTTGGCCTTAGGACCTCCTCATGGAGCTCTGGACCGCCAGATCCAGATCCGACGGTCACGACCTCCTCAGTGCGCAAGGAGATCCTTCGCATGTGTTGTGCATCCGCTCGTCGGGGCCGTTGGATTCCATCTCGACGGTTAGGACCTCCCTTGTGCGCGCCGCGCTGTGCTCCTGTGCTCTGGAGCCATTGGATTCAACATCGACGGTTCCGACCTCCTCCTTTTCATCAGATCAGTTGGACCACACCGAGAGCTCCAATTTTCAAAGTATTTAAATGTTCTAGATTTCAAAGGTGCATAACTATTTCATATTATCTCCTTTTTGTGGGATTCAAATTGTGTTAGCTCTGTAGTAGAATGAACTTTAAATTGAGAATGAATTTGGGCTCTATTCTGTAGCAGAAAATGGTATAAACTGTGTTAACTTGTTTTAACCTAAAATGTGGTCTAGAATTCATTAAAGTTTGTAAAATACATAACTATTTCTCTGTAACTTGTTTTTGAGTGAATCCAACTTTGTTGGCTTCCTCTGTTAATGAACTTGTTATTAAAATTAGTTTTGGGCATTTTACTATTTCCAAAAAGATTACTTATGCATTTAACTTTTGCTCATTTTCTTGTTTTTAAAAATTCATAGAAAATGCATCCTAGCTCCAAATGAGATGACTACAATTGGGTTGTTCATATTATGATGTGCTTGATTTACCATAAAAAGTTTAGTTGCAGCACCTTTCTAGAAATTTTTGCCAAACAATTTAATTGTGATGAACAACAAGAGATTGCATTTTTCTAGCTGAATAGAATTGTTTTGATCATAACTTTTGCATTAAGAGTGCAAATCAATTGGTTCTTGTTTCTAAATTCATTATAAATCTTGCTCTTGCTGCTGTAAAATTTTCAGAGCATTTGGAGAAAGTTGGCTGTTGAGTCTTTTCGGTTTTTCTTCGTTCTTATCGGTTCTTTTCACTTTTTCGTTAGGTGCCGACGAGTGCGTTGATAACGAGAGTGATCCTCAGCAACATCTGGAGCAAATCCAGCAAGGCAAGTAGTTTGATCATGTTAATCCTATTATTTTCAAGCCTAATAAAGTTTGCTTTGTGCTGAAAATAAAACATACAGCCTCCACTCAAATAAGCTTGCATGTAGCATATGCATAGGTCTGTTACTCCACACGTCAGTCTTGCGAGTACATTATTGTACTCATTTGCTTTGCTTAATGTTATTTGTTGCACAGGAAGCCCCAAGGGCCTCACTTTTGTGAGATGTGCTGTGGCGGTGTTTGGGACGACTAGCTTGGCGGTCCGGTTGGTTGCCTTGTGGGTTAAGGCACACTAATTGGTTTTTTTATCGCCATCCTATGGCACTTTTGCTTCCGCTGTTTACTTAGTTATTTGTATGACATTTGGCCGGTCGGCCCCTCTTTTGTAATAACTCTATATTATGTATGTCTTTTGATTTGTGGTTGTGCTTCGGTTCTATATGATCGAATGGAATTGATACATAATTTTGTAAAGGGGTATGTGTACTGCATTCTTGGGAAGTACATGTATCTTGAGTCTTGGATTATTTGATTTGCAATGCTAGGACCAAGTGGATGGTTAAGCATTACAAGCCGAATAATCCAGGGTTCTCACAAAGTTTGGTATCAGAGTCATCCTGACCGTAGTAACCCAAGCTTGGTCGTCTTTAGGATATTTTGGAAACCTTATTTTCAAAGTATCAAATGATTTATGAAAGCTTAAGTAAATTCTCGGATTTTACTCCTTACCTATCTTAGCTTTCTACTCTCATCTTGCTTTAAATTGAGTTCTAAAAATTGGTTTTCTCTCCTTCCGTCAAAAGATAGTGTTATCGTTTAAATTAGGTTTTGGGAACCATTGAGTTTGGCAAATTGAAGTGTTAGATGCCGTTGTACAAGGTTTTGAAGCTTCTGGAATGGTAAATTTCGGCTAGGAGCTTGGATGCTAAATCCGGACAGCAAGCGTCAATTTCCGGACAGCAAGCTCAAAGGTTCTAAATAGGGTAGATAATGAGAGGTTAATTCAACTAAAACTTGTGGGAATGAAAGGGTAAGATTTGATACTAGTTAGCTAAGTTACTAACACTAATTTTGTTGGTTTAACCTTGCGTAATAGTAGTGTTAGTTCTAGTCTAGTATGCTGAAATTTGGTCTTCTCGGCCGATTACTCGTGCATTTAATACGGGTTAGTTGTGTCGGGAAGTTGATCTTTATTCTTATGATTCCTTGCTGTTTTGGAGCCTTTTTGGAAGCTTTTAAAGTCATATACTTGCTGTTTTGGCTTTCGTTTAGGGTGATGTTCCATTCCCCTAGTTGTTAGCTTTTCGCTTTCTTTTAGGCCTTGTTCTTCGGATTTTGTTGCTAACTCAATTTCCTTGTAACAGGATGGCTGGTCATACTCGTAGAAGCCAAGGCCAGTCAGGTGGTCCAGATGAGGAGCTTCCTCATCCTCCGACCATTGCCGAGGTTCTTCTTCAGATTGAGCGCAACCGGATGGATAACATGAGGATGCTGGAGGTTATCGCGCGCAACACCTCTGCCCTTCCCGGTGCCCCCCGGATCAGGGCAAGGAAGTGGACACCAGCCGCGCGGGGGACTTGTAGAGTTCCTTCGCACCCAGCCACCCACCTTCTCCAAGTCTGAGTACCCACTGGACGCAGATGATTGGTTGCGTCTGGTCGAGCGGAAGCTCGACGTTGCTCAGTGTCAGGACCACGAGAAGGCACTCTTCACCTCCCATCAACTGCACGGGGCGGCACTCTCTTGGTGGGAGAATTTCTTGTCCATGTAGCCCGCCGGCCACACCGTCTCTTGGGAGGAGTTCCAGACTGCGTTCCGTCGGAATCATATCCCCGCCGGTCTGATGAAGCTCAAGAAGGAGTTTCTCGCGCTCAAGCAAGGGTGTAAGTCAGTGACGGAGTATCTTTACGAGTTCAACTACTTGGCTCGTTATGCTCCATCAGAGGTGGCCACTGATGAGGCCAAGCAGGAGAAGTTCATGGAGGGCTTGTCTGAGGAGTTGCAGGACAAGCTATCTATCATTGACTTCCCCGACTTCCAGGCCTTGGTCGACAAGGCCATCGTTGCAGATCACAAGGGGAGAGCGCTGGGTAAGTCCCGCAAGCGCAAGTGGGAGGCCCAAAAGTCGGCAAGGGTCGACCTACCTTGTCCTCGTTTCGGGAAGGCCCAAGTGCCCGTCCTCAAGCCAAAGCACTCGCCTCGCCCTCCCGTGTCTTGCCCCAATCACGTGCACTGTGAACTGGCAGGTGGCCCCCATGGTCGGCGGCGTGGTCACTTGCTTCTCCTGCAACCAAAAGGGGCATTTTGCGAACCAATGCCCTAAGAAGACTAGAGCAGCCCCTTGTCCTAATGGAGGACGCGAGCAAGGAGGTGGTCCTTCCTAGGATCAGAAGATTGTCCCCGCCGCCCAAGGCGTGGGTAGCGGCCGCGTCAACCTCATCTCCGCGAAGGAGGCACTGGAGGCACCCGACGTCGTGTTGGGTATGCTTTCGGTTAACTCTCATCCTGCTATTGTCTTGTTTGATTCAGGAGCATCTCATTCGTTTGTTTCTGAGTCTTTTGCTGCTGTTGGAGACCTTCTGTTTACTCCATTGTTGGTCCCGTTGCTCATTCACTCTCCCGGTTCAGAGTTGAGGGCCGAATCTGAGTGTAGGGATGTCCCTGTTTAAATAGAGGGAGTAGGATTTTTAGCGAATCTTATCCTCCTCCATTCAGCGAGCTTAGATGTAATTTTGGGCATGGATTGGTTGTCTCAGCACATGGGACAAATCGATTGCGCCCGGAGGCTCATCTACCTCACCAGTCCTTCTGGCGAGCAAGGTCCGCATCTCTTCGCACTCGAAGCGAAGCCAGCTTTAGATATTAGTGAAGTCCCAGCGGTTTGTGACTTCATTGATGTCTTTCTCGAAGATCTTCCAGGGATGCCACCAGTTCGCGACCTCGAGTTTGTCATTGAGTTGACTCCCGGTACTGCCCCGATTTCAAAGAGGCACTACCGGATGGCTCTGAACGAGTTGGTGGAGTTGAAGAAGCAACTGGGTGAGCTTCAAGAGAAGGGTTTCATCCGCCCTAGCTCATCTCCGTGGGGTTGTCCTGCAATCTTTGTAAAGAAGAAGGATAATACTTTATGCATGTGCGTTGATTACCATCCGCTTAATGAAGTAACGGTAAAGAACAAGTATCCTTTGTCCCGCATCGACGATCTCTTTGATCAATTAACTGGAGCTCGAGTTTTCTCCAAGATTGATTTAAGAGTGGGATATCATCAAGTTCGGATTCGACTGGAGGATATCCCAAAGACGGCCTTCTCTACTCGTTATAGCTTGTACGAGTATACCGTCATGTCGTTCGGCTTAACCAATGCTCCTGCCTTGTTCATGAATCTCATGAATTCGGTGTTTATGGAGTATTTGGATAAGTTTGTCGTGGTTTTCATCGATGATATTCTTATCTACTCCAAGAACGATGAGGAACACGCCGAGCATCTGAGGCTTGTGTAGGGCAAGCTTCGTGAGCACCAGCTGTACGCGAAGTTTAACAAGTGTGCATTCTGGTTGAACGAAGTAGCCTTCTTAGGCCATGTTCTTTCAGCGGGAGGCGTAGCTTTGGATCCTAGCAAAGTCAGCGATGTGCTTTCCTGGAGTCAACCCACTTCGGTCACCGAAGTGCGGAGTTTTCTTGGTTTAGTGGGATATTATCGTTGCATTATCGAGAACTTCTCCAAGATCGCGAAGCCGATGATGGAGTTGCTCAAGAAGATCAAGAAGTTCTTGTGGTCCGCTGATTGCGAGGAAAGCTTTCAAGTACTCAAGAAGCGGTTTACCACAGCTCCCGTTCTTGTTCTTCCCGATGTTCATCGGAGCTTCGATATCTTTTGCGATGCTTCTAGTCGATGCCTCGGTTGTGTCCTTATGCAAGAAGGCAAGGTAGTGGCCTATGCATCGAGGCAATTGAGACCTCATGAGCTAGCTGCTGTGATTCATGTAATTAAGATTTGGCGACATTACCTTATCGGTAACCGTTGTGAAGTGTATTCGGATCACAAGAGCTTAAAGTATTTGTTCACCTAACCAGATCTGAACCTCAGACAAAGGAGATGGTTGGAGTGAGGGGATATGGGTAGGCTACGCTAGCAACAATTCAAAATTTCTACCACGTAAACTAGGATGCCAAGCAAGATAGATCATCAGATTAATCATATCAACCCTGTTCCGAACCAATCTGATCGCTGCCTTGGTATGACCACACTTGCGATGTACTCCGATGGCGGAACTCCGACCGGTAGGAGTATCATGCAAGATAGTCGAAAAACAAGTCAAGCGAATCATATGGTGCTCTTAAAATGTGCCTCCTGGGAAAACCCATCTACTATCGCCGAACAACGATCGATCCTATCGACCAGTGCCTAGATCGTTTCATCCATATGAACCAATCTAGGTTATCAGACCAAACCAGTAACAGATCCAATCTACTACTGCCACATATCCAGTATATGCGACCAATCTAGATAAAAAACTACGCAAGATAGCTCTGATACCACTGAGGGGATATGGGTAGGCTACGCTAGCAACAATTCAAAATTTCTACCACGTAAACCAGGATGCCAAGCAAGATAGATGATCACAGATCATTACCACCAGACGCGCAGTGCAGCAGAAGTAGAGTCGAAGCAGCCTAGTCCGACGATGAACGCGTCGATGTAGTGGTTGTAGATGATCGTCCAACGTCCTCGTAGTCGATCGTCTCCTCCAGCAGCCTCCACAGTTCCTTGTGAAGATCGCGGATCGTCCTCAGCGCAACAGCGACCGCAGTAGCGCCTCTACGGTATCCACACGTCCAGAGAAGGAACAACCGTACGCCGGTGTGCTAGCACCAAGTCGCACGGGAAGGCTCTCTCAAGAAGATGGCGGCTAGGGTTTCGGTGGAAACAACTCACGTGTCTCCCTTATCTCTCAAAACTAGCCTCAAGCATCTCCTTATATAGTGCCCCGTGTCGGATCCTATCCGAACACAATTAACGAATCGTATTCGTACTGGTTTGTTCCATCCCATTAAGTGTGTGACTCGTTAGGTTTATGTGTAATCGGTTGTGACTGAAACCCTTCCGACCATGAGTCGTAGCGGTCCCTAGCGGGACATAACGATTCCGAATACACACAAATTATATCGGACGAACCTTAATGCAATATGATCTACGACTAGGTCCTCATCACTTACGACTGTGTCCTATCTTTATCGACCGATTCAAGACTCGGTCACGACGATTCGTAACTCCTTACGACTGAGTTTCGACCACTCTGTGATTTCGTTCGATCGGTCTACGACTTGCTCGTATCACCATACGACTTATGCGGATCGATCGAACTAAGCGACTTACTCTAGTATTTTCCCTTTGCCTCACGATATCTGGTTTGAACTCCAGGTGAGATAATGTGTCATCCATGGACTGTTCAATATTTTCTCGATCGAGTCGTTGGATAACCTTACGTGGTCGAACACTTCGACCACTAGTGGCATGGCCATGCACTTTCTTTATCCGACTACTTCGAGGGGCCCAGAGACATCTCTCCCGTTATGTTAGGAGGGGCAAATCCCATATCCGACCAATCACATCCCTCCGCTGGTTTCATAGCATACCCGAAAGTTACCTTTATAACTACCCAGTTACGAGCAGCGTTTGGCAACCCCTAAGAGTGTTATTACACATGTAGGGAACGATGCTGATCTCAGGTCTAAGGATCATACATCATCATTGCTTGAGACCAACTAATGACACATAGAATCATAACAATCTCTATAGTGTCTCAAGGTGGGTCAATCCAACCCCATGTTCTCTAACATGTGTTTACATTATTGATTCGATATCCCTATATCCATGACCGGTGAAACATGATCATCAATCAATTAATGTACTGGTCGTATGGTCACTGGTGTTCCGATTAGTGACATTCGACCAGGGATACTTTTAGAACGACATCATATAAGTCGAAGAGTTTCACCAACAAGTCACATACTTGTTGATCTTCAAAACTAACGATTCATTCAAGGAACAGAATAACATCTATTCAAGAACTCATAAACATAGACGTGATATAATCATCTCTATGATTGCCTCTAGGGCATATCACCAACATGGAGTTGATCAAGGACTATGACATGGGTATTCACTACCATCCAACAAGGCTAATGTCGTTGCCGATGCGCTTAGTCGCAAAGTGCATTGCAATGCCTTATTGCTCAAGGAGCATCAGCCCACCATTCTGGAGGAATTTCAGCGTCTCAACTTGGGTTTGGTGGGGCATAGTTCCCTCGCTGCCTTGGTTGTGCAACCAACCTTGGAGGATCGGATCAAGTCCGCTCAGTAGTTGGATGTTGGAGTGAACCGCATCAAGGAAAATGTCAAGAACGGAACAGCCAAGTGCTTCTCGGAAGATGAGCTTGGTGTTGTGAGGTTCGGACGACACCTTGTGGTTCCAAAGGACATGGAATTGCAGAATTTGATTCTCCACGAAGCCCACGATTCTCCTTTATCCATTCATCCCGGGGCCACAAAGATGTATCAAGATCTCCGGCAGATATTTTGGTGGACCCGAATGAAGAGGGAGATCGCAAAGTTCGTTGCCGAGTGCGACGTGTGTCATCGTGTCAAGGCCGAGCATCAGCATTCAGCCGGATTGCTTCAGCCCTTGCCAATTCCGGAGTGGAAGTGGGATTCGATCGGGATGGACTTCATCACTGGTCTACCCCGATCTCCAAAGAAGAATGATGCCATCTGGGTTGTCATCGATCGATTGACTAAAGTGGCTCATTTCCTTCCTGTCAAGACTGACCTTCGAGAAGGTCTTCTGGCAGATCTCTACATAGCCCGCATCGTGAGTTTGCATGGTGTGCCAAAGACGATTGTATCAAATCGTGGTTCGCTGTTCACTTTGCGATTTTGGCATAGTCTGCAAGAGGCTATGGGAACTCATCTTTCCTTCAGCTCAGCTTACCATCCCCAAACTGATGGTCAGACCGAAAGGGTCAACCAAGTGTTGGAAGACATGTTTCGTGCATGTGTTCTCTCTTGTGGGAAGCATTGGGAGAAATGCTTGCCATTCGCCGAGTTTTCCTACAACAACAACTTTCAAGGCAGTCTCGGCATGGCGCCTTTCGAGGCCTTATACGGGAGGAAGTGTAGGACCCCGTTGAACTGGTCTGAGACCGGCGAAAGACCTTTCTTTGGCCCGGACTCGATCAATGAGGCCGAGAGTCAAGTCCAGCTTATCCGTGATCGCTTACGCATGGCTCAATCCAGGCAAAAGAGCTATGCGGATCGCCGTCGTCATGAGTTGAGCTTTGAGCCTAATGACTTTGTTTATCTCAAAGTCTCTCCTTTGAAGGACCATCAATGTTTTGGTGTCAAGGGCAAGTTAGCTCCTCGATATGTCGGTCCCTACCGCGTCATCGAGAAGAAAGGAGCTATTGCCTATAAGTTGGAGTTACCTGCTGCACTTGAGGGGGTACATGATGTGTTCCATGTGTCCCAGCTAAAGAAGTGCCTCCGTGTTCCAACTAAGGAAGCTCCGTTGGAGACTCTTGATGTGCAAGAGGATTTGACCTATCGCGAGCACCCTGTTCGCATCCTCAAAGAGGCTGAACGAAGAACAAGGAATAGGACCATCAAATTTCTTAAGGTTCAGTGGTCAAATCATTCCGAGGATAAAGCTACTTGGGAACGGGAAGATCGTCTACGTGCAGACTACCCCTCTTTCTTTTCCGAGTGAGCCAAATCTCGGGACGAGATTTTTTGTAAGGGGAGGAGGTTTTGTAACATCCCGATTCTGGATTCGTGTTTCAAATGTAAGTAAATGTGTAAAAATTAAAACTTTTCTTGCAATTTGAAGTTTGGAACAATTCTACAATTCTTGTAAAGGAATTGTGGGGAAATCAAAAATCAAAATCCCTAATTGACTAAAATCAAAAACCTCCTTGGTGAAAATCTTGTGTCAAACCCCTAAAAATAATTTTCCTTGGTTCTAGGCATGCTATGTGACACCTCTGAATTATTTCATGATGTTTAGAAATTATTTGATCATTTTTGAAGGCAAGTCAAACCAATTTTTCAATTGGTCAAACCCTAGAACAAGCCTTCTGAAATTTTTGGAGGAAAATGCAGTGCATGAAGATCTCTGGAAATTTTATGTAAGGTAGATCCTAGAGTCAGCAACCTCCAGTTAAAATTTCATAAGTTTTGGAGTTGGTTTGCTATCTCTAATAAATCCTCAAAGCCCTCAGCTTGTTTTGAAACTCCAGTCAAACCCTAGTCAAAGGGGTGAGCCAGACCCGAGCCTGGCATGAGCCCGATCTCCTCCTCGGTTCCACCCGACCACCTAATTGCCCCCTGTGCACTCAAAGTGGCGCGGGCGATATCCATCGTTAGATATCCATCGGAGGGTCACAAGGGCTGCACGTGTTGGAGCTCTCCAAAAGTGCTGGTTCAATCGGAGCCGCTCATTTCTGATCCAACGGCGAGCGCGCATTGGGTCATGGCTATTTGGGTTGGGTGCAACCCATTCATCTCACTCACCCGAGCCACCCTTTCTCTCTCTGACCGGTGGCCCCAACCGCACCTGTTCTTCTTCCTCCGGTCGCCTTCTCTCTTGTCCACGCCAGAGCTGCACCGCAGTGCCTGGTCACCTCGATGAGGTCCTTCCACGACTCTTTGCTGCCATGCATTTATTTCGCGTCGTGCTACCGCCCCCAAAGTCCACTCTCTCTGTTCTTTACCTGCTCTCGTCGCTTAGCTCGCCCATGGCAGTGGGCTTGACCACCGAAAAGCCGTTGTTGAGCCCGTGCTCCCCTCGGCTACTTAAGCCCCTTTGGTCCCTCCTTATCATCTTTTCCACACCACCGAGCTTGGCTTAGCTTCCTCCCTGCTCCAGTGGGCTCTAGCAACCGAGAGCCTCAAACCGCCATTGTTGAGCTTGGAGCACCTTGGTGAAGGCAGTGCTCATGGGGCTCTTCCTCTACAATTCTTGCTCCAGCTCCTTCCTCTTGCCTCAGTGGTTATCAACCCTAATTCAATTTGGCTTGTGTCTTCAGGGCGCAGCTGATTTTGGAGCTTCCCCCTTTTCGGCCGAAAATCGCCCCACTTCGTCTCCAGCGCCGGTGAGTGCTCCATCTCCTATCTACTTGCTCATAGACCATCTGTGAGCTGTCTTGGAGCTAATCCCACAATCCATTTGTGCTCACTTTGCTCAGGGTGCCACCTCCTCACTTTCTTCCCCACAGCCGGCAAGCTCCTTCGCCGCCCAGGCTTCTCTGGCCACCTCCGAGCTCCACCAGTGCCCAGGTAACCTTCTAGTAGCCCCTAGAAGCTATGACACCCGCTTACCTGGACTGTTGCGGAGCTTTCCCTCATTTTCACTTTTCGGCCAAGTTGGTCATTTTGCTCTCCTCCGGCTCGCCGGTGTTGTGGGACGCCGCCGCCGTCGAAGTCATCACTAATGGGTGCGCAACACTATTGCGAACTCGTTTATGCCTTTGTTTTGCGCTGCCTTGCCCTAGGTCGCCGGCGACCAGCCGGTGAGCAAAGCGCGGTGGTCGGGCGCTGTTGTCGTATTTTGGCAAAGTGCTGGACCTCCTTGGGTTCATCGTAGCCGCTTAGGATCACCTCGTGTTAGATCCTCACCGTAGGGTCTTCCTCCGCGAAAGCTTTAGTCATAGGACCTCTTAGGGTTCATCCTAGCCGTTCATGATCTCATGTAGTTAGCTCTTAACCGCTAGATCTTGTTGTGCGCAACGTTAGCTACCAGGACCTCCCACTAGCTTAAATCCTAGCCGTTAAAGACCTCCGTAGGTTAAATCATAGCCGTTAGGATCACCCCCCTCTCGGTGCGGAAAGACCACCCCGTGGGCCTTTTTGCAAGAACCACACTCGGGACCACCCTTGGAGTCCTCTTTGCAAAAGACCACCTCTGGTCCTTCGTGAAGAAGACCGCAAGACCTCCCTCCGCACAGATCTGGACCGTTCGGGACCTCCCCATGGAGATCTGAGCCGTCCAGACCTCTCTCTGTGAAAGCCTTGTTTTGGAGGACCTCCCCGTGGAGATCTCGACCGTTAGGACCTCCTCGGTGAGATCCTAGCCGCCAAGACCTCCCTCTGTTAAGCTTATCGCTCAGGACCTCCTCGTGTGAACCTTAGCCCTAGGACCTCCCTCCGGAGATCTAGACCGTTAGGACCTCCCCCGGGAGATCTTAGCCGTCCAGACCTCCCCTCTTAGAGTTGGCCTTAGGACCTCCTCATGGAGCTCTGGACCGCCAGATCCTGATCCGACGGTCACGACCTCCTCAGTGCGCAAGGAGATCCTTCGGACGTGCTGTGCATCCGCTCGTCGGGGTCATTGGATTCCATCTCGATGGTTAGGACCTCCCTTGTGCGTGCCGCGCTGGTGCGCTGTGCTCCCGTGCTCTGGAGCCGTTGGATTCAGCATCGACGGTTCCGACCTCCTCCTTTTCATCAGATCAGTTGGACCACCCCGAAAGCTCCAATTTTCAAAGTATTTAAATGTTCTAGCTTTCAAAGGTGCATAACTATTTCATATTATCTCCTTTTTGTGGGATTCAAATTGTGTTAGCTCTGTAGTAGAATGAACTTTCAATTGAGAATGAATTTGGGCTCGTGCAGAGCAAAAATGGTATAAAGCTGTTTAACTGCTTTAACGTAAAATGTGGTCTAGAATTCATTAAAGTTTGTAAAATACATAACTATTTCTCTGTAACTTGTTTTTGAGTGAATCCAACTTTCTTGGCTTCCTCTGTTAATGAAATTGTTATTAAAATTAGTTTTGGGCATGTTACTGTTTCCAAAAAGATTACTTATGCATTTAACTTTTGCTCATTTTCTTGTTTTTAAAAAATCATAGAAAATGCATCCTAGCTCCAAATGAGATGAATACAATTGGGTTGTTAATCTTATGAGGTGCTTGATTTACCATAAAAATTTCAGTTGTACCACCTTTCTAGAAATTTTTGCCAAATAATTTAATTGTGATGAACAGTAACATATTGCATTTTTCCAGCTGAATAGAATTGTTTTGATCATAACTTTTGCATTAAGATTCCAAATCAATTGGTTCTTATTTATAAATTCATTATAAATCTTGCTCTTGCTGCTGTAAAATTTTTAGATCATTTGGAGAAAGTTGGCTGTTGAGTCTTTTCGGTTTTTCTTCGTTCTTATCGGTTCTTTTCACTTTTTCGTTAGGTGCCGACGAGTGCGTTGATAACGAGAGTGATCCTTAGCAACATCTTGAGCAAATCCAGCAAGGCAAGCAGTTTGATCATGTTAATCCTATTATTTTCAAGCCTAATATATTGTTTGCAACTTTTATGTATGCATTGCTATTTTGTTTTAAAATTATGGTTTGATTAGTTGATCCTATAGTTGCATAATCTGTAGGTAAATGATATTCCTCTACTACCCGAGCCTAGGTTATTTGCTGTGATTAGAGTTCATTGGATGGGTCACACGAGAGGGATATGTAACCTCTCTTGACTAAGTACTTTGGAGGTGTTAATTCGGGGTCGCAGGTGGTTAAAACTGTTTTTATAAGGGGAAGAGCACCTGCAGTTCCTGCGGTTGGGCCGGTGCACCCTACCCTTTGGGTTGTCGCGATAATGGTACACCCCTGCAGGGTGAAAACTATTCGAATAGCCTCGTCCTAGGTTATAGACATTGCTTGCTAAGGTCGTGCAAGAACTAGACTACAACCTTTTAAAAACTTTAAACTTGACATGGGTGGTATGAATGGGGAATTCATGCTATTGTTGTGGTGACTATTGGGTTAGTCACTTTCAGGATTGTTGTTGTCATCTATCTATTGTTATTATGTTGTTCTTGCTGCTATTTAAACAATAAAAATAGATTGTAAATTTGCTTTTAAATGTACTACATTATTGCAAATAAAGTTTGCTTTGTGCTGAAAATAAAACATACAGCCTCCACTCAAATAAGCTTGCATGTAGCATATGTATAGGTTAGTTACTCCACACGTCAGTCTTGCGAGTACATTATTGTACTCATTTGCTTTGCTTAATGTTATTTGTTGTAGAGGAAGAAGGTGAGCCCCAAGGGCCTCACTTTTGTGAGATGTGCTGTGGCGGTGTTTGGGACGACCAGCTTGGCGGTCCGGTTGGTTGCCTTGTGGGTTAAGGCACACTAATTGGTTTTTGATTATCGCCATCCCATGACACTTTTGCTTCCGTTGTTTACTTAGTTATTTGTATGACATTTGGCCGGTCGGCCCTCTTTTGTAATAACTCTATATTATGTATGTCTTTTGATTTGTCGTTGTGCTTCGGTTCTATGTGATTGAATGGAATTGATGCATAATTTTGTAAAGGGGTATGTGTACTGCATTCTTGGGAAGTACATGTATCTCGAGGCTTAGATTATTTGATTTGCAATGCTAGGACCAAGTGGATGGTTAAGCATTACAAGTCGAATAATCCGGGGTCCTCACGTTGGACGACCCCTGAAAGTGGCCGAGGGACTACGAACAATATATATATATAAATGAAGCCGGTTTTAAAGGCACAAGCAGCCATTGCTTGGGCACTTAAAGAGAAAAGTCATCACAGACGATTTTAGCTACAAACCGTTTGTGATACATCATATATCATAGACAGTTTCAACTACAAACCGTCTATGATAGATAAGCTACCACAGACGGTTTAAGCTACAAACCATCTATGATAGAAAACTATCACACAGACGGTTCTGAGTTAATAACCGTCTGTGATAGTTTGTATCATAGACGGTTCGAAAATCGTCTGTGATGACCTCATATCATTACTGACCCATAAACTCAGACAGCTCACAAAACCATCTGTGATGAAGTTTTTGAACCGTCTGTGAAGATTTTTTTCTGTACTAGTGAATAGTTAACACATCACGTGCAAGTATGGATAGCACGAGATATATTAACTTATGGGCTTACCACCACTGCAAAATTTCAAAGCCTTCTGAGTTAAAATCCACCGTATTGCTGTCCAGATAGGTGGATAGTTCCCCCCTCCTTGTGGGTCTTGGCTGAGCAGGCGACGGTGTAGAAGAAGAAGACCTGGACCTGGAGGAAGAGCCACCAAAGATCTTGCCCTACATATTTGTCTTGCTATTTGAGGCGGGGCTACTGGAGGTCGTTGCAAGCGGACTCACTGAAACTTGTTTTCATACCTTTGGTAAACCTCATATAGTCGAGAATGAACTTCTACAAAATAGTCAGTATAGTATAAGCCCTGTAGCATCACTAAGAAGATCAAGTACACTACCAAATGCGTCAATTTTACCTTTAGGATCTAAAAGAAATGCAAATGCATATAGGTAAGAGATTTCTTTCCAATATTTAAGATATTTAGATTTCATGGAAATAATAGCATCGCGTAAAACTAAGTCATTTCCATATATTTTTCAATTGAGTAGCAATGTGTAAAATATTATGCATAATGATAGGAGATGTTGGATAGTACACAGCGGACAAAGTAACAGTGGCCTCATAAAAAATTTCTAAAAACTGTAGTATCTTCTCAGGAATGAACCAAGGTTGATCAGTCAATAGTATACTACTGTCAGTGAAAAATTGCTCTTGTATGGTAAAAGACTCTTAAGCATGAGGTAAGTAGAGTTCCACCTTACCGACATGTCCAAACCGAACTTTCTTGGATGTACACCCATGGCCCTGCAAAAGTTCTTAAATTGTGCTATTCTTACGTTAGAATTATTCAAGAAACAAATTGCATGGCCAAAAGCTTTAATATACAGACTCAACCTCTTCAAACCACATTTGACTATAAGGTTGATAATATGACAAGTGTATCGTTGATGTAGGAAGAAGGAAATGATGTATGTACTCAACACTGGAGTAAGAATATCCATGACCCTAGAGCTCGAAGCGGCATTGTCTAAAGTAATTGAGAATATTTTGTCTGTAGAACCAAAGTCCTCCACGACTTTGATAATACAATCTGCAATATTCTCACCTGTGTGTACTACATCACTTAATTTCAAGCCTATAATCCTTTTCTCCATTACCCAGTCGTCATTAACATAATGGGCAACTACACTAAGATAATCCTCTCTAGCTCGACCACCTCACATGTCTGAGGTCAAGACCACCGAAAATGTGCACATACTAAATAGTTCATTTATTTTACTACGACGTTCATTGTACTATTTTACTAGATCGCTAGTTGTTGTCTGTTTAGAAATGGAAGAAAATCCAGGATTATGCGCAATCATAATGTAATTTTGGAAAGCAGTAGACTCCCCAAAACCTAACGGTAAATCCTCAAAAGCAATTAGACAGAGAGATTGACAGGCTACCTCACGATCGTAGTCCTAGCTACGTACCGTACCATCAGGGTTGTACTGCAGCTGCGTCTGCCTCATCACCAATCTTTGCTTGGCCTCATCTTGTAGCATGTCTAATCAAGTGCTACATTCCACCTGTAGACCTTGCAGACAATTCATTGCGATAAATTTTACAAATAGCATATAGTACCTCATTTCCCTGTTCGTCTTGCTTGGTTGTCCTGTCAAAATTCTCTCACATTCCCGATGTAGACGACCTCAACCTCTTTGCTTCGATTGGCGTGGAGCCTAATGCTGCCATGGAGCCTGATGCTGCCATTTAGACGACCTCCACCTTGCCCTTCCGGTTGGCTTGAGGCAGCCATAACAACCTCCATGGACGCAATTTCGTATGGTGAAAGTCCATAATCACTAAGAGCAAAACTATCGTAAGGATTGTCCATAGCGAAAACTGCAAATTCAAAGTTAACACTATTATTACTTTCATATTAGCATAACAAGCACTAACAATAAAAGTATGCATAAAAAATAGTATTGTATCTCTTTTGCTGACTTGCTGCCGAAAATTGAATTTTCCAAAATTTGGCACAATTTTTGTGAATTTTACCAAATTAGCTCAACACGAATTTGAATTTGCACAAAAGAATTTCAAAGAGAGAATGAGAAATGGAGGGATGTTGATTGAGGGGAGGTATGTTGGCTATTTATAGGAAAATTTTTGGGAATTTTTATATTTTTTTTCCTATTTTTAAAGACCCAAATGATCAGAAAAAGCCTAACGGTAATATTTTAGTCGGGCCTTGCCGTGCCAGGCACGGCCCACGAGCACATTTTGGCCCATGTGCGCCTGCCCGGTTGCCCATCTTCTTCCTCCCCTTGGCTGCCCGTGAGTGAGGCGTGCAGCACTGCGCCTACCGCACGCGTGACGCGCCTACTGGACGCCGGCGCCGCCTCCTCCCGGCCTCACCTCTCTTCGGCTCTTCCTCACGCCCTCCCCTCCCTCAGCGCTGGAACCACCTCCCCCCTCAGTGTCGGCACCGCCTCTTCCTCTCCTCCCTTGGCACTGCCTCCCCTCTTCCTCTCCTAGTCTCCTTAATTCTCCCTCAGTGTCGGCGCCGCACGCACGCACCGCCTCACCTCCTCTCCTCTTGGCTCCTGGCCTCCTCTCCTCCCGGCTCCCCTTTGCCCGCCTCCCTTAGCTGTGGTGAGGTGGCGCCGCCCCGCTATCGGACCCTAATTTTGGAACTTGGGACCCACTGTGTAGAGTTGTGCCATTCCCTGGATCAGTAGTTGGCACGCACAGTTACATTGTTGGTTCAACTATATTTTACAAAAATGTAAAGATACTGCATAGAATTAAACAGAGCGTAAGTATACCTTACGGCTTTTGACTTGCAAAAGGGCTGACCCGGCCAACTATCTTTCAGAGATCAGCAACGGCTAATAGAAGTATGGAATAACGCATGGAAATCCCTCATGATGTACCCACCGGCGGTCGACTGTGGGCTCACGACCTAGCTCTTGGCCTTCTGGATCTACAACCTTGATCAACACTCATAACTATCCATAGGGCCTACTTGTTCCTCAGTCTTGATCAGTTCCCAAAGTCAGCTCAAGGTGGCCTATATCTAGGTAATGGCTGATGGTTGTGGTCGTGTAGTGCAGGAATCGCTGGTCTAAGTCTATGGTCACACCTGGTTATAGAAGAGGTCCTGGGGTGGTCTTGGAGAGGTTCTAGGGAGGTCTGAGGGTGGTCCTGAAGGACCTGGAGAAGCCCTGAAGAAGTCCTAGGGGAGGTCCTGCGGTGGTCGAGGGAGATCAAGGACGATCCATATGTACTCAGGGGAGATCCTGGACGGTTCAAATGAACCAAGGGAGGTTTGGGACGGTTCAGATGAGATCAGGGAGGTACTGAATGGTTCAGACGAAATCACGGGAGGTCTTGAACGATTCAGAGGATATCAAGGGAGGTCCTGGACGGTTCAGATGAAATTAAGGGGAGGTCTTGAATGATCCAGATGATATCAAGGGAGGTCCTGAATGGTTCAGATGAGATCAAGGAGGTCCTGAACAGTTCAGATGAAATCACGGGAGGTCTTGAACAATTAAGGGGATATCAAAGGGAGGTCCTAGATGGTTCAGATGAAATCAAGGGAAGGTCTTGAACGATCCAGATGACATCAGGGGAGGTCCTGAACGGTTCAGATGAGTCCACGTGGGTGTTCCTGAGGAGGTCGTGGGTGATCCTAAGGAGGTCTCAGAGGAGGTCTTGGAGAGGTCCAAGGGGAGGTCCTAAAAAATATCTTGGAGGAGATCCAAGAGATAGTCCTGGAGTAGTCTCTGAGGAGGTCCAAGAGGGGGGGTCAAGAGACGACCTGTACGAGGTCCTAGAGGAGGTTCGAGAGAAGTTCGGGAGGAGGTCCTAGAGGAAGACCCGAGGAGTGGTCCTGGAGAGGTCTTGGAGGTGGTCCAAGAGGTGGTCTTGGGGGATCCTGAGGAGGTCCTGTGACACCTAGAAGCGATTGTAGACTAACTGAGGTGGTCGTAAGACAACTAATTAGTGGTAGTAAAACAACTTGACGAGGATTAAAACCTCTATATATTATTTTTAATATATAAAAGACCATACGTCTCCGTGGTCGTAACCCCTGAGGTGCACGACCTCACTGGTCGTAGAGATTCCAGAGGTTACATAATGGGTACCCTGGTCGGACGAAGGCCTAAGCCAAGCTCCCGACCAGGAGAACTGCTGTAAAAGGTATGAACTGATACTTGGAACAGATTCCACGTATATTCTCTACCGTATGACGAATGGAGCACGTGTATATTCCATACCATACGACATTTCTTATCTAGACACACCAAAGAACAACCTCCATGAGGTTATATGTCTCATAGACATACAACCGTCGAACGGTTGATTCTTTATCAATCGTCACTTGACTCCGACCAGACGCAACGCTTCACATCAGACGTCTTCTCCGGAAGTAACTGCCACCTCTTCGAGGGCTATTTAAAGATGGAACCTGGACGGATCAAGGAGAGAGGAAGACAGGACAGTGCCATCGGACTAAAGCACAAGTCGTAGATTCGTGTGATAGGTCTGAGGTTGTAAGGGAACCAGTAGTGTTCTCAAATCATATTCTGTAAAACCCAGTTCATATTAATAAAAGAGCAGTGCCATTATTTTCTTAGATTTCCTACGTCACTTTCTCCTTTTCTTTTCGTAAGATCGACGTCTTGATCGTCGACAGCTGGCGCCGTCCGTGGGGTACGCGACGTGGAATCTTAGAAGAATTTCTTCGCTCATCAAATCTTTGTCCATTCCCCGTTTGTGATCGCTGATGCGGTTATGGCAGGAAGTTGGGATGAAGAAAACTGGTTCGACCTGGCGGACTACGCCAACCTTGACATGGATGGATGCATGCGCACCATGGAGGAAAACGGAATTTCTTTATCATCCTCTTCCGCCGGTTCGCCCATGGCAGTAATCGGCAAAGTCGACCGGATGGATGAAGACACACCGCTACGATCAGTGGCGGTTTCAGAGGAAGTGCTTCTGACCAGTTCGGAACACCCTAAAGCCTCAGCAAGCCCGGGCCTTTCGACCGGCAAAAAAGGTGACGAAAATTCAACACCGCAACTCGAGGTTCAATATACCTTTGATGCGATCATGGTTGATAGGTACTCACCGACGGCTTCTAGTAATTCCAGGAGCCAAACGACACCTGGTGATGGTGTCAATGAAACCTCCATTGGTCATAAACCAAGTGGGGATGATAAAGCTCAGCATTCGATCGGCGACTCGCCGGATCAGGTTGAGACCCTTCCGAAAACCTCAGGAAGTGCTGATCATCGACTGCTCTCCATCGTGGAAACTTCTCGTAGAAGCTCTGAAAAGCTCTCCCTCGATTACGATGGAAGCTCATCGGAGGATCGTTGCTGGAAGCATGAGGTCAATGCGATTGGAGATATGGATCAAAATGCCGTGTACGGTCCTCCATACGTTGCCTCGCCACCACGTAATAATGGAGATGGTACGGGCGGTCAAGCACAAAATGCCGGAGGTAACGGAACTAGTGGACGTCCATCAGTTAATTCGCCTGATCCTCCCCCAACCAATGTAAGGGACCAGGTAAGATCGACCAGGAGATCGGGGGATTCAAGCCGTCAGACACCTTCTTCTGGCAGAAATCCTTCGAGACCTTCGGTAACATTACAAAACCTGCAGTGAGTCAGAGATATGT